>CM060322.1:35408290-35435790 GCA_030674155.1 Stramonita haemastoma
TTTATATCAGGGGAAAATAATATGTTCCAAATAACATTTAAAGTACTCAACTAGTTTTAAATTTCAACTTGAAATGTTGCCTTTTTATTAATGTGTAAAGAACATGTTGTTGCATCATGAACAGACAGACATTCTGCATGTTGTTATGACTTGAGAATAAAATCGTCTTTTGTGTGAGATGAGTGAAACATTGTGAATATGTTACACTTCTGGTATAAATTACATGAGAAGTTATAGTCTGATGGACAATGCGTCATTAAACGATATGACACCATGTTGCTCTTGTTCACGTCTTTTGGTGGTGATCAATCTCAGACTCTAGGCTTGCTATGACTGGTGGGATGGATGACACAAACATACCCAGCATGCCACATGAAGAGGGATGGGCTCCGCTAAGCTCAAGCTGCCATGACACATTGCCTAAAAATTCAGTGTCATACCTCATGACTCCTTAAGCAGTTAAACAGAATTTCATGCAAGCAGAGAGAGGAGCTGGACCTGCAAAATCCCCCTCTTTACTTAACACACACAAACACACCACACCACACCACACACACACACACACATACACACAAAAGCACAATTATTTATTTATTTATTTTGTTATTTATTTATTCTTTTATATCAAGGATAATGGAACAAGCACTCATGTGCTTTTTTACATCCAGTCCCCATTTGTATGCAGTTTTGTAAATCTTGTCATCTGTTCCCACTGGCACACAATGGCCTACTCTTACAAAAAGTGGAACAGGATTCAATGTTAAAAACACACACACATACACTGGTTCATGTTATGGGGTGAGGGTGGGGGTCACTCCTTAATTTTAGCGCATGTAACATCTTCTTCTTCTATCCCATAGTCTATTTAGACCGTAGGGGTACCACGGAAGACCTTGCAACCAGCTCTCTCCATTTCCCTCTGTCTTCAACCTTTCTCAGGGTGTCACTCAGCCTGAGGCCTGTCCACTCTCAGATGTTGTCCTCCCATCTCTTTCTCTGCCTGCCTCTCCTTCTCCCGCCTAGCGAATCGTCTTGGCAAGCCCTGTTGATCTTGCGACGTGCCCATACATCAGTTTGCGTTTTTTTTTTATCTGTGGTCAGGAGATCTTCAAAGGGCCCGATGGCTTGACCGATTCTGATTCTCACTTCCTTTCCAAATATGACACATTGTGACTATGACCACATGACTCCCCTTGGAAGTGAGTAGTAGTAGTAGTAGTAGTATCATTATTATCATCATCATCACCATCCATCATCATCATCATCATCATCTGACAATCTATCACCCAAGTATCTGACATAATCTATCAAAAGACTGGCAACTGGTTAAAAGAAATGGATGTAAAAAAAATAATTTGTTTCTCGGATAGAATTCCAAGGTTTACTAATATTGAGATTTTGCTTATGCGACTATTTGCCCACCATAAAAGAAGCTGCATTCTGACTTTGGCGATGGTAAATGTAATATGTGTGTGTGTGTGTGTGTGTGTGTTCACTCCACCACATGAGTTGCTTTGCACCAAAGGACAATTTTCAGTTATTGATGTTTTATCAGCAATAAAATGGCTATTCAATACAAAAAACAGATTGAAATCCGACAGTTCTTTAAAAAGTTATAACAAATTAAAATGATATACTGCATGACATGAAAAAATTAGAAACATGTTTAGCATCGTAATAGGTGGTCAGAATGAGGGCTTGGGCATTTTTAAAACATTTAAAAGCAGAGAGAAAAAAATTATGCCTTGATGTTTCATTACAAGGTAGAAAAATGGTGATAGTTTTATAATCAATCAAAATCTCACATTGATAACCTGACCCCCACCTGCCTAAAATGGCTCCTAGCAGAAAAGTGGGTCAGGTGCTAAGCGACTCATATCGTGGGGGAGCGTCACATATATGGACTAACCGTCAGTTTACTTTTCTCACTGATTATGATCAACATGACTTTGACTTTACTACTCTTCAATCCTTGAGGAGTCGTTTGGGATCTGCGCTGAATTTTTCAGGCATGTGTGTGCTGGCTAGCTGGACCTGGTGGAACCCATCCCTCTCCAAGTAGCAGGATGCATGCTGGGTATGTTTGTGCCATCCATCCCACCAGCCATAGCTGGCCTACTCTTTCACAAATGGATGACAATATTTACAAAACTGCATACACATAGGGACTCAATGTAATTTTTTTTTTTTAAACGCACATGAGTACTTATCCTGTTATCCTTGAAATGAATGGATAGAATAAATAAATAAATAAACAAAAGGGGGTATGATCTTAATATAATTTTTATATGCCCAAGACAATGTGCATGTTTTCAGTGTATAGTCTCATCCTAAGGACTCTCTGGGGAGTGGAGTTAATACCAATGATATTTCTGGGAACAAATATCTCCTTGAAAGTCTACCACTGCAGTGATTTGAAGCTGCACCCTCATTTACTGTCTTCCAGATGACAAGTACAATGCTCTAACCATTACACTGACTTATCTATCTGTAACTTATCTATCTGTTTAGTGTAACCATTACACTGACTTATCTAGTATAGATCTATCCCTTAGTGTGGCGACTGTGGGGGCACCCATGAAGACTTAACAACCAGTTTCCTCCATTCCTCTCTCTGTTCTGCCTTTCTCAAAATTTGGTTGAGTTCTAGGCCTGTCCATTCGCTAATGTTGTCCTCCCATTTCTTTCTTGGTCTGCCTCTTTTTCTTCCTCCTCAGACAGTGCCTTGCAGTATTGTTTTTGCAAGTCCTTTTGATCTTGTTACATGCCCATACCATTTAAGTTTACGCTTCTTTACGATTGATAGATGGTTATCATAGGGACCAATGATTTACTGAATTCTGTTATGCACATCTTCATTCCTTATGTGGGATAGCCTAGTGGTCAGAACATTGCACTCGCAATTTCACGACCCCGGTTCAATTTCCATTCGAGGGGATTTTCCCCTGGAGTTAACATCAGTGCTGCCTCCACTCTCCCCAAAAGTCTTTCGGATGAAACTATAAACCAAGGCCCTGTGTGCAAACGTATGCAGAATATCTTGCGCACATGTTAAATCCTGTTCTGCTTTTCATAAGAGTAGGCCATCGTGTGCCGGTGGGAACGGATGACAGAATTTACAAAGCTGCATACACATGGGGACTGGATTTAAAAAAGCACACGAGTGCTTATTCCATTATCCTCAATATAAAAGAGAAAAAAAAGTGTAGTGTAGGAGATGCCAAAAGAGACTGACCACTCCTCTTAAAAAAAATTTTGTTTAGATTGTTCAAAAGCCCACTGTTTCATATAGAACTAAAAAATAAATTATATGTGGTTGGGAACAGGAATTGTTCATAAATGAATGGGCTTGCTTTTCATTATACTACACACAATCATAAGAATGTTTAATCTGTGTCTAGAAGTAGGTACACTACCTATCTGAATATTTTTTCTGGTTTTTCGTTTGTTTGTTGTTTATTATCTACCCTACTTTTTATTTTTAAAAAGCACTGGTTACAAAAATAATTTTAATAATAATTTTTTTTTAAATTTTCATTCTTCTTCTTTCAGTAGGGAAGCAACTGCAACTGATCAAAAAGCTGATTGATTATTGTCACTGCTGCAGAAAGTCGAAAGCAAAACTAGCAAGCAAGCTGGTAGCACAAAAGCCACCGATTTGCAGTTAGGCCTACAGGCCTTCGTCCATTTTTATGAGAAAAAATACTGAACTAGTATGATTTATCGCAGCAAACAACACAACAAAAATTATTGTCGCGTTACGAAGTTGGTGATCCTGTGCTATTACATAGTAAACTGCAAGTGTCAATGAGAAATTCCAGATCTTGAAAGGCAAACTTGTACAAACCTGAACCAACGACATCTTTACCGTCAAGTACTTTTACGAATGGATGTTAACTGTGAACAGATCTGATCAAAGCCTGAAAATCAAAACGTGATCGATCGAAAGTTCGCTACAGTTTAAAACATGTGTCCTTTCGGTTTCTTTAGGTTCGTGGTAGTAACCTCCCTTCAGACCTAATTCCGAACGCGATTCGGCTATTTTCGGAGAGCTTGTCGGAGAGACACGAAAATGATCGATTTGACTTCCGAATGGTTTCTACCCGCAACCATATATATGGCGGTCTGGCAACAGTAAACATTCTCCCGCGCCTTCGAAAAAAAAACTATCATGGCTTCGAGCGTGCGAAGAAACACGTTTGTCATTTCTGAGTGAGTATCTGTTTTGCTTTGAATTGTCAGTACAGGACGAATGGAAAGACTGCACTCTTCACGTATATGCATGTGTGAATTAACCACGTTTTAATATCCAAGTTTGAAAAATTAGGAAGTTATTACGCCGGGGTATGTAATGATACGTCTGATAGTAATCGGCGTATTTCTTTCAGCAATTTGGGCCCAAGCCAGACTGAAGTAGGTCTTATATAAATGGTCACATAATGTATTTACCGTGTACCAAGTCGTGGTTATGGTCTGAAGTTAAGATAGCAATGAAATTGTACATCACACACACACACACACACACACACACACACACACACACACACACACACACACACACACACACACACACACACACACACACACACACACACACTCTCTCTCTCTCTCTCACTCACTCACTCACTCACTCACTCATTCACTCGCATGTAATATCACATGAAAGAACATATGTTAAATTGAAGATAACTACTGTGCACTCACTTCACACACACACACACACACACACACACACACACACACACACACACACACACACACACACACACACACACCACACACACCATGTTTATTCATTACCGGTCTGTCTGAATTGAGCACATATTTTACTGTCTTGGTTTTGATGTGAACTGTGGATTTTTTTTGTTGTTGTCCTCATTCTTTGGTATTTTTAACACAGATTAGCACTGTCTTTTGTTTACTTTTACATGTTAGTTTTCTTGATTTTTTGTGAGGGCAGGATGAAAAGAAGTTGTCATTTCATCTTTTACCTCAATAAAGATCATTTTGACTTGTTTTCACACACACACACACACACACACACACACACACACACACACACACACACACACACACACACACACACACACACACACACACACACTAACAGTAACACACACTAACAGTAACACACTAACACACACACACACACACACACACACACACACACACACACACACACACACACACACACACACACACACACAGAGTCTGTCTGATGAATGCAAATAAGCAGAATCTGTTTGACTATAGTGAGCATTACAGCATTACAATAATACAAAGTAAATCCGATTCAGCCAAAGTTGCATCAAGATCAAGGCAAACAAGAACATTTCTGATTTTAGATGACCAGTGTATGCTCTTTTTCATGACATTGTGTTGTGATGGCCTGCATGCTTGGTTCTTTCATAACTCACTTGGCACATATATAAATACCAACAGACTAGGCAAAATCATTCCATAACATGTCTGTCTGATTCTGGAGACACTGTTAGTGTCACTGATATGTGGCTCAATATTTTCAAACTTTTAACAAACTCATTCACAACATTTAACTTCTTTTTTTTTTTTTTAAATAATGTATTTTTGCAATTTAAACACTAAACAGTAAGTTGGTCTTACAGATTATCCATGAATTTGATATCTTTGTTCATAAGGAAACATATGATTTGGGGGGGGGGGGGGGGGGGGGTTGGCAATTCAAACACCAGACAGTTAATTGAGCTTAACCATGAATGTCAGATTTCTGTTCACAATGAAGACTGACTAACTGTGTAAGAAAGAGTTCTCACTTGTCTTTTCTCAGACAGAATCTGAATTCAGTTGATGTTGGGCTTTTAGAAAGACAGGTAACTCTTCTAGCATGGGAATTTAGGGGGAGGGGGTGTCTCTTAGCAGTTTAGTTCCTGTTGCTGAATGTTTTAAAATCATTATTCATCCCCTATGTATTGCTAACATTCAAACTATACAAACCAACTGCATTGCCAAGCAAATTCCCCCAAATTCAGCCATTAATATAGTATCATACTACTGTTTTGAATACTAGTTTTGAGGTTTGGGTAGTTTTTGTTTTGATTTTTAACATGTTACTTTTGTTCAAAATGGCCACTGTCATTGTCTAGAAGAAAATTAAACATGAAACTTCAAAACTAGTTATGTAACTGTATTCTAATTCTTGGACTTTTTTTTTTTTAGGGGGGGGGGGGGGGAGAGGGAGGGTGACGAATATATAAATGAAGAGTTTGGTTTAGGGTTTTTTGTGGTTTTTTAATGTGGAGATCATGCCCAAAGTAGCTTAATTAGTAGCATTAGTAACATTGCTACTGTTGTAACATCTTTCATTCGAGACCACCACACGAACACAACGTACTTCTTTTGTGATCTAGTGTAATCTGGTATTCAGAGTGAGTACTTTTTTCTGGTCGAGTATCGAGAGCGGAAACCGATCTATCTTGTGTGGCTATGTGCACAGTAGGCAACATGACTGTGTGCCTATGCGCACGATCACCACACACAACATCTCCCCCTTGAAAATGGACAAATCGCACTTTCGAAGTGTGCCAACAATTATAGTTTAGAGTCACTCAATGATAACCGAAGGGGAGAAGTATTTTCATTTTATCTGTAGCGAGCAGGGACGATGACTGCACGCCCACTTGTAGTTGTTCGGACCGGACCCACTGGCGAAGTCGTTTGCACCCCTTGCTGGGTAGTCTGGCCTGCTAGGCTGCCCTGGCTGGTCCTCTGGACAGGAGGTGAAGGCGAACCAGGCTGGAGCGGCGTCTGGTCATCCTGGAGTCGTGCTGGGACATGGTTGTCTGGACACCTCTGCATGCTTGGGACAGGTCCAGGGTCAGGTGGGTTGGTAGGCAGGACACTGGGAAGTGGGTGACATGGAACTGAAAGGGGAATGTCACCTGTGGGACTCTGGATCATGGGGAAGGACTGGGACAGGCGAAGGTGTCTGCGGTTTCGCCTATACTGCGCGCCTGACTTGGTCTGCACCAAGTATGAGCGAGGAGCAACCTGGCTCAAAACTGTTGCTGGATCAGACCACTTGGCCTCGTGGTCTAATTTCTGCAAGACTGGGTCCCCTGGACAAAGTTCTGGCAGTGATTGTGCTCCATGGCGTCTGTCATAGTATGTCTTGTTGTTTTTCTTTGACTTAGAGTCGTTTTCCTTGACGACCTCTCTGTCATACTGCTGAGGATCAAGGTTTGTCTGCAGGGTTGGCAGTGTTGTTCTCAGTCGACGTCCCATGGCGAGCTCTGCTGGACTCAGTCGTGTTGGACCCGTGGGCGTTGCACGATATGTGAGGAGTGCTAGGAATGGGTCCTCTTGCTCCAGAATGCGTTTGGCTGTTTGAACGGCTCTCTGCCTCCCCATTGGAGATCGGAAAGTACGGACTGCTAGTGCAGTGTGTGAAATTCCACTGTTTTGCAAACGTTTGGAATTCTGATGATGTAAACTGTCGTCCATTGTCAGATACCAATGTATCTGGAGAAGTAGTCAACCAAGACTAAGTACTGTTGTCCTTTTACCTCACATATGTCTGTTCCTACCATCTGGAATGGTCGTTCTGGGAGAGGTGTAGGCTGGAGTGGTTCACTTCTTTGTGATGAATGTCTGATTTCACAATGGCTACATTGTTGGACTTTGTTCACAATTTCCTTGTTCAGTCCTGGCCACCAAACCGATGAGTTTGCTCTTTCTCGACATTTCTGAATGCCGAGATGTCCTGCATGAATGAGGTCAAGGATACCAGCTCGCAGCGAAGTTGGTATTACAATTCTGTTTGCCTTGATGAGTAAGCCATTGTGAACACTCAGTTCGTTCCGCACTGCATACAGTTCTTGGAGTTCTGGGCCTACATCAGTCTGGTAAGCAGGCCATCCCATCACGGTGTATTGCACTGCTGCGCTGAGCACTCTGTCCCGACTTGTCTCTTGGCTGATCTCTTCCAGACGTCTGTCTGTTGCTGGCCAGGTTGACTTGATGAGATCAACATGAGCTTCGATGTCTTGTCGAACCTGCTGAAAGTCATCTTGCTGGGACTCGTGAGGTATGGGGCTGCGAGACAAGGTGTCTGCTATCACAAGGTCTTTGCCAGGAGCGTAGACTGCATGAGGACTAAACCTCATCAGCCTCATGAGGAGACGTTGACAACGCAAGGGCGTCTCTTGAAGATCCTTGGTGTTGATCAAAGGGACAAGGGGTTTGTGGTCAGTTTGGAGAGTGAAGGATTCAAGACCCACGAGGTACCTTGAGAATTTTTCACATGACCACACAGCAGCCAGACACTCCTTCTCTATTTGTGCGTATGAACGTTCTGCTGGCGTCAAGGTGCGTGAGCAGTAGGCTACAGACCTCTGGACTCCATCATGCTCTTGGAGTAGAACACCTCCAAGACCATAACTGCTGGCATCACTGCTGACTGTTGTTGGTTTGGTGAGGTCAAAGAAAGCAAGGACTGGTGCCGAAGTCAGTGCCATCTTCACCTTGTGGAGAGCTTCATGCTGTGGTTCACCCCACTTCCACTCCTTGTCTTTCTCCAACAACTGGGTGACTGGACGCAGTGTTGAGGACAGATCTGGGATGTATCTGCCCAGAAAGTTGATCAGGCCCAACATTCTTTGCAGTTCTTGAACATTCTTTGGGTCAGGCATATCCATCAATGCTGCTACCTTGGCTGGGTCAGGTTTCACTCCATTCCCACTGATCAGGTGACCCAGGAATTCTATCTCAGGCTTTCTCAGTTCTGACTTCTCTTTGTTCAGTTTCAGGTGATGAGAGTGAAGTTTCTGAAGAACATCATCCAGGTGCTTCTCGTGTGTACTTGTATCCTCACTGAAGACGAGAATATCATCAAAGTAACACAGAACATTCTGCATGCCTACCAAGATCCCTTCTACAGTTCTTTGGAATATTTCTGGCGCTGAAGAAATTCCAAATGGAAGTCTCTTGTAGAAGAATCTGCCGTTTGGAGTGATGAACGTAGTGAGTTTTGCTGTCTCACTGTTGAGTGGTAGTTGCCAAAATCCTGAAGTAGCATCAAGTTTACTGAAGACCTTAGAGCCACTGAGCTTGTAAAGTAGGTCATCCATCGTTGGCAGGATGTACCTCTCTCGTTTCACTGCTTCATTGAGTTTCTTGAAGTCTGTACAGATACGTATTCTGCCATTCTTCTTCTGGACTGGTACCATTGGAGCACACCAGTCAGTTGGAGTTGTGATCTCCTCAATGATCCCTAGTTTCTCCATCTGTTCCAGCTCTGCTTTCACTTTTTCAAGGAGGGGAATTGGAACACGTCGTGCAGTTGTTATGCTGTAGGGCTGTGCACCTTCTTTCAATGCTATCTTCACAGGTTTGCAATCAACAGGTGGTCCATCAAGTGTGTTTTGGAAAACTCCTTGTTCCACGCTGTCAACACGCTTGATCAGGTTGAGTGCGAGGGACGCACTCCGACTCAAGAGATTATCCATCTCACCACTAACAACAACGATATTCAGAGACAATGAGTTGTCTGTACCATGCAGCTTGACTTGGGCTTTGAACTGGCCTACTGTTTTCAGTACACCACCTGGTGACTTCAAGACAGCTTTTGTTGGGGTGAGTGGTGGTGCCAAATGAAGCTTGTCATACTGGCTACGTGACATAATAGAAATGTCTGCTCCTGTGTCAATTTTGAATTGATGCACTGAATTGCAAATGTCAAGTTTTGTATACCATGGAGGAACATTGGTTTCTACAGCTCCCAAGAAGAATGTGTTGCTTGATGTTGCCTCTTCTACTGTGTCAGTTTGCTTTGGTTTACTGCGACATACAACTGAGAAATGATTCAGCTTTCCACAACTATGACATTTTTTTCCTTGGGCTGGACAATCATTCCCTTGATGAGAATCCCTACCACATCTGTTGCATTTGTTACTGTGAGTGTGACCTCCTCTGCCTCCACGTAAAGCAGAGTGATGACCATAACCTCTGTGTTTGCCACGCATTGTGCCACAATGCGAGTTGCTGCTATGACGAGGCCCACTAGTGTTGCCATGGGTGCTGCCCTGATAACCACTATGACCACCTCGCCTAGATTCACGCTGACCGTGGACTGTATCTACGTGTGAAGTTGAGCGCTGAGCAGACAGCTGCTGCTTCACTTGCTCATGCTGACGTGCTATCTGGGTAGCGTCTTTGAGTGTCAATTGAGCTTGGAGTTGTAGCTTCTCTGATAGCTCCTTGTCAAGTAAGCCTACAACAAGCCTATCTCGAATGGCTGACTCTCTATTTTCAAACTCTGCGTGTTCTGCAAGATCGTAGAGCGCACGAATGTAGGTCTCTACGTTTTCTCCCTGCTTTTGAGAACGTTGGTGGAATATGGCGCGTTCATGAATGACATTTACCTTTGGTGTGAAATGTTCATTGAAAAGTGTCATCACATTATCAAACGTTGTAGCAGGACTGATTTCAAAAGTTGCATAAATCTTCTCTGCTTCTGGTCCCATGCTGTAAATCAGGGACGATACTTGGATATCGAATGATTTCTTTGAAAGTTCGACACATGTATGGTATCTTTGAAAGCGCTGTCGCCATGACAGCCACTGTTCTGGCGCAGTGAAATCAAACGCAGAAGGCGGTTTGAAGGACATTTTGAACTTGCTGCACTGAATAATAGTCTGTCGATCAGATATTGAGACAAGAAAAAGTCTACATACCTTCACAATCACGTATTTCAGTCAGTCCTTTCTATCTACGAGTTCAGCACTGGTAACAAATAAATAAAACTATTTGTTTTTTCTTCTTTTTTTTTTTTTTTATGTCACCACCGTTCTCTGCCATTGTTGTCTGCATTTCACCGTTGCTCTTTGCAGTTTTTTACCGCTGCCACCATGTAACATTGCTACTGTTGTAACATCTTCCATTCGAGACCACCACACGAACACAACGTACTTCTTTTGTGATCTAGTGTAATCTGGTATTCAGAGTGAGTACTTTTTTCTGGTCGAGTATCGAGAGCGGAAACCGATCTATCTTGTGTGGCTATGTGCACAGTAGGCAACATGACTGTGTGCCTATGCGCACGATCACCACACACAACAGTAGTCATCATGGTCATCATCATTGTAGTAGTAGCAGCAACAGCAGCAAACAACTACAGTAGCAGTGGCAATAGTT
This sequence comes from Stramonita haemastoma, assembly GCA_030674155.1. Classification (NCBI taxonomy): domain Eukaryota; kingdom Metazoa; phylum Mollusca; class Gastropoda; order Neogastropoda; family Muricidae; genus Stramonita; species Stramonita haemastoma. The sequence continues at coordinate 35,419,460 of CM060322.1, forward strand.
GTTACATTAGCAATAGTACTGGTAGTGGTGGTGGTGGTGGTGATGGTGGTGGGGGGGAGGGGTATAGTATAATATAGTATTAGTAGTTGATGTTGTGGCTGCACATTATAGATGTTGACCAGGGGGGTGGGGGGTGAGTGCCTCGCCTCTGTGTGTGTGTGTGCATATGGGGGGTGGGAGCAATTATGTGTGTGTGTGTATATGTGTGGGAGGGGTGGGGGAGTGTGACTGTGTCTGTTCCTAGTCCCCAAAAATGTTTAGGGAAAAAAAAAAACATACATAAAACTTACAGGGGTTAATTTTCTCCAATTCCTTCCCTTAATTAATGATTTAGAATACTTTTGACTTTTTCTTTAAAAAAAAAAAAAACACAAAAAAAGACAATGCATGCTTGTTTTCAGAGAAAGGGGCGTGTCATGTTTTTGTTTGCTGATTTCACTTTTGTAATGTGTTTGTCCTAATGCAATCATAAGATAAATAAGATCAGATAATAACAAGATCACCCTTTTTCCTCACGCTGTGTCCAGAATGCCATCCGGCCCCATGATTCCCAGCCAGGTGTCAGGCATGGACCGGCAGAACCTGATGCGGCTGAAGGTGAACCGCATCGCACTGGTTCAGGAACTCAAGGTGGAGCACATCCTGGGAGCCCTGATGAAGCATGGCATCATCTCCGAACTGGACCTGCGTAAAATCGAGTCAGGCCGCACACCGCAAGATCGCGCCCGCATCCTCATCGACCTCCTGCCCACCAAGAGCAAGGACTCCGAGTGGTACAAGTGTTTCCGCGAAGCTCTGCTGAACCCTGAGGGCGGCAACAACCTGAAACACCGGTACCGGGACCTGGTGGAGTTTCTGGACAACACCATGATCCACCGCCCCACCTCACAGGCGGGGAAATTCAGCGACGTGGAAAGCCGGGCCAACAAAGCCAACTACCCTCGCTACCAGCCGCTGCCGCAGATCAATGAGAAACAGTCGGAGACCAATGTGTTGAGGCTGGATGAGGATGGGGGTGAGAGGCCGCCACCACCGCCGCGTGACACGCTGAGTGTGAATATGGACCTGGAGAAAATGTCCATGTCCAGCATGGAGGGACACAGGCCCATGATGCTGGTGAAGGGATTCTTCCATCAGTGGATTCCCACGCCTGATAATTTCAAGTGAGATTGCTGTGTGTGTCGTGGTTATTGATTTTTTTTGTGTGTTGTGTGGGTTGTGGAGGGTTTTGTGTGTGTTTTGTATGTCAGTGTGGTTGAATTTGTCTGAAAATTGTGGTCTGTGTCTGTGTAATTTATTATTATTATTTTTTTTATTATTCTTTTATATCAAGGATAATATAAAAGAATTTTTTTTTAAAAGTTAAATAAATACATTTTCTGTGATTCTGTGTAATGTTTCCTTGTGATTATTTTTTTTGTAAAGTTGTGGTTTGTTACAAGTGTGCTATGTGTCATTGTGATTAAATTGTGTTTTTGTGGTTTGTTTTTGTAAACATTATTTGTCAGTGTAAACTGTGATAATTAAAGTGTTGGTTTTATTGTTTTGTGCTCTGTAATCATGATGTTGTTTGATTTGGAGTAAAGTTGTGGTTATAATGTTCTTGGCATATTTGTGTGTAATTTTCATGGATTTTTTTCTAAATCGTGGTTTCTTTGTGTGTTAAAAGATTATTAACTATCTAAATGATATGCATTTTTTCAGATGCATTTGTAATTTTGTAATATCAAATTTGGCAGACTGTTGTGCATCTAAAAAGAAACTGGTAGATTGTCTTGACAGATATAGTTCATGTTATTTCATGCATCTTGTATAGATTTCGATATATGGGGAACTATGCAGAATACTTTTTATTTGTTATATGCCAAAGAAGAACTGGACAGTGTAAAAATAATACTAATAATATATTTTGTTCGTTTCTGTGCTTAAGCTTCAATATACAGGCGTACGGATAGCCTAGTGGTCAGAACATTGCGCTTGCAATTTGATGACCGGGGTTTTCAATTCCTGTTCAAGGAGATTTTTCTCCTGGAGTTAACATCAGTGCTAACTCCACTCTCCCTAAAAGTCCTTCGGATGAGACTATAAACCAAGGCCCCATGAGTGAACGCACGCAGAACCTCTTGCGCACACGTTAAATCCTGTTCCACTTTTCGTAAGGGTTGGCCATCGTGTGCCGGTGGGAACAGATGACATGTACAAGACTGCATGCACACAGGGACTGGATGTAAAAAAGCACAAGAGTGCTTATTCCATTATCCTTGATATAAAATAATAAAAGAAAAGAAAGAAAACATACACCAATAATGAGAATTTTGCATATACACAAATGCTTTATCCCCCACCAGTACATTAGCCACATTCAACTTCTGTGATTGCTACATGTATGATAACCCCCCCCCCCCCCCCTTTACCTGACTGCGCAGATCCCTGATAGAGTTCCCCAAGGACCTACGGCAGGCACTGGAAGAAGCCTGCACCCCGGAAGCGAACACTCAACTCCGCCAGGAGCGCGCGGCCCTGCACTACCTCCGCCGCCTGGAGGTCATCTCCGCCCTGGCCCGCCGACGCCAGCTGCCCTCGGGGTTCGAACTGTGCATGTGCGACGCCGTGCAGGAGTTCCTGGCCCAGCCCCACCTGTACCACCTGTACCTCAAACACCTGCGCACGCTGCAGGCGGCGGAGGTGAACATTGCCAAGGACATCTTCAGCAGCTACCTGTCCACCCTGGAGATGGTGGCCGTGGATGTGGGGTCCGACCTGCACCGCCAGGTGGTGGACATGGGCTTCCGCTTCAGCCACCTGCTGGTGGTGCTGGAGATGTGGAGCATGGCCCGGGAGGTGATTTCTAGCATCATTGCCTTGCTCAAGGCCAACCCCGCTATGGAGACCTGGGTGAGTGGTTGGTGGTGTGAGTAGGGGGTGTGTGTGTGGGGGGGGGGGTTGAGATGAAAATGGGAGTGAGTGATTTTGTTGTGTTTTGTGTGTTGTTTTGTGGTGTGTGTGTGGGGGGGGAGGGGGGGTAAATTTTTTTTTTTTTTTTTATATCAAGGATAATGGAATAAGCACTCATGTGCTTTTTTTCATCCAGTCCCCATGTGTATGCAATTATGTGTGTTTGTTAATTTTTAATTAATTAATTTAATTTTTAATTAAATTTTTTTTTTATTCTTCTATATCAAGGATAACAGAATAAGCAATCATGTGCTTTTTTTCAGCCGGTCCCCGTGTGTATGCAGTTTTTGTAAATATTGTCATCTGTTCCCACCGGCACACGATGGCCTACTCTTACGAAAAGCAGAACAGGATTTAACGTGTGCGCAATATGTTCTCTGTGTGTTCACACACGGGGGCTCGGTTTATAGTCTCATCTGAAAGACTTTTGGGGAGAGTGGAGTCAGCACTGATGTTAACTCCAGGAGAAAAATCTCCTCGAAAGGGAATTGAACCCGGATCGTCAAAATGCGAGCGCAATGTTCTGACCTTTAGGCTGTCATCCTATCCCTACGTTGTGTGTTGAGGAGTGGAGGGGGGGGGGGGGGGGGGGGGGGGGGTTGAGATAAAAATGGGAGTGATTGATTTTGTTGTGTGTGTGTGGTATTTTTTATTTTATTTATATTTTATTTTATTCTTTTATATCGAGGATAATGGAATAAGCACTCATGTGCTTTTTTTCATCCAGTTTCTGTGTGTATGCAGTTTTGTGTCTGTGTCTGTGTCTGTGTCTGTCTGTCTGTCTGTCTGTCTGTCTGTCTGTCTGTCTGTCTGTCTGTCTCGATGCATGTACATGTGTGTATACATGTATGTATCAAAAATGTTTTGTTAAAAAATGTTCAAGGTATTGAAACAGACCTTGACTGGTCTTTAAGATGCAATGTCCCCTCTTTTCTTAAACAAATTAAAGCCAACAAAAATGTTTTCTTGAAACAATATTCTTCATTCGCATGCAATTTTACAGATCATGAACTAGAAAGCTTACATGATAGGGATTTGCACAAACGTTTTTTGATTTCTTGTGTGTGGTTTTTTTTTTTCCTGTGCCTGTGGCTGTGAAGATCAACGAGTACAAAGCCCAGGTGAAGCTGATGGGCATCTGCAACGACTCCTACGACCTGAGGGCCGCCCAGAAGGCCTACTACTCAGCGGCCCAGCTGACCTTCCAGATCCAGATGATGTCGTTCGGGCAGAAGCTGCTGTTTGAGGGCCGTCTGCACCAGGAGCTGAGTTCCCTGATGCTGGAGTATGGCTCCATTCAGTCTGCCTACAGCTGGTCCAGAAAAGCCCTGCAGGTAGCTGCCTTGGCTAGCTCGCTCTCTTAGATTTTTCTTGTGACGGTGCTGTAGACCAGTGGTTAAGACCGTTTGACTTCAATCCCCACGGGTCCTTGAAGTCCTGGGTTTGAATCTTGGTGGTGTCTGGTAAATTAAGGGTGGAGGTGTTTTGCAATCTCCCAGGTAAAAACTTCAAGTGTGGAATTGCCAGATCTTTAATTTCCTTTGTGTGAAGATCATATATGTATGATAAAGATCCTGTGTTTCATATCAGTGCTTTATGGGTTATGAAAACACGAACATATCCTGTATACATCCCCAAAGTTGGAATGCAGCTACCTTCATAGTGGACTAAAAGTGGTTGTATATGCAAAATGTCATGATTGGTCAGCCACGAAGCTGTAGCCAAGGAATGGGGAAAACAATTCTTTCCTTTTCTGTGTTTTGCCTCCATGTCCTACTCTGGTTTTACCCCCCCCCCCCTTTCCCGAACACACACACACACACACACACACACACACACACACACACACACACACACACACACACACACACATACACACACACACACACACACACACACACACACACTTGTTGTTATGTAGCATTGGTTGATATTATACCTCCTTGAATTTTGAATTATTGTATTCAATCTAGTCTAGACATGTAGTATAAGAGACTTCCACTCCCACTGAAACTGCTCTGAGAGTGGCTCTTTAGTAATTCCCAGCACCCACACGCACACACGATAACAACATGACATGTGTCCCCAACATCTTAGTATTTTGGTGATAATGTAGGAACAAGGATTTTAAAAGTGTATGCAAATTAGATTATGCGGATGAGACTTTAAACCAAGGCCCTGTGTGCGAACGCACGCAGAACATCTTGCATACATGTTAAATCCTGTTCCGCTTTTTGTAAGAGTAGGCCATCGTGTGCCGGTGGGAACAGATGACATTTATGAAACTGCTTACACATGGGGACTGGATGTAAAAAAGCACAAGACTGCTTATTCCATTATCCTCGATGTAAAAGAATTTTTTTTTTAATAAATAAAAATACATTTTTAAAAAAAACAATACTGCTTTCTTCTTGTGAATTGTTCTGGGCAGCTTGATTTCCATATTAATTGCACAGGGGACAGTATAGTCCGTGATTAGAGCCTTGCACTTGTGAACTGACAGCCTGAGTCACCACAGAGGCACACATTCAACACCCCTGGAGTTGTTCAAGTTTCCCCAAGACTGAAAAATGCAGCTTAGTGCCCCCAGTGCCTGCTCAAAGAGTTAAGGGAGTAAGTACTAACATCAAGTCCCTAAAGCTTGATTGCAGCGACTTTAAATGTGGGCTAAAACGGTTGCATAAAAAAATAAACCCCACCATTGGTGAACCATAGAGCTGTAGCAGAGGAACAGAAAACACAGAAAAAAAAGTAAACAAAAAGCGAGAATGTATGTCAGCATTACATAGCCATGGGGACATTACATAGGGGACGGGATAGCCTAGTGGTCAGAACAATGCGCTGGCAATTTGACGACCCGAGTTCGATTCCTGGTCGAGGGGATTTTTCTCCTGGAGTTAACATCAGTGCTGACTCCACTCTCCCCAAAAGTCTTTCGGATGAGACTGTAAACCGAGACCCCGTGTGCAAACGCACGCAGAACATCTTGTGCACACGTTAAATCCTGTTCCGCTTTTCATAAGAGTAGGCCATTGTGTGGTGTTGGGAACAGATGACAAGATTTACACAACTGCATACACACGGGGGCTGGATGAAAAAAAGCACATCAGTGCTTATTCCATTATCCTCGAAATGAAAAATAGAAAAAATAAAATAAATAAAAATACCTACTACAGAGCTTTCTTTCTGTCTGTGTGTGTGGCCAGGAGTTGGACCCTGAGGATCACAGCTCGGTGGTGGAGGTGGTGACCCACGCCGTGTTTACCCACTGCGCCCTGTGGCAGGTGAAGAAGGCAGAGACCCTGGCCATCTTCGCCGTCCAGTTTGCTCTGTGAGTTTGCTTCCTGCAAACTGGGGAAGGGGGGGGAGGGGGTATTTTTATATATACACACATAGACATAGATTCCTTTGTGAGAAATCCTAAGGGCTGTTTTAGTATAAGTAGTATCCTAACTTTCTGGGAATTCTGTTCTACAACTTTCCTCTTTTCTATCACTCCCTTTGTTTCTACCACCCCCCCTCTCTCTCTCTCTGTCTCTCTCTCTCTGTCTCTCCAAAATCGTGCCTCTCTATAAATCTGGTGATAAAACTGATCCCTCAAATTATAGACCCATTTCTATCTTATCCATTCTTTCAAAGCCTTTGGAAAAACATATTCAGAAGTGCCTTAAATCTCACATTTCCAAGCACAATCTACTTCATCCTAATCAGTTCGGATTTCGTGAAAATCACTCCTGTCACTCCGCTCTTATAAGCCTTGTTGATGACTGGCTAAACAACATAAATGACAATAAGTTCACTGGGGTATTGTTTGTTGACTTTGCCAAGGCTTTTGATGTCATTGACCATAGCCTCTTACTTCGTAAAATGGTTTTATATAACATTTCTGACAGTGCTTTATCTCTCCTAAAATCATTCCTAACAGATCGTACCCATACTGTCTTTCTTGGTAAAAAAGAGTCTGGATTTCTTATCCAGAAGTTTGGTGTCCCTCAAGGGTCTGTACTCGGGCCTCTTCTTTTTTCTCTTTATATAAATGATCTGCCGCTTTTCATTACAAAAGGCCAGTGTGAACTTTTTGCTGATGACACTTCTATTCATGCCTCTCATCCTGACTTGGAACAACTTGTTATTTCTTTACAAGAAAATGCCAATCAATTACTAAAGTGGACTGAGCTCAACCATATGTCTTTGAATGAACATAAAACAAAATACATGACAATTACTTCTCGACAAAAGCGACAAAACATCTCTTTTCTCATGCCTCATATTTATCTTGGTAATAACGCTATCATTGAAGTTAACACTCATCGAGTATTGGGAGTCATTATTGATAACAATCTCAGCTGGTCATCCCATATTGACAGCCTATGCAAGCGAATCTCACAAAAGGTATATCAACTTTCAAAAATTAAACATTATTTAGATCTCAATGCTCGTAAACAATTTTATCATGCTCATATACAATCTATCATTGATTATGCTTCAACGTTGTATGACTTAAGCAGTGGTAACAACTTAAAACCTCTTTTAAGGATCCACAAGAGAGCTCTTAAACTCATACTGTTAAAATCTTCTAGCTTGTCACCTCAAGATTACATTAAACTAGATATCCTCCCCTTAAATTACCAGCTCGAATACAATAAAGCTGTTACAATGTATCGTATAATGAACGAACTCGCTCCAACTACTGTGACTGCAAGATTTCCCCTTAATCAGTCAAAATACACGAACAATATACTGATTCGGAAACCAAGGATTGACATGTACAAAACTAGCCTTTCCTACTCAGGAGGAGTTCTATGGAACACGTTGCCAGAATGCATAAAAAATGCCAGCAGTATCTTGTCATTTAAACGTGCTTATAAATGTCATCTTATGCATTCATTGAAAAATGAGTTAACCTAGTCAATAGTTTGTATTTCCTGTCTTTATTGCTACTATAATGCTAAGCTAAAGACTTACGTCATATACGAGTGTTTTGTTAGTTGAAGCGTATTGATCATAAACTTGCGTATTTCACATTTTAAAGTAGTTTTTATTGTATAATTATCCATACAGTGCATCATCCATTTGTCGTGCATATGCAGCATGCAGTGATCAGTATGTTTTAATATGAGATTGAGTGCGTGTGTGTGTGCAGGTGTATGCGTTTTGTGATATTTTCTTATGATACAAACATTCTTTTTTTTTCTTTTTTTTTTTTTCTTTTTTTTAGAACTTTTCTTTGTTCTGTGTTGTCCTCAATAAGGGGAAATAGGGGGGGGGGAGTCTCTTTGCTTGTGGGTATTTAGTGTTGTTGTTAGGTAATGACTTGTTTATTTTAATTATCTCATTACCCTGGTAAAAAATTGTTCATAATTTCTCTCTTTGTATCTGTCTGTCTGTCTGTCTGTCTGTCTGTCTGTCTGTCTGTCTGTCTGTCTGTCTGTCTCTCTCTCTCTCTCTCTCTCTCTCTCTCTCTCTCTCTCTCTCTCTCTCTCTCTCTCTCTCTCTCTCTCTCTCTCTCTCTCTCTCTCTCTCTCTCTCTTTACTTCAGCTGTTCGCCTATTATTTGAAAACAGGTATAATTGCATGATTAAGAATCAGGTTATGTACCCCCCCCCCCCCCCAATTGTTTCTCATTGTTATGATTTTCTTTCCTCTTTTTTGTTTTTGTTATTGTTATAGAAGGCTGGATGTAAAAAAGCAATTGTCATGCTTACTCTATCACCTTCTGAAAATAAAATTAATTCAATTCAATTCAATTCAATTCTCTCTCTCTGTCTCTCTCTCTCTCTCTCTAACTCTCTCTCTCTCTCTCTCTCTCTCTCTCTCTCTCTCTCTCTCTCTCTCTCTCTCTCTCTCTCTCTCTCTCTCTCTCTCTCTCTCTCACTCACTCTCTCTCTCCTTTTCTTTTGGAAATGATTATATTGAATTGTTTGCTTTCTGCTTCAACAGATATGTAAAATTGCTCACATGATATGTGAAAGTTCCTTTTCACAATAAATCTTGACATGTGTCTGTATTAACACCAGTATTCAGAAAAGAAAAACAGAAATGTTTTGTGTGGGTCTTTTATTGCATATTATTTTAGTTATTGTTCATGTGCATAAACAGTCAGAAAATTAAACTTAAAAGTTGATTGGCTGGAGTTGTAACTGTCTTTGAATTAAACCACATGTTGTTTTCTGTGGGAATTTGCCATAAGTGCAAGTGATAAGAGAAAAACGACTGGAAGACCATGTGTATTGATCTTTTACTCTTTTTTTTCCCATTTTCCAGGGACAAGTTTGGAAAATACCACCCCATGTACCTGAAAGCTCTGAGCAGCCTGTGCCATGTGTGTAACGAGTTCAAACAAGACAGCACAGGGGTGCAACTGGCTAACGTGAGCACTGTCCTCTTCTTCTTCTTCTTCTTCTTCTTCTTCTTCTTCTTCTTCTTCTTCTTCTTTTCTTCTTCTTCTTCTTCTTCTTCTTCTTCTTCTTCTTCTTCTTCCCTTTTGGCTTTGGTTTGGTTTGGTTCATTTTCTTTTGCTCTGCGTTAAATGTCTGGGAACTATAGCATTCAACGAAGGATCGAAATATGAAATTCTCTCCAGAATAGCCCAGACCACAGCTGCAATGACCAAACTGAAAGCCTTCTGGAACGACAAGAACATCACCAACAGCTTCAAGATCAGACTGATGCATTCCCCAGTCATGTTCATATTTTTGTATGGATGTGAAGTGTGGACCATAACAGCAGACATTGAAAGAAGGATACAGGCAATGGAGAGGAGATGCTTTCGCAAACTCCTTGGCATTTCATACAGTGATCATATAGCTAACGAGGAAGTAAAAACCAGAATTGAAAACACCATAGGGCCGTATGAAGAGCTCCTGACTTCAGTGAAAAACGCAAACTAAAATGGTGTGAGCAAGTCACATGAACATCTGGACTGGCCAAGACTGTCCTACAGGGAACTGTACAAGGAGGAAAGCTGGAGAGGCAGACAGAGAAAACGATAAGAAGACAACGTTAGAGACTGGACTGGCCTTGAGTGGAACAACATACTTTGGAAGGAGTGGAGGAAGCTGGTTGCAAAATCCTCAGTGGTGCATCAACGGTCAACAAGACTATGAGACAGGTGAAGATGAAAGTTTTTTTGGTATTGGTTTGCTTTGCTGGTGTATGAAGTATAGGTGTGAGGATGGAAATAAATTCAAGCATACAAACATGCCAACACATTCCAACTTCAGAGCAGCTCATTTCATTGTATAGGATGCATGCTGGGTATGTTGGTGTTTCTGTAACCCATTGAACACTGACATGAAAGACGGAATCTTTAACGTGCATATTTGTTCTTCTGCTTGTGTACATGCACAAAAGGAATTAAGGCACTGGCAGGTCTGCACTTGAAGTTGACCTGGGAGATTGTAAAAATCCCCACCCTTCATTAACCAGACGCCGAAGCCAAGGTTCAAACCCAGGACTTCAATGGACCCACCGGATTGAAACAGTCGGCTGTAGTGTGGATCAGTGGTCTAGAGGTAACGCGCCTGTCTAGAAAACGAAAAGTCTGGGTGGAAGTGTGCGGTGGTTCGAATCCCGTTTGGGTCCGAAACTTTTCCCCCATCCATTAGACCATGAGTGGTGGTCTGGGTGCCAGTCTTTCGGTTGAGACGATAAATAGAGGTCCTGTTTGTTACACATCATTATTTAGTGCACATAAAAGAACCCACGGCAACAAGAGGGTTGTCCCTGGCAAAATTATGTAGAAAAAAGCCACTCTGATAGGGAAACAAATACAATTCCAAATAGGAAAAAGAAAAAAAAAAAAAAGGGTGGTGCTGCACTTGTGGTGACGCACTCTCCCCAGGGAGAACAGCCCAAAGAATTTCATGCAGAAAAACCTGCTGTGACATAAAGTGGTAATAAAAATAAATTAAAAAAATAAATAAAATTGCGCTTGACTTGGACACACGTCTGTGTGTTGGCCAGGAACTGTTGAGAACAGCAGAGCTGGTGTACGGCTGTGACACGCTGCAACTGGCGTCCGCACACCGCACGCTGAGCAAGGCGCTGATGGCGAATTCAGCGTTCCGCATCGACAACAACTACTATGACCACGCCATGGAGGCCGTGCGCATTGCGCGCAGTCAGCTGCCAGAGGGCCACGCCTTGCTGCACCCCTACCTCACCAACTTTGGTGAGCAAAAAAATAAAAATATAAAAATAAAATTAAAAAAAAAAACAACAAATTTTTTTAATTTTGGTGAGCAGCCTGTCCCCCTGCCCTCATGATGCCGGTGCCTGTGTGACGCCTTTCTTTCGTAGAGTTCCTTTGAGCCGTGTGGCTGCTTGTGGTCATTGGGGGCCGTACACTCTAGGAGTTACAAAACTGTATACACACAGGGACTGGATGTAAAGAAGCACATGAGTGCTTATTCCATTATCCTTTTTTTTATTTTTTGAAAAACAATTTATATTCTTTTATATCGAGGATAATGGATAAGCACTTGTGTGCTTTTTTTTTCTCATCCAGTCCCCGTGTGTATGCAGTTGTGTAAATATTGTCATCTGTTCCCACTGGCACACAATGGCCCACTCTTACGAAAAGCGGAACAGGATTTATCATGTGCGCAAAAGATGGTCTGCGTACGTGCGTTCGCACATGGGGCCTCGGTTTACAGTCTCATCTAAAAGACTTAATGGAGGGTGGAGTCAGCACTGATGTTAACTTTTTGAGCCATGTGGCTGCTGTGGTCAATGGGGGCCGTACACACTAGGATTTACAAAACTGCATACGCACAGGGACTGGATGTAAATAAGCACATGAGTGCTTATTCTATTATCCTTGATATAAAAGAATAGATAGATAAAATAATAGATTGATAGGATTGGATTGGAGTAGCAGGGGATTGGTTTTGGTGGTGGATTTGGGGGGGAAGGGGGGGGGGGGTAGCTGTCTTGATTGACAAAAGAAAAGATGCATCAGGAAGTGATGGTTTTGTGAGGAAATTGTCTTTTATAGTGTTTATGTGTTTGTTTGTTTTTGAATGCGTCTGGGAGGGAGGGAGGACTAGAAGGGGGTGTTTATGTGTGTATAGCGGGGGGGGGGGGGGGGGGGGGGGGGGTTAGTGAGTGTGTGTGTGTGGTGCATGCACCTGTATATACATAATCTTTCTCACATACAAATTCAAACGCATGCATGTGTGAACAATTCTTCAAAAAATTTTCAACACTAGCAAGGAAAAACCAATTTCAAACCACATCAGTGAAAATCATGACACAATCACTTCATATCATCATAATACGCTTCTCACCACACGTCCATCATCACGTATTGATTGTGCTGCGTGCAGCACTGGCGCTGCAGTGGAAGTCGCTGCATTGCCCCAAAGAGGTGCAGGAGTCCACGCTGCACTGGGCGGAGACGGAAGCCAAGCATGCACTGAACATCGTGACGGAGCACTATGGAGACATCAGCCTGAGGTCGGCACAGATCCACACCCTCCTGGGCCAGATCTACTCCAAGATGAACGAGTAAGTGGAGCAACGCTTTGGGGCTGCAGATCTTACGGTCAAAGGGGGACAGGGATAGCCTAGTGGTCAGAACATTGTGCTGGCAATTTGATGACCCGGGTTCGATTCCGGTTGAGGAGATCTTTCTTCTGGAGTTGACATCAGTGCTGACTCCACTCTTCCCAAAAGTCCTTCAATGAGACTATAAACCCGAGGCCCTGTGTGCGAATGCAGGCAGAACATCTTGCGCACACATTAAATCCTGTTCTGCTTTTCGTAAGAGTAGGCCATCATGTTCCGGTGGGAACAGATGACATTTACAAAACTGCATACATATGGGGACTGGGTGTAAAAAAGCACATGAGTGCTTATCCCATTATCCTCGATATAAAAGAGTAAAATAAAATAAAAAAATGTATATAATAAAATGAAAAACCAGAAAAAGGGTGATCCCTTAACCTATGCTGTCATTGGGAAGCGAGGTGTCAGAGACCTCAGCTTTTGGGGGGGGGGGGCCTGCATATTGAGGGCAGCACCCATCTCCTCTCCCTCGCTGCTTTCCCTTCCCTGTCCCTGAAGAAGGCAGGTACCCATTTACAGCTGGGGGACTGTACTGAAGCCAAGGGGCCTGTACTGTCACCCCCACCTGTGAGACGACCACGCTTAATGCTGCCTAACCTTAGCTTGGGCAGAGTGAGTTAGTGGCCTGTGTGTGAGATATTATGAAGAGTGTCAGAAGGTGCAGGCTGAAGCACTGGCTAGAAGGGGGCTTCCTTCTTCTCTCTATGCTTTCTGTTCTCTGGTCACCTCTCACTGCACCTTCTGTCCTCTGTTGAGGTGCTTCATAGTGTGTGTGTTTACTGAGGTAGAATGATGGTCGACATTTTTTTTTTCCAGATTGTTAGATATTATATCACAAAACTTGTTTTGTTTCTGTGTCATGTTTTTGGTTTTACACTTTCCATGTTAGTTTTGTGTTGTGTTGTTTTGTTTTACTTTGTTTTGATGTTATTTTGTGGGGTTATTTAATAGGTGTCATCTGCTGGTTTTTTTGTTTTTGTTTTTTGTTGTTGTTGGTTCTTTTTTGTTGTTTTGGTTTTTTGGGTTAGTTTGCGGGGGGGGGGGGGGGGGGGGGGGGGGGGGGGAGGGGAGCTCTTTTTGTTTTTGAGTATGCTTTTGTTTTGTTTTCTGCATGTGCTCTTCTTTGTTTATGATTCTGTGTTGTCTAAACAAAATGTTGTCAATATTTATCATGCTTGATTTGGTCTTATTGCACCAAACGTGTGTACGCTTGATATTTCCTGAACCCATACAAAAGACTATCCACAAATTACATGCTTAAAACCATGCTTATTTTCCTGACTAATTGTGTTATAGTTGGTGTTGTGGATTTAACACGTTTTGTTTTTCCCCCTATTTATTCCGGTTACATAGAAAGCGACCAACTATGGAGCAGGAACCGTGAGTGCCGATCTTTTTTCTTCAGCTTTGCCAGTTGTTGGGTTCTTTGAAAACAATGTTTCTTTTGATGTCTGTCATTCTTGTGTTGCACAGGGCAAGCTTTTTACCGCAACCTGTACCATTATCCCATCCCTTCTGTCAGCATCAAACTCATCTTCACATTACTTTTCATGGTGGTAGCTTTTCAAAGAGAGAGGTTGGATGGGTGATAAAAGTGACTAATTTCTTTGGGTTTTTCTTTGGCTACTTCAGTTAATGATCATTTTGTTAATGGTAATTCTAATTTCTTTGGGTTTTTCTTTGGCTACTTCTGTTAATGATCATTTTGTTAATGGCAATTCTAATTTCTTTGGGTTTTTCTTTGGCTACTTCTGTTAATGATCATTTTGTTAATGGTAATTCTAATTTCTTTGGGTTTTTCTTTGGCTACTTCTGTTAATGATCATTTTGTTAATGGCAATTCTAATTTCTTTGGGTTTTTCTTTGGCTACTTCTGTTAATGATCATTTTGTTAATGGTAATTCTAATTTCTTTGGGTTTTTCTTTGGCTACTTCTGGTAATGATCATTTTGTTAATGGCAATTCTAATTTCTTTGGGTTTTTCTTTGGCTACTTCTATTAATGGTCATTTTGTTAAAGATGGTAATTGAGTGGGTGATAAATATGGCTTAAGTTTTTATTTCTTTTATCTTCATTATTTTCTGTTTTCTTTCTTTTGATTTTTTTTTTTGGGGGGAGGGGGGTTGTATAACATTACATCTCAGATTCTAGCTTTTTTGATAATGTAGTGTTTATGTCCTAGCAGAGACTTCCAATTCAAGTATGTAGATCTGGTAGGGTTTTTCCCATTCCATGCTTGATAGGTAGAATATTCAATCGTTTACTTCTTTTACGGTAAAAATGCTTTGAATTGTGTTGTTCTAGTTCATTTAGACCATATGTTGAGTAAAGAATTAATCATTGATTTTTTTTCTTTTCTTTGAGTTTTTTTTCCCTTCAACTTCTCATTCAATTTTTTCTGAAGAGTTTATTTAATTGGGTTTTTTTTCTTTTTTTTTCTCATTTTAGTTTAAAGTTTATTCATTTGCTGTCATGCAAAACTTCATTGAAGTGGCGGGCCAGAGAACAGCACAGGTAATAGTTTGGTTTTTTTCCCGGGTCTCTCTGATGAAAGCATTCGCAGTTCCCTCAGTGCAGTTGTGTGTGTGTGACGGTTCACGTCAGATGCAACCGCTGGTTTGTGTAATTGGATTGAGGTGAAGTATTGATCGAAGCTGATTAGGTCATTTGCCAAGGGCGTCCTAACGAGGCTGAATTAATGACCTGCTGACTGCTCGCAGCCTTTCATGCTTGTGGCGAATTTGTAACACTGATGCAGTTTATGTCGCATTATCAACAAACAGGGATTTTTTCTGGATGTTGTTATCGGACGCTTGGGAAGTTATTTTAGGGAATGCAAAAATCTCTGTTTCTTAGGCTTGGTGTCGATGGAGTTTGGTTTTGTTTGGAATGGTTGTGTTTGTTCTTCATTCCTCAACCAGAGCTCAGAGGTTCACCAATAGTGATACTTTTTTGCATATGTGACCGTTTTTTGTCTACTGTTAAAGGTAACTATATTCTGACTTTCAAGGATGATGTCTAAACATGACACCAGTGTGCATGCATTTTTTGGGGGGGAGAGGGGGTGGTGGAGTTTGATTGTTGTTTTGAGGGAGAGGGGGGGAGTGTCATCCATTCTTTCCAGCACAAATGACCTACTCTTCCAAAAGGCAGAATGGATTTGAAAATACACGCGAGATGTTCTGCATGCAATCATACACAGGAACTCAGTTTACAGTTTCACAAGCAGGACTTTCGGGGGAATGAAATCAATACTGACGTTAACTCAAGGGGGAAAATCTCTTTGAACAGGCATCTCAAAGGGGGCTCCAATCCATGCCATCAGTTTGAAAGCTCATCGTTCTAACCACTAGGCTATCCGGCTCCCCGATGTCAGGCAAACTGCCGGTTGTCAGAGGAGAGGGGAGAGGATGGGGAAATCAATAACTGGGGTGAAGTAGGAGGGATGAAGATGACAGCGCTGTGCAGTGTCTGTTTTGCCACTCAGTGGCTGCAGTTTTTTTCAGAGTTTTAACATTTCTGTGTTAACGTTAGGGGAAGAAGCTATGATGACTTCTTGGTAGTGAAAAAGGGAACAGTAAAAGCAGAAGTATGCACACATGCATGTACTCTCATGCATGCAGGCACTTAAATACATGTATACATAAATGCACTCACACATACATGCATGTACATGGGAGGCGGGATTGTTGTTTGTGTGTGTGAGAGGGGGGTATTTGTGTCTACTTTCTTCAATTTAACGTCTTTTCACTTTGAAGTGATATTAGGTATTTGTGTGTGTGTGTGTGTGTGTGTGTGTGTGTGTG
>CM060322.1:35440790-35452229 GCA_030674155.1 Stramonita haemastoma
TGCGCATGGGTGTGCACACACAAATGCATGCACGCATGTATCTCGGTGATGGCTTGAACCTGTGCTGTCAAAATGCAAGCTCAGTGCTCTAACCACTAGGCTGTCTTGTCCCTTTATAGGTTTTTTTTTTTCTCTTGTTCCTCAGTTAGAGCTCTGAGATTCACCAATGCTGACATTTTGTGTATATATGTGACTGTGCTTAACCCACCATTAAGGTAGCCCATTCTAACTTCAGAGATATAGTGTATAATGATTGATAAAGATCAATGTGAGGGGAATCGAGCTAGGTTTGAGACTTCATGAGAATGCCTTTTACTCTTAGCTTCCTTTCACGATATGTCTTTGAGTCAACCAGGCCTGAGAGATGCTACCACCTGCAGTGTTGGCCACACAATTTTTAGCTGTACTCTCAACTTCACACCTGTAAAATGAATGACACTTCACCATTCTGTCAGTCTCTGCAAAACAAGTTTGTAAATAAAATCACCCAACACCGGGGTCTCAGAGTGTTGATGGCAGGACATGACTGCAGGGTCTGGGGGAAGAAGGGGGGGGGAGGGGCTGTCACCTGTCAGGGTGGAATATTTTCAGGCATTGGAGATAGATGGGATGTGAGCTGGCAGTGTCTCCTTCAAAAAAGGCTAGCACCCAGACCACGGTGAGGTGGGTGGTGTGGAGGGAGGAGTGACACAGCGCACAAATCCAGCATAACTCAGTCAAGGGTCCAGGGCCCAGTGCTAACATTAGCACATCACCGTGTCCAGGTGTGGTCAGTTCCTGCTGTATCTAGCACCAGCTGGGGCTACAGTGGGATGGGATGGGATAGACAGCAGCTAAGATTAGGTTAAACTGGGAGAAACTGACAACTTTGATGTGAAGAATGTGATGTGATGGATGAGATGTGATTTGGGTGAAGATGTGAGGGATGTGATGTGAGGGATGAGATGTGATTTGGGTGAAGATGTGAGGGATGTGATGTGAGGGATGAGATGTGATTTGGGTGAAGATGTGAGGGATGTGATGTGAGGGATGAGATGTGATTTGGGTGAAGATGTGAGGGATGTGATGTGATTTGGGTGATGATGTGAGGAATGTGCTGTGATGTGGGTGAAGATGTGCTGTGATGTGATGTGGATTGGTGTTGTTGCAGAGTCCACCGGCTTCTACCTGAAGTGGGTCCACGTGTGCTTCCAGACGCTCATCAACCTGCTGCAGACTGAGGGAGCGGCCTACGCCAATGTTGAGGAGGCCGGCCGTCTGCAGGTACAGGCTATTTCAGAACCTTCTGGATGAGACTATAAACCGAGGGCCCCGTGTGCGAACGCACGCAGAACATCTTGCGCACACGTTAAACCCTGTTCTGCTTTTCACAAGAGTAGGCCATTGTGTGCCGGTAGGAACAGATGACAAGATTGACAAAAACTGCATACATGCCGGGACTGGATGTACAAAAAAGCACAAGAGTGCCTATTCCATTATCCTTGATGTAAAAGAATAAATAAATGAATAACTAACTAACTAAATAAATGAATAACTAAGAACCTTCTCCTTTTCCCCTGTGGGAATGCTGGGGGAGGACTGTCAGTATAAGTAGCATCCCCACCTTCTGGACATTCTTGCTGGGAGTTCAATCTTTTCTCTCACTCTCTTTGTTTCTGCCTTGTTCCTTTTTTCTTCCTGTTATCTTCTTCTAGTCGATTTTTTTTGCCTTCTTGGTCCATTCTCCTGCTTTTTTTTTCCTGGAAAGACTTGAAAAATAAATAACCACTTCTCTCCCATGCTAAAGTCGGATATGCTGGACCTGAATTGTCAGGTGATTGATAATGGCTGCATGATGCATTTTCACTCATATGGCAGACACCAATAGTTGCTGTCTGAGCGTTCAAAGAAGATTTTTTGTTGTTGTTTGTTTTGTTTTTCAGCTAAAACTCCAAGGTTCACCCATGGTGAGATTTTGTGAGTGTGACTGTTTGTCCATCATTAAGGTAACTGAATTTCATCTTCAGGGGAAAACTTTCATTGAAATTGCCTGTCACTTGTTGTTCTGTTGCTAAAGCCACGCTCTGGGGACTTCAGTCACTGCTGCTTTTAATTATAGCCACTCCCGATGGTTCAGTGACGAGTGGGTAGACACACTGACAGTAGTCAACTAGCTATTTGCAGCAGATTTTTTGCAGTTTGTGCGTGCGTGCGTGCGTGCGTGTGTGTGCGTGCGTGCGTGCGTGTGTGTGTCTTTGATTTTACGTCTGTACACTTAAAGTGATATTAGACGAGGGATGAGGTTGGGGTGGGGGTGGGGGTGGGGGCAATAAAGAGATAAGGGTTTTTAAAAAAGTGCGTTGGTAACTGTGTACATAAGAAGACTGATTACAAAAATATATAACAAGAAAGTTGCAAAAGATGGCATAAGAAATGCAAATAATAACAAAAACAATCGAACAATAGAGAACTTTAAAATCTGAAACTGTAAGATGAACAATTGCAAACTACATGTAAAGGCTGCCATGAATAAAGCAAAAAGTACATTGCCACAGTAGGGTGTTATAATTTCACAATCTTCACAGTGGTACTTTATAAAAAAGAGAATACTGGGGATCGCATCAGAGACAATGCTATCTCACACAGTAACTTTGGATTGATTAACACTTCTTGCAGTGACTTATCTTGAAATGGTGGTAGGAACTTTTTTAAACCTTGACAATGATACAAAACATGAACATTGGAAAGTTTTTCACCGCATATACATTTTACATTTTTGGCAAATTTTGCTCGAAATGCATTTAATTTCAATCTGTGTGTGTGTTTGTGTGTGTGTATGTGTGTGTGCGCACACGAGTGCATGCATGTGCAATGTATGAGCGTGCATTCTTGTTTTCTTTAGGGTTTGGGGGTTTTTCAGGGGTGGGAATTTCCCCAAACTTTCTACCTTAATTTAAGAGACACGGTGACAGAGCTGACACCTAGCATACATAACAAACAAACTGGTGGACAATACTCTCAAACAACACCAATCGTTTTCCAACACTCCTTCTCCCCCTCACACCTGTAACCATCTCCTCACCCCCCAGGTGCAGCTGTCGCTGTGGTTGAAGGACAACCCCAAGGATGACTGTCCCGTGGACACCACAGAGCTGAGCAAGGCACCCCCCCTCTTCAAGGACTTCATGGACAAGTTCGATGCCTGGGGCTCCGCCTTGCTCAAGGTCCAAAGCCTCAAGGACAGCATGAAGCCCGCGGACCTCCTGACAAAACTGGCCAAGGCCTGAGGACAAGGTGGACAAGGATGCTGGTGTTGGTTATATTGGGGGGGGGGGGGGGGGGGAAATGGGTCAGTTTGGTGGAGTGATGATCAGCCCTGTGTGTGTGTGGCTGGAAGGAGTGCTGATTTAGCCACAGTAGGACAGGTAGTGGGGATGTTTCATTGTTCAGTTGTTTTCTCCAAAACTTGAGCACAGCACAAGTACTGTGTGCCCTCCCTCCACAAATGTTTTTTTTCATCAAACAGTGCTTAAGCATTAAGAGAGAAACATAAACATTGAGAAACAGAAAAATGCTGAGAACCCGAGGACATGAACATGAAACATGGAAGAAGCTAAGGACCATGGCATTAGAATACAATATACGGAAATCTGTCAAATATGCTTTGATAAGAAAAAAAAATTCAGTGTTTTAAGACACTGTTACTTTTATGTAGTTTTCAACAAAACAACAAACAAACAGTGGGGGGACAGAGAGAGTGAGACAGAGACAGAATGAGGAGGTCAACTCAAAGCAATACAAGTTCCCAGCAAGACGAGATCATGACCTACATTTCAGCAGCTGTCCTACTTAACTGTGAATTTCGCTGACATTTTGTTTTCCTCTTGTACTGCTAATGTGTACTTCTGGCTGTGAGAGAGGGGGCTATGATTTAAAATATTGCATTTCTACACCTTGAAAAAACCTTTTCAAACATTTAGAAAAAAAAGACTATATTCCATCTTGTAGCAAGGATTTTCTGCTGTTCCCTCCCCTAGCCCATTTAAAACTATTCATAGCAAGTTAAAGGGGGAGATCAGCAACCCATGCCCAAGCAATTTTGAGTTTACTGACTTGAAAAGTGGGCGACCGAATAAAAAATATCATAACAACAAAAAAAATCTGGTTTGCTTGTGTTGAAATTGGGAATGTATGTAGCAGAGTGTGTGTTATTATCTTACAACCAAAAAAAAAACTAACTCAAAAGTGAAATTTTCTCTATAATAACTATTTTAATCCGTACACAACGCACTTGACAAGACCCCCCTTCCTCGGTCTTCCAAAACTGTTTCACTTGAGGTTGATTGTTGTGGACCAGCAGCCAACTCTTCAGTTTCTTCTTCCATTTCATTTTGAATTGAAATTTTGCCATCATCACTTGGTACGAACTCATCAGAACTTTCTTCTGCAGGATAGTCAGACTCACTGTCTGAGTCCGAAAGAAGTTTGTAGCCATGAAACTTTAGGGGTAAGGCTCGTTGTTTCAACATCATTTTAGCCGGTCCTACAACATTCTGTTGATGTTTGTACTCACTGCAGTTGGTTCCCTTGCCAATAGTGATCCCTGTAGGGCTGTAAGAACAATTACTCTCACCAGAGAAGTCCAAAACAAAAAAAACCATCGCGAACGAGACTCGTTTGCGGTCTGCCATGACATTATAATGAAAATGAGTTTGCGGTAGGAGAGGTGTTAAAAGGTAATGATAGAAGAAAAAGTTAATCCAATATTTTAAGTGTCATTACAGCTCCAAAATATAAGGTATCTTTAAAAGTATCAGTTTTGTTCCAAAGGGTTTAAGAGTTGTGTTGTTCTGTAAATCTGTAGTCCAAACCTTTTTTTTTTTTTTTGAATTAAGCTCTAAAGCTGCTCGTGTGTTTTTCATTCATAGTGCTGTAGACGTTTTTCATTCTTTGTTCTAAAAGGCTTCAGCGTTAATTTTGGTCAGTATAGATTTGGACTTCAGTATTTTGGTTTTGATGTCATTATGTTCCAAAGCTGCTGGTGATTATTGTTTATTGGAGTAACTTGACAAAACTGTTTCTTTTTCTCAATGGTTCATGATTAGTTAATTTTGTTTCATTGGGTTTGTGTTCATTGTTTGTTCAGGGTTATTTTTTGTATGTTTTAGTGTTTGCTCCTTTGTTATTTAAAGTTTCAGATGTTAGTCTGCTCTGATATTTCTTTGTTTAGGTCCTTTGTTATAGATGAGTTTAAAAATTGTTTTATTCAGATGAAGTTTGTGCGTTTTCTTTCTTTCTTTTCTCTCTCCTTTATCTTTTTTTTTTTCAGCCAGAGCTGCAAGGTTTACCATGTCTGTCCACCATTAATCACCAGTAGCCACATTTCAACTTTGCAGATGTCTGAGTGTGCATGCAGGGTTTTAAATACATTTTTTGTCATTTGTTTTTACAGCATAGATGGCCTACTCCCCTGAAAGGCAGAATGGGTTTTAACATGTGTGCAAGATGCTTTGCATGCATTTGCACAGGCCATTGGTTTATAGTCTTATCCAAATGACTTTCAGGAGAGTGGAGTCAGTACTCTTGAACGGGTACAGTTGACTTTGTGGTGGCTCGAACCTGGGCATGTGGTTTTCATTATGCATTGTTTCTTTGTTATAGAAACTTTTCTGTTCTGATTTAAACGTTTTGGGAGGGGGGAGGGGGAAGAACATTTTCTTTGTTATGTTTGTTTGTCATCTAAACGCTATGTACATAATATTACAGGGGTTTTGTTTGTTCTTTTTGGTTTTGTTCCTCATCTAGAGCTTCAAAGTTCACCAATGGTGAGGTTTTGTGTTGTACAACTGTTTTTACCTGCCATTAAGGTAGCCATAGTCCAACTTCGGGTATACATTACATACAGTTCAAAGTTGTTTGTTCTAGTTGGCTCCAAAAGTTTGTTTTGATTCATTTGTACAGAGCCCTGGACAGTATTTCTTTTATGCATTGTTTTGAGAGTTTTCAGTTTCCTATTCATTGTAATATTTTCTGTTTCGATGTAAAATCATGAAATCTGTTATTCTGGTCATATTAGTCACATTTCTCAGAATTGTTTGTTGGCCTGACTTTGAGTGATAGTTTTTGTGTGAAATTTTTGTTACTGTTACATTGTTTGTTACTTTATTTTTAAAAGAAACGAGAAATATTCAGCTGCTGGAAATGTATTGTGCAATTTTATACTTTTGATGTGTTTTAGTTGTTTTTCACACACATGCACGCATGCATGCACACACACACACACATTTGTGCACACACACTCACAAGCATGCACAGGACTATCGAAATCCCCACCCCCTTCCCCAAACAGAAAGACAGGCATGCCATATTTGTACATATTATATGCATGTAAGGAAATCTTAATATATCTAAAATATGTACAAGTCCGCAAATTTGGGGATTTTTGGAATCCCATTGTACATCTTTGTAAGGGGAGGTAAGCAGTGAGGTTGTCTCTGAGAAGTGTTTTCTGTTAACCCTTTGAGTGCCCCAAACCTACACTGAATTGAATTGAATTGAACTGAATATTATGTTCAGTCACAGCAGATTCATCTGCATGAAATGCAGACTGCTTTCCCAGGAGAGCGCATCGCCACAAGAGCAGCACCACCATCTTCCCATTCATCAGCTAGAGCCCCAAGGTTGACTAATGGTGAGACTTTGCGCATGCTGCCGTTTTCCCACCAGTAAGGTAGCCGCATTCCGACTTCAGGAATGGAGTACATAGTACCCAAGCCTATTCATGTAATTGCATGACAACCATGAGACTGTGATTATGATCGATAAAACAAAATGTGGTTAGAATGAATGATGATGAATACTGTGATATTTTGTACTGATTTTTATACATGTACGTTGTGAACTGTATGCTTCAATATCATATCAGTATATTGCTCTTTCATTTCCTCTTGTTTTTTACCTTACCGTCTGTAAATAATCATGAGCGTCTCCATTTTCTAGCAAAACTATGGACTTTGTGTATATAATCTTGTAAATATGTATATATCTGAAAAAATGAATTCCCATATGACTTCTGTATGTACATTCCCACAAGTCATCACCCTCATTAATTGCCTCCCCCCCCCCCCCCCCACTTTCCTGGGCTAGAGCTCCAAGGTTCACCAATGGTGAGATTTTGCGTATGCGACTGTTTGCCCACCATTAACATAACCTCATTCCGACTTCAGGGATAGGTTAGAATCAAACCTGAGCATCTTCTTGTGTATCATAGTCATTATCATACTCTGCCACAGAAATCTAGAGTATTCTATTTTTTAGGTCTTAGTGTAAAAGTAAAAACAAAGCAGATTAAAAAAAAGCAAAAAAATTTGAAGGAAAGTTAAAAAACAACTTGTGAAGTGCATACAACAGCAAATCTATCTGTGACATGTCTGTCTAAAACTTTGTTTTTTAAAGGCTGTTTTTGTAAGGTTCAGAAGGAGTCCTGTTAAACTTCCCACAACACTTCAGTGCAGTGCAGTGCCCCAACAACTCCTTAAGAAGTTAAAGAAGAAGTCACTCCCTAGTCTGTCAAATGTGTAAATTGAGGAATTGCTGAAACAAATACCACTTCAACCCATGTTCATTCTGGTATCCTATCTAACATTAAAGGCAGACACTGATATGTCAGCTCCAGCCCTTCCTGCTTAGACTCCATGACTTTATAAATCAGCTGGAAAATGATTCAGCTGTGAGGAAACAGATGCCCTGAATACTTCTGAAGAAATTGG
The DNA here is from genome assembly GCA_030674155.1 of Stramonita haemastoma. Lineage (NCBI taxonomy): Eukaryota > Metazoa > Mollusca > Gastropoda > Neogastropoda > Muricidae > Stramonita > Stramonita haemastoma. The sequence continues at coordinate 35,448,539 of CM060322.1, forward strand.
TAAAGAATAATATCATATATTCATTTTGAAATGAAAATCATCATTTTACATTGAAGTCATACAGCATGGAGTTCCCGTTCATCTTTTTCCCTACTCAAGTTGCAGCTTTAACAGTTTTCCTGATTTTCTCCTTCCCCTTCCCTGCTTGACAATTTTTTTTCCTTTTTCTAAATTATTTCCCAAGACTGGCTGTGTTGATGGTTTGTATTGCTGATGTGCTATGCACCAAAATACTCTGAACTCATATGCGTGCATGTAAAATATATTTATTTGAAAAACAAGTTTTTATTTGTGGTTTGGTAATATTTCACATTTGTAATTTGAGAGAGAGAGAGAGAGATTATTTGATTTATTATTTTTATTTATTATTTTTATTTTATTTGTTCTTTTATATCGAGGATAATGAAATAAGCACTCATGTGCCTTTTTTACATCCAGTCCCTGTGTGTATGCAGTTTTGTAAATATCTGTTCCCACCGGCTCACAATGGCCTACCCTTATGAAAAGCGGAACAGGATTTAATGTGTGTGCAAGATGTTTGCAGTGCATTTGCACATGGGACCTCGATTTATAGTCTCACCTAAAAGACTTTTGGGGAGAGTGGAGTCAGCACAGAGAGAGAGAGAGAGAGTTAGTGAGAGTGAGTTACTGTGTGTGTGTGTGTGTGTAAGTGTGTGTAGAGGAAGAGAAGCTGGGGTTGGGGGAATACAAGAGAAAGGAAAAACAGCACACACTCGCATACACATGTATACACACACTCACAGACATGTTTGCATGCAAGCAAACAGATGTGCAAGCAACATTCTTTTGGATGAGACTATAAACAGAGGTCCTGTGTACAAATTCACGCAGAAAATCTTATGCACACATTAAAACCTGTTCCACTTTGGAAAGAGCAGGCCATTTTAGCCAGTGACAACAGTTGATAAATTTGACAAAATTGCATACACATGGGAACTGGAGTGCTTTTTTTTAATTCTCTTTGAAAGAAAAGACTAAAATGAATAAAAATAAACCCTAGCCCTAAAACAATCCATCACTAAAAAAAAAAAAAAAAAAAAAAAGAACAGAAAAAAACTATAATTCAGGCAAGAAAAGGATGGGAAAAAAACTACAGTACAATCGTATTATTGATATGGGGAGGGGAGGGTGTTGTACAGATAAAAAAATTTGTTCAGATAGATAGAAGTCAGTGTCAAAAGGGTTTTAAAGAAACTCTGCCAAACAGCACACACATGCACAGACTTAATGGACACACACACAGAGGACACACACACGCAGAGGACACACACACACACAGGATACAAACACACACACACACACACACACACACAAGATACAAACACACACACATACAGAGGATACAAACACACACACACACACACACACAATCATCACAAAACGGCGAACACATTCTGAGCAATCCTGGTGCATTTAATCAGCATACTGGGGAAAGAAAAAAGTCATCAGAACTGTTATCACACAGTTCATTCATTTCATCACTCCACGCTGCAGGAAACACTGATCAATCAGGTGAACAACTCGGCTCTGGTTAATAACAACAACTTACAAAAACACCTTCCCAGCCTGCCACACCTCGTCTCCATGTACTCTGCAGTATCCACAGGAATACACACACACACGCACACACACACACACACATGTATAATTGACAATAATACTCCCACCATAACTCTTCAAAAATACAGTCAGGAAGGAAGATGACAGTACAGTTTAGACGTTCACCAGTCTAACAAGTAAATGGTGAAGTTCTGGGTTCGATTCCCAGCCTTTCCCTTTCTTCCCAGTTTGACAGGAAAATCAAACTGAATGTCAAGTCTTTTGGAAGAGACTCTGCACCAGTCAGACCTGTGTGCTTTAGGACTTGTGTGTAACAAAGGAACCTATGGCAGTTGAAAATGGGAAAGAGCGGGAAGGTACCTCCTGACTGTCCTGGCAAAATTGGTAGGTTCAATTCCCAACTGTATCTCTGAAGTCAGAATGTGGTTACCTTTATGGCAAGTGGGAGGGAAGGGGGGGGGGGGGGTTTCATATGCAAAAATCTCACCATTGGTAAACCACCTAGCTTGAGCTGAGGAGCTTAACAAACAACAACAAAGAACAACTTACAAAATCAGTCACAAAATCTCTCACATCTTCTCTCAATTCATTGTGTATCATCCACAGGGATATATACATAAAAGGCAATAACACTCACACCACAACACTCCTCAGTCATACGGTCAGCACAAGGTAATTATAACAATATTCCAGAGGTAACCCCTTGAAAAAACAGCAGAATTTAACTCAAACTCAAAAATCACAACCAGTATTTTTCATCAATCAACGCGAAGTCAAAGTGATTTATTAGAAAACTAAAAAAATATATATATATATTTTTTTAATTAATAAAAAATAAATGAAATGCTTTACTGGAAAACTGTGACAAATGTCAAGGAGGATGACGATATAGCCAGAAGTTAGAGCCTTGCGCTTGCAATCAAACAGCCCCCTAGGGTTCAAGGCCAGGTTCAAGCCAGCATAGAGACGCCCATTCAAGAGGATTTTTCGGCTGGTGTTAATATCAGTGCCAACTCCATTCCCTCAAGAGTCCTTCGGGTGAGACTATAACACAGATCATCTTGTGCGTACATTTAAACCTGTTCCACCTTTTGGAAGAGTAGGCCATTGTGTGCTGGTGGGAATGGATGACAAAATTTACAAAACCACATGCACATGGTGATTGGATGTAAAACACATGAGTGTTCACTCCACCATCCTGAAAAAATAGACTAAATGCTTTTTTAAAGAATAAATAAGATGAGGTTGAAAGCTTGTGCTCAGAGCTCAATGTTCCACGTGCGCAATGTGTGCCTAAGTGCATGTGTGCTTGTGTGTGTTGGGGGGGGGGGGGGAAAGGTAGGTGTATGCTTGCTTGAGTGCATGCATGCATGTGTGCGTGCGTGTGTGTGGAGGGGTGTGCGTGTGGTGGTGGTGGTGTGTGTGTGTGTGTGTGTGTGTGTGTGTGTGTGTGTGTGTGTGTGTGTGTGTGTGTCTGTGTGTGGAGCGGTGTGTGTGTGTGGAGCGGTGTGTGTGTGTGTGTGTGTGTGTGTGTGTGTGTGTGTGTGTGTGTGTGTGTGTGTAGTAGTTCTTCAGTTTAACGTCCTTCCACTAAATAGTGATATCAGACATGTGTGAGTGTGTGTGTGTGTGAGTGTATGTGAGTGTGTATGTGCGTGCGTGCGTGCGTGTTTGTGAGAATGTGTGTTTGTGAGAATGTGTGTGTGTGTGTGTGTGTGCGCGCGCGTGCATGCGTGCGTGCGTGCGTGCGTGCGTGTGTGTGTGTGTGCGCGCGTGTGTGAGAGAGAGAGAGAGTGAATCAGTGTGTGTGTGTGTGTGTGTGTGTGTGTGTGTGTGTGTGTGTGTGTGTGTGTGTGTGTGTGCGCGTGTGTGAGAGAGAGAGAGTGAATCAGTGTGTGTGTGTGTGTGTGTGTGTGTGTGTGTGTGTGTGTGTATGTGTGTGTGTGTGTGTGTGTGAGTGTGTTGAGAGTGTGTGTGTGTGTGTATGTGTGTGTGTGTGTGTGTGTGTGTGTGTGTGTGTGTGTGTGTGTGTGTGTGTGTGTGTGTGTGTGTGTATGGTCTTGAATGTGTAATAACAAAAGAGTGCAGGGCTAAAAGAAAGAAAGATATC
>CM060322.1:35452329-35454829 GCA_030674155.1 Stramonita haemastoma
AACATCGTCATCATCGCCATCATCGCCATCATCACCATCGTCGTCGTCGGCGACGTCAGCAGCAGTAGCATAATCTGTATCATCATCATCATCACCGTCACCGTCACTGTCAGCGTCGTCGTCGTCGTCGTCATCGTCGTCGTCGTCGTCGTCATCATCATCATCATCATCATCATCATCATCATCATCATCATCATCATCATCATCATCATCATCATCATCATCACAAGAATAGCATTACTGCTTATCCAACTATCAGCAACAGCTTAGTTTTGCTGCAGTTATTCTGCGTACGGATGCTTTTCCTTTTCTTGGCCTCTGGTCAAGGTAGGACTTCCTCTTTAAAAAAAAAACCCACACATTTTTGACAAGGAACTATGATTTATTGTCGAGTTGTTACACCTTTTCACACTGATACCAGAGACATGCTGAGTAGCTGAATAAAAACCCGTTTCTTAAGTCAGTATTAAGGGTACATAAAAACAGAAAGGAACGTTCATGTCCTGTGCTATTCGGAAAGACATGTCACTTCTTCTGACTCCAGCTCTTTAGGTTAATTATTTAATTTATTTTTATTTTATTTTATTCTTTTATATCGAGGATAATGGGATAAGCACTCGTGTGCTTTTTTTTACATCCAGTCCCCGTGTGTATGCAGTTTTGTAAATGCCATTGCACACTATATCTATATAATATGGTTTTAAAAGATTCATAAATGTTGAAACACACGATTTATCATTCACGTTTGCTCACTAATCCTGTAGCCATTAATCTTTATTCGGTGTGCATGATCATTTATGCTCCTTGACACATCCCAGCTATTCCACTTCCTATTCTTCTCTGTTCCTGCACTTTCCAGTCGAAACAATCTTACTCACATCACACCCTGTCCACAGTTCAGCTTAAAAAAAGGGTTCTTTAGAAGAAAAACAGGGTGAGAAAATTGAGAGGGGGGGGGGGGTAGAAGAGGAGAGCAGTAAGAGAGACACAAAGGAGAAAAGTGATAGGGAAGGTGTGGAGAAAGGGAGGAAACTAGGGAGTCAGGTGAAAAGAGAATCAAAGAAAGAGATATGGAGAGACAAAGAGACAGACAGACAGAAAAATAGGCAGGCAGGTAGGCAGGCAGGTAGGCTGGCAGGTAGGCAGGCAGGGACAAACATGCACAGAGACGGGAACGTAGATTCAATTGTGGTAAAAGAGGAGAGAACAAGCGAATTAAGCACAAAATGAGGTGCTTTTTATTTTTACATTTAGCCCTCAAGGAAAGGAAAAGCATGAAACAGTGCTGACATACCATAATAGTCGCTGACATAAAAGCAATACGATAAGAAAGACGAAACAAAAGCAAGGAAGACTCATAGGTTCAAGTACAACAATGGGACATAAAACGAGACGGACTAAAAATTTAACGCAAAAGTAAACAGAAACATAATAAAAGATTCATCATTGAAAACAGCTTGACATTTTTGATACAGTGGTGTCAAAGCTGGGACAATTACTAGGCAGTTATAGAGTCCTGGTCTTTTTCATATTTTTTAAATTTTGCTTCCTCATCCTCTGTGACGTTTGTGTCCTGCTGTTCCTACGCCACTCACATCGTGTTCAATCTCACTACCCAGCACTGCCCAGATTCGTTATGTCGCAACCTAGGAGTCGGAAATATGAGACCGCCGTGGGGTCATCAGCCAGAGGGATCCTGCACTGCTGCTGCTGCTGTCCAGTGGTGCCTGTTCTGAACTTAAACTCAGGACACCACCTACATGCCCCTACAAACGACAATATCAGCTCTATCACGGAGCCAGACTGAGCGAGAGGTGCCTACCACAACGGCCCTTCAACGACCGTCCTTTGTGAACCTCCAACCCCAAAGGCAGAAACTCACCACAAGACCCCTAGTGTGTGGAGATACCGAATCTGACGTCACCGAGACACGAGAGCAACTGGGGGGTACCAAATCAGATACTTTTTTTAATCGCTTTATGATCAATGGTGATAAGGATGATGTAATGATGCTTCTATGAAAGTGTGTGTTCTTTTGAAACATACCAACGTCAACCAGGCCCGACAGATACAGACGTGTGCAACGCTGGTCAGGTTATTCGAGTAACACTCTCAAAATCGCATCCCTAAAATGGATGAAGCTCAAATGTGTGGTCCCAGTCTTCCCAACGAGCCCACAGCACTCTCACTCTGGGTAAGAGCCAGCAGTATGACTATGGATTCGAACCTACGACCACCCAGTCTGTAACCCAAGACAGAAACCACTGCACCATGGCAGCTGGCGACCTGCTCTACATTTGGTAAGATAGGGTTTAGTTTTTAGGTGTCCATGATACACCAGGGTAGATTTGACTAAGTAAGTTATCATTGTGAACGGGAGGTGGAATCAATGTAAAGCCGGAAGTCACTAAAAATACAAACAGTTGTTGGAGGGGAAGGGGCATTGCCATGAAGTATTTTATGCAGTTGTGTTGTATAGGGTTTTCGTTTTCAAATTAAG
>CM060322.1:35462329-35471656 GCA_030674155.1 Stramonita haemastoma
TCAATTCAATAAGCATGAGAGTTGGGTTGAAAAGACGTATTTTTCAAACTGGTAGTTTATGGTGAGACAAACAAATCCACTTATTACAATGTTTAAGAAAGACTGTGCTTAACATTGTAATAAAAGATGGTTTGTTACTTTCATTGATATTTGTCTTATCATACGACTATTTTTAACAAGTTAAATGATTTAATATCAATTATGGTTTATTTCACAAAAATGTGTGCACATGTATGCAGTGTTTCCAACAGTGCGTTGGCGCGCGCGTGCGTGCGTGCGTGCGTGCGTGCGTGCGTGCGTGCGTGCGTGCGTGTGTGTGTGTGTGTGTGTGTGTGTGTGTGTGTGTGTGTGTGTCTGAATGCGTGAGCAAACTGGTGTGCGTAGGAATGGTTGAGATTTTGTTTTGGTGAGTTTATGACTGGGTGAGGTATTGTTGAGTTGTGGGTGATTTTTATATTATATGTGCGAGCTTTTTTTTTCCCGTGATGTTACTTTTTACATGTTTGCTTTTTATGTGTGGCATGTAACCCGCGTGAATTTCTCTATGAGATAATAAAGTATTTTTGAATTTGAATTTGAAAACTTCAATATTTCCCCTTTGTTGAGGTAAGTTTGTGACCCACCACTTAAGGTCGTCTTTGTCCCTAACAGACAATTTCATAGATTTGTCCCAATTCCCTGCACACCTTTTAAGAGCAGCGTTTTTACCGCGTTCCAGAGTACGGTAATGGAGTTGCCCATGAGGAACACCAATCAAACTAGCAACCATCAGGCCTAAACAAGAGGCCACTGTCCTGATCTTAGCCTTTCTTCGCTTAAGTAGATTACTGCAAGCACTTAATAATTTATGTTCTCTTTCTTCCGTAAGTCTGACACTCATTTCCTGAGAGTTTATAACAAACCCTAAATAGGTGATTTCTTGTGTGGGTTCAAACTGAGAATTCTCATCATGAACTGTGAATCCCAAACTGTCAAATGTTCTGACTGTGTCAGTAACACACTCCATGACTTCTTGTTCTGTATCCCCCACTATCAGACTATCATCTATAAAAGATTAATAGTGTCCACATTCATGCAGGTGAGCCAGAATAGGTTTTGTCAATTTTGTGAAAATCCTGGGAATGGGACCAAGTCTCATTGCTGCAGCTTGAAAACAGTATAACTTTCCCCTCCATTGAAATTAAAAGAACTTTATGTGTTTTTCTGAAATGGGCACTGAATAATATGCATCACGCAGATCAGTTGATGCAAAGAAACAGCCTTTTGTGATGAGATTTAGGGCATTATGTAAAGTTTACATTTTGAACTTTTTATACTCCACATTAGCATTCAAAGCTTTCAAATTTAGAATCATACGGTAAGTTCCATTTTTCTTTGGTCGTACAAATATTGGAGAGACAACCTGTCCTGGCTCATTCTCTGACAACACAACCACTTTCTTTTTAATCAAGTTATGGATTTCAGAGTCCACAGCCTCATTTTCTACCTGGCTAAAATATCTTTGGTGTGACCAGTTACTTTCTGTTGGGTAAGAGTCAAATTTTATTTTCACCCCTTTGACTGTGTCAAGCACTTCTTTATCGGAAGTTAACTTTTCCCAGCTATGTAATTTCTCTCTGATCTGCCCTGCAGAGAAAGACTCATTCATGTTTATCAGGAAGATATTTTTTCAATGGGGACAGGCATGCATGGAAAGTGGTGGAACTGACCTGACGGGGGGAAGGAAGGGGGGTTCCCTTACTGACGTTTCGTCAACACCTTTTTTCCAAGGTTTGGCACTGCCCTGGGATTTCCACTGGCTGTTTCTTGGCTGGTGGCCCCGCCCCCAAAAATGCTGACTGCTATTGCTGCTGTGACCCCTGTATTGCTGGCCTTGGCCCCATGGCTTTTTCCTGCGATGGTCTGCCAGGGGGTTGCTCAGTCTCTGAGTGTCCTTTGCTTCTTTCAGTGCCCTGTGAAGTTCAGTCCCTGTGGGATACAGCCACTGGCTGCTCATTGTCACGTGTGTAGCACAGAGTCCGGCACTGTCTTTGGAGAGGCATGGCTTATGAGTTTCTCTCCTTCTGAGAGAGAGGTCAAAGGTGGCCTGCCCTGTAAGGGCGAGGGTGTCTGCCAGCTTCCCCATGCATTCACCTCGCTCTGGTGTCCTTGAGCTGCTCTGGTTTTCTCAGGGTCTGGCTGACCTGCACTATAAGGTCGCTGCAGTGCGTGAGGGCTGTTGCTGCATGTGCAATCGTCCACTGCGTTTGCCACAGCCGAGTATCGGCTGATTTCGCCATAGGCGTTAGGGCAGACCTGACCTGGTTTGTGCATGGCACTCCCAAAGTAGGGCAGTTGGCAGGAATGCGGCACTTGGCCAGTATGGCCTTGAGCCTGGCATCTTCCAGCTTTTTCCCATAGTGTTTTAACACGTCCGCCATCTTATCTGACACAGGGGGCCCTCTTTCTTCAGCGGCTTCCAGTGCAGCAGACAGTGGGGCGAAAAGGTCAAGAGCTGGGTCTTCTTCCTCTTCAGTTTCTCCTTTCTCCCCATCAGAATTTTCCTCAATTAACTTTGCAAGGGAATGCGATATGTCCGTTTCATCATTCTCTGGAGAGGGTGGAGGTAGATTTTTTCTCTTCTTCACATCAGATCCAGAATCACTATGAGGGCTTTCTTTTCGTTTTTTTTCTTTTCCAGTCTGCAGTTCCGAATGGTAGCTTTCATGGCCTGCATTTCTCCTGACAGTTTTTGAAGTGTGGCACATATTGAGCCTAAAGATACTGAGGGGGTCTTCTTTTGACTGTAGCAAAGAGACTTCTTCTTCAGGTATAGGGGAAGAGGGTGACTGATATCACTACTATGGTCCGACATTATGCTTTCTGATTTTTTTCAGTTTTTTGTTCAACACTCCAAATCCCAAAGCCTACCACAAAAAGGCACAATTTGAAAAATGCACACACACATACAAAATGAAAATATTTTCCACAGAAATTAATGAATTTTAACAGGGAACAGAAAACAGACAAGGCACTCTCCTGGTGTGACCGACTGGCTTGGTGGCTAGGCGCGAACTGACGGTGGGCCAGCAGGTGCTTCTCTCAGGACACTCCTAGTTCCGGTTTCAGTGGGAGATGAGTTAGAATTTGATTTTGTCAGAATATCCATACTTGATAGCAGATTAAACACACTTTCTTCACACAAATCTCCATGCACACAATCTGTACAGGCACCCTGGACAAGGAGGGAGAGGTGTGTTGACTTTAAAGCATAACACATCAATGTTGACCTTAAAGTATAGCAACACATTAATGTTGACTATAAAGCATAGCACCACATTGTATAATGACACATTACTGTTGACTTAAAAGCATGAAACATTAATGCTGACCTGAAAGTATAGCAACACATTAATGTTGATCTTAAAGCATAACACATTACTGTTGAACTCAAAGCATAACACATTAATGTTGACCTTAAAGCATAACAACACATTAACGTTGACCTCAGAGCATAACAACACATCAATGTTGACCTCAAAGCAAAACACATTAGTGTTGACCTCAAAGCCTCATAACACATTAATGTTGACCTTAAAGCATAACAACACATTAATATTTATTTTAAAGCATAGTAACACATTAATGTTGACCTCACAGCATAACAACAAATTAATGTTGCCTTAAAGCACAACAAAACAATAATGTTGACCTTAAAACATAACAACACATTATTGTTGACCTTCAAACATAACAACACATCAATGATCCTATCCAATCCAATTTTGTTGTTCATAGCCCCACCGACCACACAAGCCATATCAAGGCTGTCACCTCTTCACATTTTAAAACTCATACTAAAACTATGCAGATTAAAACGGGGTATAAAATCAACTTCACTGTCCTTGCTTGTATCGACTCCCCGGTCAGCCTTAAGGTCAGCCCAGGACGGCCACTGCGTTGTGGGGAAACCCACATCGATCACGCATAGAATGAGATAAAACCAAAACCAGATTCCTTAAAACAACCTTGTCCTTAGAGACCAACTTTACCATCTTCTCTCATATCATACCGGAAAAGCCCGATTCTCTCAGGAAGATGTGTCCGATGGAACATCCGGAAAAGGATCTTTAGGGAGTCTGCAGTAAAATGGTTGTACCTAATATCCTGAACATCCCGACACTCCAGGAGCAGATGCCTGATGGTTACCCGCACATCACAAGTCACGCACCATGGGGTTCTCTTGCCTTTCAGCAAATGAACGTGAGTGATATGAGAATTACCCGTGTGTATCCTGATGAGCACTGTTGCTTCCCTTCGGTTTTTGACACACAGAGGGAAAACCTCTTTCAGGTTGGGACGTATCTGAAAAAGTTTGTTGTCTGTCTGAGCGTTCCATTCCTCCTGCCAGAGGGAGTGTGTGTATTGTTGGCTTCTAGGTTTCAGATCTGTGAACAGCACTGTGGACCCATAAATCTTCTGCTCCGTGGCACACCTGGCAAGTCAAGTCGGTCAACCCTTTCGTTGTCCCGAATGCCCACATATCCCGGGATCCACACCAAATCCACATCACACCTGTCCCATCTCAAGGATGTATACACTTGGTAGAACTCCTGAAGCTTGGGGTGGTTTATGTTGACCTCAAAGCATAACAACACATTAATGTTGACCTCAAAGCATAACAACACATTAATGTTGACCTCAACGCATAACAACACATTAATGTCCACCTCAAAGCATAACAACACACTAATGTTGACCTCAAAGTATAACAACACATTAAATTTGACCTTAAAGCATAACCTTAAAGCATAAGACATTAATGTTGACCTCAAAGCATAACAACACATTAATGTTGAGCTTAAAGCATAACAACACATTAATGTTGACCTCAAAGCATAACAACACATTAATGATGAGCTTAAAGCATAAGACATTAAAGTTGACCTCAAAGATTAACAACACATTAATGTTGACCTCAGAGCATAACAACACACTAATGTTTGCCTTAAAGCATAAGACATTAATGTTGACCTCAAAGCATAACGCATTCATGTTGGCCTTAAAGCATAACACATTAATATTGACAACGTCTAAACGTGATTTCTACCCATATATAGTCTACATGGAACTGTGCAAGATGTTGTTAGTCTTTTCCACGACAAAGAAGTCCCGCAGTATAAAAGCAAACTGGTAGATCTGACAGTCACAGGATCAAGTCTTATAGTGTCATAACCTGGCATACAGAAATTACACTGTTGAGTCTCATTCTGTGGCACAGAATATATGAAAGCTAGTTCCTTTATTATGTATGTATACATGATACTATTTCCTAAGTCTTGTTGCTGGCACTATTGGTATTCAAGTATCCTATACATGTCCTTCCTGAGATGGCCATATACCTTGAGTAGAAGACATCGACAGTCGAGGGCAAAAGAAGAAGAGGCCGCCAAAAGAAATCATGGGTTGACAACATCAAAGACTGGACTGCCCAACCCCTGCAACGCCTCCTACTAGCCACACAGGATCGTGAAGCATGGAGGAAGATCTCCGTTGCGTCTTCTCTCATGTCCCCCCTACGTCCTTTAGGACATGGGACTGAGTGAGTGAGTGAGTGAGAAGACATCGCAGTTGGACAAAATGAGATATATAAAGAACTTAAGAGCTTTGTTGTAAACACACACCTACTACAACCAATGTGTGGTAATGAGTCACAGTATTAGTTGTATAAGTGCAATTACTGTTTCCAAGAAATGCTTAACTGTATATTGCAAATCAGCTTTTACTTTGCTATTCATAAACAATGCTAATGTAAAATACCAGCCTTCACAGCCACAAAATGGTGGTTTGAATTAACAAGGAAAAGAGGATGACAGAAAAAAAGTCGAACAAAATTGGAATAAAGAACTTAGTAATGTCACTAACAACCAGAAAGTAAAGCACAACCGTCAAATAATCACCAATCAATCCTCATCAATTAATTTGCTTAGAAAAGCAGAGGACACAACTTTGCCAGCTAGCACCGCTGCAGTCTCAATAAAGTCAAGACAATATCAAAGACAGGAAACCGTCACCTGCATTCACGTTTGGCATACTACAACACATTCCTTTTCCCATATACATTTTCACGCACAATATAATTTCTATGTTAAGAGTTTTACATTCAAGGAGAATACAAAATAATAACGAAGTAAGACATCATTATTTGGAAATGTTTTGTAGTATAAAATCAGAAGGAAGAAAAAAAAACACTTTAGTATTGAGATATGAGTAATGTCATAGAACAAAAGCAAAAATTCCTTCAATGTGATAGAAGTAGCCATAAAGTATGAGACAATTTTCTTCTTGTTTTTGTATGTACTCAAAATATGGATTCTGATAATACTAGGGAAGTGAAATCAAGCAAAAGTGAATTTAATCTGCACCTTAAAATTGTAAACACACACTGAAAACGCATGATATCGAATATGTATCAATGTTGACTACTGTGTTTTATGTACTGCTTTACATCATGATGCTTTCCCAGATCTACTCTGCATTGTATTGCGGCCCAAGGCCGATGTGCAATTAAATCATTTCAGTGTTCTCTCTCTCTCTCTCTCTCTCTCTCTCTCTCTCTCTCCTCTCTCTCTCTCTCTCTCTCTCTCTCTCTCTCTCTCTCTCTCTCCTCTCTCTCTCTCTCTCTCTCTCTCTCTCTCTCTCTCTCTCCATAAGCCCTTCGGATGAGACTTTAAACAGGCCTCGTGTGGGAACGCAGCAGAACATCTTGCGCACACGTTAAATCCTGTTCCGCTTTTCGTAAGAGTAGGCCATCGTGTGCCGGTGGGAACAGATGACATTTATAAAACTGCATACACACGGGGACTGGATGTAAAAAAGTACAAGAGTGCTTATTCCATTATCCTCGATATAAAAGGATAAATAAATAAAATAAAATAAGTCCCCTCTCCTCTCTCTCTCTCCTCTCTCATCTCTCTCTCTCTCCTCTCTCTCTCTCTCTCTCCTCTCTCTCTCTCTCTCCTCTCTCTCTCTCTCTCTCTCTCTCACACACACACACACACACACACACACACACACACACACACACACACACACACTGGCCTACAACATTGGCATGCTAATTGAATTGGTTTAATTAGACTAGGCATAAAGTTGGAGTTGTCTGTTCATGTCAGTTGGCAAACAGCTGTTTGTAGGGGTTGGACCATGCCACCTTCCAGTTTGCCCTGGGGCACTGTAGCCATTCCCTGATATTAAGGGGTTGCCACTAGGCTTGAGCTGGTTGACTAGGTCACATGACGTCATGCATTGGGGGAAGGTATGTGTGTGTGGGGGGGGGGGTGGATTCAGATCAGGCCAAAGACATGGTCCTTACTTAAAAATGTTTTCTATTTAAGTGCTGCGCTTAAGTGCTGTAATTGAAAAAGATCTCTCTCTCTCTCCTCTCTCTCTCTCTCTCTCTCTCTCTCTCTCCTCTCCTCTCTCTCTCCTCTCTCTCTCTCTCTCCTCTCTCTCTCTCTCTCTCCTCCCACACACACACACACACAACACATACACACACACAACACAAGGGTTGTATTTCGGCTGAAGACTAGCTCAACAAACATGGCTAGCCAGCAAACGTCTTCTACCAGCCAGCATTTCCGCAGGAAGCCCCCCAGTCAGCTGAACAGAGATAAAAGATGGATAGAGGAGAGAGGACAGGCAGAAGAGAGGAGAAAGGTGGAGGAGAACAGAAAGGCAGAGGAGAAGAGACAGACAGCAAAGCAAGAAGAAAGTCAGGCAAGTGAATGTTTTTTGCCTCTGAAAAGTCACACAGTTTGTTTATGCCTACACGGCTGAAGGAAGGTGGCCAGATGGTTAAGACGTTCGCCTGTCAATATGTAAACCCTGAGGTTCTGGGTTCATACCCAGCCTCGCCTTTTTCTTCCCAGTTTGACGAAAAAAATCGAACTGAATGTCAAAGTCATGAACAGCATCTTGCGCACATGTTAAAACGCTGTTAAAACGCCGTTCCGCCTTTCGGAAGAGCAGGCCATCATATGCTGGTAGGAGCCGATATAAAATTATTTTTAAAAAACCAGTATACACACAGGTGTCGTGTTTAGACACCATCCCTGAGAAAAAATCGGGGAGTTTGGAGTCCCAGGTCGGCTCGGGGCTGTATATGACTACGTTCTGGTGGCTCCTGCGACGGTACTGGAACCATTCGTATTGGTCATTGCCTTTCCAGTGGCGTGGAGAGGGGGGGCTGCTGCATACTTACCCTCCATACTTACTTACCCAGGCTTTGCGCTCTAAAGACTGGAGTGCAACTCCATAGTCTTCCAAGACTGGATGGGTGCCTACTACTACACAGCTGCTTGTCAGTGCTGTGCCACACATCAACAGGCCCTGTCTCCAAACAACACACCGCTGCACGTGCTGTCCTCTGCACGTGAATTCCACCCTACACCAAGCGATGTCACCTACTGGAAGCAGACCCAATTCCTGATCAGCTGTGTGACATGGGTCTGGCAGACGATGTGTCTGCTTCATTGGAGACTACCGGAGACAGCGATGGTGACAGTTCTCTACGGAAAGCTGAGGAGATTGGCTGCAGTGTGGAGCTGATCAGAGACTATGTGGCGGAGTTATCAGACAGGAACTGCAAGAGAAGACTTAGAAACTCCTCTATGAATCGGGATTTTGACCAGTGCTTGTGTCCAAGGACAAATCAGATGTTTGTCATTTGTAAAAGTGATAACATGGTGTTTGAGTTCAAATGGTCAGATAGATTCCCAAGAACAACTTGATTTGTTCTGAGTTGTGAAAAGAGGCACCAATCACATGTCTTAGGAGGAACAGATCATCAGCTCCAGGCTGCAGCTGTGGACACCTGCCGATTGCAAGAGAATCAAAGACAGGACTGATGCTGGACTAGATGTGCTGAAAGTGATCATGGACGCTGTCAGATTGATTCTTCCTTGGATAACTGGTGGTGATTCTGATTGCCTGCTATTGAATATATATGTGTATGTGTGTGTGTGTGTGTGGTTGTGTGTGTGTGTGTGGTGTGTGTGTGTGTGTGTGTGTGTGTGTGTTTACTGTGTGTGTCTGTGTCTGTGTCTGTGTCTGTGTGTATCTGTGTGTGTCTGTGTGTGCGCGCGCACGTGCGTGGGTGTGTGCGTGCGTCCGTGTGTGTGTGTGTGTTTGTAAGTGTGTGTGTGTGCACGCATGTATGGTGTGATTATGCGTGCAGTCGTGTGAGTGCATGTGAGAGAGAGAGAAAGAGGGAGAGAGGGAGGAAGAGGGGGGGAGGAGGGCAGGAGAGAGAGAGAGAAGAGAGAGAGGAGAGAGAGAGAGAGA
>CM060322.1:35471756-35474256 GCA_030674155.1 Stramonita haemastoma
TGCCCATTTTAAAGGATTTTAGCCCTGGAGTTAACATCAGTACTGACTCTACCCCACCCAAACCCTGAAAGCCCTTCGAGTGAGTCTACAAACTGAGGTCCTATAAACGAAAGCACGCAGAACGTCATTTGCACACTTGAAAACCCACTCTGCCTTCTAGAAGAGTAGGCCATTGCGTGTCGGTGGGAATGGATGACAAAATTCAAGAAACGCTTGCATACACGTGTCATGTTTAGACACCACCCCCGAAACTGAATCGTGGCGGCTTAATGGTCAGTGAAAATGATTGCGTAGCCTACACAAAATCTCACCATTGATGAACCTGGGAACTCTAATCTAGGAACGAAGCTTATATCTTAGAAAATAATAAATAACTAATAATGATAATAACCCATCATTACACATTCTGTGATCAAACTCAGTTGTAAATTGTATAATCAAGGATATTTTGCTAAGACGAATGCCATAGAAATGTATTCCTTGTTGTGCTTATAATCGAGAAAAGAAAATTGAAATGGTATGCTCAGGTAACATGATCTGACAGCCCTTAGATCATCTTGCCAGGCATAGTGCATGGATGTAGAAGAAAAGACAGATAGAAGCAGATTTTTTTTTAATGGGTGGACAACATCACTGAATGGACTCTACAGAGCTTTGGTGAGACCCAGGCATCGGCACATTATTGTTAGAATTGGAGAAAACTGATATTTCTGCTAGTGTATTAGCCTACTTCCACTACCACTCTTGAAGAAGCCATTCGTGCATTGTAGCGTGTGCTGATACTTACAAAGGAATGATAGAAGTCACTCAGCTTGATTGTTCTTACGTTTATACCTGCAAAGGCAGGTCCTACTCATGAGCAAGTTCATGAATGTGTGGATTGAATATCACTTATTTTACTTTACTTTATCCGTCCTCTTGTACCATCTAGGGTGTCGAGGGGAGCAAGAGCTTTCTGTCTGCTGCAAGTTTGAAGGCTTTGGTGGGTGGGGTGTTGTGGGTCTTCAGTGATTCTTTTACACCCTCGATCCAGGTCTTCCTCAGTCTTCCCCTTGCCTTGGACCCGGACATCTCTATGTTGTAAGCTTTACTGGCAAGCCGATGAGGTGCCATGCGTGTCAGGTGTCCAAACCATCTGATTCCGTGCTGCTGGATAGTGGACAATTTATTGGTATTGTTCAAACCATTTCTCTGATTTTGGTGTTCTTGATATGGTCACGTCTGGTTTTATTGACGGCTCTCCTTAAACATCGCATCTGGCAGGTGGTGGTCTTTCTTTATAAATATACTTTTGGTAAGGGTCCATGTCTTGCTCCAGTAGGTTAAGGTTGGTCTAAATATAGACTCAATGAGTTTGGCTTTGGTCTCGATGGTGATGTTGGGGTGTCTTAAGAGTGGAGCAAGCTGATAGCTGACGCTGTTGGCCTTATGAATTCTTGTCTCGATCTCTCTGTTGAGACGTCCATCTTCTGTGAATATACTTCCAAGGCATTTGAACTTGCTGACTTGTTTCAGCGCTGTCCCACTGATGTTGATGTTCAGGCGGCCATGTGTTCTGCTGACTTTCATTGTCTCAGTTTTGCTGGTGCCGATTTTCATACCGAATTTCTCACACTGTGTGTTCAGGCTGTTTGTGTGCTCCTTCAGTTCTTTTTCATGAATATTGTTGCTGAAAAAAATGCAAATAATTTTGCAAATTTACTCCAGGAAAGTTTGGCCAAAATTGCACCACATGCAAAAGTAGTTGGGTTTTTTGGTCGTGTGTGTGTGTGTGTGTGTGTCTGTCTGTCTGTCTGTCTGTCTGTCTGTCTGTCTGTTGTTTTGTTTTGTTTTGTTTTTTGAGGGGGGGGGGTATTTATTTTATTTATGTAGCCTATTACTTTATTTCGTGGATAATAGAATAAGTGCTTTTTTACATCCAGTTCCTGTGTATATGCAGTTTGGTCAATCTTGTCATACGTTCCCACTGGCACACAATGGACTACTCTTCCGAAAAGAGGAGCGGGTTTTAACATGATTGTGCGCAAGATGTTCTGCGTGCATTGGCACACGGGACCTCGGTTTGTGTGTGTGGTGTGTGTGTGTGTGTGTGTGTGTGTGTGTGTGTGTGTGTGTGTGTGTTGTGTGTGTGTGTGTGTGTGTGTGTGTAAAAGTCAGTCACAATTTTATTTACAGATGGCATATTGAGTAAGCAATAAATTTGCGCGCGCGCGCGCGCGCGCACGTGTGTGTGTATGTGTGTGTGTGTGTGTGTGTGTGTGGTGTGTGTGTGTGTGTGTGTGTGTGTGTGTGTGTGTGTGTGTGTGTGTGTGTGTGTACAGAAATGAACGTGTGTGTGTGTGTGTGTGTGTGTGTGTGTGTGTTGTGTGTGTGGTGTCTGTGTGTGTCTGTGTGTGTAAATAAACAAGTGTGTGTGAGAGTGGGTGTGGGTGTGTGTGCGCGCGCGCAAGCGCGCATGTGTGTGTGTGTGTGTGTGTGTGTGTGTGTGTGTGTGTGTGTG
>CM060322.1:35484256-35486756 GCA_030674155.1 Stramonita haemastoma
CAACAACCACATAGGTTAGGGGACACTGTGCAGTACTGCTTTCTGCTACATTTCGGGGACTGGATGTAAAAAAAATAAAGCATATGATTGCTTATTCCATTATCCTCGATATAAAATACTAGATAAATAATAAATAATATATTTCCTTGTATTGAACGGAATCGCTTGAAGCGCCTTTACAATGTAGACCTCCTGCAGTATATCTTAGACACAAGCCTACTATAGTCATGCACTATAATCTGCCCTGCGACCGACTCACGATACTGCATTGTACAACATTGTGTTGTGTACATCAGGTCACATATATTTCACTGTATTGCATAGTTGCAAAGTCAGACGTTGAGATTTTTCTTTGATGTTCGTGATGAAATTGCATGCATCCTGTTTCTGCCTGCTTTGGGTCCTCTTTTCCACGGAGCTGATGTATCCATTTTTTCAGACACAGCCACACCCTGCAAATGGCCACCAGGTGCCGGGACAGCAGAGGAAGAGCAGACGACTCACCACAATGCCCATTTCGTCTGCCCAAGCCTTGGAGGCTTTGCGGAACTGTCTGGCTGCAGAAGGGGGCCCAGTGGTGACGCCACCTGCCGCTGGTTCTGGGTTCACATCCTGAGCCCTCGTGCTGGTGCTGACAGAGAACAATGAGCATTCACACATATAGGCCTGCCCCCTTGTAGTGTCCATAACTCACGTAAGTAGCCACATATACGGACGAACGGACACAAGTCGTACGTATGCACTTGCACCACAGCCAGTGTGTATAGCACACACGCACCGCGCAGGTGCACGCAGACATGGGTACAACCATGTATCATTACTAAGTCTTAGATGAAACGATAAACTAGGGTCTCACGTGTAGAAATTTGCGTACGTAATTGATTGACTAATGTTGTATTAAAGTACCAGAGGAAATTTCCATTTACGGATTGCAACTCAAGCGCAACGACATGTTACAACCTATCTCATTCAGCAACCAGCCTCTGGCCCTCAACACTGGGGGCATGTTGCACGTTAAAGAACTTCAGCTGAAAAAGGCAGCAAGATTGTAAGGGGGAGCATCATTCTCATCGGGAATGAACTATACCTGTAGGCAGGTGGAAAATGGGTGTCGCCGCAAATATGACGATACTATGTCCCTGAGGAGAGTAGCCCGAACTTCAGGCAGGAAAGACTACCATTGACTGTATGTGGGTAGACACTATAGGCTATATATATCACACAATTTACTACATGCCTTGCTGTCAATCATTACACAATTTACTACATGCCTTGCTGTCAATCATTACACGATTTACTACATGCCTTGCTGTCTGTCAATCATTATATGATTTACTACATGCCCTGCTGTCAATCATTACACTGATTTACTACATGCCTTGCTGTCAGTCAAAACTGACAGTGTAGGTGTAACCTCTGATGTCAACATATTTAGCAAAAACATTTTCTGAACATTTTTTTCAGGAGGGAAGGGGTAGCTGGTTTGTTTGTTTTTTTTGGGGGGGTTGTTTTTTGTTGTTTGTTGTTTGTTTGCTTTTTCGAGGGATAGGTCCTGGTGGTAGTGGTATGTGCGTGGGGGGGTCGTTTTTGGTGGGAGGTTACTGTTTGTTTGTTTGTTTGTTTGTTTGTTTGTTTGTTTGTTTGTTTGTTTGTTTGTTTATATCACAAATATCCATTAGCCTACACTTCTTCCAACTCATACATCGATAAAGTTGTCAAAGCTTTCATTATATTTTATAGAAACATGAAGCATAGTTTTTAACGCGCGTTTTATTTTGGCTAAACAGTGTGTCTGTTGTTAGAACACCAAACAGTATTTTCCATTTCTATGAAGCACAATGTTCTCTCCACCTGCCACAAGCAAATCCATATTTTCCAATCTGTTTAGACCTTGCCCCACAGCCAGTGAATACAGCACACACGCGAGCACGCACTCACGCACCCCCCCCTCCCCCGCGCACAAACACACACACACACACGCACGCACGCACACACACACACATAACACGCACACGCACACGCACACACACACGCACACACAAACACACACACACACACACACACACACACACACACACACACACACACACACACACACACACACACACACACACACACACACACACACGTTGTGCCAATATCAAAGCCAACAAAGGTGGAGTGTCCCAAAGCAGCCAACAGGATGAATGCCTGGCATGTCGGGCACCCTCCACTGACATGACCTACCTCTTCGCTCCTGCATGCTCTGTGGAGGGGTCTGAAATCAGTCCACTTTTGTTAGGCCCCCTACATATCTCTCTCTCTCTCTCTCTCTCTCTCTCTCCTCTCTCTCTCTCTCTCTCTCTCTCTCTCTCTCTCTCTCTCTCTCTCTCTCTCTCTCTCTCTCTCTCTCTCTCTCTCTCAGCAACAATAAAAGCAACTTATATATTATTGGAATATTGCATTCATTAATATAAAACTAACGTTGATTAATAGACAAAAGCTTTTCTCTTTTTTTCCC
>CM060322.1:35491756-35502681 GCA_030674155.1 Stramonita haemastoma
ACCGTGAGGGGCTGTGTCCAGCCTCTGCACAGGCTTTGCCGACCGCGAGGGTGTGGGTGTGGTGGTCAGTGAGCTCTGAGGACTGCGGGGCAGGATTGGCGCTCAGGAGACTGGTGGCCATGTGGAAGAAGCTGTAGCGCAGACACTGGACAAGGGATGACCATTTTACAGTATTGCTTGTTAGTGTTACCTATAGTGTTGTTAACCATACTGTTATTTATTGTAGCATTTTTTTAGACTGATTTATAGTGTTAATTTTTGCATTATTCACAGAGTGTGGGGAGTATTTTATAGTATTGCTTGTAGTATTGTATAGTGTTAACCATACTGTTATTAACAGTAGCATTTTGTTGTGCGATTTATAGTGTTATTTATCGCATCATTCACAGTGTATAGAGTGTTTGACATCCATCCCCATGGATCCAATAATCTCTGTGGCGTCTGGAGAATTAGGTGAGGGGAATTTTTTTTTTTGCAATCTCTCGGGTGAACTTAAAGTGCAGACCTGCCAGTAACTTCATACCCTTACCGTGTGATATACTTACAAAAGATCAAAATATGCGTGTTAAAGATCCGGTAATTCAAGTGAGTACTCGTGGGCTACGGAAATATGAGCGTACCCAGCATGCACCCTTTACCTGGAAAAGGGTGGGCTCCACCAGGTTCAACTTGCACACACAATAAAAACCAAGGCCCGAAAAACCGAATGACGTGATTTTCCACCATAACTGGTACGATTGTAAGAAACTCCAAGTTTCCACTGTTGTCGTGTCAGTACGTTTCCTCAGCTGAGGACCCTCATAGAAGCCGACATCATTTAGATTTCCTCATTTCTACAGGTCGTTTTGTAAGGTAGCTTCTCTAGGGGTCGGCATCTTAAGGGTAGCGCCCAACTTCTCTCCCTCCCTGCTTTACCTTTTCTATCCCTAAAGTGGGCAGGTACCCACTGACAGCTGGGTGAAAAGGGGACTGTACAGAAAGCCAAGGCGCACGAACGGTCATTTATCCATGAGGTAACCATGCTGCTTAACCTTAGCTTGGGAAAAGCGAGTGCTTCGATCACTGAGCTATCCCATCCCCAATGTGGTAATAATTATAATACCTAACAAATAACTCAGTCCTTGCGTATTTCAACCCTTCTTTGTTTCACTCACACACTCAGACCAACCAAAAATGTTCTTGAGATGGAAAAAGTACTGACATTTTTTGTTTTAAGAAAAGTGTAGTAAAAACTTTTTTTTAAAAGCATGGATTGGAGTCATTTTCATTTTTAAAAAAGCTTGGCTGCCTGGTTGATGAGTTTGTTGGGCATTTGGTTATGCATTCTTCTTTTTTTTCATTTATTAGAGAGAGAGAGAGAGAGAGAGAGAGAGAGAGAGAGAGAGAGAGAGAGAGAGAGAGAGAGAGAGAGAGAGAGACAGACAGACAGACAGACAGACAGACAGACAGACAGACAGACAGAGAGACAGAGAGACAGAGAGACAGAGACACAGAGAGAGAGAGCAACAAAGGCAAGACACCAGTCTGACATCAAACATCAGGGTACACACGTGCAGACAGCCTGGCCGCTGTGCAGACCTCACCTGTGCGGTGGCGGGGCGTTTGTGGGGGTTCCACATCAGCATGTCCCGCATCAGCTGCACGGCCTCGCTGCTGGCCGAGGGCAGGATGGACCTCAGCGCTGTGGGCACACACTGCGGCCACCGGAAGTTCATGGAGGAGGCCAGGCGGTACCCTTCCTCCCAGTCCTCCTGCTCACAAACACCAGTATTCCCTTTTTTTAAGGATATTATTTTGATATTTTATTCTTTTATTTTGAGGAAAATGGGATGAGCATCCTGTGCTTTTTTTTAAACCCAGTCCCCGAGTGTATGTGGTTTTGTAAATTTCGTCATCCGTTCCCTCCGGCATACAATAGCCTTCTCTTCCAAAAAGCAGAACAGTTTTAAACGTGTACACAAGATGTCCTGCGTGCGTTTGCACACGGGACCTCAGTTTTTTGTGTCATCCAAAGGCATGAATTCAAGAATGCCGTCATTTTTTTGTCTCTAAGAGGGAAGGTGACAGGATGGTTTAGACATCCACCTGCCTGTCCACTAAACCGTGAGGTTCTGGGTTCGATTCCCAACCTAATCTTTTCTTTCCAGTTTGACTGCTGGAAAATCGAAATGAATGTTAAGTCCTGCAGGGGAGACACTGTGTGTTTTCAGACTTATGCACGTCAAAAGAACTCATGACAGTTGAAAATTGAAAATAGCAGGGAAGTACTTCCCAACAGTCCTGGCAAAATTGGAAGTTTCAGTTCCCAACTGCATTCCCGAAGTTGGAATACAGCTAACTCAATGGGGTGGGGGGTGGGGCGGTTGCATACGCAAAAATCTCAGCATTTGTAAACCTTGGAGCTCTCGCCGAGGAACAAAAAACAAATTTCCTGTCTTTTGATTTCTGTGTGGTCTGTTACTGTATTGCAGGTTAAAGATCACGGTGTGCATGCACAGAAAAGGGAATCTTTTGATGAAAGGATGGAAAGCTTCTTTGTTGGGAAATCTTCACTCCATTCCTGCTCCACCCATGTATATGGTATCCTGGCCAGCGCTCCATATGGTATTTGTGTTCTTGTCTTTATATTGTATGGTATTACACTGTGTTGTATTTTGTTGTATCGCATCGTATCGTACCGCACTGCTGTTGGTGACAGTGAAACTATGAAAGATTGGGTCAACTGACCCCTTACCCGTCATAACAAGTAGCCTAAAAAATAAATGATTTTAAACACAACGAGAAAAGCAAGTGCTGAGCAGAAAAATGCACAGGGCCCAGAGCAAGGTCCACACCCTTGTAGACCCTTTGTACCCCTGATGGTCACCGCAACAACGCTGAAACATCACCTGGCTTGATTACCTTACTGTCCGTGATAGGTAGCCTGAAAGGATCTAGCACCCATAGCAGGTACCTGGAGTAACAGAAAATGACGAAGTCCAGTCACGGGCGACTCACTTTCATGAGCACAGTAACAACTTCTGTAGCTGTAAGATGACAGGAGAGTGTGAGAGTGTATGGCTTTACCGTCATGGACGCTATAACAAAACTGAATTCGGGATCAAAGGAGGCTGGTGTCAAAAACGAGGAACAGGAGACCCCAAGCAAGTTTAATGCCCTTCAGTACCTTCAAGAGAGAAACTAAGGAAAGTTTTGTCACTCCATTTCATTGAATGTGACATACTCTTCAAAATCATCCTTTGAACCAAACTTCTCAGGGGGACCTGGAAGTATTAGAGGACAGGTGTTAACCTGAGAATACAAAGCAGGGGACAATTCTTGGCATGGTGAAACAGTTCCCCAATAAATCACATAGATAGATAGGGGAAATTTTTAATATAACAGGCATTCTTTTTCCTCAATTTTAAACGTCGTGGGATTAAGTTGAAAATACAGGCTACAGTGGTGCAGTGAAGGGCCAATAGCAGACATGCCCAGTCATTTGTCCGTCTGTCAGTTCTCACACGTGCTTATTCCATGCACATCCACCCCCACACGAAAGTCACGGCCCCGTTACCATCTTTGGAGTGCCCAGCACGGAGCAGATTTTAAACATTTCGTCCACTTCCGAGCTGCCCGGAAACAGGGGCGTAAGCTGTACAGCTCCGCCATGATGCAGCCCACGGCCCACACGTCCACCGGGGAACTGTAACTGGTGGAGCGAAGCAGCACTTCAGGGGCACGGTACCTGCAGTCAGTGATGCAGAACTGTGGTTAGTTGTGCAGCAATGGTACCTGCAGTCAGTGACACAGAACTGAAGTTAGTTGTGCAGCAATGGTACCTGCAGTCAGTGATACAGAACTGTAGTTAGTTGTGCAGCAATGGTTCCTGCAGTCAGTGATACAGAACTGTAGTTAGTTGTGCAGCAATGGTTCCTGCAGTCAGTGATACAGAACTGTAGTTAGTTGTGCAGCAATGAAACACGTAGTACACTTTATGGAGGCGTTTCCTACCAAGCATGAATAGGAGAACAGTAACTGGTAAAGAACAGAAACACGTGGAATATTTCAGGTGCACAGGACCTGTGTAGTACCAATAAAAGCCACTGGTGCATGTGGATCAGTGGTCTACAGGTAAACACACCGATATTGAAAGCAAAATGGCGTGGGTTTGATCCGCGTTTGAATGAAAACCTTGAGAGGTGATCTGGGTGATAGTCTTTCGGATGATGCATTAACCTGAGGTCCTGTGTTTAATTTAACATATTGAGTTAGGTTAGCCAACGCCAACAAGAGAGTTAGTTGTCCCTGGCCAGATTCTGTGGAAAGAGCCACGTAGATGGAAAAACAAATACTCCTACAAACATGTAAACAATAAAACAGAATAAAGAGTGGCGCTGCTCTTGTGGAAACGCGCTCTCCACGGGAAGAGCAACCCCAATTCTACACAGAGAAATCTGCTGTAGCTGATAGTATGTGTCCATTTCAACTTTTATGTAATGGATCTGTTTGATCAGAGGCGGCAGAATAACTGTAGAGTGTACTAATCATCAGTCCATGCCTTCAACAACCGAAATCCTCATCACCCGGCCAAAGTGCATTACCTTCACGTGTGGGTGCGTGCGTGCGTGCGTGCGTGTGTGTGCGTGTGCGCGCGCGTGTGTTCGTGCGTGCGTGCATGTGTGTGTGTGTTTGGTTTCATCATCATCATCATCATCATCATCATCAGAAGTAGTAGCAGAAGAAGTAGTAGTAGGAGTAGTAGTAGTAGTAGTAGTAGTAGTAGTAGTAGTAGTAGTAGTAGTAGTAGTAGTAGTAGTAGTATTGTAATTGCCCTTCAGGGATGATTAAAGTGTTTTTGACTTGACGTTGACTGTAGTAGTAGTAGTAGTAGTAGTATAGTAGTAGTAGTAGTAGTAGTAGTAGTAGTAAATAGTAGTAGTAGTAGTAGTGTTACTGCTGCTGTTATTGTTTCTGTTATCATTATTACTGTGCTGTGCTGTGCTATGCAGCCACTGTACTTTCAACCAGCATAAGAGCCTGGGGAGGAAGGGTGAGTGGAGGGGGGGGGGGTAGCCTACCATCTGGTGGAGACATAGTCAGTGTAGGGCGGTGCGGAACGTGTTTCCCGTGCCAGGCCAAAATCGGCCAGCTTGACCAGGTCTGTGCCGTTACACAGCAGGTTCTCTGGCTTCAGGTCCCTGTGGAAGAAACCTGCCTCCACACCACAAACAATTGCTGTGACTTTTTTTAACAACTAAATTCATGATAGTAACAGATGCAGAATTTATGCACGCAAGCACAAAATGTGCACATCTTAAAATGACACAAAAAGACAACGCAGCACAATATCAAGGAGAAGAAAGTATAAACAAGAACGAGAGAGGCTGCTGCAGCAGCAGAGAAAGGAGAAGGTGAGGAGGAGGAGGAGGAGAATGAAGAAAACACTGCACACCACCACCATGAACAACAAAAACTTCCACCAAAATCATCATCATCATCATCATCAGATTAGCATCACGGCCAACAAAAAACAACAACAAGGACAAGAAGAAGAAGAAGAAGAAGAAGAAGAAGAAGAAGAAGAAGAAGAAGAAGCACAAGGATTGCCTGCCTCACCGTGTTTGTGCATGAAGGAGAGACCCTGGAGAATCTGGTACATGATGTTGCGGATCACAGCCTCCGGCAGCAGCTTGTCTCTGTAACCACACATAGTGCACGTCAGTCACTGCCGTGCGGTGCGGTGCAGTGGAGTAGAGTGGAGTGGGGTAGATTAGAGTGCAGTGCAGTGGAGTGCAGTGCAATGCAGTGGAGTAGAGCGCAGTGCAGTGGAGTGGAGTAGAGTGCAGTGCAGTGGAGTAGAGTGCAGTGCAGTGGAGTGGAGTGGAGTGGAGTAGAGTGCACTGGAGTAGAGTGCAGTGCAGGGGAGGGGAGGGGGGGCTGTGGGGGGAGGGGAGGGGGAATGCAGTGCACTATATTGCATTGCATTGCATTTTGTTTATTGCATTGCGTTTGTTGCATTGTAGTGTACGGTAATGTAGTATACTGTATTTTATTGATTACATTGTATTGCACTGCATTTCAGTGTACAGTACAGTACAGTGTTGTATTGTACTGTACTGTATTCTGTCGCACTGTAGTGTAGTGTAGTGTAGTGTAGTGCAGTGCAGTGCAGTGCAGTGCAGTGCAGTGCAGTGTAGTGCAGTGCAGTGCAGTGCAGTGCAGTGCAATGTAGTGTAGTGTAGTGTAGTGAAGTGTAGTGTAGTGTTGTGTAGTGTAGTGTAGTGTAGGGTAGGGTAGGGTAGGGTAAGGTAGGGTAGGGTAGGAGATTGTAGGAGATTGCATTGTGTCTATCATATTACATTCCATTGTACTCGACTGCATTGAATTGTGTGGTACTTTCTTGTGTTGTATTGTAATGTGTCGTGTCGTATTGTGCTGGACTGTGTTGTGTTGCATACAATTGTATTGTATCATGTTGTGCTGCTTTACTTTGCCATGCATGATACTGTATTTATTGCATTGCATTGTCTATCTATTGCATTCCATGGTTTTGGGTACCTTTTCAGTCACGATAAATTTCTTCGCTTGAAACACGGGCTGCTATTCCTTGGGAGAATGTGTCACCACAAGTGCAGCGCCACCTATCTTTTCCTGTATGTATTTGTATTTCTATCGTACACACGCACGCACACACGTGCACAGACCTACGCACACATACGGCACGACCGCGCGCACACGCACACACACACACACGCTTGCGCACACACACACACACACACACACACACACACACCACACACACACACACACACACACACACGGACACACGGACACACAGACACGGACACACACACACGGACACACACACACGGAAACACACACACACACTCTCTCTCTCTCTCTCTCTCTCTCTCTCTCTCTCTCTCTCTCTCTCTCTCTCTCTCCTAACCGATCTTTGATGAGCTGGTAGAGGTTCTCCTTCATGAACTCAAAGACAAAGTAGAGCAGGTCATTTTCACGGATGACCTCTTTCAGCTTCACGATGTTGGGGTGGTTCAGTTTCCGGAGTGACTGCAACAGCCAGACTTGTCGTGTCATCTCTCTCTCTCTCTCTCTCTCTCTCTCTCTCTCTCCTCTCTCTCTCTCTCTCTCTCTCTCTCTCTCTCTCTCTCTCTCTCTCTCCATCCTTGTTTTTTCCTCTGTCTGTCTGTGTCTCTGTCTGTCTGTTTGTCTGTGTCTTTGATGTATCGGTCGGTCGGTCGGTTACTGTGTCTGTTTGGCTGTTTCTATTTCTATATGACTCTCTCTCTCTCTCTCTCTCTCTCTCTCTCTCTCTCTCTCTCTCTCTCTCTCTTCTCCTCTCTCTCACTCACTCTGTCTGTCTGTCTGTCTGTCTGTCTGTCTGTGACTGTGATGTATTGGTCTTTCGGTCGGTCACTGTGTGTGTCTGTCTGACTGTATCTGTCTTTCTCTCTGTGTGTCTGTCTGTCTGTCTGTCTGTCTGTCTCTCTCTCTCTCTCTCTCTCTCTCTCTCTCTCTCTCTCTCTCTCTCTCTCTCTTCTCTCTTTCTATATATATATATAGAAAGAGAGAGAGAGAGAGAGAGAGAGAGAGAGAGAGAGAGAAGAGAGAGAGATCTTGTATTTTGTTGTTAATGCAGAATGGTGGGGGGGTGTACGCGAGTGTATGTGTGTGTGTTTGTGTGTGTGTGTGTGTGTGTCTATCTGTATGTCTGTCTGTTTATGTGTGTGTTTGCGTGTGTAGATGTGTGTGTGTGTGTGTGTGTGTGTGTGTGTGTGTGTGTGTGTACATAGGTGTGTGTGTACATTGGTGTGTGTGTACATGTGTGTGTGTGTTTGTGTGTGTGTGTGGTTGTGTTGTACATGTAGACAGACCGCTTACCTTGACCTCACGGAGACTTAGACATTCGTCCCAAGAATAATATCTCTTTTTCATTCTGAAACATCACACACACACACACACACACACACACACACACACACACACACACACAACACACACACACACACACACACAAACACACACACACACACACACACACACACACACACACATCAAAATAAAAAGCAGGAATCATAGCACTTAAGGCCGATTGTTCGGGGAATAACAAACACTAATTACGATCATTGTCGAAAGGGGACATATCTCCTTGCCCCATCTAAATATATAGCAATAGTCACTTCACTCTTCCTGACTGCCTGCTTGTCTGACTGCCTGTCTGTCTGACTGCCTGTCTGTCTGTCTGACTGCCTGTCTGTCTGACTGCCTGTCTGTCTGACTGCCTGCCTGTCTGACTGCCTGCCTGTCTTTCAATCTATGTGATGTTTATGTTCATGTATGCTGCATGTGTATATGTGATCTCTCTCTCTCTCTCACTCTCTCTCTCTCTCTCTCTCTCTCTCTCTCTCTCTCTCTCTCTCTCTCTCTCTCTCTCTCTCTCTCTCTCTCTGTCTGTCTGTCTGTCTGTCTGTCTGTCTGTCTTTCTTGTGGTAAATCATCAGATTGCATACTCTGAGCAGGAAGGAGAAGTGATTACAGACATGTTAATTGTCCCCTCCTTTTCTGTGTGTCAACACTCCTAGCTGATCCCCGTCTAACAGGTGGAGACTATACATTGCCAGTGTCACTCCACCTTCCTCACGTCATAATTGCCATGTAGGCTATAGGGTAAGACTTTTATACGTACTCTGGGTACATGTACACGTCTGCACTGACATTTTGGCGCGAACATAGGCCTATATATACATACACATTCCTACGCACAACGCACACATGCACACACGCCCGCACGCATACCCCCACCCACGCACACACGCACGCACACAGATACATGAGCATACACGCGCGCGCGTGCGCACACCCTCACACGCACACATGCACACACACACACACACACACACACACACACACACACACACACACACACACACACACACCACCACCACCACCACCACCACCACCACCACCACCACCAACACCACTAACACCACCCAGCAGCAGCAGCAGCAGTGGGGAACTCACTTTTTGATGGCAACCTTCTCGCCTGTCTCCAGGGTGGTGCCCAGCAGCACGGAGCCATAGGTGCCATCGCCCAGGTGACGGTGAATGGAGTAACGGTTCATCCTGACACTCACTCCCTCCCCTCACCCTCCAGTCCTCCTCTCCTGTGTGTGCCGGCCTGTATGGAACACACCGCGCCCCTGACACTCCACTTGGCTTGAAAGGTCTGAGCACCATGAAATCACAAAGAGTATCAGCAACAGCAGCAGCAGCAACAGCAGCAACAGCAGCAGCAGCAACAGCAGCAACAACAACAGCAGCAGCAACAACAGCAGCAGCAACAGTAGCAGCAACAGCAGCAACAACAACAGCAGAAATAGAAGATGAAGAAGAGCAGGACCCGTGGTTTAGAATGTGAGCACGTGAAAATTCCGGCTTCAAAAAGCGTGGTGGTTCGATCCCTGTGTGTGCCCTGAAACTTTTCTCGCATCCACTAGACAGTGAATGGGGGTCTGGGTGTAAGTCTTTCCGGTGAGACGATAAACCGATGTCCCTGTGCAACACGCATTTAGTGCAAGAGAACTGTCCCTGGCAAAATTCTGTTTAAAACGAAAAACCCTGATAGGGAAACAAATACACTACAGACAGGAAAAGAAAACAATATTAGGTAGCGCTGCTCTTGTGGTGACGCGCTCTCCCCAGGGAGAGCAGATCGAATTTCATGCAGAGAAATCTACCATGACTTAAGTGGTATACAATACAATACAGTGCGATACAATGCAATTCAATACGATACAATGCAATACAAGTAGTAGTAGTGGCAGTAGTAGTAGTAGTAGTAGTAGTAGTAGTAGTAGTAGTAGTAGTAGTAGTAGTAGTAGTAGTAGTGGTGGTGGTGGTGGTGGTGGTGGTGATGGTAGTAGTAGTAGTAGTAGTAGTAGTAGTAGTAGTAGTAGTAGTAGTAGTAGTAGTAGTGGTGGTGGTGGTGGTGGTGGTGGTGGTGGTGGTAAAAGTAGTAGTAGTGGCAGTGGCACCACCAGAATGATCAACAGCAACGGTAGAAAAAGTGAAAGATACATGTGTAGTAGTAGTAGTAGTAGTAGTAGTAGAGGTAGCTGCGGCTGCAACATCAACATCAGCATCAGTAGCAGCAAAAAAGCAGCTGCAGTAGCAGCAGTGATAGAAGTAGCAGTAGAAGTAGATGTGGTGTGATGGTGGTGGTAATGGGGAAGAAAGAGGAGAAGAACAACAACAAGAAGAACAAGAAGAACAAGAAGAACTTTATCTGGTTGTAAAAAACAGAGTCACGATTTCTTTATGGGTTGACTGCTGTAAAACCACAACCAGACCAAGAAGAAAATTTAATACAACATTAGTGAAAAGATGAAGAAGAGGAACAACAATAACAACAACAACAAAAAACACAAAAGGATACGGACGACAGCAACAACAACATACAATTAAGAACATACAGATTTACAAGAAAAAGACCAAGTATTGAGGAAGGGAAAAATAAAGCAAACAAATAATTCAAAGCCTGAAAAAAGATACAAAAGAGCAAAAGACAAAAAAAGCAACAATTCGAATAGGCTTTAAACATCATAAAACAAAAGTCGTCATGAAAATAATTTCAAAGAAATCAAGCAATACAGAATTAAGACATAGCAAGAAAATCGCACCAACCCAAAGTGGTCTCCTTCTTCCAGTGGGCAGACAACCCTGATGTGAAGTGATCAGTTAGCCGTCCTTACATGTGGGGCATGAGCATGAAACATGTAGTTTTCTCCCTTTGGCTTCAACGCCTCTTGCTGTTGATACCATAATTTGACAGGGTGCTAATTACGTTGGATAATTGCTATCGGCCTACTTCGGCCTTTTCCGTATAATGTCGAAAACTACCGAACAGCTTGAGTCTGTTTTTT
>CM060322.1:35502781-35519564 GCA_030674155.1 Stramonita haemastoma
AACAAAAATCTTGATACAAACAAAGCAACTTAGTAAACACCAAACAAAGCACAAGCAAGCACAACAGCACTCAAACATACAGATAAACTGTTAACACGATCAAGTAGAAGATTCACATAAAACAAAAGGCATATATGCCTACATAAGCGAACACAAATAAGATGCTTGCCTCTGGAAATTTGTTAACACCATCAAGTAGAAGATTCACATAAAACAAAAGGCATATATGCCTACATAACCGAACACAAACAAGATGCTTGCCTCTGGAAATTAGGAACAAGCTCGGTTTCTCCGAGACACATTGTTTGTAAAAAAATTTGTTAAAAATAGTTAAAGAAGCAGCACAATAGTCACCACGAACAAGTAGAACAAGTATTAAAGTTTTGTTCACTCAAGTATGAACTCTGTAACAATTGATGGGAATCCGGGAGCATATGGTAAAAAATGCCTTTCAAATGAAAATTCGCCTGGTTGCTAATAGACAGCAAAGAAGGAAAGTGTAGCCGCATCGCCAGATGTTTTGAGCAGCCGTGTTCAGCCCCCCCACCCTCTCTACCCCCCTCCACCCCCCACCCTCCCTCCACCCCTCCCCCACCCCTCCCGCCCCCCCTCCTCCCCTCCACCACACACCACCCCCACCCCCCCTCCACCATATAAAAGATATATATTTACAATCATTTACTTCATCTTGTACTTGTTCAAGACAGGTAAATAGCAATTCCTACAAATTCATATAAAAGTTGTTGCTTCTTTTCCATAATATGGCAACTTTTAGCTGGACTACTAAGCAACATTAAACAATTAAAAGGGATTGAATTGTTTAAGACAGTCTGTGAAGGGAAAGTAATTATGACATGAAATAGCCACACAGCATGTGTGTGTGTGTGCGTGTGTGTGTGAGTGTGTGTGTGTGTGTGTGTGTGTGTGTGTGTGTGTGTGTGTGTGTGTGTGTGTGTGTGTGTGTGTGTGTGTGGTGTGAGTGTGTGTGTGTGTGTGCGTGCATGCGTGCGTGCATGCGTGCATGCGTGCATGTGTGTGTGTGTGTGTGTGTGTGTGTGTGTGTGTGTGTGTGTGTGTGTGTGAAAATCATGATATTTTGCAAAAAAGATCTTGTAGCATGTTTATATACGTTGGAAAAACTTTGCGAGTTGTTAACTATTTTAAACATTTAGGAATTATTTTCAGTTAGAGTGGCAGTTTTGCAAAATATAAAGAAAATGCTTAATCAAGCTGCTTAAGTCATGTTTAGTCTGATAAGGACTGCATGGCAAATAGAACTACTTATGCACGTGACACTTGATTTCTTCGATAAAATTGTTTTACCCGTTTTGTTGTATAGTTGTGAAATTTGGGGTTATGAAAATAAAGTAATAATCAAAAAGTTCCTGTTATTTTTTTTTAAAATATATTTTTCGTTTAAAGCGTATGATGTCAAATTCGTTAGTATATAGAGAAGGGGGCATAAAGTCCTTGTCTATTTCTGTTCCAATGGTTTGTTTCTGGATGCAGGGGCTTGACTTTCATCCTAGAAAGCTATCGTTACATGTTTACCAGAGGATGAAAGATTTACATGAAAATCTCTGATTTAATAAGCATAGCTAAATAAGATACAGAACATTTTAGTGCAAAGCAGATTTTGACTTTGTGGGAGAGACAGTTTTGTTCAACTATCAATTCATGTAATTATCAAAACCTTCTTAATAGAAAAGTTTGTTAATGAATGGAGAGCTGAGCTGTTGGATAATAGTAGATGCAGTTAGTACAAAAACTATGAAACCAAGTTTAGTATGGAAAAATATTGTTTGCCAGATGTATATGTATACACTCATGAAATTTAGTTGCAGTTATCACAAGCTTTCTATTGAGATTGGATGTTTTCATAACATACCACAGGAAGAAAGAGTATGTTTAAAATGCAATATGTCTGTTTTAGGGGAGAAATTTATTTTTTATCATGGAATGTTTCCTACTTTAAACATTTACGACAAGATTATATTCCTCAACATTTTCTTCAACCCATGTCCAGTTATGATTTTTGCAGTCTGTGGAAATGTAAATCTTGAAAAGTTCTCCTGTCTCCCTCAAAGCTCATAACATTTGAAGGTTTTACTTGAAATTTCATTTTGTTGTCTTTCACAAGTGTAGAGTGTGTCTTTTACAGAAATTGATATACTTTAAAAATGTCTGGAGTCTGTAATATTGTTTGCTTATCATGTTGCTTTTCAGTTCCTGTTAGTATTGATAATACTAGTATCAGTACTGTTGAAGTTGTTTGTTATCTTCCATGCCCCAAAAGGGATAAAAGGAATTAAACCTTGAATGGTGTGTGTGTGTGTGTGTGGTGTGTGTGTGTGTGTGTGTGTGTGTGTGTGTGTGTGTGTGTGTGTGTGTGTGTGTGTGTGTGTGTGTTTTCTCTTTCTGTATTTCTGGTCCATTGGTCTGGAATGACCCTCCCCCCTCTCTCACTTCACTAAAAGCCTACTTATGACAGTTTTCAATCCAGTCTCAAGATATACTTATTTCAAAAATAAAATGTTCCCCTCCTGTTTCATATATCTATCCCTGCATTGCCCCCATATAAAAACTGTAAGTTGTTTTACCTGTGTTAATTTATGCTGCATGTATTTAGAACTTCTGACACATTATAAAACGTTTATTATTTCTAAGGCAATATTACCCCCCTTCAAAGGCTGTCATAATAGTTATGGTCCTTTTTATTGTTTGAAGTTACTCAGAAGTCCAGAGGAAAATCTGTATCTAATGTAAATGAAGCAGCAATCTTTTTTTTAATAAAATCATAAACTGTGCTGTTTTACCTTTTTGAAAAGGATATGGTGATAAGAAATGTTTAAGATTAAACTTTTTCTTTCAATTTCTGAACAGACATGGGAAAAGAACCTTTTAAAGTTTGGAATTGTTAGTGTAGTAATATGCTGCAAAACTATGAAGGCAACAACTTCAGCTTAGAATTAGGAATGGCAGATTTCTACGGAGATCGCCTCCTAACTTCTAATCCTCCGAGCTTTGGAGGAGATGTGTTGTCTATCTTCCCATGTTTGTGCTTAGGAGAGGGGATAGGTGGGTGGAGGGGGGAGGAGTTGGAAAGGGGGGGGGAGTAGGGGGGAGAGGGGAGGTGGAGATGGAGGGTTAGGAGATGGGGGGGGGGGAATCGGGGGAGGATAATTGGGAGGGGGGAGGGGGAGGAAGGTTAGGGGGGAGAGGAGGGGGGTGTGGGAGGGGAGGGAGGGGTATAGGAGGAGGGAGGGGGAGAGGTAGGGGGAAAGAGGTGGTTAATTAGTATTTTAAGTATCAAAATAACCCATTTCCAGGAGTTCTGCATAACTTTACTGTTACCATAACTCCCAGGGAGCACAGATTCCTACACTAATAGTGTTCACTGTGATAGCTGGTATCTGTATACAAACTGACTTACTTTCATTCTTCATGTCACAATTTAACCCTTGGCGGCTGTGCTAATCTCCTGTGTTATCTGAGAGTAAATTTTCTTTCAATGTTCTGAAAAAGCCGCTTCTCGCGGTCCCTGATTTATATAGTCAGTGATGTAAAACGACAGTAACAAAGATTTAAACCACATTCCATGGTTCCAGTTAGAGGGAGAGCTGTCCAGCCTAATTGCCCGACGCCAATCCCCGCTTCCGGCGGTAAAGCAGTTGGCAGGCTGTACACTTGCCAAACACACTTCAAGTAGACAGCCCCTTCAGGCATCCTTAAGTATACTTTCCCTCCACAGCCCATTGCCTGTGTCGCCCTTAGCAGGTTCGGCAATCAGGGTGGGCTATTTTCCTTTCAGTTATCATCTTTCCAACTTGGCTAGCTCCTACTGTGGTTGAACAAGAAGGTGTATTTTTTTTTTGTATTTTGTATTTTGTACCACTTTATGTCACGGCAGACTTCTCTGCGTGAAATTCGGGCTGCTCTCCCCAGGGAGAGCGCGTCGCCACATGTGCAGCGCCTACCCATTTTTTTTCTTTTTCCTGCATGCAAGTGTATTTGTTTCCCTACCAGAGTGGCTTTTTTCTACAGAATTTTGCCAGGGACAACCCCCTTGTTGCCGTGGGTTCTTTTACGTGCGCTAAATAGTGATGTGTAACACACGGGACCTCGGTTTATCGTCTCATCCGAAAGACTAGCACCCAGGGTCTAATGGATGGGGAAAAAGTTTTGGGTCCAAAGGGGTACGAACCCCACACACTCCGACCCGGACTTTTTGCTTTCTAGGCAAGGCGCCTGACCACCTACACCACCGATCCACCGATTCAATAAAAACAATACTTGTTGCCATCGATACTTCAGATATGAAAGGCGAATATATGTGACAAAATAATTCTTACTGGCTAAAGGATACAGCATAAAAGGCACAAAGCTCACAGCGATGTGAAAATTTTCAAAAGCCATTTTCTCGAAACTGCGTCGAACCACAATAGCCGCTTCTGGCAGGTAACCCTCGATAAATGACTTCTTCTAAAGATATCTCAGCATTCAGTGCGTGTTGGTCTTCTTCTGAGAGGTCAAGGTGATCTTGGCATTCCTCTTTGCAATCAGTACGATCTGTAGAGAGCACATTTTCAAAATGAACATACCATTCAGTGAGAGATATATTGTTTTTGTGCTTTGCTCTTTCTTTCCCACATCCCATTTCAGATAGCTGCTTCCAGAATTTTGTGGAATCTTTGATATTTGCAGCAAGCATTTCAACTTTTTTCCTTCTATAACTTCTCTTTTTATCTTAAGTAAACGTTTTTCTTGCATTAATGTACTCCATTTTATTTTCCTCAGTCCTGGACTTTTTAAAACCCCTCAAAGATTGTCTATATTTCTTTTTAGCTTGCTGACATTCATCATCAAACCATTCAGAAATATGTTTTTATGAATTAGGATAAACTTTTCTTGCCATGCAACTACTGGCTGATAATAAACACTCTACAAACATATCAAGTGCACTGTCTATGTCACCTTCTAAAATATTAGCGACTAACTGGATCTTATATTGTAAATTAGCACTATTCAGATTATCTACATAAACCTGTTCTTTTTCTTTATCCCAGGCCACTTTATTGATATATAAGTTGTCCCTTTTACTTTGATTATTTTCAGTGCTAATTGCTGTAGACTATGTCGATACAACTGGTAGATGATCAGATTCAGATGAATCTTCCACATCTAAGGACATACCATGAAACATCATATACATACATACATACATACATACATACATACATACATACATACATACATACATACATACATACATACATACATACATACATACATACATACATACATACATACATACATACATACATACATACATATATATATATATATATATACATACATATATACATATATATATATATATATTTTTATATATATATATATATATATATATATATATATATATATATATATATATGTATATCCCTGTGCACTTGTGTGTGTGGCTTAACCAGAGAGAGTTTAGACTAGCATTGGAGTTATTTCCCTTTAATGCAATTGTTTGTATGTTAGATTTAGACAAAGAAAGATTGTTAATAGCAGCTTTGAAAAGCCATAATATTTGCACATTTCATTGATATAATTGTTGAAAATCGTATTTTTGCATGGTTTATCTCAAACAACAGTGACAGGCCTTTAGTCAGTTTGATTCCTATTTCTCTCTGTTGCACCATGCAAGGTTATAGTGCCCTGATCTCTAGATCGTAAGAATATGACGTCTTTCGACATATGACGATAAACTGTTGTTGTAGCTTTCAAATCTGTATGAAGAAAACTGAATGTGCAGCATATTATCGTAGATCTGTGTTTTTGCATTGCTGTTTAAATATGAATATCTCTCATCGTAGACATCTTTGGTTAATAATATGTATATCTATAGAAATCTTGGATGACATTCTTCCTTCCTCTGTCATAAAATATTTTGTCTAGTTGTGTTTTTAGTGGTTAATTATTGAAAGTTTCACTTAATGCCGTTAAAAGTAAGTATATTTAGACGCATTGATTACCGTTAGCTTCCAGCAATATAGTTTCTGATTAAAATGCAATATTGCATTTCAAAGTTTCAATTCTCTAGTTTATTTTGATATAGGATCTGTGTAGTTTGTTTGCGCAGACGAAAAGATAGTCACCATTGAAGCTGCACAAGGAAACACAAAATGTCCTCCATTTTGGCTCAAATCTGTCGATTTGGTTGCAGCTTCGTGGTGCTTTCTTTGAGGTCCGTAGGAGGATGTGTGCGTAAGAGGGGAGAGTCATCAAAAAGAGTCATCAAAAAGAGTCATCAGTGTGGAGTCGCCAGAGAGAGCGTCAGTCAGAGAAAGACAGAAGAGGATGAAATAAAAGAAGATCCCTAGCGACTGTCTTCCCTGAGTTTCCTGTTGCCTGGTTGCTGTGTATTGTTCCAGGCTTTTCCTACCCTGCCTTTATCCTTGCTACTCGCAATATCACATATATATATATATATATATATATATATATATAATATATATATATATAGAGAGAGAGAGAGAGAGAGAGAGAGAGAGAGAGAGAGAGAGAGAGAGAGAGAGAGAGAGAGAGAGAGATTGATTTGATTTGATTTGATTTATTCTTTTACATCGAGGATGATGGATAAGCACTCTTGTGCTTTTTTACATCCAGTCCCCGTGTGTATGCAGTTTTGTATATGTCATCTGTTCCCACCGGCACACGATGGCCTACTCTTTCGAAAAGCGGAACAGGATTTAACGTGTTAGAGAGAGAGAGAGAGAGAGAGAGAGAGAGAGAGAGAGAGAGAGAGAGAGAGAGAGAGAGAGAGAGAGAGGGGGGGGGGGACAAACAATGAACAGCATTTCTTCCACTAGAATGGGATCAAAGCATAGCAATACAACGCCAAATCAAAACGTGACATGTAATTATGGCAACTGCCAAAACATGACTATTGTAAGCATGAAACCATCCCAAAATGAGACAAAATGATCTATTTTAAACAATTGTGTACATTGAACACTTTATCACTGTCCATTCTCCAAATTTTCTACAAACTCCTGCCGTACTTTCAAACTTTCAGCTTTTAGGCTGAGATAGCGAATGGAAGAAACTGAACTATGCTTTAGTAAATTCATATATGGTTGGTTACTAGAGCCCAAATATGATTATGTGTTTTAAATCACTATACAGCTCTTTAATCAGTCCTTGTCTTAAATCACCATACAGCTCTTTAATAAGTCTTTGTCTTAAATCACTAAACAGCTCTTTAATCAGTCCTTGTCTTAAATCACTATACAGCGGTTTAGAAAATGCTCCTCATCTTCCGATACATTACACAGCTTAAACATGTGGTTCGTATTCTTCTTAAAATTTCTTTTAAAAGATGACCCATTAATTGGTAGTAACCCGAGTGGAAGTTTTATTAAACAGTCTCTGACATACTTTATATCTATGTAATGAAAATATCGTTCACATTCAAAGTTAGCTTTGAACAGTCTATATGTTTGATTATGTCTTTGACCCTGACAGATCCATTCCACTGGTAAATATACACCTTTCAGTCTCTGCTTGAATACCAATATAAAGTTTGTTTAGAGAGAGAGGGGGAGAGGGAGAGAGAGAACAAGTGAGACAGAGAGACAGACAGACAGATGGTCAGTCAATCAGGCAGAGATCAAGAAAGATGATGTGTCTGAAAGAAAAAGTCAGAACAAATATTGTGTTGACTATCAGAAATCGACCAATCCTCTGCGACATGGCAGCCTGGTGTTTACAGCAAAGCCCTGCTCTTCACTGGCTATGGACGTGGCTAGACAGAGTTAAGAGTACACATAGCACTAGAATTGCAAAAGAAGAGAGAGAGAGAGAGAGAGAGAGAGAGAGAGAAGAGAGAGAGAGAGAGAGAGAGAGACAGAGACAGAGACAGACAGAGACACAGAGACAGACAGACAGAGACAGAGAAAGAGACAGAGAGAGACAGAGACAGAGGGGGGAAAGAGAGAGACAGAGAGAGAGACAGTTACAGAGACAGAGAGACAGAGAGAGAGAGGGGGAGAGAGAGAGAGAGACGGAAAGAGAGAGAGGGGGGGGGGGGAGAGGGGGAGAGTGGGAGAGAGAGAACTGAACTCGAACTGGAACTCGAAAGGTTTATTCATAAAAAAGGCCTTTGGCCCATACATGAAGGGGGTTGCCAAATACCATAATTGCTTTAAGCTGACACATGACGTCATTCCATGCCATGGAAACCACAGCATTGATTTGTACTGTACATTGAAACAAAACTCTTTACTGTCCGGATATGTTACGGCATTCCGAGCCTTTCTTTCATCCAGTCTTTGTTACACACCCTTAAGCCTAGGCTAGCCAAGAAAGCGTTGTAGTAGTTCTTTAAGTGTTGCTAAGTCCCTTGAAGCATGCGATAGGGTCTCAGTGTGTAGGTGTTCTGGATTCGCTTCCCATTCCGCAAACTGGCGAGTTTGACACGTTCCTCTTTTAACATGTTTTTCTCTTGCTGTTTGACAAACCAGTACACACATACAGGCTCAGTGTCTGCTTGGCATGCCTACTGGATCACAATGTCGTCTGACTCACACGTCACAATATTTTCACCATCTGAATGGTGTAGCACAGATTTTCTAAAGTGTGTATTTCTTTTTCTGTCTCTCAGCCTTTTCTGTACTGATCTATCAGTTAGAGTAGCCATGTCCTGTTTGACATTTCCTGTGTCGAATGCACCAACAATATTATCATAGTTCACCTCAGGCTGCAAAACATACATATCAGCACCCCTCACTACAATCAGACATACAGGGAGGTTCTAAATCAACATATGATGGCAACTTAACTGATGTTTTTGTGTTGATGTCCTCTGTGTGTGCTGTTGGTAGGTCTACCTATGGGTATCTGCACATGTTGCATTCCCCTGTTCTACACCACTGTCAGGCAGACTCGAGGCACTGAAGACACAGTCAGTTTCACACACAACACTTGCCTGCTTCTCTTTATGTTTTCTAGCACGCTCCTGGTCATGGCATCGTTCAGAGTAGGATTTTTTCCTGTAGTATTGTACTTGCCTGCTGCGATTCACTGTTGGATCTGCCATGTTGGTTGACACTGCTGTGTCCACTGGTTTCAGTCGCAAGACAAAAACCACGCTGTTCCCTTCTACTGCCACTTTCTAGCTGGAGACTGCATTGTCAGTCAGCAGGGCGTCTAAGGTCCTCTCCACAGCCGCTGGAAGTGCAGTAACTGGCATTTTTAGAATGAAATACTAGTTTTACTGCTGCTCACAGAAAATGTACGCCCTGTCGCTTCACTTCTCGTGACCGACCCAGAGAGAGAGAGAGAGAGAGAGAGAGAGAGAGAGAGAGAGAGAGAGAGAGAGAGGAGAGAGAGAGAGAGAGAGAGAGAGAGAGAGAGAGAGAGAGAGAGAGTTCAGACTTCAGACTTTAATTGTAAATTGGCCTTAGGCCATAATACAAAAGAATGGTGGTGTAGAGTGTAAGCATATGACATAAGTGTTATAAACATATTACTATCAACATATATGTATATGAAATAATGTATTAGCAATAATAAGACAAGAAAGTTATATAAGTCATATCTTAAATGTTCATCACAAAGCAATTCAGTGCGTCATAATCAACCATGATTTAAATGTAGATCAATTTCTAGAAAGTTATCCTATTTCTTCTGTTTGTTGCATGAAAAATAAATCGTGATAAAGTGTATCTGTCAGCAGGTACTGTAGCTTTGAGTAGCACATGCAAAGGAAGTCTTTTAGAATCTTCAAGAAACTTTTCTTTCTAATCTTCATAGACATGACTATGGAAGAAAAAGTTTTCTTCATTCTCTATTTGGTCTTCACATACAGGACATTGCTTAACTCCGTTTAAACTATTCTACCTTGTATATTATTGTTCAATGGTAGAACATTGAAACACACTTGTGTAACTGCAACGCGAAAACAATATGTATCAATTTCACTGATATACTTCTCTTTTTCAAAAATAGCCTTAAAGTTTCT
This sequence comes from Stramonita haemastoma, assembly GCA_030674155.1. NCBI lineage: Eukaryota > Metazoa > Mollusca > Gastropoda > Neogastropoda > Muricidae > Stramonita > Stramonita haemastoma. The sequence continues at coordinate 35,512,794 of CM060322.1, forward strand.
ATAAGCATCATATTGCATACGATCTCTAATGGTGCCAGTCCATTCCATTTCTTCTTCTTTTTTAAAAGGTTCTTTTATATCGAGGATGATAGAATAAGCATTCGTGTGCTTTTTTTCATCCAGTGTCCGTGTGTACGCAGTTTTGTAAATCGTCATCTGTTCCCACCGGCACACAATGGCCTACTCTTACGAAAAGCGGAACAGGATTTAAAGTGTGTGCAAGATGTTCTGTGTGCTTTCGCACAGGGGGCCTAGGTTTACAGTCTCATCTGCAAGACATGAGAGAGAGAGAGAGAGAGAGAGAGAGAGAGAGAGAGAGAGAGAGAGAGAGAGAGAGAGAGAGAGAGAGAGAGAGAGAAGAGAGAGAGAGAGAGAGAGAACTCAGAACTCAGAAATATAATGTACATCGGCCTTGGGCCACAATACATATGGTTGGTGTGGGAAAGTTGACAAGTGTCCGCAAAGGGCAAAACTCGAAAATACATCATAATTATCATGTTCAATTCCTTTAAAATATCGTAAAGCCAAAGCACATATTATACATAAAAGGGCATATGTATCAAACAAAATCACAATTTTATCTAAACATACTATTCTTATGTCTGGGAAAAACAAAGAAAAGAAAGAAAAAAAAAAGAGGACATGGCTTCCTTAATGATAACCAAATGGGAACCATTATCTTTGTTTATGCATATGCTACACATATTCATCACAAACTGGTAGCTGTTATCTTCGTTTGTAAGTTAACTATCCTAATACAGTGATTTGTTTCTCTTATTGATGGCGTGGAAAATAAATCTAGACAAACTGTGATTTCTGTTGGTATTTTCTGCTTTAAGAAGATCGTGTAAAGATGTATCCACACAATTACTTAAAAATTTGACTCTTAAATCATTATACATGAAACATTCATAAAGGAAATGGTGTTTATCTTCAACTTTTGGTTTGCAAAATGGACATTCTTTATTTTCGTTCCGTTCGCTATATCGATGTACATTGCAAAGCATTACATCTCACCTGTGACACAACAACTCTAAAGCAGTAACTATCTAACTGTAGAAGATATTCTTCTTTACCGAATGTTGTTTTGAAACTCCTGTAGCTGTCATACCTGTCTCCGTCCCTAACTGTACTATACCATTCTTGGATAAATAAATCAATCAGTCTCTGTTTAAATAAACGTAAGAAAACTTTAACATCACCTACTCGCTGTTGAAGCCAAACAAAGCTGAATCCTGTATCACATAGAATTTGTCTTATCTTAGTAACCCAGCAGTTCTTTCCAGATTAATCCATGTCAAGCAACATTTGATAAGCATTATAAGGTAATCTGTCGGGATTCATTTGTAAAAGTTTAAACCAATATCTAAGAGCATTTCTATAGGAGTTGATATAAAGAGGGTATCTTCCAAGCTCGCCATATATCATTTTATTTGGAGTTTTCAATGGTACACCCAAAAATCTCTTACAAGCAATCATGTGAACTTTCTCTACATGTTCCAATTTATATAACCCCCATATTTCAGATGAATATAGTAAAATTGGCTGTATTTTGATATCAAAGATCTTGAAAAATGTTTCAGCATTAATTTCTTTATATTTATTGAAAACCCTATTTAGTTCTACAACAGCTTTCTTTCCCTTTGTCACAAGGTGAACTGTACCTAGCTTAGCACTAAGGTTAGTCGTAAAATTAAACCCCAAATAGCAATATTTGTTCACCACTTCTAATTTGAAAATATCGAAAACCCATTGTTCTTTTTATCCAAGAAAACCCCTTTTTCTGAAGACCGTTACTGTACTTTTTCGGAATTAAAATTTAATTGCAAATCATCACAACAAGATTTCAATACATTCAGTTGGTTTTGTAAACCTCCAGGAGTACTTGAAATAAGAGCCACATCATCTGCAAAAAGTAAAACGAAGACTTCCATAATGTCAGGTACTAGCTGTATTCCATGTTTACCTTTTTTACTTATAGACTCAGATAAATGGCTAATAAATACAGAGAGAGAGAGAGAGAGAGAGAGAGAGAGAGAGAGAGAGAGAGAGAGAGAGAGAGAGAGAGAGAGAGAGAGAGAGAGAGAGAGAGAGAGAGATTTGATTTGATTTGATTTGATTTATTCTTTTATATCGAGGATAATGGGATAAGCACTCTTGTGCTTTTTTACATCCAGTCCCCGTGTGTATGCAGTTTTGTAAATGTCATCTGTTCCCACCGGCACACGATGGCCTACTCTTACGAAAAGCGGAACAGGATTTAACGTGTGCGCAAGATGTTCTGCGTGCGTTCGCAGAGAGAGAGAGAGAGAGAGAGAGAGAGAGGAGAGAGAGAGAGAGAGAGAGAGAGAGAGAGAGAGAGAGAGAGAGAGAGAGAGAAACTTGAAACTTTGAAACTTTTATTAAAGGAAAAGAATAAGCACACATAATGGCTTTTTTACTTTAAAGAAAATCATTACAATGAAAAATTAACAAAAACATTTTTGAAGGCACAAAAAACCAGAAAAAATAGCATAAACAATCGTTGTAAAATCATAGAAATGAATGTCAAAATGGAGATCTTGTAAAAAAAAAAAAATGAAGGAAATGAGCCCATAGGAAAAAAATCAGAGAGAAAAATTGGAGGGGAAATATATATATATATATATATATATATATATATATATAGATATATAGATATATAGATATATAGATATATAGATATATAGATAGATATATAGATATATAGATATATAGATATATAGATATATAGATATATAGATATATAGATATATATATGTATAGTAGTAGTAGTAGTAGTAGTAGTAGTAGTAGGCACTCATCAGTCTCGGAAGACTATGGAGTTGCGCTTTAGTCTTTAGAGCGCAAAGCCTGGGCAAGTATGTATGGAGGGTAAGCTGTTACCCATGCAGCAGACCCCCCCTCTCCACGGCACTGGAATGATCCATTGGAAGGGCATTGACCGATACGAATGGTTCCAGTACCGTCACAGGAGCCACCAGAACGTTGCCATATACCTACAGCCCCGAGCCGCTCTGGGACTCCAACTCCCCGATTTTTCCTCAGGGATGGTGTCTAAACACGACACCTGTGTGCATGCTGGTTTGTTATAATTTTGTCATCCGCTCCTACCGGCACACAATGGCCTACTCTTCCGAAAGGTGGAACGGGGTTCTTAACGTGTGCGCAAGATGTTCTGCGTGCATTCGCACACGGGGCCTCGGTTTCGAATGACTTTGACATTCAGTTCGATTTTTTCGTCAAACTGGGAAGAAAGGGCGAGGCTGGGTACGAACCCAGAAACTCACGATTTACATATTGGCAGGCGAACGTCTTAACCATCCCGCCACCATCCTTCCTATATATATGTATATATGTGTATATATATGTGTATCTATATGTATATATATGTATATATATGTATGTATGTATATATATATATATATATTTATATATACAAATATGACGTACATAAATTGTATTGGGTATGGAGAAAGAGAAGTAAAGAAAAAAAGGGAGAGAGGGATAGAGAGAGAAGCAAGGGAGTGGGGGTGGGGTAGGCAGACAGGTAGGCAGGCAGCCGACAAAGACTGACGATGCAATGCCAGACACGACAGGACATCATGTGGATATGCCTGTATATTCATTCATTAGAATCAAATGATACTTATAGACTAGTATTAACATCAACTGAAGACGAAACATCATTCCATAATAAACCACCATAGATCAATTTTGGGTAGTGGTAACATTATTTCTTAAACTTGTTTATCAATGAAGGTGGAGCAAAGCCAGACATTATTTTGAACATAAAACCTGCTTTTTGTTTCTTAACTTCCATTTCAAAGGGAGAATATCAAGTGATGACTTTAGTAGAAGTACTTTAAGGGCATGTCAGTACATACTTGCCAATGGTTTTAAAGTGTTTTAGTACCCGAATCCCAAACTGTTGATACATAATTTATGTGTGGCTCAATAAAAGCATGATAAAACAGGTTACGAGAATGTGAATTAAGGAAATGTTTTATCTTCATCAGCTGATAAATCTTTTTTGATATGATTTTACACACCATTCTTACATGTTCAGACCATGACAGATTGTTGTCAATTACTAATCCTAGAACATTATGAAAATCAACTCCTTGAACTACACTACCACTGATGTCCAACGAACTACGGATTTTAGAAAGGTTCTGCCGTTTTTGTCTGGTAGTTATAATCATATGTTTACTCTTATGAGGGTGGATGCTCATATGATTTGAATCAGACCATTTCATCAGGTAAATTACGTCATCTAAGTAAGTTAGTGTGGCTTGTATGTAATGTTGTGTCATCTGCAAACATTTCACAGTAAGCTTTTAAACAGAGGGGTAAATCATTAATATATATTGAGAAGAGTATGGGTCCCAGGATGGAACCCTGAGGAACACCAAACAAAATGGGGAAAATAGAAGATTTAGATTCATCAATTAACACAAGTTGTCTACATTTGACTAAAAATGTTGGCATGAGTTCCAATATATAATCTGAAAGACCACATAGTTTCAGTTTTCTCAGAAGTTTGTGATCAATCAAATCAAATCAAATGCTTTTGAAAAATCAACAAACAGGACACCAGTAATTAAATTGTTATTCATGTTGGTTATCCATTTGTCAACTAAGTTCGTTAGTGCAGTGTAACACAAATGTTTTTTTTTCGAAATCCAGATTGATTGGGATGAAATAGGCCATGCTTATTGAATTGGTTAAGAATGTGCTGCTTAATATGATTTTCTAAAGGTTTAGATAAGTTAGATAATATAGAAATAGGTCGATAATTTGAAGGATTTGTAAGATCACCAGCTTTGTAGAGAGGCAAAACTTTGGCAATTTTGAAAGCTTTTGGAAAACGATTTTTTGCTATAAATAGATTGAACACATAGGTCAATGTTTCTGAGATAACTGGAGCAGCTATTTTTAAAATCTTACCATTGATACCATCTAGCCCACATGTGCCTGTTTGTTTTAAATTGGTCAAATCATTATAAACTTCATTCACAGACATGAACAGAATATTAAGTTTTGATGAGATGTTTTTAGAAGCACAGAACTACTCTAAGACTTCAAGATTATTTAAGTGAGAGGTGTTAGTTTTGATAGTTGATTGAGCTATATTACAAAAATGTTCATTGGGTTTATCTGGCAATAAATCTAAGGGAAGTGAAGATTTAGGTCTAAAATCCTTTTAAGTTAATTGGTTGATAGCATTCCACATAGATTTATTATTAGCCTTGTCAGAAAAAAGCTTTTGAAAATACTCCTTTTTAGCCTGTTGTTTAAAGTATGTGACAAGATTTCTTTGTTTAGTAAAATCATCCCTTGTTCCATTGCGTAATTGTTTGCATCTTCAACATGTTTCGTCAACCATGGTGGTTTAGGGTCAGTTTTAACTCGTTTTGTTTTTAAAGGTGAATGTTTGTCATAAATATTCAAAAAATTATGATACCAAATTTCAAATGCATTATCAGGATCAGTGAACTGGTAAACTAAAAAAAAAAGTGAATTATTTAAATCCCAAAGGAAACTGTTTATGTCAAAATGCCTAAGATTTCTGTATTTTAGCCACTTATGTCTGTTCTTTGAAATTTTACCTCTCTTTCTGGACCAGGTAAAGCACACTGGGAAATGATCACTTCACCCACAGGTTGGAGAACAAACCTCTAACATATTGTTTATTGCTGTAGCATAAACATTATCAATCAGGGTTTTAGAAGTAGCTATAACTCTCATAGGCTTGTCAATTGACTGGGCCTGTTGGTAAGATTCATAAGCATGTGTCCAGGTTGACTGACATTTTTGTAAATCAATGTTTAAGTCTCCTAACAAAATTGTCTCATCAGAATGCATAGCTAAGTCTTCCATTAACAAAATAAAAATGTCTATCCAGTTTGCATGTTCAGCTGGGTTTCTGTAAATGAACCCCAAGAGTACAGGTTTTGCTTTTTAGAAATCAATCTGTATTCATAAAGATTTAACATTGTGCATATCTATAGGGTGAATCTGTTTGAAGTTCATTGTCTGGTGGATATAAACATGAAGTCCGGTTTCTTTAGAAAGTTTAGGATCCTTACGAATACAAGAATATCCTAGAATAGAGATTTCTTCATCTAAAATATGAGCCATAAGGCGCGTTTCTGCAAAACCAAAAAGATGGAAACATTTTCCAGAGTTGAATAAAATACTTGACACAAAAAACTATTTTACCATACAAATAATTGATATTAAGGAACCCTACTCTCAGACCATCTCTTGATGGCCAGGCATCAATGGTATTTGTCAAGGACATCATGAACACAGAAAGGAATTAATAATCAGCACATTGAGTATTACACGTATGAAATATATGAATAATTTCAAGAAGGGCAAAAGTAACAGGGAAAAAATACGATGAAACCTGTCAGTTTTGTATATACAAATACTATATAGGTAACCACAGTTTGGTTAAGGAAATTTAGGGAACAAAACACTATTTTTGTTCACATTTGGTGCAGTAACTGTACCTTCCCTTAATTGACACTCATGTGATACATTCACAATTTACAAACACAATGTTACAGAAATAAAGGCATGCACCAAAGATGTTGGTAAGGCACACATGTGCATGCACGTGAGCAAGCACACAAACACATGCACATGTTCGCGCATGATCTCGCATGCACACACATACAGACAGATTTACACAAGTGTATAAATTCATGCACATTATCACACATACACACAAACACAAAACAA
>CM060322.1:35519664-35522164 GCA_030674155.1 Stramonita haemastoma
ATTTTCGGGAACTTGTACTAAGGAAAAGTGTATACTGTGTGTGATATTACACATGCAACGCGTTGAATTTGTAAATTCTTTCTTTAAAATTCAACAAAAAGAAAAGTTGCCAATTTTACTCCTTTTAATTTAATGCCTATCATTTTAGTAAATGACCCACGGATTAGTCAAAGATTATCTCCATGCAAACTTTGAAGGATTTATCTTAAAAATGAAAGAAACTATAGTTTAAAAAACAGACCACAACTTGGCATTTTAGGAGGAAATCCGTATGCAGAAAACAAAGAGTCAGCCTACCTCACAGTCCATGGCCACCATACGCTTGGTAGGGAAATCCTTGTTCAGCCTGCCCCTCCTCGGGCGGGAGGAGGGGGGCGGGTGGAAAGAGGGGGGGGGGAGGATTTGAGCTCAAACAGGGATCGAACTCGCGACTTTTCGCTTTCTAGGTTAGATGCGTAACCTCTCGACCACCCTATAGTGATGTATTGTTTGTAGTTGACTGAAGTACGTTCGAAGTCAACAACATAGGAATGCACGAAGCGTGACCCCTCTTATCACACACACAAGCCGGTTGAAAACAACTTTGGAGCCCCAAGAACTCTTTGAGATTAACGCTTAATCTCTTCTCTAAGTTTATGCAACATTTAAGCCCAGCCTGACTGTCTTTGTTTTGTTTTTAGGAACTTTGTTTTGTGCCCCCCCCCCTCCTTCAAGGGGGAGGGGGGTCCCACCCCACCCCCACTTTATCTGATTTTGTTATATTGCTTATAGTTAGTCGGGAGTTCTTGTTTTTCAAGGGATTTATCTGTGATTGGGTTTTTTGTTGTTGTTATGTCTAGGGATCAGGATAAGGTAGATTGTGTTTGTGTTATGGGTATACCGGTTCGTTGCCGGACCTCTTGTTATTGTGTATAAAAACTGTTGAAGGAGAAGAGAGTGGAGTTGGTAAGCTTTTTTGCGGGCCTTGTGTGTGTGGTGTGTGTGTGTGTGTGGTGTGTGTGTGTGTGTGTGTGTGTGTGTTGTGGTGTGTGTGTGTGTGTGGTGTGTGTGTTGTGTGTGTGTGCGCGTGAGTGTGTGTGTGTGTGTGTGTGTGTGTGTGTGTGTGTGGTGTGTGTGTCTTTCCCTTTCTCTCTTTGTCAGTCTTTTTTTTTTTTCTCCACACTCCATTTCACATCCTTTGTCGTCTTTTCTTTCTTTCTTTCTTTCTTTCTCCCCCCCTCCCCTCTTGATATATAGTAGACAGGTTGTATGGAGCATGAAATATTGCTGATCTAGAATAAGATATTGGACGGGGCGGGATTAGCCTAGTGGCCAGAGCATTGTGGTAACCACGCTCGATGCTGCTTAACCCTGGCAGGGGGAAAGCGAATGCTTCTGACCACTGAGCTCTGCAGTCCCCCGTAATGACTGGATGTGAAAAAGCCCATGAGAGCTCATTCCATTATCCTCGATATAAAAGAATAATAAAATGAATAAAATATTTTTTAAAAACACACACACACACACACACATGGGTTGTTTTTGGTGGTGGTGTTTTTTGTTAGTGTTCGTTTTGCATTTGCTTTTTTTTCACGTCATTGTTTGTGTGGTTATTTTTCCTTTCTTGGTGTGATATAAGGCTTAATAGGATTGCAGGGTTGAAGCGATGGTCAGAAGAGCTGTTTGTACTTTTACCTTTACTGTTTATGTCATTGTCAGGGGAAGCTTTTGCACTAAGTGGCTTTGTGTTGTTTGGGATATTTTGACTTTGAGCTGATGTGAGTGTTCGTAAACAGTCACTGATTTTGCTTGCTTGTTTGCTTGGATTTTTTTTTTGGGGGGGGGGGAAGGGGGGGGGGGGGGGGGGGCAGGTTGGTTGGTTGGTGGGTGGGGACGAGGTAGCCTAGTGGTTTGAACGTTGCGCTCGTGATCTGATAACCTGGGATCGAGCCATCACGGGGGCGCCCGTTTTTAGGAGATTTTACCCTGGAGTTGACATCAGTACTGACTCCATCCCCCCTGAAAGTCCTTTGGATGTGACTATAAATCAAGGTCCTGTATGTGAATGCACGCAGAACATCTTGCACACACGTTAAAAATCCTTTCCGCCTTTTCGGAAGAGTAGGCTATTTCGTGCTGGTAGGAACGGATGGGGGACGGGATAGCTCAGTGGTCAGAGCACTCGCTTTCCCTGAGCCAATTGCTAAGCAGCATCGAGCGTGATTACGAAGTGGATGGTTGACCGTTTGAGCACCTTGGCTTCAGTACAGTCCCCCAGTTCACCCAGCTGTAAATGGGTACTTGCCCTCTTTAGGGTCAGGGAGGGTAAAGCAGCAAGGGAGAGGTGGGCGCCACCTTCAATATGCTGGCCCCCAGAGAAGCTGAGGTCTCTGACGCCTCGCTCGCCTACGACCACATGGGTTATTGGACCCTTTTACCTTTTTTAGGAACGGATGACAAGATTAAACACACACACACACACACACACACACACACACACACACACACACACCACACACAC
>CM060322.1:35537164-35542164 GCA_030674155.1 Stramonita haemastoma
ACAGGAACGTGCCAAGCATGCAATTTGGGATTGTAGATGATGGGCTCCACCACGTTTAATTGTCTCAAAGGCACATAACCTGTAAATTTCCATGCAGCAAGAGAGAAAACATGGTTAGTCAATCAGTAGAGAGAGAGAGAGAGAGAGAGAGAGAGAGAGAGAGAGAGAGAGAAGAGAGAAGAGAGAGAGAGAGAAGAGAGAAGAGAGAGAGAGAGAGCAGACAGGAGAGACGACAAGACAGACACACACAGACAGACAGACAGACACATGGGAACAAGGACAGACAGACAGACAGACATGGACAGACAGACAGACATGGGAGACATGACAACACACAACACAGACAACAGACACAACACACACACACACACAAACACACACACACACACACATACACACGAGCACACGCACTACACACACACAAACCCCACTCCCCTCCCCACACACATACTCATCTCTCAACACACACATACACACACCCTGTTCCCCCCTCGCCCTCCCCCCCCCCCCCCCCAGTCGACCTCCCCACCTAGTTACTAACCCGTCCTCCTTTCTATCACACACATATTCCCCTAATCCTTCTACAAGAAAAATCAGAGAATGGCGTGACAGTGTCCCATAGATCCTGATCTGCCTTCAGACAATGGCCGTGACAGTGTCCCATAGATCCTGATCTTGCCTTCAGGACAATGGCCACTGCCATATCACCGAGCTTGCCAAAAAGCTCTAGCTCTCTGCCATCCCTTGTCCTGCTGGCTCTAAGCCAAAAGCTGCGGCAGTTGTTGATGTCAGCAAAGCGTCCGTCCATCCAATCCAATCCATCCATCCATCCATACCATCCATCCATCCATCCATCCATCCATCCATCCATCCATCCATCATCCATCCATCCATCCATCATCCATCTATCCATCCACCATCCATCCATCATCCATCAACCAATCATCATCCATCCATCTATCCATCCAACACCAAATCAATCATTAACCATCCATCACATCCAACCAACAAACCACTCACTCACCAACCACTCACTTTCTACCAATTCCTTCTGTAATCAAATTCGACTTTGACTTGACTTACTCTTACTCACTCACCACACTCACTCACTCACTCTCATCACACTCACTTGCTTACTCAGGCCTTGAAATAAAAATATGACTTTGACTTGATTTGTATACTCCTCAGCATCATAAAAACTAAGAACCACTCACCACTCAAATCAATCACAGACACACTCACTCACTCACTCACTCACTCATCCAGGCCTGCATTAACATATCGCTATGTTTTTGACACAGTGTGTTTAGATAGTCTTCAGCCATGACAAGCTCTTAGCATAACAAGTTTTTCTCTTCATTACAGAAGAGAAAAAACCCTCTGAAGCGGGAGTGTGGCTGCTTATTATGGCGAGGCACTTGAAAAGAGTCATACTCGTATACTTTTTTTTTTTTTTTTTTTTTAATCCAGTGTGTACTTACAGTCTCACACTGAGTTTACAGTTTGGATGAATGGGACAGGGGCGTATTTTCTCGCTCTGGCTCTCTCTCTGTCTCTCTCGTCTCTCTCTCTTCTCTCTCTCTCTGTCTCTTTCTCTCTCTGCTTCTCTCTCTCTCTCAAACAATGGAAAAGCTGTATAAGCTTATTTTTGATTGGCTGCTGTTTGATGTGAGATACACCAGAGGCCATTTGCAACAGCCAATCAGAGCACGTATTGCAAGGGCCGGATGAAAAAATGTATGTAATGCTTACTCTGTAACCCTTGAAAAATAAAGATTATTCATTTAAAGATTATTCTGTGTGTGTGTGTGTGTGTGTGTGTGTGTGTGTGTGTGTGTGTGTGTGTGTTTGGAGGTGGGGGTGGGTTGGTGTCATATGCAAGTAAAACGGGTCTACTCTCATTTCTGCATGTTCACAACCTCCTACATTTATATTAAAAAAATGTATTACCTAAGTTAGATCCCGACCTGAATTGTAACCACAGAAGCTAACCTAGTTATGTGCCTGATTTTCCAATGTTCATATCAGGACTTCTGTTCAAGAAGGCAGATGTTTAAGTTACCAAAATAAACCTAGGAGCAAGCTGCATTCGCTTGTTTGATGGCTCCCCCAAAGCTGTATAAACTTAGTTTTGATCGGCTGCCGTTTGATGTGAGAACAGAGGCCATTTGCAAAGCCAATCAGAGCACGTGTTGCAAAGCTGCCTAGGTTTCTCTCAAAATGGCTCCTTATGGTGCTGTTTACAAAGAGCTGAGCGACTTTTGCAGCGTGCGGTGCTTTTTACAATGGAAAAGAAGAAAGAAAGGCGTGTGATTTTATCCACAAAGCGAAAGTTTGATAAAATCAACATTCAAGTGGAGATATAGAGGCCAAAAGACACAGGACTAGAGAATTAGAGATTGAATCACAGAGTAGAGAAAACACTGAGAATGATATATGTAAACATAGAAATTGATTCGACTCTGTTGACACCTCAGATACCTTAACTTCTAATTTTATCTGTTTCAGGTGAGAAAGTGAAAATTGGAATGGAGAATAGAACCTGGGCATAGCACAAACAAGTGTTTTTCTGACCTGGATGGAGTGATCAGAGACTTTTGAGGGACTGGGGAAACAGAGATCTGTGAACCAAAAACAAAGCCACTGCAGGAGCACTTCACAGTGCTGAGTTGGGTATGAATACTGAAGATTTCTACCTTTCTTGGGCACATGAGTAGCAGAAGGGTAGTATAATTTTGTTTGTATTGTTAATGTTATAGTGTTACTGTGTTCCCAGTAACAGTTTGAACATTCTGCATGCTACAGGTTTTACAACATTACAACAACTACAGGTTTTACAATCTTTTCCAATTATATGCCTCAAACTTTCCAATCTTACTAAACTGAACACTGCCTGAAATATGCCAACCTCAAATTTGATGGGAAAAAATGATCTGATTAATCTAGGTCAGTACTGATGAAGAGCAAAATTATAAAAGTTTGGGCAATGTTTCATGGTACATCTCTGTATGTCAAGTCAAGTTGGGGAACGCCCAGCAACAGCAGCAGCAGAAGCAGCGGAAGCAGAAGCTGCAAAGCAGAAGCAGTAGAAGCACAAGCAGCAGCAGAAGCAGCAGCAGCATCAGAAGCATCAGAAGCAGCGGAAGCAGCAGCAGCAGCAGCAGCAACAACAACAACAAAATGCAACTATGAAAACCATAATGTGTGTATGTGTGTGTGTGTGCGTGCATATGTGTGTTTGTGTGGGTGTGTGTGTTTATGTGTGTGTGTTTATGTGTGTGTGTTTATGTATGTGTGTGTGTTTATGTATGTATGTTTATGCGCATGGGCGCATGGGCATGTGGAATATTGCTTGTGTCCATGCATGTGTCGGTGTTGATTCCAGGCTGCAGCATGGAAGGATTCCCGCATCTTTAGTTTCCTGGATACTTAAACCTTTGCTCAGTGCCCCCCATCAGGCACAAAATGAGATTTATAAACAAAACGTCAACAGCTGCATTTCTGAACAACAGGTGCCCCACTGGGGCTGCTGTGTGTATAGTCTGTAATTAAAGCCTGTATGAGTGCAAAACCGAGCCATTTTCTATCAATATATCTGGTTGGAAAAGCCTTTCAATTTTGACTAACCATTGTTTCCCTGGAAAGCAATGTCCAATTCCAGGGATACTATGTATATATACGATGCAGTTAATATTTGAAACAAAAAACCCCAAAACAACAGCAACAATGACAGAAACAGAAGGTTACAGTTTAAGCTTATCTGGCTGACAGATTTTCTCTTCATCATCTCGTCAGTGTTCATTTAAAGGCTTCACTTTGTGCACTGTGTGATTGCTTGTAATAGCTGTCTGGCTTCGATGTGTTGCAGATCATTATGGTTTTGGTAAACGTGACAGCGGAGATTTCTGATTTAGGACTTCCACTACCCATGTACAAACAACAAAGTCAAAGGCGGTTGGTTGTGAGAAGAACTGCAGAAACAAAATAGCCATGATGTCGGGGATGGAAAACGTTCAGTTCTATGTGAAAGCAGTTGTGTGCCGTTTGTTGTAGAAGCTGATAACTTTAAAAAAGTGGACAGCAGTGTTCATGCTCGATGCAACGTCAGACAGAAATGAAGAATATGAATAATTACAAGGATGTGAGAAAGTTTCTCAACATCGAGGACTGTCTGCTAGACATGATCAAATATGTACTTTTTTTTCCAGAAGGGCAAGAACATAGATACGTTATAGATATCTAAGAATCTACATATTGTAAGAAAGGTTAAATGCGTTTACGTTTGGTGTCAAATAAGTCTCGTTCTGACTAAATGGCAATAAAGTTTTCTGATTCTGATTCTATATCCGGTATTAGAGAGTAACTTAGTGGAACAGGCAAGGTGGGCCTATCGTGTGTGTGCATAAATTGACAGGGCTGGGGATTGGGATATTGGAGAGAGAGGAGGAGTGTAGGATTGCACTTTCTCTAGATTTAAGTCTTTTGTCATCATTAATTATAGTGGATAGACCTGTACGCCATCTTAATTTTTGCGATATTATACATTTGGGAATAAATTCAAAATTAAAATAAAAATCGCGGCCTCTATTGACAATTATCCCCACTCACACGTACATAAACAAAGGTACTATATCTTAATAACTTCATTCTAAATAACCCTCTACCCCCTTCCCTATTTCCCTCCTATACAACACAAACACACACACAATTTCATTTAAAAAAACAACCCAACTCCTTTTACTCCCTCTCCATCTCAGTCCCACACGTACTGTATACACTCACAGTCACACACACACACACACACACACACACACACACACACACACACACACACACACACACACACACACACAACACACACACAACAACACACACACACAGACACAGACAGACAGACAGACAGACAGACAGACAGACACAACAACAACAACACACACACACACACACACACACACACACACACACACACACACACACACACACACACACACACACACACA
>CM060322.1:35547164-35554664 GCA_030674155.1 Stramonita haemastoma
ATTTGTCGTGTTGTATTGCTTTGCATTGTATTGTATTGCTTTGTATTGTATTGTATTGAATTGTATTGTATTGTATACCACTTTAAAGGCACAGCAGATTTGTCTGCATAAATTCGGGCTGCTCTTTCCGGGGAGAGAGAGAGAGAGTCGTCACAAGAGCAGTGCAACCATTATTTTACTTTTTGGCCCCCAATTTCCTTCCTGTCTGCGTGTGTATTAGTTGTTTCCTTATCGGAGTAACTTTTTTTCCTACCAAATTTTGCCAGAAAAAACTTTCTTGTTGCCGTGGGTTCTTTTAGTTTTACACGAGCCAAAATTCCTGTCACACACGGGACCTCGGCATATCGTCTAATCCGAAAAGACTAGCACCTAGACCATCACACACGGTCTAGTTAAGTTAAAGTTAAGTCTGTCCCGAGCCTAAGTGCTCATCAGGCCGGTGCTTATCCCAGTTTCTGTGGCGTTAAGCGACTGAGAGTCATACATAGACTCCCCCTGGATAGGACGCCCTAACCACTAGACTACAGCGGCGGCTTTTACACAGTCTGGTGGGTGGGGAAAACGTTTCGAGCATAAATGGGAATCGAACCCCCACAAACTTCGAACGGGGACTTTTCGTTTTCTAGGCAGGTGCGTTACCTCTAAACCACTGATACAGGAAGGGGATCTGGTCAGCGGTTACTGTGTGTGACGGTAACTGATTACCGACAGTTTAATCCCTGGCCAAGTGGCGTTGGCACTGATTGTAGGCTAGACATTCTTTTTTTCCCCTTTCTCTCTTTTTAAAATTAAGAGGGTCAGTGGGTGTCTATGTTGAGAGAGGGTGAGGAAAAGAGAGAGAGAGAGAGAGAGGGGCGACGAGAGAGAGAAAGGGGGGAGGGGAGGGGAAAGAGAGACGAAGGGTGAAAAGAAGAAGAATGAGAAGAATTACGAAGATGAAGAATTGTGAATAAGAATTGCAAACAAGAAATGCAAAGAAGAAGAAGAATTACGAAGAAGAAGAATTGCGAAGAAGAAGAATTGCAAAGACGAAGAATTGCGAAGAAGAAGAATTGCGAAGAAGACGAAGAAGAATTGCGAAGAAGAAGAATTGCGAAGAAGAAGAATTGAGAAGAAGAAGAATTGCGAAGCAGAAGAAGAAGAAGAATTGCGAAGAATTTGCGAAAAAGAAGAAGAAGAAGAAGAGGAAGAAGAAGAAGAAGAAGAAGAAGAAGAGAAGAAGAAGAAGAAGAAAGAAGAAGAAGAAGAACAAGAACAAGAACAAGAAGAACAAGAACAAGAAGAACAAGAAGAAGAAGAAGAATTGAGAAGTAGAAGAATTGCGGAGAAGACGAAGAAGAATTGCGAAGAAGAATTGCGAAGAAGAATTGCGAAGAAGAAAGAAGAAGAAGAAGAAGAAGAAGAAGAAGAAGAAGAAGAAGAAGAAGAAGAAGAAGAGAAGAAGACACGACGTAATCTGAACCCGAAATTTCCTTCACCCTGCCAGAATGTATAACCTTAATGAGTGTGTGTGTGTGGTGTGTGGTGTGTGTGTGTGTGTGTGTGTGTGTGTGTGTGTGTGTGTGTGTGTGTGTGTGTGCGGCCGTGCGTCCCGTGCGTGCGGCGCGTGCGTGTGTGCGTGCGTGCGTGCGTGTCTGTACATTCAAATTGGCTATTGTCTAACCTGTTAATTGTCATTGATTGCTTGTGTGTTGTATATGTCGAATGCAAGCGCTTTTTTTGTTTTTGCAAGATATAGCGCTTAGAAATCATGCATCATCATCATCATCATCATCATCATCATCATCATCATCATCATCATCATCATCATCATCAGTAGTATAGTAGTAGTAGTAGTAGTAGTAGTAGTAGTAGTAGTAGTAGTAGTAGTAGTAGTAGTAGTAGTAGTAGTAGTAGTAGTAGTAGGATGATGATGAGAAGACAAGGAGAAGGAGAAGGAGAAGAAGAAGAAGAGAAGGAGAAGAAGAAGAAGAAGAAGAAGAAGACGAAGACGACAAGGCAGGCAAGGCAAGGCAAGAGGCAAGGCAGGCAAGGCAAGGCAAGGCAAGGCAAATTCTTTTATTCGAGGATAATAGATAAGCACACATGTGCATTTTTACATCCAGTCCCCGCCCTTTTCAGGGATAACATCAAAATAAAAGATATTAAACAATAAAACTATACGCGAGTACCAAACAACATACAAGAAATAAGTACACTACATATAATAAGGTAAGAGAAATGCGACAGTACACTACATATAATAAGGTAAGAAAGGTGCACTCATTCAGAAGACGAAAATCAGAAGTCACAATAAAATAATTTGGATTACTAAAGAAGAAGAAAAGAAACGAAAAAAAAAACAGAACAAAACAAACAAAAACAAATAAACAAACAAAACAAAACAAAAGGAAGAAGAAGAAGAAGAAGAAGAAGAAGAAGAGAAGAGAGAAGAGAGAGAGAGAGAGAGAGAGAGAGAGAGAGAGAGAGAGAGAGAGAGAGAGAGAGAGAGGAGAGAGAGAGAGAGAGAGAGAGAGAGAGAGACTTCAGACTTCAGACTTCAGACTTTTACTGTACATCGGCCTTAGGCCACAATACAAAAGAATGGTGGGTGTAGAGTGTGGGCATATGACATGGGTATTACAAAACACATCACCATCAGCATATATGTATATGAAATAATATAACAGCAATAATTAGACACGAAAGTTATATAATCCATATCTTAAACGTTCATCACAAAGTAATTCACGTACGTCACAATCAACCGTGATTTAAATGTAGAACAATTTCTAGAGAGTTATCTTATTTCTTCTGTTGGTTGCATGAAAAATAAATCGTGATAAATTATATCTATCAGCAGGTACTGTAGCTTTTAGTAGCACATGTAAAGGAAGTCTTTTAGAAGAGAGAGAGAGAGAGAGAGAGAGAGAGAGAGAGAGAGAGAGGAGAGAGAGAGAGAGAGAGAGAAGAGACAGAGACAGAGACAGAGACAGAGAGACAGAGAGAGAGAGGTGGGGGGGATCCGAAATGTGTTTACATGCAGGCACATAAAATACACACACACATGTGTGTGCTAACAATCTTGTGTGTGTGTGTATGTGTATGTGTGTGTGTGTGTGTGTGCGTGCGCGCGTGCGTGCGTGTGTGTACAAGCACGTACACACATGTATACGCATATCTTGCGCACACATGAAAACCTGTTCCGCTATTCGGTGGTAACGGATGGCAAAATTGACAAAACTGCATACACACGGGGACTAGATGTAAAAAAAAAAAGCACACGAGTGCTTACTGCATTATCCTCGAAATAAAAGAATAAATAAATACATAAATAAATAAATAAATACACAAACGTACGCACACACACAGAACAGTACACAACACGTGCGCACACGACTCAGATTATGCAGATTTTACGTGCTCACGCTCGCACGTCTGTGTGTGTGTGTGTTTATTTATTATTTTTTTAATAATATTTTATTCTTTTATATCGAGGATAACAGAATAAGCAATCATGTGCTTTTTTTTCATCCGGTCCCCGTGTGTATGCAGTTTTGTAAATCTTGTCATCTGTTCCCACCGGCACACGATGGCCTACTCTTACGAAAAGCGGAACAGGATTTAACGTGTGCGCAAGATGTTCTGCGTGCGTTCGCACACGGGGCCTCGGTTTAAAGTCTCATCCGAAGGACTTTGGGGAGAGTGGAGTCAGTACTGATGTTAACTCCAGGAGAAAAATCTCTCGACCGGAATCGAACCCGGGTCTTCAAATTGCCAGCGCAATGTTCTGACCACTAGGCTATCCGTCCCGTGTGTGTGTGTGTGTGTGTGTGTGTGTGTGTGTGTGTGTGTGTGTGTGTGTGTGTGTGTGTGTGTGTGTGTGTGTGTGTGTGTGTGTGTGTGTGTGTAGAGAGAGAGAGAGAAGAGAGAGATGACAGACAGCAGAGACAGAGACAGAGACAGACAGACGAGACAGAGACAGAGACAGAGACAGACAGACAGACAGAAAGACTGAGACTGAAAAATAGAGAACAACACGTGGATAGACAGACATACAGATAGACAGACAGAAGGACAGACAAACGGACAGATAGACAGGACAAATAGGCAGACAAGAGACACACGGATAAGACAGACAGACAGACAGTCAGACAGGCAAACAACTGACAGATCGACAGCCAGAACTTGAAGCCTACTTTGAAGCGTCGTATGATCAAAGGTACAGAATCGAGGAGTACGATTTCAATTATCGACACAAGTTTTCCCCTTTACTTGAGTTTTTAGAGAGGCAAGGCAAGGCAAATTCTTTTATCCGAGGAAAATGAATAAGCACTCGTGTGCTGAGAGAGAGAGAGAGAGAGAGAGAGAGAGAGAGAGAGAGAGGAGAGAGAGAGAGAGAGAGAGAGAGAGAGAGAGAGAGAGAGAGAGAGAGAGCCACCACAACACACACACACACACACCACACACACACAGACACAAACAGAAACAGAGTGATTTGATTTGATTTGATTTATTCTTTTATATCAAGGATAATGGGATAAGCACTCTTGTATTTTTTTTACATCCAGTCCCGTGTGTATGCAGTTTTGTAAATGTCATCTGTTCCCACTGGCACACGATGGCCTACTCTTACGAAAAGCGGAACAGGATTGAACGTGTGCGCAAGATGTTTTGCGTGCGTTCGCACACGGGGCCTCGGTTTAAAGTCTCATCCGAAGGACTTTGGGGGAGAGTGGAGTCAGCACCGATGTTAACTCCAGGAGAAAAATTTCCTCGACCGGACTCGAACCCGGGTCTTCAAATTGCCAGCGCAATGTTCTGACCAGAGAGAGAGAGAGAGAGAGAGAGAGAGAGAGAGAGAGAGAGAGGAGAGAGAGAGAGAGAGAGAGAGAGAGGAGGAGAGAGAGAGAGAGAGAGAGAGAGGAGGAGAGAGAGGAGAAGAGAGAGAGAGAGAGAGAGAAGAAGACAGACAGACAGACAGACAGAGAAGACAGAGCAGACAGAGAGAGGAAGACAGAGAGCAGAGACAGAAGAGACAGAAGAGAGACAGAGAGACAGAGAGAGAAGAGAGAGAGAGAGGCACGAGTAAGCTGCGTGCTTGAGTGTGTACGCTGCGTGCGGTGTGTAGTGTGTGTGTGTGTGTGTGTGTGTGTGTGTGTGTGTGTGTGTGTGTGTGTGTGTGTGTGTGTGTGTGTGTGTGTGTGTGTTGTGTGTATGTATGAAAATGCAACAGCATGATATGATTGATGATGTCTCTAAAGATGATGCGAATAATATTTATGTTTCCATTGTCTGTCTCTCTGTTTGCTTGTTTATTTGCTTTTGTCTGCCTGTCAAATCTGTCTGTGCCATTTAAAGGTTACAAATAAAAATGCTGTTTGGATTTATTGTTGTTTTAAAACTTGTCACATTAACCCAAGTGCACGACACATTTTGTGAGTAATTGCATTCTTCCAGACAACAACAACAACAACAACAACAAATGCTCGGCTAATAAAAACAAACAAACAAAACAAAACAAAACAAACACCACAGACAGTGCAGGACATATTTTCTGTAAATCCTAAATTCTTAAGGCCAAAAAAATGCCGGGGCATGTTGACAATTCCCGTCCATCCCGCTTCATTTGTTACCTGGAAATGTAACAACAGCATAAAAAAGGATGACGAATATTCGAGGTAAAAGAAAAAACACAGACAGCTACATGTGTAACTAATACTTCGGAACGGTTTTTCTGAGCTAAGCTGAAGAGTTTTTTACAATCTGGGGTTAACCCCGGCCAGAAGAGTTATCATTTATAAATGAAAAAAATATAAATAAAAACCACAGCCTGCATGACAAGTTGTTATGATGTTGTGTGACACTGTCCCTATCCATCATGACAATGTTGTTATGATGTTGTGTTGACACTGTCCCATTCATTATGACAATGTTGTTATGATGTTGTGTTGACACTGTCCAGTTCATTATGACAATGTTGTTATGATGTTGTGTTGACACTGCCCCATCCATCATGACAATGTTGTTATGATGTTGTGTTGACACTGTCCCAGTTCATTATGACAATGTTGTTATGATGTTGTGTTGACACTGTCCCAGTTCATTATGACAATGTTGTTATGATGTTGTGTTGACACTGTCCCCATCCATCATGACAATGTTGTTATGATGTTGTGTTGACACTGTCCCAGTTCATTATGACAATGTTGTTATGATGTTGTGTTGACACTATCCCAGTTCATCATGACAATGTTGTTATGATGTTGTGTTGACACTGTCCCAGTTCACTATGACAATGTTGTTATGATGTTGTGTTGACACTATCCCAGTTCATCATGACAATGTTGTTATGATGTTGTGTTGACACTGTCCCAGTTCATTATGACAATGTTGTTATGATGTTGTGTTGACACTGCCCCCATCCATCATGACAATGTTGTTATGATGTTGTGTTGACACTGTCCTAGTTCATTATGACAATGTTGTTATGATGTTGTGTTGACACTGCCCCCATCCATCATGACAATGTTGTTATGATGTTGTGTTGACACTGCCCCCATCCATCATGACAATGTTGTTATGATGTTGTGTTGACACTGCCCCCATCCATCATGACAATGTTGTTATGATGTTGTGTTGACACTGCCCCCATCCATCATGACAATGTTGTTATGATGTGGTGTTGACACTGCCCCCATCCATCATGACAATGTTGTTATGATGTTGTGTTGACACTGTCCCAGTTCATTATGACAATGTTGTTATGATGTTGTGTTGACACTGTCCCAGTTCATTATGACAATGTTGTTATGATGTTGTGTTGACACTGTCCCAGTTCATTATGACAATGTTGTTATGATGTTGTGTTGACACTATCCCAGTTCATTATGACAATGTTGGTATGATGTTGTGTTGACACTGTCCCAGTTCATTATGACAATGTTGTTATGATGTTGTGTTGACACTGTCCCAGTTCATTATGACAATGTTGTTATGATGTTGTGTTGACACTGTCCACCCTCTTAGCACAACAACCCAGAAGAACATGCACTCTCCTTCAAAGACAAAATAAAAACAAACTTCCGGTGTCGGTGGATGCTTACGTATAATAATTTTATGGTGAGGAATTCGAGCAGAGTCATAAATCGAAAATCTCCCCTGGAATGTTAATCTGATCACAACAACAAAATGCAGCCTACTCGCAATCTTACAGTGATTGTGGTGGATTGGTGGTTTAAAGGTAAACGCACCTGCCTAGAGAGCGGAAAGTGCGAGTTTGCTCCCCTTTTGAGCCCGAAGTCCCCCCCTCCGCCCCCCCCCTCCCCCCACCCCCTATCCACATGACCATGAGTGGTGGTAGTCTTTCGGATAAGACGATAAACGAATGTCCCATGCGCAAAACGCATTTAGCGCGCATGAAAGAATCCACGGCAACATGAGAGTTGTCCCGTTGGCAAAATTCTGTAGAAAAAGCCACTCTGATAGGAAAACAAAATTAATACAAACAAGCAGCCAGGT
>CM060322.1:35559664-35562164 GCA_030674155.1 Stramonita haemastoma
AACACACAGACAGACAGACAGACAGACAGATAGACAGGACAGAACAGACAGACAGCTAGACAGCCAGACAGATACAAAGATACACAGATACACAGAGAGACAGACAGACAGACAGCTAGACAGACAGCCAGCCAGCCAGACAGACAGACAGCTAGACAGGCCAATCAGACAGACAGACAGATAGACAGCTAGACAGACGGACAGAGAGACAGAGACACAGACAAAGAGGGCGTGTTGCCGGTGATCTGTTCCCCTGTTTCTGTTCTGATCACTCCATCAGCCTGCTTTACCTCCATCCCCCCCCCCTCACCCCAATGTCACACAGGACAACGGTACAACCAAGGGCATCAGATACTGCCCCTCCTCCGCCCCCCCCGCCCCTACTCCGGCTCCCCCCCCCCCCCCCTCCATTTTCCGATGATAGGACTCAACTCAACTCACTCACGGGAAAACACAGGGGCACTGATACAGTTTATGGTTGGTTTGGCAAATCAATGATTGGTCGGTCAATTTTAGTCCCAGATATAAACTGAAAATGGTATTTAAGCGCTGACCCAAGTCCTGGGTGTTTATACTGGCAGGTTTTATATCATTAGAAAAGATTGGTTTTTTACACTGACAGCGGTGAAGAATTAAAAGAGTGAAAAGAGATTTCGTAGGGGGTTTTTCTGTAAGTGAAATTTGTCACATTTTGAAATTTTCAGAGGAATCTACGGTTTGTTGAATAGTTTTTTTAAGCTTGTTGTTGTGGTTTCAAATGTTGTTGTTGTTGTTGTTGTTGTTGTTGTTTCTTCTTCTTCTTCTTCTTCTTCTTCTTCTTCTTCTTCTTCTTCTTCTTCTTCTTCTTCTTCTTCTTCTTCTTCTTCTTTTCTTCTTCTTCTTTTTCTTCTTCTTCTTCTTTTCACCATCATCATCAGCAGCAGCATCATCATCATCATCATCATCATCATCATCATCATTCATCTCATCATCTTCCATCATCTCTTCTTTTTTCTTCTTCGCAATTCTTCTTCGCAATTCTTCTTCGCAATTTTTTCTTCTTCTTCTTCTTCTTCTTCTTCTTCTTCTTCTTCTTCTTCTTCTTCTTCTTCTTCTTCTTCTTCGCATTCTTCTTCTTCTTTGCAATTCTTCGCAATTCTTCTTCTTCTTCTTCGTTGTCATCATCACCATCGTCATCGTTTGGAATTCTCTAATCATCCTACGGTTGTTTCTATTTTTTTTCGCCATTTTTGTAATTGTTAGATACTTTTAATGTATCCAATGCTATTGTTTATAGCCCTACAGACCACAGAGGCCATATCGGGGGTGTCACCTACTAAAATATACATCTCAGGCGCGCGTGCATGCTGGGTGTGTGCGTGCGCTGTGTGTGTGTGTGTGGTGTGTGTGTGGGTGTGTGGGTGTGGGTGGGGTGTGCTCCAAGTCAAAATGACCTTTATTGAGGGCAACGGGTTAAGTTTACACAACTTTTTAAAATCATGCCCACACAAAACAAGCAAAGTAACTAATTAAAACAAACAAAAGACAATGTTAATCTATGTTTAAAAAAAACTCAGTGCAACACCAATTTAAACTGAGCACGGGAAATAAATGCAGACCTCCGAATATAAGACAAAAAAATACCAAGACTTAACACCATGTGGCCAATTCAGACAGACAAGTAGAGAAGAAAACAAGCTCCAAAAGTTGAAACTGAATAATTCATTTTTCTGGTTAACAATTATAACGACGAATCTCTACTTTTGGTGTGCAAATGATCATCTTTAGCACTACCAACACACCATCTAGACATTATAGACATCATCTATCATCATCATCATCACCCATCATCATCATCATCATCATAAATCATCATTCATCCATCTCATCATCGTCGTCGTCGTCGTCGTCGTTGTTGGCATAGTCATTACCACCACCACCACCACCACCCACCACCACCACCACCACCATCATTATCGTTGTCGTCGTCGTCGTCGTTGTTGTTATCGTCATTACCACCACACCACCACCACCATCCCACCACCACCACCACCACCACCACCACCACTACCACATCATCATCATCATCATCATCATCATCATCATCATCATCATCATCATCGTCAACATCAGCGTCGTATTCATTATCACCACCAACTAGCACGATCACCATCATCATCATCTCTCTTACCGTCGTATCTTTTTCATCATCGTCACCGATCACCATAATCTGTCCTGAGTCCATCCAACGATCCTTCTCCATTATTATCACCCAAACCACCACCTGACGTCACCACAAGTGGGATAGCCAGGTGGTTAGAGCGTTGCCCATTGCGCTCCGATTGGCTGACCCGGGTTCAAATCTCATTCAAGAGGAATCTACCCCCGTAGTTAACATCATTGCAGACTCCATCTCCTCCAAGTCTTTCAGACTGAAGTCCCGTGTGCAAAAGCAAGCAGACACGTCAAAACCTGTTCCGCTTTTCAGAAGCGTAGGCCATTGTGTGCTGGTGGGAATGGA
>CM060322.1:35567164-35587164 GCA_030674155.1 Stramonita haemastoma
GAAAAGGGGAACAGGATTTAACGTGTGCGCAAGATGTTCTGCGTGCGTTCACACACGGGACCTCGGTTTATAGTCTCATCCGAAGGACTTTGGGGGAGAGTGGAGTCAGCGCTGATGTTAACTCCAGGAGAAAAAATCTCGACCGGACTCGAACCCGGGTCGTCAAATTGCAGCGCAATGTTCTGACCACTAGGCTGTCTCATCCTCCCAGGGCCCTGCACAAGTAGGAAGCCAGTTCGTTTTTCCTTCCGCGGCTACAGCTCCGAGGTTGACTATTAATTATGGTGAAACTTTTGCGCAGGCGACCAGTTTTTTCCTCCACCCTTAAGGAAGCTGCACCCCAACTTCGGGGATATAGTTGGGAGTCTATCTACTTCTTTTGTCTGGACAGGGGGACGGATAGCCTGGTGGTTAGAGTGACGCACATTGTGTTTGTGATCTGCTGACCCAAGTTCGAATCTCGTTCAAGGGGATTTTTCCTTCTGGAGTTAACATCAGTGCCGACTCCACTCCCCTCCCCCCCCCCAAAAAAAAAAAGTCCTTCGGATGAGACTATAAACCAAACATCTTGTACACACACACACACACACACACACACACACACACACACACACACACACACACACACACACACACACACACACACACACACACACACATACTACAACCCGTTGCGCTTTTCGGAAGAGCAGACCATTCTGCGCCGGTGGGAACAGACGACATAATTTACAAAACCGCATACACACAGGGACTAGATGTAAAAAAGCACATGTGTGCTTATTCCTTCATTCTCGAAATAAAAGAATAAATAAATGCAAAAAACCCAGTCGGGAAATATATCCCTGCTCTTTTTTAGTTTCAATTGTCGTGGGTTCTTTTGACGTGCATAAGTCTGTAAGCTCACGGGTTCGACTGCTTCAGAGTCTCCTCAAATAGACAGGACATCCAGATCGATTTTCCTGTCAAGCTGGGAAGAAAGGGCAAGGCTGGGTATTGAACCCGGAACTTCACGGTTTACTTGTTAGGCAGGTGAACGTCTTAACCATCCTGCCACCTTCCTTTTTGGAAGCCAGTTGGACCCTCTGTGTGTGTTGTGTGTGGTGGTGTGGTGTGTGTGTGTTGTGTGTGTGTGTGTTGTGTGGTGTGTGTGTGTGTGTGTGTGTGTGTGTGTGTGTGTTGGTGTGTTGATTCAAATTCAGATCCAGTGTGTGTGTGTGTGTGCGTGCGCACGCGCTCGCGACGCACATGTGTGTGTGTGTGCGCGCGCGCACACAGTGCGTGTGTATGTGTGTTGGCGCGTAGTGAGTGTATTATACTCAAACTTGCATC
The DNA here is from genome assembly GCA_030674155.1 of Stramonita haemastoma. Taxonomy (NCBI): domain Eukaryota; kingdom Metazoa; phylum Mollusca; class Gastropoda; order Neogastropoda; family Muricidae; genus Stramonita; species Stramonita haemastoma. Next base: position 35,568,494 of record CM060322.1, read on the forward strand.
ATTGACAAAAACATGCGTGCAAGAGAGTAGACCAGCGTGTCTTGCATACAAGGCTTTACATGCTTTTTCTGGTAGGTATTTATGTAGGTCTATGCCACATACCCTTTGGAGTAAGACTAGGAACTGGGATAGAAAGCTATCAATGATAAATGTAAAGATATCAGGAAATTCTAGGGAAAAGCTTTAGACCACCTGAGAAATAGCCATTCTATTGCAACCCATCCCTTCCCCCCTTTTTTTCCAGAGATTCGCGTACCCTTATTTGCAGGTATGTACATAACTTAACAAGCCGTCGTTATTCTCTGTTGTTGTGATCCAAAGCTACAGATGAAAATATGAACACATGTCTATAAATCTTAGCATTTTTAAAAAGGTTGTAAATATTGTAAAATGTTTAGTTTGAAATGCTGTCATGACGAGCATAAGAGATCAACGTACTAGGTGTTCTACATAATTATATATATAATATAATATATATATATATATATATATATATATATATATATATATATATATATATATATATATATATATATATATATATATATATATATATATACATACATACATATATATAAAATTGGTGTTGTTTTTTTAATCCAAATTAGATTTTCAGTTTGTGTCACTTTTTTCTTTACAGTATGTCAGAAGTGTAAGAGTAAGCAAACTGATAAAATATCAGGATGTTATTGAAATGATGCTTGTAAATCAAATTTTGTTTGCTGATATAGTTGGAGATTTTATCATCATTTGCTTTTTTACCAGTGCTTGTCAACCATTTTCATTTTTGGAGATTGCAATCTTCTACGTGTCAGGAGAGGGAAAAGGGAAATACATACGTTACAGGCGAATAAGCATGTGGAGTAATGAAGCAATGGGATGCTGGGATAAGCAATGGGATGCTGGGATAAGCAATGGGATGCAGGGATAAGCAATGGGATGCAGGGATAAGCAATGGGATGCAGGGATAAGCAATGGGATGCAGGGATAAGCAATGGGATGCAGGGATAAGCAATGGGATGCTGGGATAAGCAATGGATGCTGATCCGGACGGTCAGGATGGCACGGATTAGGGGTTCGAATCTCGGTAACATCTGAAGGATTAAGACTGGGGATATTTTTTTTACTTTGAAATCCTACGTCAGCTTATGTTCAGAGTTTCCCATGCTTTAAATCCCTAATGCACGTTAACAACTTTGTGATCCCTGTTAGGGGCTACAGGACTGCAAAACAAACAAACAAACAAACACTTCTATAGGGAATTGGAAATATGACGATGGTTAAGATGGCATTTACCAAGCTGATTGGTGTCTGTGAGTGGAGAGGGGGGCAGATGTGTTTAGCACTGATATCAACAACTCCCCCCCCCCCCCCCCTGCACTCAGCAACTCTGAGAAAATCAGAAAGCTAGAGAAATTAACTCCAACCGTGACTTAACACAGCTTCACGACAGTTCGTTTGAAGACACAGCTTGCCTGTACTTTCCCACGCTTCATGTTTTGATGCATCACTCAGTAAGGCCTTGTCAAGGGTGCTAAATTTAACGCGCTCCTTCCTTTTACCTAGTCCATGTGTGGTCAGTTCTAGCTATAAATAGCATCAGCTGGCCACAGCTGGGCTGGGATGGGATAACTAGCAGCTGAGAGGAGCTGAAAGTGGGGGATTCAGACAGCTGTGGAGACAATCTTCCATCATCCAACTAATGTTAAGGGTAAGGAGATTTGAACCTTCTGACCAGTGTTCCGGCGATGTGTGAGCGCGGTGGAGGACTGCACCAGCCTGAACCTGGCCACGGGGCAGTACCCCCTCTGCTCCGACTGTGGCTCCTTCGTCAAGTGCAACGGCGCCGGAGGCAGTGGCGTCATTTCCTGTGACACCCCCCTGCACTATGACGTCAACCGAGGGGTGTGCGATTTCCCTGCAACGGCTGTGTGTGGGTGAGTGAGTGATGCTGATTTTGATGGAAAGGTAGAGAGCTGTGGTGGTTTGTGGTTTGTGAATGACTAGTTTCCGCTTCTGACATTGTTTGTGCGGCTTGATCACAGCGTGGTTTTGTTTTTGTTCTTGGGCTAAAGCTCCGGGTTTCACTAATGGTGAGATTTTTGGCATGTGACGGTTAACCCTCCACTCATTAAGGCACGTGACTGTTAACCCTCCACTCATTAAGGCACGTGACTGTTAACCTCACTCATTAAGGCACGTGACTGTTAACCCTCCACTCATTAAGGCACGTGACGGTTAACCCTCCACTCATTAAGGCACGTGACGGTTAACCCTCCCTCATTAAGGCACGGACGTTAACCCTCACTCATTAAGGCACGTGACTGTTAACCCTCCACTCATTAGGCACGTGATGTTAACCCTCCACTCATTAAGGCACGTGACTGTTAACCCTCCACTCATTAAGGCAGTCTCTTTTGGACTTTGGGGATCATGGCTGAACACGGCACCAGCGTGAATGCAGTTTTGTAAATGTTTTCACCTGTTCCCGACGGCACACAATGGCCTCCTCTTCCGAAAGCAGAACGGATGCCCAAGATGTTCTGCAAACGTTCGCACACGGGACCTTGGTTTATAGTCTCATCCTAACGACTTTCGGGGAGTGAAGTCAATTCTAATGTGGAGGAGGAAAATCTCCTTAAACGGGCGCCTCGGGGATGAAACCGGAATAAGAGGGACCCTCCTTTTACCCACACCACTTTCAACCTCCCCCCTCCCCCCTCAGTCAGTGAACGTAATAGTCTTACGGCTGCTTCAGCTAGTTTTCCCCCATTAAACTAACAGCTGGCAGATAAGCTAAACTGTGAAAACTGCCGTATACCCATTAGTTCTTGTTTTGCTGTTTTGTTTCTTTGCATTGAGAGAACTGGAAATAGTCATTAATCCTGTGTTCACAACTCGTTATTTCCAAGCAGTTACAAAAAAAACCCTTATCATTGTTTGAAGTGCTAGCTGGTGATAGTTGCTCTACTATCAAGTTCGCTCCCTTGAGTGCTTATTTCCCTTGCATTTCTGATGTATGGTTCGTGAGTCTAATGTATTTTACACTTCTAACAAAGTTTTCTTATCTTTTAAATTTTTCTTTTTACAGAACGGACACCCCAAATCCCAACTCTCAGCTGCCACGTGAGTATATTAGGTTTTTTGTTTTTAAAAAAAAAAATCTTTTCTATCTTTAAAGTTGTTTTTTACTCTTGTCTATTTATCTTTTCTTTCTTTCTGCCTACTTTTAGGTCTATCTTTGTGTCAGTTTTCTTTTCATGTCTTTTATCCATCTCTTTTCCCCTTTTCCTTCATATCAATATTTCTTCTTTATTCATTTTTTTAAATACTCTCTATGTTTCTCTTCCCTTTTTGTGTTATTCGTACTCTCTGGTTATTCTATCTGTTCTTTTCAGTACTTTTTATTTTCCGTTTATCACAACTAGAAAGATCAAGAGGACATGAAGAAGAAGAAAAGGATTGAGAGAGGACGAGAAGAGAGAGAGAGAGAGAGAGGGAGAGAGAGAGAGAGAGAGAGAGAGAGAGAGAGAGGAGAGGAGAGAGAGAGAGAGAGAGAGAGAAGAAGAGAGAGAGAGAAGAGAGAAGAGAGAAGAAGAGAAGAAAGAAGAAGAAGAAAGAATACCTCTGATACCTCGCTTCCCAACGACCGCATAGGTGATGGGAACAACTTTACCTTTTTTCGAAACAATACAATACAATTCAATACAATATGATACAATATGGTGCCTATACATTATGTGTTACCAGTGTTCCGGCGATGCCTGGACTCCGTGAACCAGTGCACCAGCGAAAACCTGGCCACGGGCAGTACCCCCTCTGCTCCGACTGTGGCTCCTTCGTCAAGTGCAACGGCGCCGGAGGCAGTGGCGTCATCTCCTGTAACAACAATCTGCACTATGACGTCAACCTCGGCGTCTGCACTTTCGTCAGCGACGCTGTGTGCGGGTGAGAACATCTTGTTGTAAGCTGAGTGATGTATTGTATTGTATTGTATTGTATTGTATTGTTTGTATTGTATTGTGTTGTGTTGTATTGTTTGTATTGTATTGTATTGTATTGTATTGTGTTGTGCTGTATTGTATTGTTGTATTTATTGTATGTATTGTATGTATGTATTGTATTGTATTGTACTGTACTGTATTGTATTTTACTGTACTGTATTGTATTGTATTCTGCTGTATTGTACTGTATTGTATTGTATTTGTATTGTACTATATGTACTGTATTGTATTGTACTGTAATGTACTGTACTGTACTGTATGTATTGTACTACGTTTGTATTGTACTGTATTGTATTGTACTGTATTGTACTGCTGGTGTTTCCTGAGGAAAACTCGAGGAGTTGGAGTCCCAGGGCGGCTCGGGGCTGTACATGGCCACGTTCTGGTGGCTCCTGCGACGGTACTGGAACCATTCGTATCAGTCATTTCCTTTCCAATGGATCATTCCAGTGGCGTGTACATGGGGGGTCTGCTGCATGGGTAACAGCTTGCCGTCCATACTTATTTACCCAGGCTTTGCGCTCTAACGACTAGAGCGCAACTCCATAGTCTTCCGAGACTGCTGGGTGCCTACTGACTGACTGACTGTATTGTACTGTATGTATTTTAGGAACTGTACTGTACTGTACTGTACTGTATTGCACTGTACTGTATTGTACTGTATTGTATTAAAACTGTACTGTACTGTATTGCACTGTACTGTATTGTACTGTATTGAACTGTACTGTACTGTATTGCACTGTATTGTATTGTACTGTACTGTATTGTACTGTATTGTATTGAACTGTACTGTACTTTATTGTACTGTACAGTATTGTCATGTACTGCTGTGTATTGTATTGTTGTGTATTGTACTGAACTGTATTTTATTGTATTGCATTGTATTGAACATTACTTTAAGTCACGGTAGAGTTCTCTTTTTGAACTGGTCTCGCCCGGGAGAGCCTGTGGTCACAAGAGTGCGCCACCCATTATATATGGCTATTTTCATTCTTTCCCTATCTGCCTGTGTGTTTCTTTCCCTATCACAATGACTTTTTTCAACAGAATTTTACCAGGACAACACTGTGTTGCCGTGGGTTCTTTTACGTGCGCTGAATGCGTATTACACACAAGACCTCGGTTTATCGTCTCATCCAAAGACATAACACCCAGACCTACCACTACACGGACTATGGATGGGGACAGAATTCGGGTACAAAAAGGATTGGAACACCACACACTTCGAACCCGGCCTTACAGTTTGTTGACAGGTGGGTTCCCTCCAGACCACTGTGTTGTGTCATGTGTGCCTGTGCGTTAAGTGATGGAGAGTTACTGCGTGCGGGAGGAGAAGACTTACTGCTGGAGTTGCATTACCCAAAACCTGTTTACTTTTATCACCGTTGTCTTCCTCCTTACTACTGTCGTCGTCGTCGTCGTCGTCGTCATCGTCATCATTATCACCACCACCACCACCACCACCACCACCATCACCACCACCACCATCCTCGGTATCCTCGTCGTCGTCGTCGTCGTCGTCCTCTCCTCCTCCTCCTCCTTATCATCATCATCGTCGGCGTCGTCATCATCACCATCATCGTCGTCGTCGTCGTCATCATCATCATCATCATCATCATCATCATCATCATCATCCATCATCATCATCATCATCATCATCATCACCACCACCACCACCACAACCATCATCACAACCATCATCATCGCCGGTGTCGTGGTCATCATCGCCATCATCGTTGTCGTCGTCGTCATCGCGTCGTCTTCGTCGTCGTCGTCGTCATCATCATCATCATCATCATCATCATCATCATCATCATCATCATCATCATCATCATCATCATCATCATCACCACAACCATCATCGTCGTCGTCGTCATCCTCCTCCTCCTCCTCAACCTCATCATCATCATCAACGTGGTCATCGTCAGCAGCAGTAGCAGCAGCAGCACCGCCACCACCACAACCACCCCAAACATCATGACAAACACCTCCACCACCGCCACGATCATTGTCATATTATTATCATTGCTATGATGATGATGATGATGATGATGATGATGATGATGATGATGATGATGATGATGATGATTGTGATGATTGTGATGATGATGATGATAATTATCATGATGATGATTATAATGTAACTGTAGCAAAACACTATTGTGGATACTTTCAGTTACAGATAAACATAGAATTTTTGCAAATGTGATGTGCAGATGTGTGTGTGTGTGTGTGTGTGTGTGTGTGTGTGTGTGTGTGTGTGTGTGTGTGTGTGTGTGTTTGTGTGTGTGTGTGTGTGTGTGTGTTTGTATGTATGTATGTATGTATGTATGTATGTATGTATGTATGTCTGCTGTCTGTCATGTCTGTCTGTCTGTCTGTCATGTCTGTCATGTCTGTACTGTCTGTATGCATGCATGCATGCATGTCTGTCTGTCTGTTGTCTGTCTGTCTGTCTGTATGTTGTATGTATGTATGTGTATGTATGTATGTATGTATGTATGTATGTATGTATGAGTATGTATGTATGTATGTATGTATGTATGTATGTATGATGTAGTATGTATGTATGTATGTTTGGATGTACTGATGTCGTTCTGTGTGCCTGTGGTATGTGCTTTGCACGATGGAACACTAAGGAATGTCTATCTGTGTGCAGAACATCCAACGGCAAATAATGTGAGAGGACTGGAACACGTGACGTCATCAGTTCGCGCCCAACAGCAAGGGGGGCTCTCGTGCCCCCCCCACCCACACCAACAACTTCTCTCTACACTAATCAAGATATGAAAATATGAATGCACACATATAATTTTTTATAACGACATTGTTTCAAAACACTTTATGATTGCTGTAATCAGGTTTTTTGCGTGGTTTATGTTTCAAGAGTTTTACTGTTTGCTTGTCTTTTTTTAAAGGGAGGAAGAATTTCTTTCAAAGAAATTTGGAAAATGAAAAAAAAAGAAAGATTTGGAAAACAGAAATGGTTGACACTAGAACAGATGTTGTTTAGAGTTCTCTTCTCTTGTGACACTCTTCGTTTTCTTTTGTTTCCGGTTTTTAATTTCTCGTCTTCTTTGTCTAAAGTGTTGTTTTTCCTCTGTTTGTTTTCCGTTTATCTGTCTGCGTGTAGTTTCCTTTGTTGATTAAGCGATCTGTTACTAAGTTGGTTTAAAGTTAAACATGTTCCTTGTTGACAGCAGCATTAACAATTTGTTGACAACGTGTTTTACACACACCGTCTCTCTCTGCCCCTTCTCTCCCTCTCTGTCTGTTTGTAAGTATGTCTGTGTGCATCTTCTCTCTGTGTCTCTGTCTCTGTCTCTGTCTGTCTCTGTCTGTCCGTCCGTCTGTCTGTCTGTATGTCTGTCTGTCTGTCTGTATCTCTATGACAATAGTACCAGAATTATATAGTTAATGATAGATGATGTAGAGGTCTATCATGTATGCTTTGGATTTGTCATTGTCGTTTATAATCAAATTCCCTTTCAATAGGGGTTATGACCTTTGTTAAATAAAATATTTTCCGAATCCAATCCAGTCTTCTTCCCTCTATCTGTGTGTTTCTGCCTTGCTCTCTGTTTGTATCTGTCTTCTCTGCCTGTGTGTTTCTGCCTTGCTCTCTGTTTGTATTTGTCTTCTCTGTCTGTGTGTTTCTGCCTTGCTCTCTGTTTGTATCTGTCTTTCTCTGTCTGTGTGTTTCTGCCTTGCTCTCTGTTTGTATCTGTCTTCTCTGTCTGTGTGTTTCTGCCTTGCTCTCTGTTTGTATTTGTCTTCTCTGTCTGTGTGTTTCTGCCTTGCTCTCTGTTTGTATTTGTCTTCTCTGCCTGTGTGTTTCTGCCTTGCTCTGTATCTGTCTGTGTTTTCTGCCTTGCTCTCTGTTTGTATCTGTCTTCTCTGCCTGTGTGTTTCTGCCTTGCTCTCTGTTGTATCTGTCTTCTCTGCCTGTGTGTTTCTGCCTTGCTCTCTGTTTGTATCCGTCTTCTCTGTGTGTGTTTCTGCTTGCTCTCTGTTTGTATCTGTCTTCTCGTCTGTGTGTTTCTGCCTTGCTCTCTGTTTGTATCTGTCTTCTCTGTGTGTTTCTGCCTTGCTCTCTGCTCTTTTGTGTTCTGCCTTGCTCTGTTGTCTGCTCTCTGTTGTGTTTCTGCCTTGCTCTCTGTTTGTATCTGTCTTCTCTGTCTGTGTGTTTCTGCCTTGCTCTCTGTTTGTATCTGTCTTCTCTCTCTGTGTGTTTCTGCCTTGCTCTCTGTATATGTCCTCTCTCCTTCTCCGTGTACAGCGCCATTCAAACATTCAAACCAAACTCAAAGAAAAAAGGTGGCGGAACAGTTAAGACGGTCCTGGGTTTGATTCCCGACCGTATGTTGTCTTTCTAGTTTGGCACACACACACACACACACACACACACACACACACACACACACACACACACACACACACACACACACACACACACACACACACACAACACACACACACACACAGTCCTTCGGATGAGACTTTAAACCGAGGCCCCGTGTGCGAACGCACGCAGAACATCTTGCGCACACGTTAAATCCTGTTCCGCTTTTCGTAAGAGTAGGCCATCGTGTGCCGGTGGGAACAGATGACAGAATTTACAAAACTGCATACACACGGGACCGGATGAAAAAAAGCACATGATTGCTTATTCTGTTATCCTCGATATAAAAAAACAAAAGAAAAAAAACACACACACACATACACACACACACACACACACACACACACACACACACACACACACACACACACACACACAACACACACACACACACACACACACACACACACACACACATATATATATATATATATATATATATATATATATATATATATATATATATATATATATATATATAAAAATAAAATAAACACATGCTGTTACGTGTCTCCCACGCGACCATTCCCTCCCTGCTCCCTCCCCCCCCCCCCACCTCCCATCCTCAATCATTCACACGCGCGCCCCGGTGACTTACATAATAACACAAATCATTTCCACAAACCACCACAGCACCCATGTTCAATCCCCCTGAAGTCCAGGAGTGATGACGTCACTGGTGATATCCTCGTTTGGGCCCCAAACTTTTCCCCCATCCATTAGATTATGAGTGGTGATCTGGGTGCTAGTCTTTCGGATGAGACAATAAACCTAGGTCCCGTGTGCTACACATCATTATTTAGCGCACAGTAAAAAGAACCCACGGCAACAAGAGGGTTGTCCCTGGCAAAGTTCTGAAGAAAAAAGCAACTCTGATGATAGGGAAACAAATACGATTACAGATATGAAAAAGAAGAAAAATGGGTAGGCTAGGCGCTGCACTTGTGGCGACGTGCTCTCCCCGGGGAGAGCAGGCCGAATTTCACGGAGAGAAATCTTCTGTGACATAAAGTTGTATAAAAAGATAGAGAAAGAAATCAATCCTCCTTTTCTTTTAAAGAAATAAAACCCATTTGGAACGACCTCCCTCTCTCACTTCACCGGATGCCTGCGTTTGATACTTTTTTTTTGCTCCTCAGTTACAGCCCCAAGGTTCACTTATGGTGAAATTTTGCGTATGCGACCATTTCCCCCTACAATTTAGGTAGCCGCATTCCTACTTCAGGGATATTTGACACTTTTAAATCCAGACTTAAAACACACTTTTGGGGACATAGGATCTATCTCTATATAAAAACAGCTCTTACCTGTTCCTACTTTCGATAGACGTCTCTATCTCCATCACCCTGCCTGATCACAGTGCGTGTGTATGTATGTATGTGTGTGTGTGCGTGTTTGTGTGTGTGTTGTGTGTGTGTGTGTGTGTGTGTGTGTGTGTGTGTGTGTGTGTGTGTGTGTGTGTGTGTGTGTGTGTGTGTGTGTGTGTGTGTGTGTGTGTGTGTGTGTGTGCTCCCGCGTGTGTGTGTGAATTTAAAATCTTATAATCTATAGAGAACGGTAGCATGCATGTGAATGTTTTGAACACAAGCCCTTTGATTTGTTTACTATACAAGGTTCAGCACCATGCAAATTCCATATAGATCCTCCTCCTCCTCCTCCTCCTCCTCCTCCTCCTCCTCCTCCTCCTCTCATCCTCATCATCATCATCATCATCATTATCATCACCACCACCACCACCACCACCATTTTTATATTATGATGATGATGATTATCATCATCACTATTATCATTATCATTATTATTGTTATTACCATCATCAATGTAATAATATTGCTATAATGAAAATGAAAAGATCCCCCCCCCCTTTCTTTCACTGAAAAAAAGCTGACATGCATGAAAATCATCCTTTTCTCTAGAGCAGAGGTCAAGGTTTTTCCCCCTTGGACCAGGGAAACTAACATTAGAGGTGACAGGGTCAAGGGGCGAAGGGGGGAAGGAAAAAACACACACTGACTGTCTGGACTCGTGTAGGGCTAGGAGGGGGGAGGGGGGGGGGGTGAGCGGTCAGTTGTGATGAGGGGTCATGGCTATAAAGAAGGTGATTTATCCCCAGCAGTGTCGGTCCCTGTCCTGCTCTTCGGCACGTAAGCAAGACAGGCAGAGCTGAGGGCGGGGGGACTGGAGGGAGGGAGGTAGAGACCATCAGAGATGAAAGGGAAGACAGGTGTTATGGTGTGGTGATGGTGGTGATGGTGGTACATGGTGGTGGTGGTACATGGTGGTGGTGGTGATGGTGGTGGTGGTACATGGTGGTGATGGTGGTGGTGATACATGGTGGTAATGGTGGTGGTGGTACATGGTGGTGATGGTGGTGGTGGTGATGGTGGTGGTAGTACATGGTGGTGATGGTGGTGGTGGTACATGGTGGTGATGGTGGTGGTGGTACATGGTGGTGATGGTGGTGGTGATACATGATGGTAATGGTGGTGGTGGTACATGGTGGTGATGTGGTGGTGGTGATGGTGGTGGTAGTACATGGTGGTGATGGTGGTGGTGGTACATGGTGGTGATGGTGGTGGTGGTACATGGTGGTGATGGTGGTGGTGGTGATGGTGGTGGTGGTACATGGTGGTGATGGTGGTGGTGGTACATGGTGGTGATGGTGGTGGTGGTACATGGTGGTGATGGTGGTGGTGGTACATGGTGGTGGCCAGAGAAAGAGAGGGAAGGAAGCAAAGAAAGAGAACAATGAAGACAATGTATTGTCATAATATAAGGATGCGCAAAGCTCATGAGGTATGGATTGCAAAGATTGAAGAAAGTCAACACGCTGGTGTTAAGCTCGAAACTAGAAATCCACTGCAAATATGTTTGGGTTCAATACCACTGTAATCACGTAACCTCTACCACTGAAGCAGCAGATGTTCGCTATCTCAGGCATTAAAACAGACGAGGTCAGACAGAAATTAATTCTCTTGGCTTCAAACATGGGAATAGACATCAGTGTGCTTTTTCCCTCCCCGCCCGCCCCTCTGGGAATGCGAGAGAATGCGGAGTGTGTCATGTTTGTCCCCACATACCATCTTTCCTTTACGAACCTTAGCACAACGTCATCTTCAGTCCCTGGACATTTCACAATGACATATCTCGTTCTCAGAGCAGTGGTAGGTTAATGTAGTCACACAACTGGGATATCTCTTTTTTAATGACCCTTTCGTGTCTCTGTCTCTCGGGCGTCTTGGGACTGATCTGTCAGTTATAGTCCTTCACTACATCAGGATAACATCCATCCTCTCTTCTCTGCTATGTTGGGTCAGGGGATGTCCCTCACTCACTCACTCACTCAGTCCCATGTCCCAAAGGACGTAGGGGGGACATGAGAGAAGACGCAACGGAGATCTTTTTCCATGCTTCACGATCCTGTGTGGCTAGTAGGAGGTGTTGCAGGGGTTGGGCGGTCCAGTCTTTGATGTTGTCAACCCATGATTTCTTTTGGCGGCCTCTTCTTCTCTTGCCCTCGACTGTTCCTTGCAAGATGGTTTTTGCTAGGGTGTTGTGTCTTGTGGTGTGACCAAACCACAGTCAGCTTTCTCCTCTTTATGGTGGAGAGCAAAGGCTCTTGGGGGCCCACACGCTTTTTGATTTCTTCTTTCACATAGGTATTGGTCTTGTGTTCTTTGTATGATATTTTGAGGAGTCTTCTGTGGCACTTGATCTCGAATGCTTGGATTCTCCTCTCTAACTCTGCTGTCAGAGTCCATGATTCACAGCCATATAGGAGGAAGAGGTGAGCCAATTCAAATACTTAGGCTCCATCCTAACAAAAGATGGCACATCAAACAATGAAGTGAAAGCTCGCATTGCAACAGCAACATCTGCTCTAGTCAGACTCGAGAGGATCATCAAAAGCAACAACATCAGCTTCTGCACCAAATACCACCTCTGCAAATCCCTCGTGATATCTATCCTCCTATATGGCTATATGGCTGTGAATCATGGATGTCCTTAGCTGCTCTGTAATTGCCCTCCATGGTATGGTTGAAAGATGTTTGACTTAACTTGCTCTAATAATGAAACTGCACACATTACTGGCTTGCTCTAGTGCTGAAACTGTGTCACAGTCCTTTAGTCACAAGGAAACTGCACCCTGTTGCACTAGAAGCACCCCTGTCAGCATGTCAGCGTGTGTCACGTGCGCTGTGTCCAATGAATGGACATGGCATACCTTTTTTGGATGATCTTTATTATCTTCCCATACCGGTAACACGGCGGATTGGATATGTTCTGTCTGTCTGTGTGTCTGCCTGCCTGTCTCTGTCTGTCTGTCTGTCTGCCTGTATCTGTCTGTCTGTCTGCCTGCCTGTCTCTGTCTCTGTCTACCTGTCTGTCTGTCTTTTTCTCTTTTCAAGGGTCATATGAAAAGAAGTCTGTCAATACTAATTTGATGTGTAACCCTTGGGAATAAAGATTATTTATTTATTCATTTATTCTTTTTTTTTATCAAGGGTAATGGAAAAAGCATTCAATTAATCAATCAGCCAACCAACCAATGAATCAATGAATCAATTAGTCAACCAATCAATCTTTCTCTCTCACACACACATGACCCCCCCCCCCCCTACACACACACACACACATATATACACACCTTGATCATGAGCAGCAGACAATAAAGAGTTTAGATGAAAAAGGCAGACAGATTACAAACACACAACTCTTGAGGACAATAAACAGCTCAGATGAAACAGGCAGACAGATTACAAACACACAACTCTTGAGGACAATAAACAGCTCAGATGAAACAGGCAGACAGATTACAAATAAACAATTCTCGATAGAGGGCAAAGATGCCGGCAGCAGTGAACATGGCAAAACCAACACTTTTTTTTTTCTCAGAGCAAACCAGACTAACCTGCAATGAGGGGGAAACATCGTCAGATATACAGGAACTGTGCTGTATATTATAATCTGCATACGCTTATTTTGTCTGAGATGTTTATTGGTGGCTGCTCAGGATAATTACATATATATATATATTTCTATATATCATATATAATTATTTATATATGTATATGTCTACATGTATGTATGTATACAGTATGTTCGTGTCATCACGATATCAAACCACACCTGGTCTGTTCTTCTGCCAAAGATGGAGAAGTGTTCCTCAGGTGTGTAGACTTAGGGGATGGAGGGTCTAGAGGTAACACCCCGGCTAAGAAAGCGAAAGGTCCGGTTTGAAAGTGTGCAGTGGTTGGATCTCTGAGCCCCAAACTTCTCCCCCATCCACTACACGGTAAGTGGTGGTCTGGGTACTAGTCTTTCGCATGAGACGATAAACCGAGGTCCCGTATGCTACATTCATTTACTGTACGTAAAAGAACCCACTGCAACAAGAAAGTTGCTTCTGGCAAAATTCTGTAAAAAAAAAAGGCCACCCTGAGAGAAAATCAAATAATATGCAGACAGGAAAATAAAATAATGGGTGACGCTGCTCTTGTGGCGATACGTTCTTCCGAGCAGAGCAGGGGAGGGGGGGGGGGGGGGCATCCTGAATTTCACGCAGAGAAATCTGCTGTGGCTTACAGTGGTATACTACACTATATTCAAATATGCAGGATGTGCATTATGTTCGCACAGAGAACCACTGATTAAACGTCTTTATTCGTGGCCTTCCCATGTGAGGGGCCTATCAGTATAACGAGCATCCCCACCTTCTAAAAATTCTGTACTAGGAATTCTCTCTTTTCTATCCCTCTATTTTTGTGTCTGCCTTCTTTTTGTCTTCTAGTTTCGTTTTATCAAGCATATGCATTTCCCCCAAAGACTAAACGCACTAATCGGAGAACATCGTACAGAAATAAAGCCTGCCCCCAGCTTCACCCCAGCCACTTAAATTAAACCAGCTGTTACAAAGGGGACTAAGAACCAACGCAGTAGAAATAAGTTTTGCCAGAAAATCTCACAATCATGATAACAGTCTACATAATTTACACTTGAAAATGTAAGGAGAGAAGTAGAGTAGCTTCCTTGGCTTCAGAATGAAATAGTCTGTGTGTTCAGGTGGTGTGACCGAAATCTGACACCTCTTTGTTTAGGTAACTTTTTGAGTTCCATCACTGTCAGCTAAATTAACATAGTACTTTACAAGCCAGGCACCCCATACATATCTTGGAAGAGAGAGAGAGAGAGAGAGAGAGAGAGAGAGAGAGAGAGAGAGAGAGAGAGAGAGAGAGAGAGAGAGAGAGAGAATGATTGAATGAATGAATGAATGAATAAATGAATGAATAGTCTGTTTTTGAAGGGTTACAGAGTAAGTATGAGAGAGGGAGAGAGGGGGGCGAGGGGGGTGGAGGAAGGGAGGGGGAGGGGAGAAAGGGGCGAAAGGTGGTGAAGTGGGGATGAGTGTTGTGGAATCTGTTTCGTTGAGGAAGGCTTGTTACTGTCTCAGCCTGTCAGTTGTGTGGCGGGGACCTGTCTGCTGCTTTAACCTACCCGGAGGGGTTTTTGTTTTGATGGTATGCTCATCTACATACACACACACGCGCGGCACATAAACGCACACACTCTTCTTCAGTGTTTGCATTATTTCTGCGTAAAAATATAACAGCACATCATGGATAATGGAAAGCATAATATACCTCATGCTTTACCCTAATCCCCCCTAACAAACCCAAAATACCCCCCAAACCGCCCCCCCCCCCCCCTCCAAAAAAAACGCCACCCCCAAACAAACCCCAAAATACCCCTCACACACACACACACACACACACACACACACACACACACACACACACACACACACACACACACACACACACACACACACACACACACACACACCAAAAAACAAAACGAAGAAAACCAGCAAAAAAAAAAACAAACAATTCCAAACAAAACAAAACCTGTAAAAAGGCCAGTGAAGTCAGCCTACAAAGTAAACAATTGTCCAGCTTTCAGTGACACTCACATGATCTGGGTGAGGGAGATGGAAGATGACTGAACACAAACATCTACACAGACTGTGTGAGAGAGATGGAAGATGACTCGAACACTGATAAACATTTACACAGACTGTGTGTGGTTTGTGTTTGTGGTGGTTTGTTTTATTACACACGTTGTTTACAATAGCCGGATGGTTTTTCTGAAATATAAAAAAAATGGAATGCTAAATTTCTCACCAAACTAACCATAAGATTCCCGGGGCGTTCATATAGTTTGGCACTTTATGTCTCCGAAAAAATTGTCTACGAAAAGACCAAAAACAAGAACTTGGAATTTGATCTTGTTCATCTATACCCTATACTACTGTCACTAGTAAAGCAAGCAAACAAGCAAGCAAATGACAATACTCCCCTCCCCCCATGTCCACAAATAGTCCCCAAACAAACAACCAACCAACTAACCAATCGACTGACCAATCGACCTATTGGCCAACCAATCAACCGACCCAGCAACCAGTCAAACAACTAACGGAAGAAAGATTTCTCTTTCACATATCCCACCTCCTCCCTTTTGTTTTCCTTTACATATCATTTCTGCTATCACCAATCTTTTATTTCTCACAAAAATATAACATAACCTGTAGGAAAAAACAGAACACAAGAAATAAAGACGATGGCTGCGACGACAATAATGACGACATGGTATGTGAATGTTGTCTTCACCTACAATAATGACATCATGTTATGTTGATATTGTCTTCATCTACGAACAGCTCTTAGCGCATGTACTTTCCACAAAAAATTCTAAAAAAGAAAAAAAATCTTCTGGTCGGAGTACGGCTGCCCATATAAGGTACTGGAAAAGAGCCATGCACATAAACCTCTCATCCAGACTCACAAGGACTTGAGGTAAAGATGATGAGTCTACAAATCCCAACTGCCGACAAGATTAGGGATGGGTGAAGGTGGAGGTGAATGGTGAATGGTGAACGAGACACCAGTTGCACAATCTGGGTGACCTTCATGGTGTTCAGCTGGAGAGCGCCCAACAACAACAACTGCAGCAGCAGCAGCAGCAGCAGCAGCAGCAGCAGCAGCAGCAGCAGCAGCAGCAGCACACAACAACAACAACAACAGCAGCAGTAGCAGCAGTATCAGTAACAGCAACTTCAGTCCCCAAGTTACCCAGTTTTTCCCCTACATCCAGCAGAAGAAGCTGGACAGCCAATAAAGAAGGGAGTGTAGACTCTCAATAAAGAAGGGAGTGTGGACTCTCAATAAAGAAGGGAGTGTGGACTCTCAATACAGAAGTGAGTGTGGACTCTCAATACAGAAGGGAGTGTGGACTCTCAATAAAGAAGGGAGTGTGGACTCTCAATAAAGAAGGGAGTGTGAACTCTCAATAAAGAAGGGAGTGTGGACTCTCAATACAGAAGGGAGTGTGGACTCTCAATAAAGAAGGGATGTGGACTCTCAATACAGAAGAGAGTGTGGACTCTCACTAAAGAAGGGAGTGTGGACTCTCAATAAAGAAGGGAGTGTGGACTGTCAATAAAGAAGGGAGTGTGGACTGTCAATAAAGAAGAGAGTGTGAACTCTCAATAAAGAAGGGAGTGTGGACTCTCACTAAAGAAGGAGTGTGGACTCTCACTAAAGAAGGGAGTGTGGACTCTCACTAAAGAAGGGAGTGTGGACTCTCAATAAAGAAGGGAGTGTGGACTCTCAATACAGAAGGGAGTGTGGACTCTCAATACAGAAGGGAGTGTGGACTCTCAATAAAGAAGGGAGTGTGACTCTCAATAAAGAAGGGAGTGTGGACTCTCAATAAAGAAGGGAGTGTGGACTCTCAATAAAGAAGGGAGTGTGACTCTCAATACAGAAGAGAGTGTGGACTCTCGATAAAGAAGGGAGTGTGGACTGTCAATAAAGAAGGAGTGTGGACTGTCAATAAAGAAGGGAGTGTGGACTGTCACTAAAGAAGGGAGTGTGGACTCTCAATACAAAAGGGAGTGTGGACTGTCAATAAAGAAGGGAGTGTGGACTCTCAATAAAGAAGGGAGTGTGGACTCTCAATAAAGAAGGGAGTGTGGACTCTCAATAAAGAAGGGAGTGTGGACTCTCAATAAAGAAGGGAGTGTGGACCTCAATAAAGAAGGGAGTGTGGACTCTCAATAAAGAAGGGAGTGTGGGCTCTCATAAAGAAGTTGGACAGCCAACAAAGAAGGGAGTGCAGACAGCCAATACAGAAGGGAGTGCAGACAGCCAATACAGAAGGGAGTGCAGACAGCCAATACAGAAGGGAGTTCAGACAGCCAATACAGAAGGGAGTGCAGACAGCCAGTACAGAAGGGAGTGCAGACAGCCAATACAGAAGGGAGTGCAGACAGCCAATAAAGAAGGGAGTGCAGACAGCCAGTACAGAAGGGAGTGCAGACAGCCAATACAGAAGGGAGTGCAGACAGCCAATACAGAAGGGAGTTCAGACAGCCAATACAGAAGGGAGTGCAGACAGCCAATACAGAAGGGAGTGCAGACAGCCAATACAGAAGGGAGTGCAGACAGCCAATAAAGAAGGGAGTAAGACTCTCAATAAAGAAGGGAGTGCAGACAGCCAATAAAGAAGGGAGTAAGGACTCTCAATAAAGAAGGGAGTGCAGACAGCCAATACAGAAGGGAGTGTGGACTCTCAATAAAGGAGTGTGGATAGCATACAGAAGATGGACAGCCAATACAGAAGGGAGTGCAGACAGCCAATACAGAAGATGGACAGCCAATACAGAAGATGGACACCAATACAGAAGTTGGACAGCCAATACAGAAGATGGACAGCCAATACAAAAGACAGCCAATACAGAGGAGTGTGGACAGCTGACGACGGTGGTCATGAAGTCACTAAGATACCAACCAGCCAACAAGCCCAGAGGCCGAACACCAGTCCGCTAAAAGTACATCAACCTTTCACCTTGTGTTAACCAGAGATGGAGGGATGGGGAGGGGGGGGAAGCCTCATTCCTTGTTGATGACAGCCATCCGGCAGGGAGATTATACGCCAGAATTTATGAGCTTAGGATGCTTAATAAACATGACGGTCACCAAAAGAGAGAGAGAGAGAGAGAGGAGGGGGGGGGGGGGGGCTGGAGAGCGAGAGGGGGGGGGGGGTTCTGATGTTTTGGTCTGTCATCTTTACAGCTCTTTCTGACAGCCAGGATCGCACAGCCCAGCTGCTGACAAGGAAGACGATCTAGGAAGAGAGGGAAGACAAGTGGCTACTTACAACACTGTGAGTTAAAAGTAATGTTGATGTGTGTGTGTGTGTGTGTG
>CM060322.1:35589664-35647164 GCA_030674155.1 Stramonita haemastoma
AGAGAGAGAGAGAGAGAGAGAGAGGAGAGATTTGATTTTTTAAAAATTATTATTATTCTTTGATATCGAGGATAATGGAATAAGCATTCTTGTGCTTTTTTCATCCAGTCCCCGTGTGTATGCAGTTTTGTCAATGTCATCTGTTCCCACCGGCACACGATGGCCTACTCTTACGAAAAGTGGAACAGGATCTAACGTGTGTGCAAGATGTTCTGCGTGCGTTCATACATGGGGCCTCGGTTTAAAGAGAGAGAGAGAGAGAGAGAGAGAGAGAGAGAGAGAGAGAGAGAGAGAGAGAGAGAGAGAGAGAGAGAGAGAGAGAGAGAGAGAGAGAGAGAGAGAGAGAGAGAGAGAGAGAGAAGAGAGAGAGAGAGAGAACACTGAACACTGAACACTGAACACTGAACACTGAACATTTTTATTGTACTTCGGCATTGGGCCAGAATACAAGCGAAAGGAAATACCAATAGATGACCAAAAACTTCGATCAACAGCCCAGTAATGCAACACTTTCAAGTACATTACTTACGACTAAGTGTGTCATCGTTATCATCCTACTCAACACAGTCATTACTAAAGTCATCATCATCATCATCATCACCATCATCATAGTCAGAGAGAGAGAGAGAGAGAGAGAGAGAGAGAGAGAGGAGAGAGAGAGAGAGAGAGAGAGAGAGAGAGAGAGAGAGAGAGAGAGAGAGAGAGAGAGAGAGAGAGAGAGGAGAGATCAGTCTTGAGGAAAAGTGCAAAAGCACGAAAATGGGTGGCCAGCAAAGAGAGAGAGAGACAGTGAGGGTGGAAAGAGTCTGAGTGGTTTTATTTTGTTCTGGGATTGTATCATTGTGTTTGTATCCTGTTTGCAAACGCTTTCAGAAGAGCTCGAAACATCTGTCCTTCCCTACTAACACCACACACACACAACCGCACGCACGCACGCACGCACGCACGCATGCACGCCACACACACACACACAAGCAACACACACACACACACACAAGGCATGGTACAGTCGGAGCTACAGATGGCCACACAGGCAAACAACACACAGATGAACGGAATAGATGAGTGCATTATAGAGACTGATAGAACAATTGTACATAATCTGTAAGATATAGAAAACAGGAGGATAGCATACATATTTCAATCATAATATTTCAAGTGAGCATTTATGATAATGTTTCGATAATAATCATACTAATTTTCTGTTCTGAGTTATCAGGAAGTTCATTCTCTTCTGTACGGCCTCAACAGACGAAGGGTGACATGTAAAGGTCAGCTCTTTGTCAGGTGTATATAGTGCTTTTACGTCGAACATTGAGACCAAAACAGGTTTTCATGAAGATGAGGGGGCAAGATCCCTTCTGATTTTGGATACAAAAACACTTTCATGAAAACCTCGTCAATTAATAGGAAAAGTATTTAGTTTTTCGTAATCTGTGACAAATACAGATATGTAAGGAATTTGGATACTAAGAAAACACAAACTGCCAACCATTTTTGGCAATTCTTACAAGTTAAATCTTCACATGTGGAGACATAAGATATGTCAGGTTGTTCCTAAGCATAAAAAACTTCTAGGTATGCTGGTCAAACAACTATTTTATTCTGTTGAGATGAAAAAAAAACACTGGGGCTAACTTTTAAGACAATTTTGAAACATGAGTTGACCAAGATAGAGGGTCATCAATAATTAATGAAGCAGTTTATGTAATTCTACTCTCCCTGAACACGTGTCTTCTGGTAACTTGAATTATATACTTTGTCTTTTCTTACCTAGTTGTCACTAGCATAAATCTGGACTCTCAAGGGTTTAGAGCCATATGCTTAAAGTAGGCCATTTATTATGTTATTTAATTTTTTTTAGTAACTCGGTGCATTTTTAGCTCGCAACCGTAAATCAAAGGTGTGTCATCAGCTAACGATTCATATAAACTTGATACACTAAGCCGGGGATAGTTAATTTAAATTGAAAATAAGATGGGACCTAAAACTGGTCCATGTGGAGCTCCGTGATTAATTGGTTCAAAGGCGGAAGTTACGTGGTTTTGATATACTGCTTGCCTTCCATTTTACAAGAAGGAGGAAACAACTGGAAACCATTCTGAACATCAACCAAACCTGTCTCATTTTATTGAAAGAAAGGCATGATCCGTTGTTTCAGAGGCCTTAGAAAACTAAACTAATGATATTGGGGTTCCTGATAAACACATTATCACTGATGATATGTTTCATGCTACTGTTCTATGAAATTTCGTCGGCAGAGTATGGCAGGGGTGATCTTTCTGAATCCACTTTGGTTCGGATAAAACAAGTCATGAGTAAGAAAAATGGTATTGAAGACTGCGTTTGAGGTGTTTTGGAGGGGATTAGACATCACGGGCAGGATTAACATTGACCTGTAGTTTTGGGGGATCATTTGGGTCACCAGATTTATTCATAAAGTGGTAATATATCAGCATCTGTAAATGCTTGAGGACAGCACGACTTTGCTACTCAAAAGTTATAGATAAAGGATTACAGCTTAGGGTGCAGACATGTTCCAAACTGTAGTGTCAGTGTCATCTATGTGAGTGAGATTTGGTGTATGCCACCATTTTTGCTTACCATTAAGGTTTGCCACATTCCGACACCGGGGATGATGTCTAACCACAACACCAGAGTACATACATTTTCAAAATTTTGTCACCTGTTCCCACTGGCGCATAATAGCCTACTCTTCCAAACGGCGGAACAGGTTTTGACGTGTGCGCAAGATCTTTTACGTGCAGTTGCGCACGGGGCCTCGATTTATAGTCTTATCTGAAGGACTTCTGTGGGAGTAGAATCGGCACTAGTGTAAATTCCATGGGGAAAATCCCCTTAAACGGGTGCCTCGGTGGTAGCCCCAAACCTGGATCGATGCCGGGCTGTCAGATTGCAAGCACAACGCTCTAATTCACCAGACTATCCTCATCCCCCAAAGTATTAAATATCCTTCTTTGATGAAGCAACAACACTGAAGTTTTAAGTTAAAACAAACAAACAATTGTTTTCATCAATGTGATATTACTCTGCTGTTTTCCACACTTGTCATCTTTATCTGTTGATCTCTGTAGGAAGTCACGATTTTGCAATGGCTGCATTCTTTTCATTAGAAAACCAAGAGCAGAGTTAACACATTTTATTTTGGATGGTGCATGCTTGTTATAGGCAGAGAAAGGTTTGGTGCCATACAGTTACAGCTACGTTGATGTCACAGTACTGGTTAAAAGGTAAATGTATTCCTATATCCTATGCCATTGTTGGTAGAGAGATCTCAGAGACCACAGCTTCTCTAGGGGCCAGCATTTTGATGGCAGTGCCTATCTCAATCCCCTCGCTGCTTTATCGTCCCTGACCCTAAAGAGGGCAGGTACCCATTGACAGCTTGGGGGCTGTACTGAAGCCCAGGCGTGCAAACGGTCACCCATCCACTTGGTAACCAAGCTCAGTGCTGTTTAACATTAACCTGGGGAAAGCGAATGCTCCGACCACTGTGCTATCCCATCCTCCAGACTGGTACCATACTAGTAATTGTGTGAGTAATTGTCCATACACACGTCAGAAAGAAAACTGTCAATATACAAGCTTCCAAAACAACTAGAACTGTCTGCATATAGAAATGAATGAGAGAGAGAGAGAGAGAGAGAGAGAGAGAGAGAGAGAGAGAAGAGAGAGAGAGAGAGAGAGAGAGAGAGAGAGAGAGAGTTTCAAGCTCAGATAACATTTTGCTGCCTCTCCCTTCCCTGGTCACACACACACACACACACAGACAGACAACAGACAACACACACACACACACACACACACACACACACACACACACACACACACACACACACACACACACACACACAAAGGCACACTCTGAGAGACACCAACAAGTACAGCCCAAGTGCATTTTATTCCGGCTCCAATGGACACAAGCCTGTGTATGATCTCTTTCAGCCATCAAAAGCTCAACAACAAAAAGCTTAAAGTTGGCACAATGCCACTTAGTTTGGCCTCATCTGGTCATGATCAGTGTTTCAATCTATTGTAATGCACACACAAAAAATAGTACCAACGTCAAACTTCTCAAAATGTATCTGTGTGTGTGTGTGTGTGTGTGTGTGTGTGTGTGTGTGTGTGTGTGTGTGTGTGTGTGTGTGTGTGTGTGTGTGTGTGTGTGTGTGTGTGTGTGTGTGTGTGTGTATTTGTTGTCTGTCTGTCTGTCTGTCTGTCTGTCTGTCTGTCTGTCCGTCCGTCCGACCGTCCGTCTGTCCGTCTGTCAGTCAGTCTGTCCGTCTGTGTGTGTAATTGCGCGTGCGCGTGTGTATGTATGTATGCATGCATGTATTTTTTTACCCTTTAACGTATGTGCATATGTCACTGAGAACACAGTAGGGAAGAAGAACAAGGGCAATTAACCAGTAGTTACAGCTTCATCGTCATGATCAATGATTAAAAACATTAAAGATTTCACAAAACTAACAAACAAAACAACATTAGCAACACAATAACATTAGCAGACATATATATATATATATCTTTTAAAGAAATGGGTAAGTTGAGTTTTAGTTGACTATAAGACTGTAGTGTATTTCTTATTCGCTGTCTTACACTCCGTATACTTTTTCGTTTTTCGTTTCGATGTTCACTAAATGATCAGATCTTTGCCTATGCCCCCGTGTTCCCCCCACCTTTACGGTAGCCGCATTCAGACTTCGGGGATGCACATTCCCTACATGGCACCACATCCATAACAATCACAGAATGTAGTCAGAAAAACAACAACAAAAAGATGAAGGATGGAGTGGGAAGGGGAAGAGGGGCTCAGAAAGGAGGGAAGAAC
The DNA here is from genome assembly GCA_030674155.1 of Stramonita haemastoma. Lineage (NCBI taxonomy): Eukaryota > Metazoa > Mollusca > Gastropoda > Neogastropoda > Muricidae > Stramonita > Stramonita haemastoma. The sequence goes on from CM060322.1 coordinate 35,594,517, forward strand.
GAAAACTAAACAAAGCAGACTGAAAAAAGTAGCAGGCTCCCTTCAGTGCTGCTTATGCCGCCTGGGGTTCCTAACTAACGCAGCATGTAGAAGTGCATATCTATCAGTGATGAGACAGCATCTGTGATTGGTGGAGCTAGAAACACTCCTGAGTGCTTGAGTAGAGTGTGTCACAGATTAGAGCGTCTATTTGAAATGAAGCGTGCACACGCATCCTTTTTGCTTTTGCGTGTGCAAGTTATCGGTTTTTTTTTGTACATATGCACACCCATGGATGTGTGCTTGTGCTTTAAGAATATCGAGCAAAAAGAAAAAAAGGCAGCATTAATTAAAACGCTCTGTATTAGTTTTGGAATATTTCACTTTGATGCTTTATTTTTTTAGAAATCGGAGGACGTTTTCATTAGGCCTAATTATTTTTTTTTAAAAAAAACACGCCACAGAATCCACTAGTTTTATTTGAAGAGTGGGGGTGAGGGTGTGGGTTAGGGAGTGAGGCGGGAAAGGGAGGTGGGGACATTGGCAGGTGATGGGGGAAGGTAAAGGGGGTTCGGACAATGGGACTAATGGAAAGCCAGCAGAATACTGAAGATCTGAAAAAAAAAAAAAGATTACACCACGAACAATTATTTTGTTTACTGTGTGATACTATGATAAGGTTGTAAAGAGAACGGCGATGATGACAAAAATAGACAGAACAACTGCCACAGAACAAGAACAATAATAATAATAAAACAACAACAACAACACTAATAATACTAATACTACTAATAACAACAATAACAATAATAACAACAATAATAAAACGATAATAATACCACTAATAATATAACAATAACAAAAATATAATGATTATAAACAGCAACAACATCTCTGTACCTCATATAGCGGAGAGCACGTGATGAGCATATTTACATAATTATGAAAAACGATATCACTGAACAGGTAAACAGGAGGCAACACACACACACACACACACACACACACACACACACACACACACACACACACACACACACACACCACACACACACCACTCACACAAACTCCATCTCTCTCTCTCTCTCTCTCTCTCTCTCTCTCTCTCTCTCTCTCTCTCTCTCTCTCTCTCTCTCTCCTCTCTCTCTGGTGATATAGAAGTGGATGGACATTACTTACACATGCTGTCATACTTCAACCCTTAAATCACAAAGATTCTTGTTTAGTTTATCAGTCCAGGAGGTGAAATGGACCACACAAAAGCACCCCCCTCCCAAACGGCAAAAAGACCCACCCCAAAACCCATCCTTGGGATGTTTGAGATTTTTGAAAGAATCAGAATCCTATCGGAGGGATATGTTTTCAAACTGACAGAGGATATAATGTCGAATATATACATACATAATTATATATATATAATATATATATATATATAATTATATTTTTAGTATTTATTATTTGTATACGACAAAAATCGTCTAGAAAACAAGGCAATCAAGGTTGTTATGATATCCAAGTGTTGTATTACAGAAATGGCACGTTTGTTCCAAAATATGTCAATCTGCAATATGTCTCTTACAAAGAGGCTTAAAACAGCCACCTACCTGCTTTAACAGGCCATTTATGACGGCTATGATTATAAAACCTGAAAAGATACTTTTCCTGCACATGAAATTAACCAGATTATTTTTGTGGTTCGTTTTTGCCAAAATCAGTGGTACCGTTTTTGAGTGAAAATTGCCGATAGCTTCAGTTTTTCCTCTCTGTCTTTGACGAAAGATATATAAGCTGATTATCTTTGATATTTTTACACATTTGCAATCGAACTGATTTTGACGTACATAAGAGAACATGTCTTGGAAGAAGCGATACAGTTGGCAGAATTTCTTTGATTAAATTTTAATCCATTCCAAGTACGTCTCTGTGCTCATGCATAGGGTTTTGATAATTTTTTAATAACACTCCATTACGAACTTGTTCTAGTTTAAGCACTTTTTCCGTTCTGTACTCAACTTAACTTTTGTAAAATGATGAACAGAAATTTGTAAAGAGACACAAGAATAGAGCTAATAATCTTATATCAACAACTTTTCTTCCCCCAAAGAAGTGGTCTTTGTATATTATAATTTGGACTTAAACCTTAAGCAATTGCTTTGATTGAATACCAGGAAAGGCTCTGAATGTTTCCAAGCCATAACAAAGAGCCTTTCAAAGGCAAAGGATACCGTGTTGGAAACTTGCCTGAAGCCAGCATTTTCTACTGGTTGCTTCAAGACCTTGAGTGATGGTCCGAACTGCCGATTTTCAAATGAAATACTAAATCAGGATCTGCCACTAACTCCTAAGGCATAAGCCTAGACCATGAGCTCGGTCACGGCGAACAGACTTGTAAGCAAATACAAAACAGGCGAGTGGCACTGTCCTATGCTGTTTGTCCTACGCTCTCCCCGGGAAGAGCAGCCCCAAAAATTTCGTAGCGAAAGTTATCCTACGTAAGATGTAAAAGAAAACAGGCATACAACAGAACAAGAATGACAGTGGTGTGAAAAAGGCCATACCGAATGAACTCTTCCCAGTCTCTGAGTGCACCGCTCTAGTGAACAGCGGTCTGCTTCTGCAGCTGTTTCTTCAGCTTGCTGCACTGGGTGTGGGCGCTGCTGACGGTGAGGGAGGACTTGGTGATCATCTTGGCCATCAGCCCGTGCAGCGTCTTCAGCAGCTGCGAGGCCTTCTGCTTGTTGAGGGCCGAGCTGTGGTAGGTCAAGGTCAGCTGCACCAGGTCTCGCGGCAGGTTGTGCTGCACGCTGAGGTGGGTCTCCGAGTTGCTGGGCAGCATGATGGCGCTGTACTTGCGCTTGCCGCTGTCCACCAGCTTCTCGATGCTGACGCTGTGCGGGGTCTCCGTGAAGAGGGGCAGCAGGCGGTCCGCCATGGCGGTGAACATGCTGAAGGGCAGCATGCCGTGGTCGATGTGAGACTGGATCACCTGCGTGTTGGACACCACGAAGTCCCGCAGCGTCTTGTGGGGCGAGTTGAAGTCGGCCACCAGAGGGATGTCGTTGCAGTAGTTGCCCATGTCGCCCAGCTGCTGCAGGCACAGGCGGAGGTCGAGGGGGAACATGACGGGGATGGTTTTCTTGCCGGTCAGGGCGTGCAGCAGCAGCTGCTGGCAGGACACGGTGACGCCCAGCAGGCAGATCTTGTGCTGGTGGATGAAGGCCTTCATCTTCTGCACCAGGGACGGCTTCAGGGCAAGGGACACCATCCCGTTGGCGGTGGCGCTGTCCTGCACCTTCATGTCTTCAGGCACCAGAGACGTCACGCCGAAGTTCTTGTGAGCAAGCTGCTCCCAGAAGCGGAAGACGTCGTCTGACTTTTCCTTGTAGAGGATGTCCAGCTCGTTGTTGAGGGTGTCCAGCTCCTCGTGCTTCTCCAGGATGGGCGCCAGGTCCGTGCTCTCGTCAGGCACGTAGGTCTTGTCCAGGCTGTCGATCAGGTCCTGCACCAGCACCGAGGTCGAGATGAGGTCAAAGCCCACCTTGTGCAGAACCAGACGCAGCGTGGGAGTGGGTTTCCTGGAGAAAATGAACCGGATAGGCCCCACCCTCTCCGTGTCGAAGGTTTCCTCCGACATCTCCTTAAGCTTGCTCCTGGACCCGCTGGACTCGTCCTCCAGCACGCGCAGGTCTATGATGTCGTCAGGGTCGAGGATGGCGCGGCGGAAGGCGTTCTTGCTCTTGGTGGTCTCGCTGAACACGGCGCGCGTGGAGGGGTGCTTGACCAGCACGGTGAAGATGGCGGCTCTGACCGAGGCCAGGTTGGCGTGCTCCAGAGGAATGGGGATGTCCACCGTGCCGTGCATGCTGTGCTTCCGCGTGGCCTTCTTGTACCAGTTCAGCTGGTGGGCTTCGATGGGGGACACCGGGGAGGACTTCTCATCCTCTGGCTCGTCCTCAATCTCCTCAATCTTCAGCTCGTCTCCCTCGTTGGCCACCTCCAGCTTGCCGTCGAAGGCGTCGCTGATGGCCTGGGCGATGGACTGGGGGCTAGGCTCCCCGCTGACGAAGAGGATGGCGGGCAGGCGGACCTGGGTCTGGTTGGCGATCTGGCTGATCATGGTCATGGCGGAGATGGAGTCCATGCCCAGGTCGATCAGGTTGGCGTCCAGGGACACGATGGACTGGTCCACGCTCAGCACCTGGCAGGCCAGCGCCATGATGTAGGTCTCCAGCACCTCCTTCCGTTTCTCAGGCTCCATGTGCGCGCGTTCTGCACGTTCTGCAGGATCTGGTTGTCGATGCGCGCGCTGGCCATGCTCTTGGGCATCAGGGCCTGCAGCCGCTTCTCCAGGTACCCCAGCATGTCTCGCTGGATCCGGGCAGCCATCTTCTCCTTGTCGAATTTGGAGGGGGTGATCTGCGGCCAGTCCAGCATCAGGAGAGGGGTCAAGATTTCCCAGATGTCGGCCTCGTCAGAAGCACGAACCCTTGGGCCTCCAGCATGGTTTTGGCCGCGTTGTTGGTTTCCAGAATGCCCAGGTCCAGGGCGCCCCAGTTGATGCTCTGGGCAGCCAGCCCCAACGCCTGCCTGTAGTGAGCCAGGCCGTCCATGAAGGCGTTGCCCGTGCCGTAATGCGTCTGGCCAGCGTTGCCCACAATGGCCGTGATGGAGGAGTGCATGACGAAGTAGTCCAGCTTCAGGTCTTTGGTCAGCAGGTGGAAGTTCCAGGGCCCCTTCACCTTGGGAGACAGGACCTTGTTGAACTTGGCGTGGTCCATGTTCATCATGGTGGCGTCGTCGATGATGGCCGCTCCGTAGAAGACTCCCTTGATGTGAGCGCTGTCGAAGGTCATCTCCACGGTTTTGAACAAGGTCTCCACAGAGGAGTAAGAGGTGACGTCGGCCTGGAAGGTGTGGATGCGACAGTCGTGCTCGCGCATCAGCTGGTTGATTTTGTTGGTCTGCTCGGCAGAGGGCGTCCTCCTGTTGACGATGGCGATGTAGCCGGCGCCCTGCTCGGCCAGGTACCTGACGACCACCCAGCCCAGCCCCGTCAGCCCGCCCACCACCAGGTAGGCGGAGTCAGGGCGGAACAGCTCCCCGCTGGTGGCGTGCACCATGATGCTCTCCACGTCCTTCTTCTCCGCGTGCAGCAGCTGGTTTAGGTCCGCGGCCTGCGGGGGTCGCTTCTTCATGGTGCGGGGTGCAGCACGCTGAGGGCGGAGGCGTACTGCCGCTTGGTGATGTCGCTGGACAGCCCCATGGGGAACCCGCCCCCTCCGCTGCCCCCTGGAGGTCCCATGCCGGGAGGCATCATTCCCGGGGGCATTCCGTCAGGGGGTCCCATCATTCCTGGTGGTCCTCCCATCATTCCCGGTGGTCCTCCCATTCCTGGAGGTCCTCCCATCATTCCTGGTGGTCCTCCCATCCCAGGTGGTCCTCCCATTCCTGGTGGTCCCATCATTCCTGGTGGTCCCATCATTCCTGGTGGTCCGCCCATTCCTGGTGGTCCTCCCATCATTCCCGGTGGTCCCATCATCCCAGGTGGACCCCCCATCCCATTAGGCGGTCCCATCATTCCCGGGGGTCCTCCCATCATTCCAGGAGGCATACCTCCAGCCTTCATCATGTCAGGCGACATTCCGGGCGGGAATCCGTTGGGCGGCATCATCATGTTGGCCGGCATCATCTCGGGAGGAATCATGTCCAGCGTGATGCCTGGAGGCAGCTCGGGCATCTTGCCTGGCTCCGGCTTGAGGGCGGTGGCGGGCAGCAGGATGCCTGGCGGCACGAAGGCGGGGAAGCCGTTGTGCAAGGCGTCCATGATCTTGGTGGTGTTGCCGTTGAGCTTCTTCAGCCACTTGTTGAGGGCGGGCATGATGGTCTGCAGGTTGCGCGGGTGGAACAGCTGCCCGCGTGCAGGACTTGCAACTCCACGGCCGGCACGAAGTAGGAGAGAGCGGAGCGGCCCTCCAGGCTGAGCATGCCGTCGTAGGTCAGGAAGACCTTGCCGCCCTCCCAGTCCCGCGCCATGGAGGACACCACCTTGCCGTCCAGGTACACCAGCGACACCACCGTGTCCAGCAGGTCGCTGCCGTCTCCCAGGTCCTCCACGTCCACCACTCGCACCACCGGGGTTTTCTTCTCGATTTTGCGGTTGGTGAGGATGCCCTTCAGGAGCTCGGAGAGGTGCTTGGTGCGGCTGGAGGTGAGGATGCTGACGCGCGGCGTCTGGACCTGGAGCTGCAGCACCCAAAGCGCCATCAGCTTGGTCATGTCGCCCGTCTGGTAGCCAGGCAGGTTCTTCGCCTTCACCGTGGCGAAACGCGGCACCGTCACCTGCGTGCTGACGGCCACAGGGTAGAAGCTGACCGTTTTCCCTTCAGGGTCCTGAGGGCAGTACCCCGACACCTCCAGCGAGAAGACGGGGCAGCCCCTCTCTTTGACGCCAGTCAGGTTTTCCGCCATGTCTCCGTAGTCCACAGACATAGTGAAGATGTCGGGGTGGTGCAGGGCGAAGGCTTCGGTCTTGATGCTGACGTACTCAATCTCCACTTTGCCGTTCTTGCCAGTTTTGGTGATCTTTCCCTTGACGTTGTCCTCGTGGAAGATGCCGAAGGGCTTGGAGGTCAGGGAGGAGTCTTCGCACAGGAGCAGCGCGCTTTTGTCCGCGTCCGCATGGAGCTTCCTGTAGGTGGGCACCAGCGTCTCGGACTCCACCTGCACCATCTGGTTGACGTAGACAGCAGAGGGAGTGATCAGCAGCTCGGGGTAGTCCTCCAGGTTCTTCTCCTGGCCGATGATGGCGAAGGCTTTCTGCAGAAATCCCATGGACAGCTGCCCTTCAGGGATCTGGATGTCCACTGTGATGAGGTTGGGGTACAGCTGTTCCCGCAGAGCGCAGCGCGTCATGCCCCAGACTGACGTCATCAGGGGGTTGACTGTGTGTTTGGACATCGCGGGCGAAGGCCAGGCCTTGTTGGTGCAGACGTAGACTGGAACCGTCAGCCCCAGCTCCACGGCTCGCATCAGCAAGTTGCGGATCAGGAAGCAGACGTTGGAAATTTTGGCCTGCAGCATTTCCGAGTTATCGGAGTCATCAAAGGGACTGAGGCAGAGCAGGACGATGGCGGGAACGTCTGTCTGGCCCTTGACGGCCTCCTCCAGGTCCTGGAACAAACGGTCATGGTTGCCCTCTGACAGGCTGTATTCCAGAATGATCTCTTTGGCGGGCTTGGGCTCAATGGCTGGCGTTGTTTTCTCCGTGGTCAGGTCTTTCGGAGTTTCTGTCTCCTCCACTGCTTCCTCTTTCTTGTCCGAGTCCTTTCCCATCTTCATCCACTCCGGCAGCTGGATTCTGGGGACCTTGTCTGTGATGAAGACCATGTCTTCGCCTTCGCTGCTGCTGCTTTGTTTGTGGGGAGCGGGGAAGTCGATGACGTGTTTCCAGTCACAGATGTACATGTCATCCACGCCGATACGGCCCTCCGAAATGGAGCGGATCACCAGGCCTTGAATCTCAGCGATGACGCTGCCGTGTGTCGTCATCAGCGTGACGTCATAGATGGTCTCCTTGCGGCCGGCCTGCTTGAGCTTGGTGTGGATGAGCATGACGTCCTCCACCTGGCGGTGCACGACGAACCACTGGATGGAGCGGGGCAGGAGGTCGCTGACGTCGTTCTGGCCGGTCATGAGGATGACGGCAGACTGCAGCATGCTGTCCAGCACGCTGGGGTGGATGTGGGTGCCCGTCAGCTCGTCCTTGAGGAACTCAGGCAGACGCACGGTGGCCAGGCACTCGGTGTCGCTCTTCATGGCCATGGTGATGAGGGAGAACCCCTCCCCGTACTGGAACCCGAAGCGAGACAGCGAGGTGTAGACCTCCTCCTTGGTGACCTTGGTCCTGCACATGCCCTGGATGTGGGCCAGGTTCAGCACAGGGGTCGGGGCGCCGTTGTCGGGCCCCAGGGGGGTCAGGCGCAGCGTGGACAGGACCTTGCCGTCCTTGACCAGCTTGATGGGGGCGCGGGTCTTCTCCACGTCAGACAGGCCCTTGGTGAACTCCACGTCGATCTTGAAGACCGAGTCTCTCTGGATGACCAGCGGCTGCTCGAAGGTGACGCTGACGGCCCACTTGAGCTTGGCGATGGTGAAGTAGGAGCTGATGCCCAGCCCCACCTCCACGTAGAAGGCCCCGGGCACCACGATCACTCCCGACACCACGTGGTCGTACAGCGTGTTGACGCCCACAGGGCTGATGAGGGCGATCAGGCCGAACTCCTGGTCCACGGGGAAGACGTACGGGTGCTTCCTGCCCACGGTGGACACGCCGCTCATGATGGTGATCCCGGGCTCCGACATGGCCAGGGCCTTCTGCCGGTTGAAGAAGTAGCGAGGCACCGGCGTCACCGTCTCTCCCCGGGTGGGCACCTGACTCCAGTCGATCTCGGCGCCCAGCTCGTAGAGGGAAGCCAGGCTGGTGAGGAAGAGCTTGAGCTCTGGAGGCTTCAGCATGGAGGGCAGGCAGGTGGGCTCCGCCTTGGGGAAGATGTCGGGCAGGTGAGCCCTCAGCACGGCCTTGGGGCCGATTTCCAGGATGACGTTCTTCATGTGGGGCTCCACGGCCTTGCTGACGGCCTGGTGGAACAGCACGGGCTGCCGCATGTTGTCCACCCAGTACTGCACGTCAGGCGCCTCCCCCACCGCCTCCCCCGTCACCGTGGACACCAGGTCGATGGTGGGTTCGCAGGGGTCGATGTCCTGCAGCGCCTCGGCCAGGGGCTGTTTGCAGGCCTCCACGTGGTGACTGTGATAGGCCACCGGCACCTGCAGGTCCAGCACTTGAACCTGCCCGCACATCAACACAGGCATGAGTTGACATCAACACAGGCATGAGGAGTTGACATCAACACAGTCACGAGTTGACATCAACACAGTCACGAGTTGACATCAACACAGTCAGGAGTTGACATCAACACAGTCATGATGTTGACATCAACACAGTCAGGAGTTGACATCAACACAGTCATGATGTTGACATCAACACAGTCACGAGTTGACATCAACACAGTCGTGATGTTGACATCAACACAGTCAGGAGTTGACATCAACACAGTCATGATGTTGACATCAACACAGTCAGGAGTTGACATCAACACAGTCACGAGTTGACATCAACACAGGCATGATGAGTTGACATCAACACAGGCATAGTTACGTTGACTGAAAGAGCTGATCAACCAGGCACGAGTTACGTTGACTGAAAGAGCATGACATCAACACAGGCACGAGTTACGTTGACTGAAAGAGCCTGACATCAACACAGGCACGAGTTACGTTGACTGAAAGAGCCTGACATCAACACAGGCACGAGTTACGTTGACTGAAAGAGCCTGACATCAACACAGGCATGAGTTGCCCTGACTGGAAGAGCCTGACATCAAGACAGGCATGAGTTGCCCTGACTGGAAGACTGATTGATGGCCTGTCAATCTGTTTCCCTGTGCTGTTTTACCCCTTTTTCTCCTTCCCATCTCCTGTATCCAAAAAGCTAACAAAGCCCCCCCCCCCAACATCCCCTCCCACCCCTTCCCCAACCCCCTCCCCTCCAAACTCAACTCAAAAGAAAACCACCTTCCCCAAGAACACATCCATAACCCCCACATTTAAAAAGAAAGAAAATTTGAACAAAAGTAAACAAAACAAAACATTTGAACTGAAGCCAATTCCCCCCCCCCCCCCCCCCCCCCGTTAACACACATAATGACACCCCCCACCTTAAAAACACAAAAAATCAGCAATAACATTATCATCAACCACAGTAACAAGCCAGCACCTACAACAAACAAGCACAGCATTATTAATTTGGTGGGTTCAAAGCGATCACATACGCAAAAGCTCACTAATGGTGAACCTCAAAGCTCCAGCCCCGTCAAAGAACAAAACACACACCAAAAAAAAAAATCAATAAAGCTATCTTTTCACAAAAAAAAGAAGAAAAAAAAGAAAGGGTCAAAGTCAAGTTAAAGTCGAAAACACTTTAATCACCCCATGAAGGGCAATTTACAATACTTACAGGCACATTGATACGAATCATAATCTCGACAAAGAATCGAAAGAAAAGGAAAAAAAGGAGAAAGAAATGTAGAAAGAAAAAAAAAGAAAGAACGGAAGAAAGAGAGAAACAACAAAACAAGCTAACCAACCAAAAAGCCACCCAAACCCAACCAACCAACCAACCAACCAACAAGTCAACCAACCCCCAACGAATCAACCAACCAATCTAAAATTACTTGTTAGTGGATAGACGTTAAAACGAAGACATACACACCAACCAACCAACCAGCCAACCAACCAAAACCCAACCAAAAACCACCCAACCAACCAAAAACCACCCAACCAAACCAAAAACCAACCAACCACCCAGCCAACCAACCAACCAAAAACCCCCCAACCACCCAGCCAACCAACCAGCCAACCAGCCAACCAGCCCCACTGTCACAAGGCTGACTGCAGCACACCTTACCTCTTTGATGGCGGTGGACAGGAGGGATTTTTTGATGTCGGTAATGGCGTCGGCATCCCCACTGATGGCACAGGAGCGAGGGCTGTAGTGCAGCGCGATGTTGGCTTTGCCCTCATAGTTCTTCAGCACCGCTTGCACCTGCCATCCACACACACACACACACACACACACACACACACACACACACACACACACACACACACACACACACACACACAGGGACACACACACACACACACATACACACACACACACACACACACACAAACACACACACACACACACACACCACACACAACAAACACACACCACACACACACCAGTCACACACACAATCGTAATAATTCCGTCTAATATCACAACTTGTGAAAAGACGTTAAATGAATTTGAACAATCGTAATATCCCGAACTGTGGAAGTGAGAGGAGGAGGAGAAAGAGTGTGGAAGTGAGAGGAGGAAGAGAAAGAGGAGTGACTGTGGAAGTGAGAGGAGGAGGAGAAAGAGTGTGGAAGTGAGAGGAGGAGGAGAAAGAGGAGTGACTCTGGAAATGAGAGGAGGAGGAGAAAGAGGAGTGACTCTGGAAGTGAGAGGAGGAGGACAAAGAAGAGTGACTGGAAGTAAGAGGAGGAGGAGAACGAGGAGTGACTGTGGAAGTGAGAGGAGGAGGACAAAGAGGAGTGACTGTGGAAGCGAGAGGAGGAGGAGAAAGAGGAGTGACTCTGGAAGTGAGAGGAGGAGGAGAAAGAGGAGTGACTGTGGAAGTGAGAGAGGGAGGAGAAAGAGGAGTGACTTGGAAGTGAGAGGAGGAGGAGAAAGAGGAGTGACTGTGGAAGTGAGAGGAGGAGGAAAAGAGGAGTGACTGTGGAAGTGAGGGGAGGAGGAAAAGAGGAGTGACTGTGGAAGTGAGAGGAGGAGGAAAAGAGGAGTGACTGTGGAAGTGAGAGGAGGAGGAAAAGAGGAGTGACTGTGGAAGTGAGAGGAGGGGAAAAAGAGGTGACTGTGGAAGTGAGAGGAGGAGGAGGAGAAAGAGGAGTGACTGTGGAAGTGAGAGGAGGAGGAGGAGAAAGAGGAGTGACTGTGGAAGTGAGGAGGAGGAGGAAAAGAGGAGTGACTGTGGAAGTGAGAGGAGGGAGGAGAAAGAGGAGTGACTGTGGAAGTGAGAGGAGGACAAAGAGGAGTGACTGTGGGAGTGAGAGAGGAGGAGGAGAAAGAAGAGTGACTGTGGAAGTGAGAGGAGGACAAAGAGGAGTGACTGTGGGAGTGAGAGGAGGAGGAGAACGAGGAGTGACTGTGGAAGTGAGAGGAGGAGGAGAAAGAGGAGTGACTGTGGGAGTGAGAGGAGGAGGAGAACGAGGAGTGACTGTGGGAGTGAGAGAGGAGGAGAAACGAGGAGTGACTGTGGAAGTGAGAGGAGGAGAAAAGGAGTACTGTGGAAGTGAGAGAGGAAGAGAGAAAGAGGAGTGACTGTGGAAGTGAGAGGAGGAGGAGAAAGAGGAGTGACTGTGGAAGTGAGAGGAGGAGGAGAAAGAGCAGTGACTGTGGAAGTGAAGGGAGGAGAAAAGAAAGAGGAAGCAAAGTGCTTTGCTTGTGTCAATTCCAATTTACACGAATATTCTGCAAAGACAGAGAGAGAAAGACAGAGAGAAAGAGACAGAGAGACAGACAGAGACAGAGAGAAAGAGAAGATAGATAGATAGATAGATAGATAGATAGATAGATAGATAGATAGATAGATAGATAGATAGATGAGACAGACAGACAGACAGACAGACAGACAGACAGACCAGACAGACAGACAGACAGACAGACAGATAGACATCAGACAGACAGAGAGAAGGGCAGACTTAGATAACAATGTATCGGTATATTAGTTTAGTGTCTGCCTTTGATGATTGTAACTGTGTGTCAGTATATCATCTGCGTATCCAGCATGCATGTGTTTGGCCTATGCGTGCACGTGTGCTTATTCTTTTACGTCTACTTGAAAGTCCTCATTCCCCATCCTCACCTTGTCCTCATCCATGTTCCGCACGATGATGATCTTCCCGCCCGTGACCTCAGCCAAGAGGTGCGTACGGAAATAAATGACCTTGACCGCGTCCTCCAAGGTCAGACACCCGGCAATGTGCGCGGCCGCCACCTCGCCCACAGACTGGCCCACAATGCACTGCGGCTGCACGCCCACGCTCTGCCACGTGCAGGCCAGCGCCACCTGGCAGGCGAAGATGGCAATGGGGGAGAACTCCGGGTCGTTGACGTGGGTCTCCTCCCTGAGACGCTCCAGCAGCGACCACTGGACGAAATTGGAGAGAAGGCGATCCACCTCCTCCATCTTCTCCCGGAAGACAGGCCACTCCGCCATCATCTCCTGACACATCCCCTTCCAGTTGGTGCCCATCCCGCAGAAGACGAACACCACCCGAGGCTTGCGCAAGGCGTTGGAGCCTTTAGCCCCTGACCCCAGATGACCCTGCAGACTTCTCGCGAGGTCTTGCATGTCGTCCGCCACCTTGGCCATGCGGATAGTGTAGTGGTCACGGCGGACGGTGGAGGTGTAGGAGACGTCGTGGAGGTTCATCTCCTCCAGTTCGGGGTGGTCCAAGACCTCCCTGACGCTGCCCTGTAGGGACTTGTCCGAGTTGGCGGAGAAGCAGACGATGCAGGGCCTCTTCTCCTGGTGTCCAACAGCTGGTGTCCGGGTGGGCTTGAGGTACTCGATCATCACCGCGTGGTGTTGGTTCGCCGAAGCCGAAGGAGCTAGCGAGGCGATTTTGTTCTTGGTGGGCGTCTATGACCTGAAGGCAGAGAGAAGAGATGTGTGTGTGTGGTAGTGAGTGCATGTTATCGTGGGGAGGTGGGAAGTGTTGGGTACGAGTTTATTTTGGGATGAGGATGTACTTTTGCACTAGGGGAAGTTTCACAAGGTGCATTCAAAGTAGAGATTTAGACCACACCACACCTAAAATTAATCAAACACATCACATCCACATCACATCACATCACATCACATCACATCACATCACATCACATCACATCACAAAGCAGTTGCGGTTAATTTGTGGGGGGGGGGGGGGAGTTCCATTGTTTTACAGTTTGTTAGTTACACCGTGATGTTGACAGTTAACAGCTACAATAACAATTATTTTCCTGTAGTTCATATCCCCTTTGTGTGTGTGTGTGTGTGTGTGTGTGTGTGTGTGTGTGTGTGTGTGTGTGTGTGTGTGTGTGTGTGTGTGTGTGTGTGCATGTGCATGTGCATGTGTGTGTATGTGTGTGTGTCTGTATGTATGTAATATCATTGTGAATCAACATCAAATCGAAGAAAACACACACACACACACACACACACACACACACACACACACCACACCACACCACACCACACCACACCACACCACACCACACCACACCACACCACACCAACAACACAAATATACACACAACACAACCCAACCTCCTCCCCCCTTCTCCCCACACCCACCCCTCCCCCCCAAGACACACCATCTCAACCTCCCAACTCTAACCCACCCACTATTAACCCTCACTCCTCTCACCCCATCATCACCCAAAAAAAACCCCAACCCCCCAACAACAATAACCCCCCCCCCCAAATAAAAAACACCAACCAAACAAACAACCCCCCCCCCCCCCCAACAACCTCTCACCTCTGTAGGCACTCGAAGCTGCAGGCCCTCGAAATCTATCCGGGGGTTGGGATTGTCCGGGGAGAAATGCAGGGAGGGGACGATGCGGGAGTGGCGCATCATCAGCATCACCTTGATCATGGCCACGGCCCCTGCCGCAGACTCCAGGTGACCCAGGTTGGACTTGACGCTCCCGATGTAGCGGGTACGCGGCGTGGTGCTGTGGTCCTTGAAGAAGAGTCCCACGGCGTTGGCTTCGATAGGGTCCCCAGCAGGAGTTCCCGTACCTAGTGGGAGGGCAAAGGATGTTGGGTTGGTTCTTTTTGGGGGGTTGTGTTTTTGTTTTGATGTTGTTTGTTGTTGTTGATGTTGATGAGTAGGGTTGTGGGGGTTTTTTGTGGGTTTTTTTTGTTCCTAATTTTTTTTCTAGGATTTTTTTTTTTTGGGGGGGGTGTTTTTCTTTAATTTTTTTAATTATTTCTTTTGTTTGTTTCATTTTGTTTCCTTTTCTAATATCTATATAATTGTGTTGTTTCATTTTGTTTCTTTTTCTTTCTATCTATCTATCTATCTATCTATCTATCTATCTATCTATCTATCTATCTATCTATCTATCTATCTATCTATCTATCTATCTATCTTTCTTTCTTTCTTTCTTTCTTTCTTTCCATTTAATTTTCCTTTCTTTTTTCCTACCCTTTTAGTTAATTCCTTTCCTTTCTTTCAATCCTTTCTCGTTCCGTATTTTTCCTTCATTTTGGGGGTCATTCTGGTCGACCCCAATGGGCTTTCTAAGGCTGTCACATAGTCCCTACCCCCTAACTTTACCCCCAGCCAAACCACTCCTTGCAAAACGCGAACAGACAATAAAAAAAATATCAACGCTTAAGGTTTGTAAAAGATACAAATTTTTACCGGTATCTGCTTCTGAGGAAAATGTACTTATCATATTATTTCAAAGCTTTTGATTGGTTGAAAATGAAACACATATGCAGTGTGTGTGTGTGTGTGTGTGTGTGTGTGTGTGTGTGTGTGTGTGTGTGTGTGTGTGTGTGTGTTGTGTGTGTGTGTGTGTGTATGTGGCTTTTGAGTGGGTTTTGTTGTTGTTATTGTTTGTTTTTTTTGTTTTTTTTTCTCCTTTGGTTGTTTTTGCTGTTATTGTAGTTGCTTGTATTATCTATAGGCATATTTTATTTTAAAGCTGTTGAAATCATGTTAGCTAATTAATGTTGGTGAAATGATTGGTGTTGTTTTATTTGCTTGTTTGTTTTTTCCCCTTTTCTTTCTTTGTTGGCTTTATTGTTTGCTAGGGATTTTCTGCTTTGTTTTTTGTTGGTTTCTTGCTTTGTTGTTTTGATTTTTTTTCTTTTCTTTAGATAGATGGCTTGATGGAAAAAAGCAAATCGATGCTTACTCAATGTACCATCTGGAAATAAAAATTTGATTGATTGATTGATTGATTGATTGATTGATTGATGATTGACACACACACACACACACACACACAGACAGACAGACAGACACAGACAGACAGACAAACAGACAGAGACAGAGACAGAGACAGAGAGACACACAGAGAGAGCAGTAACCCACCGTGGGCCTCAATGTAGTCGATATGGTCCACATCCACAGCGGGGCTGGCGTAGATGTGCTCCAGCAGTTTGATCTGCTGGTCCATGGAGGGGGCCGTCATGGGCGACACCGCTCGCCCGTCCTGGTTCGTGCCCGTCAGCACTGTCGCCCAGATGTTGTCCCGGTCTCTCTCCGCCTGTCACGCACGCACGCACGCACGCATGTACATACGCACACACAGGCACAGACACACAGACAGACAGACAGACACACACACACACGCATGCATGCATGCAAACACATACATCCATGGATGCACGCACACACATACACAGGCACAGACACACATACACACACAGGCACAGACAGACAGACAGACAGACAGACAGACAGACAGAACACACACACACACACACACACACACACACACACACACACACACACACACACACACACACACACACACACACACACACACACACACACACACACACACCAACGCATGAATGATACTACCAGCCAGCAATGTCTCAGGTCAGGGTTATGGTCTAAAATACAAGTTTGAATGAACATGCGTGTGTGTGTTTGTGTTTGTCCGTGCGTGCGTGCGTGCGTGCGCCCGCGCGTCCGTGCGTGCATGTGCGTGCGTGTGTGTGTTTATATTCAAATCATGAAGTGTCTGGCTATAAGAAACTACCGAGGGTAAAGCTACGACTACAGCCAGGACCTCTACCCATCATTAAGGTAGCTGCATTCCGGCTTTGGAGATTTACATGGAAATGGAGTCAGAACCAATCTAACTCTTAAATTTTTTTTTTAAATCAAGCTTCCTCAAAGGGAGACTTAAGCCAAGGATAGACACGACAAATCTCCGATAACTGTCAGATCACATTCCCCCTCCCCCACACCCTACGCTTTAACCGCTTGGCTAAGCACCGGCCACAGTAAGAGGCAGAGAAGCGTGTGTGATCTACAGGTAACACACCTACCAGTCTAGCCAGAGATTAGTTGGGGGTTCGGTTCTCGTTTGAACCGACACTCCTAACCCTTATCCCCCCCCCCCTACCGCCCCCCTATCCACTAGGCCTTGAATTGTGGTCTGGGTGCTGATCCTTTAGATGAGAAGATAAACCGAGGTACCGCGTGCTGCACATTTAGCACACGTAAAAGAACCCACAGCAACAAAGGAAAACAGTCGTCCAGGCAAATTTTTTGTGTATGAAGAGAAAAGTCAGGGGTGGCGCTGCTCTTGTGTGGCGACACGCTCTGTGTGGAATAGAGAGCAGTTCAAGTTTCACCCAGAGAAAATGATGTACCGTGACTGAAAGTGGTAGACAGTGCAGCACTATCCACCACAACACAACACAGTGCAATACAGCGACAACAAAAAATCACAACACAACACAGCACAATACAATGCAACACAACATAAAAACAACACAAAACAAAACAACCGAGCACAACAATGCAATAAAATACAGTGTCACCGTCTCTTAAACAAGAGCACCCCACCCACCCCCTCCCCCAACCCACTCATCCGGCCAGCCGTCCCCCTCTCCCCTCCCCACGATGATATATCTACATTTCAAATACACGAATTTTTGGACAGTAAGGAAATGTGTTGACATAAACTTGAGTTTTTTTTCCTCAGATATGCATGAACTTTTCTAAATGTAGGGCGAAAAAGAGGCAGGAGACTCAACCTGTCGACCGGTGGGTGTCACCAGGTATATAAGGTTTTTGGCCACTGCACCCAGTGACACCCACACGATGCCCCTTCTGCACTAGCCCCGGTTTTCTCTTGTCTATATTTTTACGTCTGTGAAATTCTCTGTGTGAACGTGATCTAGTAATGCAAATTATGTATGTTACAGTTGATTTTGTTTTTTGTGAAATCCTCCATGCCCCAAGAGGGGTCAAAGGCGAATTGAATCTTGAATCTTGAATCTTGTCCTGCCGACTTCCTAGGCAACATGATTCATTTAAATTTTTTTTTTAATTTTATACCACTTTATGTCACAACAGATTTCTCTGCGTGAAATTCGGGCTGCTCTCCCCGGGGAGAGCGCGTCGCCACAAGTGCAGCGCCTACCCATTATTATAATTCGGTGATGTATCCAATCCAATGATGTTGCTTAGAGCCCCGCCGACCGACCGCACAGGCCATATCGGGGACGTCACCTCGTCACATTTTAAAACTCGTATTTAAAGTGTGCAACTAAATACAGTTTTAAACGTGGTATAAAACCAGCTTGACTGTCCTTGCTTGTATCGACGCCCTGGTCAACAATTAAAGGTCAGCTCAGGACGGCCACCGCGTCGTGGGAAAACCCACATCGATCACACATAAAATGAGATAAGAGACTGAAACACAGACACTCTACTTACATCCATAAAATGAGATAAGAGACTGAAACACAGACACTCTACTTACATCCATAAAATGAGATAAGAGACTGAAACCCAAACAGACACTCTATCTACTTACATCTTTCAGACGTTTCAGGATCAGTATTCCACAGCCCTCGCCGCGGGTGTACCCATCAGCGTCCCCGGAAAACGTGTGGCACTGGCCGGTCGGCGACAGCATGTGAGACTTGCTGAGGTGAACGAAGACGTCAGGTAACATCAGACAGTTGGTGCCTCCGCAAATGGCGATGTCACAGTCTCCTGTGAACGAACACACGTCATTTTTTTATGGTCAGGTCCGAGGTGACATCATAATTACAGTGCATGACGTCATAATGGGTGTGAAACTTTTAGCAGAGGAAGTAAGCATTTTGGAAGTTGTAGAACAAAGAAACAACCCTGGGTGACAAATGAGGTTCTTGATCTCTGTGACAAAAGAAGAGAACTTAAGAAACAAAAGTTCACAAGTCAAGAAGCTTACAAGAAATACATGGATAGCCACAGAGAAGTGAGGAAAAAGATGAGAGAAGCCAAAGAAGGGTGGATAGAAGAACAATGCAACAACATTGAAGCTGGAATGGCCAAGGGAAACAGCAAAACAGCTTACGACACTTTGAAAGCACTAACGAAAACCACACGGCCTAAAGCCTCTGTTATAGAAGACAAAGAAGGAAATCTTTTAACGGAAAGCAATGCCATCCTCCAACGCTGGACAGAATACTGTGAGGGATTGTATAACTACCCACTACGCCCAGATACCAACATAGTTTCTGACAAACCCCCTGAACACCAAGATAAAGACCCACCAATACTAAGGTGTGAAGTAGATGCAGCTATTAAACAATTGAAGAAGGGGAAGTCCCCTGGAATCGATAACATCCCAGCTGAACTCATAGAAAATGGAGGGAATGAAACAGCAAGGCGATTCACAGAACTTTGTCAGAAGATCCACGACACCAAAGAATGGCCAAAAGAATGGACACAGTCTCTTGTAATACCCCTGCCAAAGAAAGGAAACCTTAAGCAATGCCAGAACTACAGAACCATCAGTCTCATAAGTCATCCTAGCAAGATCATGCTGCAGGTAGTCCTCAACAGACTGAAAAACCAAGCGGAAAAACTCCTGGCAGAAGAACAAGCGGGCTTTAGACCAAAACGCAGCACAATGGAACAAATTTTCAATCTGAGAATTCTGATAGAGAAGCATCTCCAACACCAAAAAGACTTGTACCATAACTTCATAGATTTCAAAAAGGCCTTTGACAGGGTATGGCATGATGGCCTCTGGCAAGTACTCAGGCACTTCAACATTGACAGCTGCCTAATTGAAGTCATCAAGGCTCTGTACGAGAACGCAAGAAGTGCAGTCTTCATAAACAATCACGTGGGCGAGTTCTTCAAGACCACGGTTGGGGTTCGCCAGGGCTGCCTTCTCTCACCTGTACTTTTCAACCTCTTCCTCGAAAACATCATGACAGAGACACTGCAAAACCACCACACTTCCATCTCCATTGGTGGAAGACCCCTTTGCAACCTCAGATTTGCAGATGACATTGACCTCATGGGCAGCAGCAAACAAGAACTGCAAATCCTCACAGACAATTTAACAGATCGAGCGAGCGCATACGGCATGGAGGTCAGTACAGAGAAATCAAAGATCATGGTCAACAGCGCGAGTAATGACATCACGGAAATAAAGATGAATGGAGAAATACTAGAAGAGGTGAGCCAATTCAAATACTTAGGCTCCATCCTAACAAAAGATGGCACATCAAACAATGAAGTGAAAGCTCGCATTGCAACAGCAACAGCTGCTCTAGTCAGACTCCAGAGGATTATCAGAAGCAACAACATCAGCTTCTGCACCAAATACCACCTTTACAAATCCCTCGTGATATCTATCCTCCTATATGGCTGTGAATCATGGACTCTGACAGCAGAGTTAGAGAGGAGAATCCAAGCATTCGAGAACAAGTGCCACAGAAGACTCCTCAAAATATCATACAAAGAACACAAGACCAATAACTATGTGAAAGAAGAAATCAAAAAGCGTGTGGGCCCCCAAGAGCCTTTGCTCTCCACCATAAAGAGGAGAAAGCTGATGTGGTTTGGTCACACCACAAGACACAACACCCTAGCAAAAACCATCCTGCAAGGAACAGTCGAGGGCAAGAGAAGAAGAGGCCGCCAAAAGAAATCGTGGGTTGACAACATCAAAGACTGGACCGCCCAACCCCTGCAACATCTCCTACTAGCCACACAGGATCGTGAAGCATGGAAAAAGATCGCTGTTGCGTCTTCTCTCATGTCCCCCCTACGTCCTTTGGGACATGGGACTGAGTGAGTGAGTGAGTGAGTTTGACGTTGTGTACAAGATGTTCTACGTGTGTGCGTTCGCACCCTGGACCTGGGATTATAGTCTCACCAAAAGAACTGTCAAGGAGACTGGAGTCAATACTGATGTAAACTCCTGAGGGAAAAAAAATCCCCTCAAACGGACATCTCGGTGGTGGCTCGAACCCGGGCCATCAGATCACCAGCGCAACGCCCTAACCACCAGGCTTATGGCAACCCCTCCTGGAAAGGAACTGTTGGCGGCAAACTCCTCTCACGTGAACACGCCAGCAGAAACTGGAACCCCCAGCCTCAGTCACGCTCTAACCACCGGGCCATTTCTCCCCAAACACCTCATTACCCTCAGTGGTCGAGGCCACAGCTAACGCAACCACCTAGGAAGCGAGAAGTGTTGGTGTAATCCCCTTTTGAGCTCAAACTCCTCCCCCCCCCCCCCCCCACTAGACCTTGACTGGTGGTCTGTGTGCTAATGTTTCAGATGAAACGATAAACCTAGGTTCCATTTGTAACATGAATCCAGTGCACGTAAAAGAAGCAGCGGCAACAAAAGAGCACTCTTTTGCAAAATCCACCACACCACACCACACCACACCACACCGCACCATTCGACACCACATCACAAATCACCACACCACACCACACACCATACTACACCACCCCCCACCACACCACACCACACCCCACCCCACCCCACCACACACCACACCCCACCCCAACCCACCACCATCCCACCCCAAACCTCCCCCTTCTCCCCCATCTAACCCCCCCCCCACCCCTACCTCCTCACCAGCATCCTGTGTACAGGTAGGTGGGGTGCACTGTACTGACCTGATCTGATGGCCTGAGCACACTCCACCCCACCACACCACACCCACCACACCACACCACCACAGCCGACCACACCACACCCTCCCCCCCTAACCTACCCCCCCCCCCCCCCCCCTGTGTGTACAGGTGTGTACTGACCTGCTCTGATGGCCTGAGCCCCCAAATGCACGCTGACGAGGGCGGAGGAGCAGGCGGTGTCGATGGTCATGGAGGGCCCTCTGAGGTCGTAGACGTAGGAGAGCCTGGCGGAGATGATGGAGTTGCTGATGCCCGTGGCCGTGTAGCTGCCCACCTGGCTGGCCGAGGACGTGAACAGCCCGCGGTAGTCAGAGTTCATGGACCCTGCATGCACAGTCACAGTCAAATTCAAATTCAAAGTCAAAATACTTTGTTTTTTAATCTCTAAAACGGAGGAATTCCTGTCAGACAGCCACAGCTGCGTCAACCCTGGGTTCGATACCCGTTGGAGGAAGATTTTTCTCCTGGAGTTTGCTTTTGTTAATTCTTTTTCTTTTTTTTTCTTCCTTTTTTTTCTTTTCTTCTTCTTTTTTTTTTCTTCGTTTTTTTCTTTTTTCTTTCTTTTTTTCTCCTGGAGTTAACATCAGTGCTGACTCCACCCACTCTCCCCCTAAAAGTCTTTCGGATGAGACTATAAACTGAGGCCCCGGCCGTGTGTGAACGCATGCAGAACATCTTGCGCACACGTTATATCCTGTTCCACTTTATCGTAAGAGTAGGCCATCGTGTGCCGTTGGGAATCAGATGACATTTACACAACTGCATACACACGGGGACTGGATGTAAAAACACATAAGAGTGCTTATCCCATTATCCTCGATATAAAAGAATAATCAAATCAAATCAAATCAAATCAAACCCAGAACAACGTGATACTCGCCATTTACAATACAACACAATACGCTACACTACACGATATTAACACGACACCTGGAAAAGGAACAGTTCGTTATGTGTAAAAGGTAGGTATTGTTGTTGAATAGCCTGGCTGGTAAGGGTAAAGGTAAAGGTGTTCCCATCACCTATGCTGTCGTTGGGGGAGCGAGGATGTCAGAGACCTACTCAGCTTCTCTAGGGGGCCATGCGCCAGCATATTGAGGATGACGCTCATCTCCTCTCCCTCGTTGCTTTAGAACTTCCCTGTCCCTAAAGGTACCCATTGACAGCTGGGTGAACTAAGCTATCTCAAATGGGAATCTCAAGGGAAAAATAGTCATGCCATAACTCCAAATCTGGCGCCAAAGTGCAACAAACATGGCGAATTTTTTTTATTTCAAGTTTGGTATTCATGCTTCTTGTTTTTAGTGTCCTATTAAAACGAGATAGATTACATTTTCGAGTACCCTTACTTTTTAGTCAGAATGTCCCTCTCCTTTACCTCGTGTATTCCAAGTCTTGAGTTTTATACAACAGACAGCAACCTCAGGCCAGACTTGAACCATAACGTGTACAGCTTTCTCCTGTCATGTCAGGCTTAGTTTTCAGAAGGTGAGGATTTTTGGACCCCCAAAATCGAAACATAGTAATGTCAATTACAACAAAAGTACTGAATTAAAAAAAAAATTGGATGGAACAAAATCTTTATGACATTGTCCTCGTGTGTACGGAGAAAAAAGGAACAAGGCAAAAATGAAACGAGGGATAGAAAAGATCGAATCCCTAACAGAATTCGCAGAAAGTGGACATGCTTTTTTATACTGACAGCAACCCCCCCACCCTCCGACATATCCAGGGACGATGTCAGGCCACTCACCAACATAGACCCCGGTGATGGACCCCTGAAGCTGCTGCTTGGTGATGCCAGCATTTTCCAGTGCCATGTGGGTGCAGTCCAGCACCATCCGCTGCTGAGGGTCCGTCTGGTTGGCCTCAAAGTCGTTGATCCCGAAAGACGGTTATCCCACTCGTCCGGCCTGCAGCAGCCATGTTGTGGATGTGTAGTTATAGGATACACGCATGTACAGACATGGATGTATGCATGCACACGAGCATACAAGCAGAGCAGACACATGCAAGTATTACGTACGCACGCAGGCATGCATATACTGACACACACAGACACACAAAGAGACACAGATACACACAGAGACACAGACACTCACACAGGCACAGACAGACAGACACACACACACACGCACACACACATACACATACACACACACTACTACTAACTACTACTACTACTACTACTACTACTACTACTACTACTACTACTACTACTATACTACACTACTACTACTAAGAGATGCTTCATTAAAGGATTCAGCCACATAAAAAGTCACAAGTTTCATGGCTTTTTTTTCTATAACCTGTTCATTCAAGCAGAAAATGCTTGCAAAACAAATAAAAAAAATAATTTGTCATCTGTTTCCTAATTCGCTTATTGTTTCAGAAAGACCTTTCAGAAAAAACAATATCTATGTAGCACCAATACGTGTGTAAGTCTTCTTCTTCGTCGACAGCTCAGACAGCAACTAGTCATTGTCTGTCACATAAACAAGAATGCATTGCACTTCGCTAATCGCCTGAAATGCCAGGCCCAGTGCGTCCGACTTCGGCATGGGAGGGAGTTGTTATCTTGTAAGTCTTTTTTTTTTTTTAAAAGGAAAGGAGAATGGACCAAGAAAGCAGAAAATAAGACATGAAGGGTGTGACAGGAAGAAAAGGAACAAAAGAGAGACAGAGGGAGGGATAGGAAAGACGGAATTTATGCACAGAATTTCCAGAATGTGGAGGATGCTCTGTATGATGACAGGCAACTGGCATCCCACGGAAGATGTGTGTAAGTGAAAGCAGGGCTTAGGAAAAGACTGGTGTGAATCCTGACCAATATGGAAACAACACCGTAATTGGTCGGTAGGGCTGTAAACAGCATGGCTACAGTGAGCTGGTCACCCCCCCCCCCCCCCCTCCATATCAAAGGGGCCTCGATTGTCACTCCTTGCTGATTTACATAACGCACACATATCTTCAAATCGGGTCAAACTCAAACAGATCTTTCCTGGTAAAGTTCAGAAGTATTCTTCTCATGTTCGCAGCCTTGACTGCGTTTTCATTTTGTTAACATCTATTTATAATTTTGGGTTGTGCTCACATCTGTGTTGATATGCAGACAACGTACTCAGCAATTTAAAAAAAGTAATTCTGGTTTCTTATGGATAGGGCTTCTGGCAGTTAATTTATATCCAGTTAGGGACAAGAGAACTCTTAAGGACACCAGACAGGGAGAATGGGGTCAAGAGTGGATGACTCACGCTCTGACCAGCCCGGCCCTTCTGACGTAACTCTTGCCGATAGCCATGGAGTCCGTGCTGTAGTAAGCGTTGACGTTCCAACGGTCGGCTGGGATGTCAATGACGTGGTTCTCGCCATTCACCAGCACGCGCCAAAACTCATCCAGGTTGTCTGCCCCTGGCGTGATGCAGCCCACGCCAATAATGGCAATGGCATCGTCGTCTGGCTGGCTGGTCATAGCTGGTCAGGTGAGGTTAGTTTTCCCACGTAGTGTTCGCTCGTGAAACCTTGCAAGAGAGAAGAAAAGAGATTGTTTGACATGTCGTTGCTATTGGGAATTCGCATCTTAGGTTTTGGGTGACTTCACACACCTGCATTCAATCAGAGTTTGTGATTAACATTTATCTGTTTTCAAAATCGATCTAGGTATTTGCTGACTTCACCACACCTGCTTTCATCAAAGTTTTGATAACTCCTGTTTTCAATCTTCATGTGCTAGAAGATTTTTGTTTTGTTTTCGGGGTTTCGTTTGTTCCTCGGCTAGAGCTCCAAAGGTCACCTGCGAATGCGAATGTTTTTACCTAATCATTAAGGTACTGTATTACGACTTTGGGAATGAAGAGTATATATAGTACTGCATTTTTTTTTACAACTTTGCATTTTAATGAGCTGTATCGCGTATGTGTTGAGATCTATCCACATGGCTGTCTTGTTGCAAAAAAAGGGGGTGAGTTAATTTTGCACTGCTATTTCATGGACAAATCGCATTTTCATGAAGCACCAGCAATTCCATAAATTTTGACAGAGACAGAAAATTTTGTTAGATTTACATTTCATGAAATGAAGAAAACTCAAAACGACATGCGATAAAAAGTGCGTGGAATAAAATCTGGTCATGTTTGAAGTAGAGACAATCCAGGATGAAAGTCAAATCCACTTTGTACTTAAATAATTTTGATTTTATATTATGATTCCACGCTGATTGAATTAAACATATGTCATGTAAGCCTTTCATGGTGAGATAAACACTTGACAATATAGACTGGAAGTCAATCAGATGTATCCAAAAGCGATCCATTCGAGCAGAAACTAGAATCGAGGAAAGAGATGTTTTCCTGCCTTTCCGTGTAGCTTACCAGATGAACTCGGCATTGTTTGCTTTAAACCAAAAAAAATCTACTTTGAAATCATATTTGAAACTTATCGATGATTGCTAGGTTTTCACATCCGCAAAGTTTCCACTCATACAACAAAACTAGCACGACCTTTCTTGTTTGAATAAATCAACTATCACAAAAACTGGTAGCCCTTTTTGCTTTGTAGTTATCATCAAAGTAAACATGGCCTAGGTGGCCTTATCATAAGCATTTTCTGATAATTTGCAACACAGCCTCTCTTATTGAAATCAACTTCTAAATATTTTCAAACTATTAACATTTTCCAGTGTTCCAACAACATCAACAAACAACAACAGAAAACAGGAGCAACAACAACAACAATAGTCATAACGATTGTGTATCATTTACTACTACTACTACTACTACTACTACTACTACTACTACTACTACTACTACTACTACTATATGATGATGATCATCATGATCATATCATGATGATAAAGATGATGATATGAATAAAAAGAATAAAAACAGCAACAACGTAATGATAATAATAACAATGGTAATGAGAAGAACAAGATCAAAGAACAATAACAACAACAACGATGAATTTTTCTTAAAAAGTGCAAAATCTTGCACTTGCAGGCAATACACTGTTAGCACATCTTCACTCCAGCACAACCAACCTCCAATAAAATAAAAAAAGAGCAACAAGCGCACAGGCGCGTACACAAAGAAGAGACAGCGCTAATGTCGCTTGTTTAACCCCTCTGCCCCATCCCCGAGAAAAAAAAGAAATTAGATGCTGTTTGCTACCTTACATTCTGCTAGTCTTTTGGAAAATCGGCAAGCTAAAAAGCCATGGGCAGAACTGAACAGAACCCAGGCCGACCACACAGTTGTCTCTAGACGATTTCTGAAAGCCCCACTGAGAGGAAGACAAACCAACGTGCAGACCAAACTGAAGGTGGCGCCATCCAGCGGCGACAGGTATAACAGAGGAAAGCAGGCACAATTTCAGACACAGACACTCAAACAATCTGAAAAACTCCCCAAATCTAAAAAAAAAAAAATCTCTTCTCCCTAACACTCACTAAAAAATCTCCCTTCCCTAAACTCACTCAAAAAAATCTCCCTTCTCTATAATTCACGAGAAATCTCCTTTCCTTAAATCTCACTCAAAAGATCTCCCTTCCCTAATACTCACAATAAATCCCTTCCCTTAAACTCACTAAAAAAAACAAACCCTTTTCTAAAACTCACTAAAAATCTGCCTTCCCTAAATCCCACTTAAATATCCCTCTTCCCTAGATCTCACTAGAAAAAAAACAAACTTCAATGGCCCACTTTTAGTTTTTGTTTTGTTGATAACATTTGTCCTAAATCTTAAAAATTTTTTTTATAAACATGTCATTATATCAGTAAGAAATAACAGTTACAGAGTCATGATTTCGGACTGTAACTATGTGTAGCGTAAGGTCTTTTCAAAGCTGCCATATTCAGCAAGAGCAGACATCAGGGACATTATAACTAATGGTCATGAAGTCCTGGTAAATTAAAAGGGGGGGGGGGATACGATCTCCCAGGTCAACTTCATGTGCAGACCTACCAGTGCCTTAATTCCCTTCGTGTATATCTACACACACGCACAAGGTCAAGCATGCGCAGTTTAAAGATCTCGTCATTTATTTCAGCGTTCAGTGGGTTACGCAAACACAAGCATACCTAGCATGCAACCTCACAAAATTGAGCTGCTCTGAAGTCGTAATGTGTCAGCTGAGGCCAGCAGGCAGACCTCCTGCAGAGTGACAAACGCAGGAGAAGACCTGGCACTACGTATCTCATCCATCCACTAAAGAGAGAGAGAGAGAGAGAGAGAGAGAGAGAGAGAGAGAGAGAGGAGAGAGAGAGAGAGAGAGAGAGAGAAGAGACGAGAGACAGAGACAGAAGACAGAAGACAGAGAAGACAGAAGAAAAAGAGAGAGAGAGAGAGAGAGAGAGAAGAAAGAGGAACAGAGAGGAGAGAGAGAGAAGAGAGAGAGACAGAGAGAGAGAGAAGAGAAGGAGAGAAGAGAAGAGAGAAGGAGACAGAGAGAGAGAGAAGAGAGAGAGGAGAGATGAGACAGGGTCAAGTAGAGAAGTAGCGCACCACTTGGAGGTGACAGTGCAGGACGGGCTGGGCCAATTTCAGTGATGTACAATTGTGAACCTTTTAAGTAACTGACATTACTCAGTTCTGACAGCACAACCTGTTCCACTGCCTTGAGTATATATATATATAATATATATATATATATATATATTAATTATTATATATATATTATATATATAAAATTATATAATTATATATATTATATATATATTATATATATATATTATATAATTATAATATATATCACAGACAACAAATAGACACAGACACACAGACAAAAACACACATTAACAGAGAGACAGTCGACACACAGACAAGACACACACTCTTCCTCCATCTCCTCTCTCTTTCTCTCTCATTAGAGACCCCCCCCCCCCCTAAAAAAAACCCCACAACAAACCCAAATAGCACTAGAAGTGATGTAACAGATGACGATGACCTTAACATCATCCTTGGAAAACAAAAAACGTTAAAACATAGACCCAACCACATTGAATTCAAACTGAACACCAGTAAAAAAAAATTCTCACTAGGCTGAGAAAAATACTGCCTGGAGAAGACCATGAATCTTCATAAACAAGTTTGATTTAAGCGTTGACAGAAATAGCAACACAGGCCTCCCAAGGGTAAGCTAATTAAAATAAAAATCTAAGCCATAGAGAACGTAATGAAGATGTGTGACGACTTAAAAAGTTGGGTTAAAAAACAAATCGTTCCTGGACTAGTGCTCTGGTGTTCACCAATGGTGTGATTTTGCATACATCCGTTCCTCCCCACTATTTAGGTAGCCGCATTCCGATTTCGGGGATGGTGTCTAAACACGACATTATGTGTGCATGCGTTTTTATGCTGATATTTTTTTGTTTAATGAATTCTCCGTTTTCACCGGCAGGAAATGGTCTACTCTTCCAAAAGGCGGAACAGGTTTTTAACGTGTGTGCAAGATGTTCTTCACGTGTTTGCACATGGAGTCATGGTTTATAGGCTCATTCGAAGGACTTTTTTTGGGGGAGCAGAGTCACTAATGATGCCAACTCTAGAGTAAAATTCGCTGAAACGGGCGACTCCTTGGTGACTCTAACTACTAGGCTACCCCGCCTCTTAATAAAAAAAAAAGAGTTTAAAACCACCCAAAAAAGCATAACTTCTTCCCTACACCCACCACCCCCAATAAACCCACAAACACACACACACACACACACACACACACACACACACACACACACACACACACACACACACACACACACACACACACACACACACACACACGACAAAAACAACAATCCCCCCAAAAAAACAAAACCAAAACAAAAGTCAAAACACCCACTCACCCGAAAAAAAACACACCTCCATATAACAACATCAAAGGAGAACAGTTCAAGGAAAAAACACAGCGCCATAAACAACAGGAATTGTCACACGGACAGACAGACAACGGAAAACTGCCAAGGAAAGCTGGGCCGAAAAACAGTGAGAACAGATAGAAAGAACCACGGGAACAGCCACACACAGACAGTTTATAGGTTTACACTTCATCTTTTGCTTCCGGGTCATGTTCTAGTCAGACAAATTTATGATGATTTTCAAAGATTTATTTAAAGGATGAAAAATTGCACTGTCTACTTGGCTTTGGGGGTGAGGATATAGAGCAGTACCAGGCAGCCCTGAGAAAGCTGAAAATGATCACCAAAATAGGATTGCTAGTGTTCCTACATTGTTGACCCCGAGCACGCATAAAAATATCGTGGTTAGGAAGCTAGCAGGCGATATAGAACTGAGGGGTACAATATTTGCTGGACAAAAAAAAATCAAACTCACTAATTTTGCCCTAAATCACAGGAGGTTTTAGTTAGAGGCTAGTATCTTACAAAAAGTTCGTTTTTCAAAAACAATTATTCTGTGGGAGCCTTAAGTACGTGCCCTGTGAATGCAAGAGTAATACGAGGAAAGAGAAAGAAAAGTCCCCCCCCAAAAAAAAAAAAAAAACCACACACACCAAAAAAACGGTAATGTGTAACTTTAACACTATACACACTTGACCGAAAGTAAGCAAAACAAGTCAGCACCTTTGAGGACAAAATGGTGACTGTCTCACAGCAGAAGTGAACAGCATCAAATGAGGGATCGAGTACTGATCTGAACTGCATGACAAACAGATTGATCGAAATCCTTGTGAATTGAGAACATAACCGTCGTCAAAAGAAGAGGATTTCTCAATACCCCGTGAAGATGTTTGAACTGCAGCCAAGTCTCCGCGGAGGGGCAAAGCTACAGGCGTTTGGATCGGCACAACTTATCCAAACTGGTGGAGAGGCTGTACTCTATTTGCTAATTGCCAAAATTTGCCACCAAGGAATTGATCTTTTTCTTGGACTCTGTAACTAGTTAATCATCACCCATACCCAGAAAGGAAACCTATGGCACCATCAAGCTAATGAGCCGGGCAGCATAGAGAGATTACAAATCAACCCCAACAGCCGCAAGTAAAATAATGTCCTTTTCGCTTACGATCAGGCTGGATTCCGCGAAGTCAGAAATATCATCAAACGTATTCTATTTATCTACTTTATTTTATGTATTCAATTATTGCGAGGATAATGGAATAAACACTCATGAGCCTCTCTACACCCAATCCCCGTACCGTGTGTATGTGTATCCTCTTGAACGAGATTCGAACCTGGGTCAGCAGTAGATCACGAGCGCAATGCGCATAACTCTTAACATGCGCATCATTCTTAACCTGTACATGCATCCTCTGCAAATATGCCAACAACATATGAGGGAGTGCTATGACATTTTTGATAGGCGTCAAACAGGCTTTCAGCAGAGACCAGCAGGAGGGGCTCTGTGCCGAAAAACACGTTACATAAGACAGACTCTATGCATTATCTAATACTCCAAAATCACTAGTAAGACACTCCTTCACCATGCCTTTAGAAAGTAGTTCCATACTTCAGTTGACTTCAGTCTGCCATACCTTTTTTTTTTACAGGCACCACGACTGGTGTTCTTAAAGATCATGTCGCCACAGTCAGAGCTGGAGAAAAAACCGTTACAAATATTTTCTTTGCAGATGTAGACGACATTGTCAGCTTGGCAGGCGGTGAGCCAACTCCACACCAAGATGTTGACAAGACTGCTGGAAACAATCCTCAAAGTGCAGGGTTTGTCCCCCCCCCCCCGTTTCTTGGCTAGAGCTTCTTTGTTCACCAATGATGAGATTTTGCGTATGCGACCGATTTTGCTCACTATGAAGATAGCCACATTCCGACTTCAGGAATGTATGCTGTGTATGTTCGTGTTTCCGACACCCACCGAATGCTGACATGAATTAGCTTGCATATTTGATCTTCTGCATGTATATGTACACGAAAGGAATTAAGGCACTGGCAGGTCTGCACTTGAGGTTGACCTGGGAGATCGTAAAAATTCCCATTCTTAATTCACCAGACACCGCCGAGCTCCAAACCATGACTTCATGGACCATGGGGTTGAAGTGGAACGGTCTTCACCACTCGGCTACAGGTTTGAAATGTACAGCAAGATGCCCCCATTGATGACCACCCTGCACTTGACCACAACC
This sequence comes from Stramonita haemastoma, assembly GCA_030674155.1. Classification (NCBI taxonomy): domain Eukaryota; kingdom Metazoa; phylum Mollusca; class Gastropoda; order Neogastropoda; family Muricidae; genus Stramonita; species Stramonita haemastoma. The sequence goes on from CM060322.1 coordinate 35,625,937, forward strand.
ACTGACCCAGGTGTTCATAAACAGAGCTACAACAGTCACCAGGGGTCCATCATCAGCAACTGAAACAACATCTTTCCAAGAGCAGCAGAGGCACCAGCAGCACTGTCCAGAGAGAAGCCTGGGTGGAAGAAAGACAACATCTTCAAGAAAAGGCTCCTGGAATCACGGATATTGGCCATCTTCTGGCATGTACGGGTATTGGTTATCTTCCTGCATGTACGGATATGGGCCATCATCTTCCTGTAGGCACGGATATGGGTCATCATCTTCCTGCATGCACGTGACACACGGACACTGACAGCAGACCCAGAAGAAATAATCCACGTCTAGAGTGTGGGGCGTCGCGGCAAGGTGCTGAACATCACACACACCGAGTATATCAAACACAAACCACTAGCGCCAGAATACTAGACAGTGCGTTGGTACAAAGATCTGCCATCAGTTAAAAAACCAAACGACGTTGATAAGTTCATGTCACCAGATCCGAGGCTCCACTTACACTATTGTCCTGGGAACTATGGATGGAGGGAGCCACAGGGAAAGAGACAAGACCAGGGGATAGGCATAACTGCAGCAGAGTGGTCAGGAAAACCATGTAGAGAGACTCAGACCTTGGCCCACAACCGCCATCATTAAAGTCATCTATGCTCTGCACTGTGAAAAGGAAGTTAAAGAAAATAAGTCTTGTCCTAAGCGCGGAAAAGCAGCGACCGATATAAAAGTATTGCATTACAAAGGTAGAACTTAATCAGCTTTTCAATCAGCAAGGTAAGACGGATAAAATCATGTACCCCCCTCTCCCCTTTTCAAGAGGAAATTTTCACTACCTAAAGCCTTCTCTCATCTCACAAGTTTGGTGCATAATGATTTTTTCTCAAACTTGTTACAGTGTTTTTCATCAATGTTCCCTTTTTTTTTTTTTTTCTTCTTTTTTTTTTTTTTTTTACTGATAACCTACCCTTAGGTACTTTGGGTGTTTGTACCCTATGGTGCAGCAGTAGCAAGTAGTAGTAGTAGTAGTAGTAGTAGTAGTAGTAGTAGTAGTAGTAGTAGTAGTAGTAGTAGTAGTAGTAGTAGTAGTAGTAATAGCAGCAGCAGCAGAACAGCAGCAGCAGCAGCAGTAGTAGTAGTAGTAGTAGTAGTAGTAGTAGTAGTAGTAGTAGTAGTAGTAGTAGTAGTAGAGGCAGGAGTACAAGTAGTGAGTAGTACAAGTAGTAAAGTACAGATAGTACCGGTAGTAGTATATGTAGTAGTAGTATAGTAGTAGTAGTAGTAGTAGTAGTAGTAGTAGTAGTAGTAGTAGAGGCAGAGTACAAGTAGTAGTAGTATAGTAGTAGTAGCAAGTTGTAATGGTAGCAGATAGTACCGGTAAATAGTAGTAGTAGTAGTAGTAGTAGAGTAGTAGTAGTAGTAGTAGTAGTAGTAGTAGTAGTAGTAGAGGAGGAGGAGGAGGAGGAGGATGATAGGAGTAATAGGAGTAGTATAAGTAGCAGTGATAGCAACAGTAGCAGAAGTAGTAGAAGAGACAATGACGACTAGGTGGCCAACGGTGGCGATAATGAGTCAATGGCAGACAGACAGACAGACATCTGACAGGCTGGCAGACCAACAGGCAGGTAAATAGAACGGAACAAGCATACTGTTTAGTTGAAACTGGTCATCAATACATTTGGAGAGCAAGTGACGCCAGATTTGTGCTTTTCATCAAAAAGTCATCATACAATGTTTTGAATCATAAGTTTTTTTTGTTTCCTTTTTTTTTTTTAAGAAAGTCTGTTCCAGAGCTAACTTCCAGAACACAAGCTATGTTTTTTATTTATAAAATGTCGTTTTAGGCAAAAGAAGATGAATAATGTGCAAGTGTCTGAATTCCTATTCTGTAAACATGTCTCTAAGTGACGAAGGACAATACCATGAACAATGTTATAGATTAGAACTCCTTTGTTAAAAAGTTATTTGGAATTTAAAGTAAGGATGTCACTATTTCTATAGTTATCATCTGTTAATGAAAATCACCTAGAATGTTAATACAAGTTTAACAGCACACTTATGGACTCTAAGAACATGTTTCTTTAAGTTGTTGTTTGTTAGATTCCAAAGTGTGGAAGTATGATGTATGTTTGAATAATATACATGAAAAATACATGTTCTAGCTTGATAAGATAGAAAAAAATGTTTTATTTTACACGGTGAAGTATTTTTGAACCAAAATTTTTTGACAAACTTTTTTGTTTTACATCTGACCAGGGTAAGCTGTAACTAGCTACTCCTTGCGGTATATAACTTTAAATCTCCTCTCTTACTTTATTAATTATAGAGTGATATAGTACTTTGTGTTCCAAGCATAAAGTCGGAATCTGTATACAACTGTGCGTAAATTTCTTTGGTAAAAAGATTTTCAAAGAAACAATTTCTAAAGTTTATAGTACAGAGATCATGCCAATGCAAACTGCTCCCAAAATGCGGTATACTCCTGTTCTCAAAATCTCACAGCCCAGTATTTTTTAATAGTCCTATTCTTAAAGGATTGTATACAAAGAGGTAAACTGATAAAAGATTGAAATAGGGGGATGTTTCAAAGTATATCATATCAGTCTGGGTAATATGTAACATCAGTTGCTGAAGTCATAATATATCATTCAACAGTGGGAAGGAAGGTTACTGTAGTCTTTCCCAGGACCCTGCATATTCTTGTCCTCTTTAAATCAGTAGTTTTGTTCTGGTCACCTAGTAGTGATTAACATTAAACCATGGGGAAAACTAAAGTGATGGTTTAATTATATTAATGTTTTGACGTTTTTTTCGAGTTCAAAAAACCCACGAATTTTGTTTTCTTAGGACTAAGGACCACGCAACTACATACGTTCATTTCATGAAAATAATGATCTACATTTTCTTGCATAACTCGAAAAAACCCTGGAAGGAATCCTTATCGGTAGCGTCTAGGATGATATCGTCAGCAAACACTGGACTTCTGGATAATGAAAAGATTAACCATGGATACATATACTAAAAAAAAGTAATCTAATGTCTAAAAAATCTCCACAGAACTTACAATATCAAAGATGAACCTCCGGTAGGCACACAAGACACACGCTTCCTGCAAAACAAGGGCAGACAGGACCGCAAGAAGGTTTGAACACCGACTGGAAGACAATCCACAACCAGCACAACTCTTCGCCTTAGCCTCCTGGCAATCAACTTGACCCTGAGTCTCCCGTGAAACAAAGATCAGGATCCTAGTGCTACCAACAGGCTGACGAGCGATGGTCTCCGAAAAGGTGATGCGGTCTCTTTATATACCCCCCAGACCCTCCCAGAAAAGGCCAAGCTACCAGTGGCCCTCCCTGCTCCTGCCTATTCTAAGGCCTGGAAGCGACGTGCCACATCGGACTTAGGGACTGTTTAGAGCAGTAAGTCAGCCATCTAGCTTCCTTGTCCTCCTCAGGTTTTTTTGTTTGGGGGGGGGGGGGGGTTCTTTGACTCTTTAAAAAAAGAAGAGTTATAGACAGACAGACACCGATGGGGGGGGGGGGGGGGTGCTGAATTGATCATGGGGCGAGGGGTAGGGTGTGTGGGAGGGGAGAGGAGGTTTGTGTCTTCGGGGTTGTAGGGAAGTGGTAAGGGCGGGTGGGTGGGAGTGGAGTGGAGGGTGGGGGTGGGGGTGAGGGGTGGGGGTGAGGGTGCGCGACTTTTGGCCTAGTACCGACCAGGTTTTTGTCTTGAGCTTAGGCTATGCATGACGTAGTGACAGGACGGGACAGGACAGGACGGGACAGGACAGGGGAAGTGGGGGGAGATGTCAAGGTACTCGGCTCACCTGTCAGAGGAGCTTTGCCTGGAGACCAGAACAAAAAAAGGGGGAGGGGCTTTTGGTGGAGGTCATGTTTCGTTGTCTTGTCGGTTGGTTTTGTACATCTCTCTCTCTCTCTCTCTTCTCTCTCTCCTCCTCTCTCTCTCCTTTTCTCTCTCTCTCTCTCTCTCTCTCTCTCTCTCTCTCCCCCCCGTTATTTCTTTCTTCTTTCTTTCTCTCTCTCGTCTCTCTCTCCTCTCCCCCCCCGTTATTTTTTCTTTTCTTTCTTTTTTCTTTCTTTCTGTCTGTCTTCTCTCCTTCTCTCCATCCTCTTTCTTCTTTCTTCTTCTTCTTTCTTTCTTTTTTCTATCTTTCTTTCTTCTTCTTCTTCTTTCTTTCTTCTTTCTTCTCTACTTCTCTTCTTCTTCTCCTTCTTCTTTTCTCTCCCTCTCTCTTCCCTTCACCTTCCCTCTCTCTGTGTGAAATGAGGGCCGACACAACAGGAGAGGGCTGTAATCAGAAGGCAATGGCAAACCACTGATAATTATGGACTTCTTAGCCCCCCACCCCTCCCCTCCCCAAACAAAATGTTTCAGTGATATGCATAAAACATGACAAAACCTACAACAGGAGGAAATTCTAACACGGGTATATCATGACTGATGAAAGCAAACAATGTGACAAATCGGTGATGTAGCAATCATCTAGTGATGCCTGTGCTGAATATGAATGTTATGTTGTGCATTATCATTCCATGATGTTGTACCTATGCCACGATGCATGTGTTGCATATGTTGTTGTTGGAATGTTTCTGGATTGTTTTTGTTTCCAGATTGTTTGCTTCGTCCCTTAAAGCCTGCCCCATAAAATATAAACTGTACTGACATGGTTGCCATGTCCAGTTTTTCCGTTACGATTGTTGTTATTTTTTTTCTTCATGAATTAACTTTTTTTTAAAAAAATGCTACCAGTGACTCACATAAAGCGCTGCTGAATGGCCTATAAAGTTTGGACAGCAATAAATTTTGATCACTGTTCATTGTTTTTTAACTGCTAGAAAAAGATGTTTTTAGAGATTAGGATAATTATATATCTGTGGGGCTTTTTTGCAGCTGTTAAACCATGGTATGGAATCCATGCCATGAAAATTAATGGGTTGTTTTGAATAGTTTTTTCTTCTTTGCAGGGATATATGTTTTTGTGCTAAATCTCCTTCCCATTGTCTCCTCGTAAAATGGGTTTTTTGTTCCTCGGCTACAGCTCCAAGGTTCTCCAATGAGGAGATTTAGCGTACGCAACCGGTTTTACCCATCATATGGGTAGCCACAGTCCGATTTGGGGGATTGTAAATGAGGTTAAAAGCTTAAGACAATAAACTATTGTCATTATCTCTCCCTCCCTCCCCCCCCTCTCTCTCTCTTTCTTTCTTTCTTTCGTTCCTTCTTTCGTTTGTTCTTTTGTTCTTTCTTTCTTTCTTTCTTTCTTTCGTTCTTTCTTTGTTACTTTCTTTCTTTATTTCTTTCTTTCTTCCTTTTTTTCTTTCTTTTTTTCGGTTTATTTTTTAAATTCTATATCCATTTTTCTCTCTGTAGTTAGCTCTCCGTCCCCCCCCCCCCATCTCTCCGTGCCTCCCTCTCCCCCTTCTCTCTCAGGTACGTGAGCAGGTGCGTGAGCACTACATGAGTATATGCTGAACTACACAATATGAAGGTGTGTTGGCATGACAACCCTCACTTGAATAATTCATGAGAGAGAGAGAGAATTTTAATTGAATTTTATTTAAAGAGGGTTATGGTATAAGCAAACATGCTTTTTTACAACCAACCCTCTGGGTATACTCTCTCAAACCCCCCCCCCCCCCCCCCACCACCACCCACAAAAAAAACTAACGAAAACCCAAAACAACCAACAAACAGAAATCTAGCTACAACCAGACAAAAAAAGATACCCCCCCCCCCCCCCTACCACCACCCAAAAATAAACCCCACACAAAAGCACATTTTTCAGAGAGAGAGAGAGAGAGAGAGAGAGAGAGAGAGAGAGAGAGAAGAGAGAGAGAGAAGAGAGAGAGAGAGAGAGAGCGAGCGATGATGTATTACACATAGCCACGAATATAGGGCAAGGGCATGTAAAGATGACGATACTAATCCGAAAAGAATAAACAACAAAACAAATAATAAATGGTAATGCTAAGCAAAAATGTATGGGTGTCACTGACAGCGACAAGCTCACTTGAAGGATGACACGTCACCTGTTCTCCTCATTCTTCTTCTTCTTCTTTCATCTTCTTTTTCTTCTTCTTCGCAATTCTTCTTCGCAATTCTTCTTCGCAATTCTTCTTCACTCTATTAGAAGCTATGTGGACGCCCCAAAGTAGTTTGTTGTATATTTATTCTCTATTGATGTCAGTTCTCTTCCAAGCCTTGGTGTCTGTTAGTATTTCCCTCGTTCTTCTTCGCAATTCTGCAATGTTGTCTGTCTCCTGCGTTCCTGTCTCCTCCTTTTCTGTCTTCTCCCTTCACTGGGAAGTAGTTTTAATGCGGCCATTGGATCTTGAAACGTGGCCCACGCCAAGGTAACTTTTGATTCTTAACTGATGTTGTCAGATATTGGTTAGGGCCAAAATACTTTGTGATTGTCGGGGGCATATTTATGTTTTCCCTCTGTCTCTGTCTCTCTCTGTCTCTGTCTCTCTTTCTCTTATTCCCCTCCTTCCTCCCCCCCCCCCCCCCCCCGTCCCTCTCTCTCTCTATCTTTCTCTCTCTTTCTCTGTCTGTCTGTCTCCCTCTCTCTCTCTTTCTCTGTCTGTCTGTCTCCCTCTCTCTCTCTTTCTCTGTCTGTCTGTCTGTCTCCCTCTCTTTCTCTGTCTGTCTGTCTCTCTTTCTGTGTCTGTCTCTCTCTCTCTCTCTCACTTTCTCTGTCTGTCTCCCTCTCTTTCTCTGTCTGTCTCTCTTTCTCTGTCTGTCTGTCTGTCTCCATCTCTCTCTTTCTCTGTCTGTGTGTCTCTCTCTTTCTCTGTCTGTGTGTCTCCCTCTCTGTCTCTCTGTATGTCTCTCTCTCTCTCTCTCTCTCTCTCTCTCTCTCTCTCTCTCTCTCTCTCTCTCTCTCTCTCTCGCTCTCGCTTTCTCTGTGGACGGTCTCTGATTCTACAAGACGGAAAAGATGAAGTTATTTACCATTATGTGCGTGTGTGTGGGGGGGACGGGTGGGTGTGGATGGTGTGTATGGATAGGGGGGGGGAGCGTGTGTGTATGTGTGAGTGTGGGGGCGGGTGGGTGTGGATTGTATGGGGAGGGGGGAGCGTGTGTGTGTGTGTGTGTGTGTGTGTGTGTGTGTGTGTGTGTGTGTGTGTGTGTGTGTGTGTGTGCGTGTGCGTGCATGCATGTATATGTGCGGGTGTGAACACGTGCGTATAATGTGTAAATAATGGTGATCATATGTCTTTTCTAGTCAATGGTTTTTAAGAACATTGTATCTAAACATTGGTGTGTGTATGCGTGTGTTTGCGTGTGTGCAAGCGCGCGCGCGTAGAGTGTGAGTGTTTGTGACATTTTATTTGTAGTTATATAATGTTTGAACAAATAAGAAATGTAGCTCCTTCGTGTGTTTGATTATGATTTGTATCAATATGCCTGTCAGTATTGTAATTGCCCTTCAGGGATGATTAAAGTGTTTTTGACTTTGACTTGACTATTTATGACTGCAACATAACTCAGGGCCGGGTTACAAAGGAAAGAATGCGCTCGCGAAACATCACCAGAGGCTTTGTTGCTCTGAGGCCAAGTTTCTGGACCGAAGGACTTGTGCATGCAGAAACAATTACTCCCCTGTCACATCTAGCAACAGTATATACACTTCACTTCCATGACTGTACAAACTGTTGTCTGGTTTAAGTGGTGACGCTTTATCCTTCTTCTTCCTCCTTCTCTTCTCTTCCTCCTCCTCCTCCTCCTTTTTCTTCAGTTGTCAATCTTTTTCTGTTAAAATCAAAACTCTGTCTAGATTCTTCCTCGGTAGAAAAAAGGACATGCCACCATGGTACAGTGATTAGCACCTTGGGTCGCACGTTCGAATCCCATAAGAGGCATAGAGATTTTTCGAACTCCGGGTGGTTTTTGCCCAGAGTGAGTTTGCTGTGGGTCGATTGAAAGACTGGGACCACACAGACGAGCTTCTTTCCCTTTACAGATGCGATTTTGAGAGTGTTGCTCAAATTACGTAACCAATACTGCAGGTGTCTGTATCTATCGGGCCGTGTTGACGCTGGGATATGTTATGGTAGGAAGCGTAGAATAAAGCCCTGTGAAGTAGTCTCAAAGTAAATGCACTTCCATTGTAGCATTATTACGTCATCCTCATTATAATTGATCACCGTGCAATAAAAGAAAATTGTTTCTGATTTGGCGGCCCTGGTTGCTCTGGTCTCATAGTAACATCAGGTTCAGTTTCCCCGTACACCTCTGTGCCTGTGGTGAGTTTGTGTCGAAGTCTCCAACGTTGGAGATTTATGGCAGACTGTCGTTGGAGGGACGTTGTGGTGGTCGCCATACCGAGTTGGCGTCTCAGTCAGTCTGGCTCCGCGACTGAGCTAATACTGTCGTTAGTAGGGGGCTTAGTAGGTGGTGTCCTGCGTATGTTAGCTCAGAACAGGCACCACTAAACACTACCAAAGTGACCCAGCAGCAGTGCAGGGCCCGTCTTGTTGGTGCCCCTATGGCGGCCCTACACTGATGGGCTCCCTGGGAACTTCTGACCCTGAGAATGCAGCTTAACAAATCTGGGTATGGCTGGAGCAAAGAAACTGAAATGAGCGGTGTGGAAACAGCAGAATAGGAACGTCACAGAAGACGAGGCAGTAAAAACTACAAACAAGCAAAAACAAAAAAAATGGGAGAATGCCTTTCAGTTTTGATGATTTGGCTATTTGGTGATGAGCAGTTCTTTAGTGACTTCAAAGATATGTAGATTTAGGTGACATCATTTGATTATTCATTTAAAGATGGGTGTAATAACTGAGAACTGTCAGTAAGTTAAGAGCTAGAGGCATGCATACTTGTATACACACAGATGAGCTTACATAATTCAGTTGTATGTAAATATTTTTTTCTATTCGTTCTTTGGCTGGAGCTCCAAGGTTCAGCAATGGTGAGATGTTGTGTGTGCGATCGTTTTGACCCACTGTGAAGGTAGCAGCATTCTGACTTTGGGGATGTAACTGGGCATGTTCATGTTTCCATAACCCACTGAACGCTGACATGAATTATGGGATCTTTAACGTACATGTTTGATCTTCTACATGTGTATATACGCCGAGAGGAATTAAAGCACTGGTAGTTTTGCACTTGAAGGTGACCTAGGATATAAAAAAAAAATCCACACCCTTAATTCACCAGATACCGCTGAGATTCGAACCACGGCTTTATGGACTCATAGGATTGAAGCCAATCATTCTTAACCACCCGGCTATCGCGTCCGTCAGTATAAAAATGAACAGTGGAAGTATGTATTACAGATTTTTTTTTAAAGTAGGTGTAGCCCCAACCTTGACGAAGTTCATTTTCAATAGGCTAGGAAACAATGTCTTCACTAAAAAAAATTGCACTTGTAACCCACCTGGCGGTGAAACAGGGAGTGCAGGGGGCCTGTGCAGAGAAAGGCACCCCTTGCCAGGCCTCAGCTTGCGCCCTGCTGCCAAACTGTTACATCACAGTCACCAGGAGAGTGCCTGCTCTGTTCTCTGCTCTGTGCCTTACTTTTAGATTCGTGCGTGCACAACAATGTGTGTGTGTGTGTGTGTGTGTGTGTGTGTGTGTGTTGTGTGTGTGTGTGTGCGTGTGTGTGTGTGTGTGTGTGTGTGTGTTTTATTTACTTACTTATTTATTCTTTTATATCGAGGGTAATGGAATAAGCCCTCATGTGCTTTTATTACATCCAGTCCCCGTGTGTATGGAGTTTTGTAATACTTGTCATCTGTTCCCACCGGCACACAATGGCCTACTCTTACGAAAAGCGGAACAGGATTTTAAGGTCTGCGCAAGATGTTCCGCGTGCGTTCACACACGGGGCGTCGGTTTATAGTCTCACCGAAGGACTAATGGGGTAAGAGTAGAGTCGGCACTGATGTTAACTCCAAGGGGAAAATCCCCTCGAACAGGAATCGAACCCGGGTCGTCAAAGTGCCAGCCAATGTTCTGACCCCTAGGCTATCCCGATCCCACCCCCAATGTGTGTGTGTGTGTGTGTGTGTGTGTGTGTGTGTGTGTGTGTGTGTGTGTGTGTGTGTGTGTGTGTGTGTGTGTGTGTGTGCGCGCGCGCGTTAGTGTGTTGTGCGTAGTTTTATGCATGTAGCATTCTTTTGTGTGGTGTGGGCATTGACGTTTTTGTGGTGTAAGCTTTGAAAAACATTGTTTTAACCTGTGTGTGACATTTAAAAGCAATGTGCGTGACTGTGATAGCTGCAGTAGTGACAGCAGTCACCCTCATCCCCATTCATGAAGAGAATTTTTTTTTTGCATTCAACAAAAGACCCCGCAGGAAGTTCAGGCAGAATATGGGCCACTTTTCAAAAAATTAAAGGAGAAACGTAGGCCATTAAATTGCTTGTGGAACTAAAACCTGAAAAGGGAAAAAAAGCAAAGGAAAAGCCCTTTAACTGGTTCTGGATCCGAGGTTGAGAAGAATAAGAAGAAAACTGAACACCACCATTACATCACCATCCTCCCAAGGGAAGGCCACCCAGACATATGTCATCTCCCTTTCAAACTGGATGGAGGCCTTCCAGAAAAGAGAGACAGAACAACTAAAAGAAGACCCATCTTTTGACCTTTTCACCCCACTTTCTACATGGCCCCCTGTGTTAGATAAGATGGCCGCCTTACTGAAGCACTATGGGAAAAAGCTGGAGAATGCCAGGCTTAAGGCCATTCTGGCCAAGTGCCGCATTCCTCAAAACTGCCCTACTTTGGGAGAGCCACGCACACAAAACAGGAAGTCAGGTCAGTGCTAACACCTATGGTAAAATCAGCTGATTCTTAGCTGTGGAATATACAGTGGACCACCGCTCATGCAGCAAGGGTGTTCATGCAACCTTTTCGTAAGGTCAGCCAGGCACTGAGAAAACCAGAGCAGCTCAAGGACACCAGAGCCAAACTCGGTGAATGCATGGGGAAACTGGCAGACACCCTCGGCCTTACTGGGCACGTAACCTTTGACCTCTCCATCAGAAGAAGAACAACACATAAACCATGCCTCTCCACAAAGACAGTGCTGGCCTTTATGCTACACGCGTGACCATGAGCAGTGAATGGCTTTGCCTCACCAGGGCAGAATTTCGAACAGCTCTGAAAGAGGATACTCAGAAATTGAGCAACTCTATGAACGCAGAGGGAAAAAACCGACAGGATCCAAGGCCAGTGTTATGGAGGTCATTGCAGCAACAGCAATCAGCAGTTTTCAGGGCGGGGCTACCAGCCAAAAAACAGCCAGTGGAAATCTTAGGTAGTGGAGAAGCTTTGAAAACAATGTGTGAAGAAAGGTGAATAAGGGAACCACCCTTTCCTTTCCCTCCTGAGGTCAGCCCCACAACATTGAGGCATGCTTATCCCCCTTACAATGCCTTTATGATAAACTTCAATCCTTTACTGTATATAGGGCAAACCAGAGATCAGTTACATCATTGGGGTAAAGAAACCTCTAGTAAGAAAGTGCTTGACACAGTCAGGGGGTTAAAAGAAAGTCTTACCCCACAGAAACTAACTGGTCCCATCAAAGGTATTTTAGCCACTTAGAAAATGAAACTGTGGAGTCAATAATCTATAATTCAATAAGAAAATGTCAGTGTTTTGTCAGAGAATAAGTAAGCCAGAACAGGTTGTCTCTCCAATTTCCGAACAATCATAGAAAAATAGAACTCGTCCTACAATTCTCCACCCGAAAGCCTCAAACCAAAGTGAAGAGTATAAAATGGTTAAGAAAACACATTATATAATGCTTTGAAGTCTACCACAACTGCTGCTTCTTTGCATCAATTGATCTACGTGATCCATACATATCATTCAGTGCCCCTTTTTAGAAAAGAAACCCCCACAAATTTCTTTAATCTCCACTGGGCAGGGTACTTTGTTTCCAAGCTGCAGCAACGGGATCTGGACCCATTTCTACAATGTTCACAAAACTGACAAAACCAATCGGGTTCACCTGCATGAATCTGGACACTGTGACATCTTTGATAGAGGACATTCTGATAGTGGGGCACACAGAACAAGAAGTCACAGAAGGGGTTGTTGACACAGTCAGACCATCTGCTAGTTTGAGGCTACATGATGGGACATCACATTCTGAACCAGGCAAGAAACCCCCCATTTAAGGTTGTAATCAACCCTCAGGACATGAGTGTTGGGCATACCGTACAAGAGAATGATTAAGTGATTGCAGTAATCTATTAAAGCAAAGAAAGCAAAGAAATTTGAGAACAGTGGCCTCTTGTTTAGGCCTCATGGTTTAAAGTTTGATTGATGTTCCCCATTGGCAACTCTGGAACACAGGAAAAAGTGCATTGGAAATTGGGACTTATTCATGACACAGTTGCCGACAAATATGACTGTAGGGGACAGAGCAGCCAGGGAGAGGAGATGGGCACCACCCTCAATAGGATGACCCCTAGAGAAGCTGAGGTCTCTGACATGTATTTCCCCAACAACGGCATATTTTATTGGAACACCTTATCATAGGCTCAACTGTTGGGGCTGTGGTGGTAGAGGGGGGATACCTGAAGGATCTTTCTTCATGCTGTTGCCCTGTGCTGATGCTGCTGTTGCTGCGGTTGGCCTTGGCTGAGGTGAAGAGGGGAATACCCCTCAAGGCCTCTGGCTTCGCTCCTTTTCCTGTTCAAAGTCTGGGTTCTGCTGTCGTGCCTGTGGTGGGAGAGGGAAGGGGAATTCCCGATACCTGAGTTACATTCTGCTTCCTGCTGCAGTGCCATGTGCTGCAGCTGTGCTTGTTGAGGTGAAGTGAAGAGGGGAATCCCCGTTATGCTTCCTGGGTACAGCACTGGTCAGAAACGGAAAGTTGTCAGTGTTATGCGAAACGTGTATTTGGACGCATTTTCTGTGATATCATTGGGTGACACAACAGTGGCAGTTGAGGATGACACACACGCTTCCCTAGTCATTAGCTTTGAGACCTTGAGGGTCAAGGACTTGTAGAGACTCTTCCCACTTCGTGTTGTTCTGAATGTGGTGTGTGTGTGTGTGTGTGTGTGTGTGGTGTGTGTGTGTGTGTGTGTACGTGTGTACGTGTGTACGTGTGTACGTGTGTGTGTGTGTGCGTGAGTGTGTGTGTGTGTGTACTTTATTCTTTAATTTCGAGGACGGTGGAATAAGCACTCAAGTGCTTTTTTACATCCAACTCGTGTGTATGGAGTTCTGTAAATTTTGTCATGGGTTTCCACCGGCGCATAATGGCCTACTCTACGAAAAGTGCGACAGGTTTAATGTGTGCGCGAGATGTTCTTCGTGCGTTCACACACGGAACCTCGGTTTACAGTCTCATCCAAAGGACTTTTGGGGGGAGTGGAGTCGGCATTGGTGTTAACTCCACAGGAAAAATCCTCTTAATACAAGATTCGAACCTGTGTGTGTGTGTGTGTGTGTGTGTGTGTGTGTGTGTGTGTGTGTGTGTGTGTGTGTGTGTGTGTGTTTGTGTGTGTGTGTGTGTGTGAGTGAGTGAGTGTGTATGTGTGTGTATGTGTGTGTGTGTGTGTGAGAGAGAGAGAGAGAGAGACAGACAGACAGACAGACAGACAGACAGAGAGGGCAGTCCTAAATTATGTGACAGAAGGATTACCGAGGAGTCAAGGCCGAGTGAAGGAGGTGTGTGTGTGTGTGTGTGTGTGTGTGTGTGTGTGTGTGTGTGTGTGTGTGTGTGTGTGTGTGTGTGTGTGTGTGTGTGTTTGTGTGTGTGTGTAAGTGTGTAAGTGTGTAAGTGTGTGTGTGTGTGTTTGTGTGTGTGTGTGTGTGTTTGTGTGTGTGTGTGTATGTGTGTGTGTGCGCGCGCGCGCGCAGATTGTGGCCACGTGACTTATGAGGGATATCTGGGATACCCTCTCATTCATTTTCAGATTCGCCAATGACACGCACACACATAATATGTGGAAATTGTACCCATTTCCTGACACGTCAGATTTCTATGCCCGAATTAGGGATGGTCTCTAGAGGTGTGTGTGCTGCAGAGCACGTCGTCTAAACTACACCACTAGGCGGTTAAGTCTCTCCCCCCTCTCCCCCGCCCCCTTTTGTGCTTTTCATTGTTTGTGAAACGCCACTTCTTCTCCAAATAATTTTGCCACCGAGACCCATCTTCGAAGCACACGGCTATTTGCTGCAGATGCTGTGGGAATTTTGTTGTTGTAAAGATGTAAAACGTGGACCTTAACAGCAGACATTGAAAGAAGGATACAGGCAATGGAGATGAGTCATGTCAAGTCAAGTCAAGTCAAAAATACTTTAATCGTCCTTGAAGAGCAATTACGATACTTACAGGCATATTGATACGAATCATAATCAAAAGACACAAGATAGCTACATTTCATAATTTTTCAAACATTATATGACAGCTTCAAATAGAAATATCAGAAACATTCACACACGTACGCGCACGCACACACACGCACAAACGCACATATACACACACCAATGTAAGGATACAATGTTATTAAGACCATTGACTAGAAAGGACATAATAAATAATCACTATCATTTACGTATGTACGCACACACTCGTACACGCATGTATACATGCACGCACGCTTGCATACACACACACCATCCACACACACACACACACACACACACACACACACACACACACACACCACGCACACACACACGCACACACGCACGCACACACACACACACACACCACACTGGCAACACACACACGCACACACGCACGCACACACACACACACACACACACACACACACACACACACACACACACACACACACACACACACACACAAACAAACAACACAATAAATGCAATGTTTTAGAACCATTATCTAGAAAGACATAAATTTACAAACAAACAAAAAATCAATAAAGCTTTCGCAAACTCCTTGGTATCTCACACAGTGATAACACTACTAATGAGGAAGTGAAAATCAAAATTGAAAACGCCCTGGGCCATATGAAGAGCTCTTTCTTCAGTGAAAAAACTCGAACTTAAGTGGTACAGAAACGTCACAAGAACATCTAGACTAGACTGGCAAAGACTGTCTTACAGGGAGACGAAGTGGCAGACAGAGAAAACGATGGGAAGACAGCATCAGAGAGTGGAGGACAGGCCTTGAGTGGAACAATTTGCTGAGAAAAGCTGAGGACCGCGAGGAGTGGAGGAAGCTGGTTGCAAAATCTTCAGTGGTGCCCACAGGATAGGTGAAGGTGAGGGTAAAGCTGCAGGAGAGGGGATGAGAGGAAGGAGCTCCTGCTTTCAGTGTGCTTTTTGCAGATATCTTTAGCCTTTGGAGTGTCCAGCAAACGCCCCTGTTGCTATGTTTGTGAAGCTGGAGGACCCGTGATCAGAAGACAAACAGTACACTGCAGATAAGGCACACCATGCACAAACTGCCTGCCTGCATACCCTCGACATACTGACATCAGGTTATGGTAATATCAGAACAAAAAGACACTAAAACACTAAGTGCTTTCCACACATAAACATGTCATTTAACTGGACAGTAGTATAGGAGTGCTTCTGTATCTTCCTTGTCTTACAGGTCTGCGCTGATCGCTTTTAGTGTTGAAAAAATTATGACTGCATGCTAGTCTAAAGTGCCAACCTTGAATTGTACATGAGATGACTATGAGCAAGATGTAAGTTGAACATTGTTATAGGCTGATGACACACAGTTTACTCGGAGTTTTTATAAGAACATGAAATCTGTAGTAGATACTAAAACCAATTTTGGTATGATGGCTATTTCAAAATGGATGTGACAGTTTAAGGTGTTCTCATAGCCTTACGCGGTCGTTGCGGAGTGAGATGTCTCAGCTTCTCTAGAGGCCAGCATTTTGAGGGTGACTCCCATCTCCTCTCCCTCGCTGCTTTACCTTCCATGTCCCTAAAGAGGACAGGTATTTATTTATAGCTGGGTGAACTGGGGGACTGTACTAAAGCCAAGGTGCGCAAAACGGTAACCCATCCACTTGATAACCACGTTCCATGCTGCTCAACCTTAACTTCAGGAAAGGGAGTGTTCTGACCACCGGGCTATCCGGCCCCCGTTAATGGAGCTAAGACCAAAGTTGGTGGGGGTTTTTCAAAACAAAAGTTCTGAACTAATCCAAAATTTTGTTACAGCGGTTAAGAGCTTGAATCTCTGTCTTGATTTCAATATTGTGGGATTTATTCTTAATCATGACAACAAATTCAGTGTTGTAGAAAACGCTTCTACAATAAGGCTTCAAGATATGTGGTTCAGTCTTCCAGGGAGCTGAAAGAATATAATGTTTTTTGTGTGAAAAAAGATTTTTCCTTTAGATGTTAATATAGAATCATTTGATAAAGTGAAGGTACCTAGTATCTATATTTCTCTATGATAGCAATGAGAGAGAGAGAGAGAGAGAGAGAGAGAGAGAGAGAGAGAGAGAGAGAGAGAGAGAGAGAGAGAGAGAGAGAGAGAGAGAGAGAGAGAGAGAGAGAATCAGACAGACAGACAGACAGACAGACAGACAGACAGACAGATAGATAGACACCATTATCTGACTTACTCATATTCAGTTTTACCTGAAGAGAAACCGAAGCTCTTTGTAAGCTACTGTTTCAGACAGCAACATCACCAAACAGTAGTCAAATAAATATTTTCAAACCATTATTTCCAAATTTTGCACCGGATGAACTATACTGATAAATAAAGAAAATAGGATAGGGCTACAGACGTCCTCCTGCTTTACCCCAGATGTCCAATTTATATACTCAGTTAAAGATGAACCAGATATCACTCTAGCTTTAACAGAATGATACATTCTTACAATACTATGACACAATTTTCCCCGCACCCTGTTCTTAAACAAAATTCTAAAGTATACATTTATTTCTGAATCAAACGCTTGTTCAAAATCAATAAAGCTATGAAAAGTTTGCGATTTAAACAGGACTGTTTTTGTACAAATACTATCAGAGTGAACATGTGATCCACAGCTGAATAGTTTCTCTTCAATTCTGCTTGACATTCCCCAGGTATATTGTTTTCATTCACTCTTTCCTGAAGTCTTCTATATTACGGCACAGTGAAGTTTACTTGTGATGCTGCATAAAGAAACTCCACACTAATGGTTTGAGTTATTAATGTCATCTTTTACGGAAGGGGAGAACAACTGATCCTATCCATATTTCAGCAAACACACCCATGTCAAATTCAACATTCAAAAGTCTAAACAGAAACCCCATTACCACATCAAATTTAGTCACATATTTTATTGTCTCCCAAATAATTACATCTGGCTCCGCAGCTTTACGATTCTTCATTTGTCTCAACAATGCTTCTCTTGAAAGAAAAGAAACTACGAGATTATATATATATATATATTTTTTTTTTTTTGATCGAGGATAATGGGATAAGCACTCATGTGCTTTTTTTTATCCAGTCCCTGTGTGTTTGCAGTTGTGTAAATATTGTCATCTATTCCCACCTGCACACAATGGCCTACTCTTACGAAAAGCGGAACAAGATTTAACGTGTGCACAAGATGTTCTGTGTGCGTTCGCACACGGGGCCTCGGTTTACGAGAGAGAGAGAGAGAGAGAGAGAGAGAGAGAGAGAGAGAGAGAGAGAGAGAGAGAGAGAGAGAGAGAGAGAGAGAGAGGAGAGACAGAAGAGAGAGAGACAGAGAGAGACAGAGAGAGACAGAGAGACAGAGAGACAGAGACAGAGACAGAGACAGAGAGACAGAGAGACAGAGACAGAGACAGAGACAGACAGACAGAGACAGACAGACACAGACAGACACGGACAGACACAGAGACAGACAGACAGACAGACAGACAGAGCACAAAAAATCGTGCGAAATACTGAGATGACTTACTGCACAGCAGAGGGTATGCTATACATAGGTGATGTATTAAAAACAAAAACAAAAAGACGATGCGTAGTTTACCCCCACCCCTATCCCCTCCATCCACGGAGGTAGGTGTTCTCACACAGCCATGTTACATTCATGGCGGAAGTTTACAGATGCTGTCTTTTGGTTGGACATCAGCCTCCTGCAATGTGTTTTCTTGACAAGAAAAAAGAGGGGAGAAAAAAGGACCCAAAGTTCTCGTGCATAATCGCAAGCTCACGATCGTGACGTTAAAGACTGTATCCTTTTTGTATCCCGTGTTGGGGCGTATCTGTATTCCTGGCATGTTCGACCGCATTAAACTGGACCTACTCGCCTCGGATGAGCCCCTGGTCAAGGTCTTGTGTGGCCCCGTTACATAGTTTGGGCTTGTCTGCAGGTTTTGTTGTTGTTTGTTTGTTTCTTGTTTGTTTGGGTTTTTTGTATATAGAAAACGAATATAAACAGTTTAAGAGCAGGGAAGTTCACTTCAGTTGCCAGCCATATTACATGAAAACAAGACTATAACACATTTTTCACAGAAAATAGTCAAAACTTAGCGTCAATGTGAACAAAACATTTCTTTTTTGCTTTTGTATTAAAATAGTGAGGCTTTTTGTTCTTACAGCATTTGGCATTTGTCAGTTCTTTTACGGAAACTAAATGCGTAATGTGCAAGCAACTTTGGTTTGTCGTCCCATAGAGTAGATCCTAGTAGACCCCTGCGCGAAAAGGCCGTACTTTGCACAGCCAGGTTAATAACAATCGTGCCCCTGAACACCAAAGTGACCCAGCAGCAGTGCAGGGCCCCTCTGGCTGGTGGCCCCATGGCGGCCTGACGTTGATGGGCTCCCTGTGGACTTCTGACCTTTAGGATACGACACAAAGAGTGTGAGTATGGCTGGGCTGGAGGAATTCAATTGAGCAGCGTGGGAACAAGCAGGCACAGACGTCAAAGAAGATGAGGCAGCAAAAAAAAAATCTATTCTATCTTTTTTTTTTTCGAGCACAATGGAATAAGCAATCATGTGCTTTTTTACATACAGTCCCCGTGTGTATGCAGTTTTGCAAATGTCATCTGTTCTTACCGGCACACAATGGCCTACTCTTACGAAAAGCGGAACAGGATTTAACGTGTGCGCAAGATGTTCTGCGTGCGTTCGCACACGGGGCCTCGGTTTATAGTCTCATCCGAAAGACTTTTGGGGAGAGTGGAGTCGGCACTGGTGTCGACACACCAGAAAAATCTCCTCGACCGGGAATCGAACCCGGATCGTCAAATTGCGAGCGCAATGTTCTGACCACTAGGCTATCCCGTCCCGTCATCGCCACTTTGAGGACCAGCACAGACAGACTCAAAACGTGACCGAAACCATTCCGACAGAGACCATCATTGTGTCCACTGCCCAGGAATACCTAGCAAAAGAAATGCAGGAGGAGATGGTGCCATTTGGTTTTTTCTGTTCCTCGGCTTAGAGCTCCGAGGTTCACCAATGGTGAGCTTTTGCGTATGCGATCGACCGTTTTTGTCCACCATGAGGGTAGCTGCATTCTAACTTCCGGGGTTAGTGTCATTCTGAAGTACTGCTAACATTTCTCGGAGTCACGGTGCAGTTGGAATTTCTTTTACATGGTGCTAACTCTCCATGGAGGCCTGACAACCTGTTCACTACCTGGGTGGAAAGAGAAAAGCCTCACACTGCCTCTCCTCTTTCACCACCACACCACCACCACCACCACCGCCACCACCAACCACCACCACCGCCGCCACCACCAACCACCACCACCACTGCCACCACCAACCACCACCACCACCGCCACCACCACCACCACCAGCGCCACCACCACCACCACCACCATCACCACCACCACCACCACCACCACCGCCACCACCACCACCACCAGCGCCACCACCACCACCACCACCATCACCACCACCCACCACCACCACCACACACCACCACCACCATCACCACCTCATCCATGCTTTCTTCCGTGCCATCTTTTTTTTTTTCTTTTCGTTCCTCGGCGAGAGAGCTCACAGGTTCAGATTTTGCGTGTGCGACCGTTTTTATCACCAGAAAGGTAGCCGCATTCCGACTTCGGGGCGTGTGCCAGTTTGAAAGGGATAGCTACGAGCTTGAACCCAGATCTACTACAACAGCAACTTTCACGGAGTCGTTTATCCGGGAAGGACACAGCCGTCACAACCAGAGCTCTTCAAGAGCAAGCAGACAAAGGGAAAAGTCCTGGCTTTAAATGAGACTCCACACCAGTCCTATCCCTGTGCTTACAGGCTTGTGCACGTAAAAGAACCCACGACATTTGGAAATGGGAAAGAGCAGGAAGGTACCTTATTTTTTAAACCCCCCCCCCCCCCCCCACACACTTAAGTGAATTGTTTACCTGATTGCCACTGTTATGAATGTAGACAATGTATATAGGCGCTTATATACATGTACATGTACTCATAAAATAAGTATGTCTTATTTTTGGCTTTATTGATTTTTTGAAATGTTTGTAAATTCATGTCTTTCTGGCCAATAGTTTTAAAAACATTGCATTTATTGGTGTGTTTGTGTTATTTATTTATTTATCTATTTATTTATTTATTTATTTATTTATTTTTATTCTTTTATATCAAGGATAATGGAATAAGCACTCATGTGCTTTTTTCATCCAGTGTACGCAGTTATGTAAATATTGTCATCTGTTCCCACTGGCACACAATGGCCTTCTCTTACGAAAAGCGGAACAGGATTTAACGTGTGCGCAAGATGTTTTGCGTGCGTTCGCACACGGGGTCTCGGTTTATAGTCTCATCCGAAAGACTTTTGGGAGAGTGGAGTCAGCGCTGATGTTAACTCCAGGGGAAAAGTCCCCTTGAACGGGAATCGAACTCAGGTCGTCAAATTTTGTGCGCAATGTTCTGACCACGAGGCTATCCCGTCCCGTGTGTGTGTGTGTGTGTGTGTGTGTGTGTGTGTGTGTGTGTGTGTGTGTGTGTGTGTGTGTGTGTGTGTGTGTGTGTGTGGTTGTGTGTGGTTGGTGTGGGTGTGGGTGGGCAGGTGGGTGGGTGGGTGTGGTGTGGATGGTGTGTGTGTATGTGGAGGGAGGGGTCGTGTGCGTGTGTGTGTGTGTGTGTGTGTGTGTGTGTGTGTGTGTGTGTGTGTGTGTGTGTTGGTGGGTGTGGGTGTGGTGGCAGTGGTGGGTGGTGGTGTGATGGTGTGTGTGTATATGAGGGGTCGTGTGTGGTGTGTGTGTGTGTGTGTGTGTGTGTGTGTGTGTGTGTGTGTGTGTGGTGTGTGTATGTTGTGTGTGTGCGTGTGTGTGTGTT
>CM060322.1:35649664-35682164 GCA_030674155.1 Stramonita haemastoma
CTGAATGTGAGACTTGTCTCTTGAGGTTCATTTTCACCATTACTGTATGTTATTTATTTATTTATTTATTTATTTATTTATTTATTTATTTTGTATCGAGGATAATGGAATAAGCAATCATGTGCTTTTTTACACCCAGTCCCCGTGTGTATGCAGTTTTCTAAGTGTCATCTGTTCCCACCGGCACACGATGGCCTACTCTTACGAAAAGCGGAACAGGATTTAACGTGCGCCCAAGATGTTCTGCGTGCGTTCGCACACGGGGCCTCGGTTTATAGTCTCATCCGAAGGACTTTTGGGGAGAGTGGAGTCAGTACTGATGTTAACTCCAGAGGAAAAATCCCCTCGAACGGGAATCGAACTCGGGTCGTCAAATTGCGAGCACAATGTTCTGACCACTAGGCTATATCCCGCGCCTGTATGTCACACCCTCTGCATGCTCTGACTCAAATCACGCTGTCTGCACACTTATGGACTCTCTCATCGTCACCCAATATCAAATAATTATACACGTTAAAGATCCCGTCACTCATGTTAGCGTTTGATGGGTTACGGAAACACGAACATGCCCAGCATACACCCTGAAGTCTACAGAATCTTCACTATGTTGAAGGCGGTAGAGAATGGAAAAAAGAAAAATACATCCCCTCAAATGCATCAAATACATTCATTTTTTCTAACAAGAATACCATCACACATATAGTCTTTCACCTATCATGCAACAATGATACTAGCGGTGGTCTAGAGGCAACGCACCTGCCTAGAAAGCGAAAAGTCCGGGTCGGAGTGTGCGGTGGTTCGAATCCCGTTTGGGCCCAAAAACTTTTCCCCCATCCATTAGACCATGAGTGGTGGTCTGGGTGCTAGTCTTTCGGATGAGACGGTAAACTGAGGTCCTGTGTGTTACACATCATTATTTAGCGCACGTAAAAGAACCCACGGCAAAAAGAGGGTTGTCCCTGGCAAAATTCTATAGAAAAAGTCAGTCTGGTAGAGAAACAAATACACTTGTAGACAGAAAAAGAAAAAATAAATAATGGGTGGCGCTGCACTTGTGGCGACGTGCTCTCCCCGGGGAGAGCAGCCCGAATTTCACGCAGAGAAATCTGCTGTGACATAAAGTGGTATAACTAAACTAAAAATAAGCTCGAGACCGGAGATCAGGCAAACAGTCTGTCGATGCTGTTTTCAATGCACTGTCCTCCGAGCGATTTCTTTCCTAATGTGGTGCTCATAGTTGCCTCAGTTTTAACAAGCATGATAATGATGTTTCTGATGATAGTTTAGGAGCATTTTTGACTCATTTTCTAAAACAGGAAGATTTATAATTACGCTTAAAATATGTAATGTTCCTTTTACCTTCAAGATTGTTTAGCACAATGTGTTCCGAACAGTTCTTCCAGAGTAACGAAGGCTTGCATTGTCCTGGTTTTGGAATTACCATGTTATTTGTGTACCTTGATTGATTGATTAGAACCCTAGAAGTCAGCGTAGATTCAGCAAGACATTAATTATGTCAGATACATAATATACAACCTGACTCACTCATCCCTCCCAGCAATCACTGTAGAGTTGA
Organism: Stramonita haemastoma; assembly: GCA_030674155.1. Lineage (NCBI taxonomy): Eukaryota > Metazoa > Mollusca > Gastropoda > Neogastropoda > Muricidae > Stramonita > Stramonita haemastoma. The sequence goes on from CM060322.1 coordinate 35,651,241, forward strand.
AATTCACACTGGATGAGAAATATGGGTGTATGACTCATCCCCACACAGGTAGCTGCACTCAGACTTCAGAAGATTGATGGGTTTGACAGGTGGCAAGAGGCAGTGACTGAGCGGTGAGATATACCGGACATCCATCCCATGACTGGTTCATACAGCCACCAAACTGCCAGCGCTGTCTTTTGGCATGTTGCCAAAACACCTCTTGTCTGATTCAAGTTGAACAGGAACAGAAAAAACCAAACAAACAGACAGTGACATGTGACAGAGTCAAAAAGGACACAACACACAAGACAAAAACGAATGAGGATTTCAGATGAAACAGTGGTGTAGAGGTAGCACACCCATGTGCAAAGCCAGAGGATGGGGGTTTGATTCCCTGCTAAACCTGAAGTTTTCCTCCCCTCCACTAGAACATAGATGGGTTGTCTGGGTGCTAGTCTTTCGGATAAGACAATCAATGGAGGTTAGTTAGTTCTTCAGTTTAATGTAACGTCATTCCACCCAACAGTAATATTACACAGATAAACCCAGGTCCCGTGTACCTCACACATATAGCAAAATTGATGTCAACAAACCCACGGCAATTAACGGGTTGTCCCGAACAAGAAAATCCACTCTCACAGGGAAATTAAAACAGACACAGGCAAGAACAAAATAATCCGTGGAACGCAGCCTGAATTTCACTCAGAAATATCGTCCGTGAGAGATAGTGATAAACAAAGCAAAACAAAACAATACAATGCAATACAACACAATACAATACTAAACGATAAAAAATGAATAGGCAATTGTATTAAACATAAAAACACGTGGAGAAAAAAAAAGAGAAAAGACAGAAAGAAAGAAAAGAAAAAAAGGAAATGCACGGCATCAAGAGAGTGAAACAAGACTTTTTGCACACCCTATAGTCTTCCTCTTTGCCCTGCAGAAAATAAAGCCTGGAAACGGGGAGGAGGTCAAAGGTAGAGAGTGTTCCCATAATACATGTGGCCGTTGGGAGCCAAAAGACTAGCACCCAGACCGCCCATCCATGTTCTAGTGGAGGGGAGGAAAACTTCAGGTTTAGTAGGGAATCAAAATCCCATTCTCTACATGGGGAGCCTCAGAGACCTCAGCTTCTCTAGGGGCCAGCATATTGAGGGTGGTGTCAATCGCCTCTCCCTCGCTGCTTTACCTTTCCTGAACTTTAAGAGGGCAGCTACTCAATACAGCAGGGTGAACTGGGGACTATATTGAAGCCCAAAAGCTCTAACGGTCACCCATCTACTTGGTAACCACGCTCGATGCTGCTTAAATTAATGTTAGCTTAGGGAAAAAGAATGCTCTAACCACTGAGCTATCGCGTCCCCTTTTACCTTGAAGCAGATCCCCAGAAAAAGGACCCTAGCATTTGAAATCAGAGGTCTGTCACACCCACACCTCCCACCATAACTCGCTATTCTACGACAGGTAGATGGAGTTTTTCCTCCTTTCTTTTATCCCATCCTTCCTAAAATGGCTCCTAGCGGAAAAGTGGTTCAGGTGCAATGCGACTAATTTAGTGGTGGAGAGTCGCATATGTATAAAAGAAACTTACTTTAGCTATGAAAAATGACTGCTTCAACAATCAAGGGAAGTGCATATGTTTAGAAGTGACTTACTTTCGCCATGCAAATGACTGTCACAAAAATCAAGAGGAGTACATATGTTTAAAAATGAATTACTTTCGCCATGCAAATGACTCACATAAATTAAGACAAGTGCATACATGACTCTCCATCCCGGAATGAGTCGCTTTGCACCTGACCCACTCTTCTGCTAGAAACCATTGTAGGCAGGCAGGTGGGGTCCAGGTTGTCTATTTAGAAGTTCCCATCAATCATAAATTGTAAAAGTTTCTCCTATTTTGTATGTCCAGCTCTATGAAATACTTAGGCGTTGTTATGGACAACACACCCTCTATGCAAAAACTCACCACCCCACCTACCAGTCCTGCTATCATCAATTATCGGGCATAAGTGCAAATCGCAAGTATCTGCCCACTGATGCAACATCCAAGCTTGTCACTTCTATCATTCTCTTACGTTTGGTCCACTTACTGTAACTCTCTTTTGGCTGGCCTACTAGCATCGTCCATCCACGCCTTCAAGGCATACAAAACTCTGCAGCTCGACTAGAACTAAGAACGAAACAAATCTGAACACATCACTCCTTTCTTGTGATCTCTTCAATGGCTCCCTATCCCTATTCTGTTTGTTGCTTTATAAGACTCAGCGCTATAAAAAAAAAATCCATACATAATAATAATAATAATAATAATAATAATAATAATAATAATAATAATAATAATAATAATAATAAATGATGATGATGATGATGATGATGATGATGATGATGATGAGATGATGATGATAATAATAATAATAATAATAAAATAATAATAATAATAAAATAATAATAATAAAAATAACAGACAGACAGACAGACAGACAGACAGACAGACAGGCAGGCAACAGGCAGCAGACATACAGACAGCAGGCAGGGGCAGGCAGGCAGGCAGGCAGGCAGGCAGGCAGCAGGCAGGCATCCACTCCACCTTTATCGTATACATCTATATCTTTTAGTGCATAAGGCTGAAAAAAAACAACCAAACGCAGTGCCAGTTTTTGGAAACATTGACTATGCATTTCCAGTGCCTTCTATTTTATCAAAGAGGACATAGATGACAGCTGAGACCCTCCACCACAAAATGAATCGCAAAGTACCTGACCCACTTTTCTCCCAGAAGCCATTTCAGGCAGGTGGTGGGTCATGGTGTCAATTTTCAGAATTTGGTTAATTGTGTTTTTTTAATTTATTTTTATTTTACTCTTTTATATCGAGGATAATGGAATAAGCACTCTCCTGTTGTGTGCAGTTTTGTAAATGTCATCAGTTCCCACCGGCACACGATGGCCTACTCTTACGAAAAGCGGAACAGGATTTAACGTGTGCGCAAGATGTTCTGCGTGCTTTCGCACACTGGGCCTCGGTTTATAGTCTCATCCGAAGGACTTTGGGGAGAGTGGAGTCAGCACTGATGTTGACTCCCGGAGAAAAATCTCCTCGAACGGGAATCGAAACCGGGTCGTCAAATTTCCTGCGCAATGTTCTGACAACTAGGCTATCCCTAGTTCTATAATTGTAGAATTATACCTTCTACCCTGCACTTAAGTGTTAAGGCATAATGTTGTTTTCTTTTGCTTCGAAAATGCGTTAACAACACCCAACTCCCTCATTCTAACCGTTTATTACTCTGTAAAATTCGTCACTTTCTTATTTTGTCACTTCCTGGTGTCTATCATTTCGATTTGTAACAACTTTTCATAGACTTTTCCCATTTGCTGTTTCTTTTTTTTCATTGAGTAGTTGTTTGCTTTTTTATTATTGCATATTGTTCACATGTAAACAACTAAATAATGACTTAAGTGCATAATTAAAATGCGACTCATTATGTGATGGAGGGCTGTAGGTGACATTCATTTACGATGACAGAGACAGGTGGGAGACTGTACGATACATAGGTAGGTAGGTAGAGTAGGTAGGTAAGGTAGTAGGGTAGGTAGGTAGGTAGGTAGAAGGTAGGTAGGTATAGGTAGGTTAGTAGGTAAAGGTAGGTAGGTAGTGTAGGTAGGTAGTAGGATAGATAGTAGATAGATAGATAGATAGATAGATAGATAAAAGGGGTAAGAAGATAAGAATAGATAGAGTAGATATGATAAGAATAGATAGATAGATAAAGATAATAGATGGCTGGCTGGATGGCTGGATGGCTGGATGCTGGATATGATTGGATAGATAGAGGATAGAGAGATAGATAGATAGATAGATAGATAGAATAGATAAAATAGATAGATAGATAGATAGATAGAATAGATAGATAGATAGATAGATAGATAGATAGATGATAGATAGATAGATAGATAGATAGATATAGATAGATAGATAGATAGACAACAAACAGACACAGGCAAAAAGATAGAGACAAGAGACAGAAAATAGACAGACAGACAGAAAGACAGAGAAACACCCACCCACCCACCCAACACACACACAACACACACACACCACGCACGCACGCACGCACGCACGCACACACGCACGCACCAACACACACACACACACACACACACACACACACATACGAGGCAGACAGAGACAGAGAGAGAGATGGAGACTCAAGACAAAAGAAATAGCTGTGACTCAGTCTCTCTCCCTGACCCGACAACAAACTACTGTACCTGAGAGCTTTGGCCCTTGATGATCTCATTCATTCTCTCAGCACCCATCACACACGTCAGGTGTAACATTATTCCCCGCCCGACTTCCCATCGCTGATTTATCTCAAGGACGATCACATATCAAGTGTTGTTGCTGTTACAGAAAACATTTATTTGTCCAGTATCAAGTCTCTCTCGTCACTGAATCATCATCACTCACCCTTAGCCCACTCTCTCTTTCTCCAGAGGTCTTCTTTCCCCAGCCGAAGTCGGATGCGCTGGGCCTAATTTGTCAGGCGTTTAAAAGCGGCGCAACAGCTTTTTGCGCTGATATGACTGGCAACAGTGGAAGAAGAAGAATTGCAAAGAAGAAGAAGAATGCAAAAGGAAGAAGAAGAAGTAGAAAAAGAAGAAGAAGAAGAAGAAGAAGAAGAAGAAGAAGAAGAAGAAAAGAAGAAGAAAAGAAGAAGAAAGAAAGAAGAAGAAGAAGAAGAAGAGCATCATTATCCTTCCTACAGGTCTATGTACGTGACACCTCTCTCTCTCTCTCTCTCTCTCTCTCTCTCTCTCTCTCTCTCTCCTCTCTCCTCTCCTCTCTCTCTCTCTCTCTCTCTCTCTCTCTCTCTCTCTCTCTCTCTCTCTCTCGTCTTCTCTTCTTGTTTGTCCTGTGTTCGACGATAACTTCCAAAACAGCTGAGGAGGCAGCTGCTTTTCGGAAACTGGGCAGAAATTTGATTATAATAGAGACGCCTTGCGCACAGTGCATCCCCACTCTCTCAGTCAAGAGGGCATAAGGATAGTTAGCTATTGAGATGTTCCTTCAAAGGCCAACTACCCTCCTGGGTTGCAGCACATAACGACTGTGCAAGTCAAGCCTCCTAGTCAGAGAATCCTAGTCGATCACTAAAGACTAAGCTAAAGCGTAATTCCATGAGAGGGAAAGCCACTGACCATACAGCCTCTTTGTTGTTGCCCCCAGCATCAATGGTTTAATCAAGAACTGTGATAAAGCCTAGGCACTGAAGAGCATAACATAAAAAATAATAAATAAATAAATAATAAATTATTATGTATAGTATTATGTGTAGAATGTATGTATGTATGTATGTATGTATATGTATATGTATCTATCTATCTATCTATCTATCTATCTATCTATCTATCTATCTACCTACCTACCTACCTATACCTATACCTATCTATCTATCTATCTATCTATCTATCTATCTATCTATCTATCTATCTATCTATCTATCTATCTATCTATCTATCTATCTATCTATCTACTCTATCTACCTATCTATCTATCTATCTATCTATCTATCTATCTATCTATCTATCTACCTATCTTTATCTATCTATCTACTATCTATTCCAACTATCTAGTATCTATCTATATATCTATCTATCACCTATCTATCTATCTATCTATCTATCTATTAATCAGCTATCTATTATCTATGTACTATCTATCTACCTATCTATCTACATCTATCTACCTATCATCTATCTATCTATCTAATCTACCTATCTATCTATCATCTATCTATCTATCTATCTACTATTACCTACTATCTATCTTATCTATCTATCACTATCTACTATATGCATCTATCTATCTACTATCTATCTACATATCTATCTATCTATCTATCTTCTATCTATCTTCCTACTATCTATCTATCTATCTATCATATCATCTATCTATCTATCTAGACTATCATCATCTATTATCTACTATCTATCTATCTATCATATATCATATCACTATCTATCTATCTATCTATACTATCTATCTAGTTGTTTTACTTTGGGCCAAGCTCTGAGTTCACCTGTGATGAGATTTTGCCTGTCGACTGCTTGCTATCATTAGGCAGCCACATTTTGACTTCCGGCATGATGGCTTAAACATGACACCTGGTGCACGTGTACTTAAAATACTCGTCATCCATTCCTACTGTATGCAATGGCCACTCTTAGAGAAAGCAGAATGGGCTTCACATTTGGGCAAGATGATCTGCTTATGTTGTTTATACTTTGATTTGAAAGTTCAAGGAATGAGTCTGCTGATGACTACTCAGAAGAAAGACCATTAGTCAGGCGTCTTAGTGGTGGCTTGAATATGTGAGCTTTTCGCTACTATACAGCTATCAGAGAGAGAGAGAGAGAAGAGAGAGAGAGAGAGAGACAGAGAGAGAGAGAGAGAGAGAGAGAGAGAAGACAGAGAGACAGAGAGAGAGAGAGAGAAGAAGAGAGACAGAGACAGAGACATAGAAGACAGACAGAGACAGACAGAAAGGCAGACTAGAGACAGAAGAGGGAGACTCAGAGACAGAGAGGCAGAGACTCACAGAGAGAGACAGAGACAGAGAGGCAGAGACTCAGAGACAGAGACTCAGAGACAGAGTCAAAGAGGCGGAGACTCAGAGACAAAGAGATAGTTGTAACTCACCCTCCTTCCCTGACCCCATAACCTACAATAATTATTATCAGCGAGATCTGCTGGTCCATAATAATTATTGTTCATACTATAGACTCATAAACTCTCCCGAAGTACCCAGCTACCATACACCTCACATGTCAAAAATTATTCCCCGCCCATATATCTTGTAATGATTTATCTTTCTCAAGGATACATTTTTATCTAGCCGCTGTTGTAAAAGAAAAATAAAAGAGAAAAGAGTTCTTTGTCTCTGTGTTTCTTAGAGCATTGATCCCCCCAATCTGACAGTTCCTTCACCAAGGCGTCTGTTTGAGGGATTTTCCCCTGAAGTTAACATTGGTACTATCTGACAGTGCCTTCACCATGGTGTCTGTTTGAGGGATTTTCCCCTGAAGTTAACATTGGTACTATCTGACAGTGCCTTCACCAAGGTGTCTGTTTGAGGGATTTTCCCCTGAAGTTAACATTGGTAATCACTGACTCACCCCCCCCCCCCCCCCCCCCCCCCATCACGTAAAGCCCTTCAGAGGAGACGGTAAACCAAGATTCCGTGCATGACCGCACGTAGAACATCTTGTACATGTGTTAGAACCCGTTTCACATTTTGGAAGAGTAGAGCCATTTCATACCGGTAGGAACGGATGTTAAGCAGCCAAGTTAAGCAGCGTGGAGCGTGGTTACCAGTTGGGTGGGTAACCGTTTGCGCGCCCTGGCTTCAGTAAAGTCCCCCAGTTCACCCTGCTGTAAATGGGTACCTGCCCTCATTAGGGTCAGGGTAGGTAAGGCAGCGAGGGAGAGGAGATGGGCGCTGCCCTTAACATGCTGGCTCCTAGAGAAGCTGAGGTCTCTGATGCCTCGCTCCCTTACGACCGCCTAGGTTATAGGACACCTGTACCTTTTTTAAGAACGGATGAATTTTTTTAATGCATGTATATAGGTGTACTTTTTCTACATCATTCATGTAGTCTGACTGCGGCTACCTTAATGGTGGGCAACTGGCTGCATATTCAAAATTTCACCGTTGATATAAAGCTAGAAAAAAATCCCCTAATGTCTGTCCTTGCAAAACTACATGGCAAAGGGCCAGAGAAGATGGGTGGAATCTACTGTCTGGCTACCTTCCTCCAGCCGATCAGAGTTCAGCTTGAAGCCTACTGAACTGAAGGACGCTTTAGCCGAGTGGTTACAACTTAACAGTTCTGTTTCAATCCCTTGGATCCTTGAAGTTGCAGGTTCTAATCTCATACGCGTCTGATGAGTTAAGCAATGAGATTTTTACGATGTCCCAGATCAACTCCAAGTACAGACCTGCGCGTCTCTCTCTCTCTCTCTCTCTCTCTCTCTCTCCTCTCTCTCTCTCTCTCTCTCTCTCTCTCTCCTCTCTCTCCTCTCTCTCTCTCTCTCTCCTCTATCTATCTATCTATCTATCTATCTATCTATCTAATTTCTGCTAAAGATTTCTTTAGCAGAAATCAGGAAAGAGTTTATTGCTATGAAGTTTTTCAGAGACCCAAATTTGTTCAGATTTAGATTACTAATGTCTGCAACAAACCCGGAAACTGAAAAATTGTCCATATACCTGTATAAAGCATTTCAGATAAGAGAAATAGCAGTATCGTAATGTCATTACTATTTTTTTATAAGAACTAAGAATGTTCAAATTGTGCATGTCTCCATATACACACACACACCACCCCTTCATATGGGGCGAAGGCCTTTCATGAATAAAATTTCGTATTCGTATTCGTATTCTTCTCTCTATCTATCTATCTATCTATCTATCTATATCTATCTGTTTCTGTCTGTCTGTCTGTCTGTCTCTCTCTCTCTCTCATACTCATTTTGTGCAGCCATCTTGAGTGCTTTGTGTACATGATTGAAACCTGAAAACTTACAACAACAGTAACCTTCATAACACACCTCTCAAACGTTTCCAGTAGCATTTTGCGCACTTCAAGTTAAGATACAGTTGTCACTTGCCCCCCCCCCCCCCCCCCTCCTCTGTTTTCCCTGATCTGATAACCTTCATTAACGAGAGATTTCATCCGTACCTGAACCACATCCACGTAAACCTGCTACAACCCTTCCCCCTCCCCCCACCACACACTTTAAAGTCATGTCATTCTGTCCCACCCATGTTGGTTTATGTGTCCAAAATGTCTAGACCAAGTCACAGTTGCTAAAAAATGAGTTCTTTGTCTCCAGCACAACTTTAAAGTCTAACCAATCATCCCTCAGGTCTCCCTCCCCCCCCCCCTTTCAATCATCTTTCCTTCCTGGAACGCAGTCTGTCTGTGTCTAATGTCGCTGTTTTGATTAAGATTAACGCACGAATTATTCTTGCCATCAAACGGGGGGAACATGTCAATATGACATGAGTTTTGTCACTTTGAGAGCAATAAACAAATTTTGTTCATTGTTGTAACACACACACACGTACACACGCGCGCGCGCACACACACACACGTATACACACACGTACACACACACACACACAAACACACACACACACACAAACACACACACACACACACACACACACACACACACACACACACACACACACAGAAAGACAGACAGACAGGCAGACACAGATTATTCATTATTCTTGCCATCAAACGGGGGGAACATGTCAATATGACATGAGTTTTGTCACTTTGAGAGCAATAAACAAATTTTGTTCATTGTTGTAACACACACACGTACACACGCCGCGCGCGCACACACACACACGTATACACACACGTACACACACACACACACACACACACACACACACACACACACACACACACACACACACACACACACACACACACACAGGAAGACAGACAGACAGACAGACAAACACAGAGAGAGGAACAACAGTAAAGAAAAAAACAAGGAGAGAGAGAGAGAGAGAGAGAGAGTGTGTGTGTGTGTGCTCGTGTGCACATGTGTGTGTGCGTGGGTGTATGTGCATAAAATGTTTTTTGTGCGTGTGCTATGCGCAGGTGTGTGCGTTGGTGTATGTATGTGCACATGCAAGTGTGTGTGTATGTGTGTATGTGAACTTGCGTGCACATATAAGTGTGTGAGCATGCGAAACATGTGCGGCTCAAATGTGTATAATGCATGTTTGCTTGAGTGCCCATGTGGATGCACACGTGTGTGTTTGTGTGCAAATGAGTGTGAGTGAACACCCAGAATGTATTGGTCTGTATGTTTTCGTGAGTCCTGCACCCAGACAGACAGCAGGCAGAAGTGTAGGTAGGTGGCTGCACTGACCTGACACACTGGCCTCTGCCTTTAACCCCAGAGCCACAGTCCTCATTCCTCATCCCTGTTTCATTGTCACTTCCTGCTCCCTGCAAATCCTCACCACTGTCAGTGAGGAACAGCTGCTTTAGAAAGGAAGAGGACAAGTTCTGGTTATCATCTATTGTAAATATACCCTGTGTGTGTTTTTTTGATAAAAAGTGGAGGGGTTTTAAGTGTCATCTGATTGCAAATGTACCCTGCGTGGGTTTGTTTTGAAAAAAAGTGGAGGGGGGTTAAGTTTCATCCGATTGCAGATATACCCTGTGTGTGTTTGTTCTGAAAATTAAGTGGAGGGTTTTAAGTGTCATCTGATTGCAACAATACCCTGTGTAAATATGTCTTTGTTTTGAAAATATAGTGAAGGGGTTTTAAGTGTCATCTGATTGCAACAATACCCTGTGTAAATATGTCTTTGTTTTGAAAATACAGTGAAGGGGTTTTAAGTGTCATCTGATTGCAAAAATACCCTGTGTAGATGTGTGTTTATTTTGTAAATGTCTTTGTTTTGAAAATACAGTGAAGGGGTTTTAAGTGTCATCTGATTGCAAAAATACCCTGTGTAGATGTGTGTTTATTTTGTAAATATAGTGAAGGGGTTTTAAGTGTCATCTGATTTCAAATATACCCTGTGTAGATGTGTGTTTGTTTTGAAAATAAAGTGGAGGGGTTTTAAGTGTCATCTGATTGGAAATATACTTTTTTGTAGATGTGTGTTTGGTTTGAAAATAAAGTGGAGGGGTTTAAAGTGACATCTGATTGGAAATATACTCTTTGTAGATGTGTGTTTGTTTTGAAAATAAGCAGATGAATTTCAGATGCTGTAAGACAGTCACCATAACTGAGTTGTTGAGACCATTCGACCCAGGGGTCCATGAAGTCGTGGGTTCGAATCCTGGCGGTGTCTGGTGAATGAAGGCTGGGTGATTTTTACCATCTCCCAAATGAACTGTAAGTGCAAATCTGCCAGTGCTTTAATACCCTTTGTGTATATACACATGCTATGATCAAATATGCATGTTAAAGATCCCGATATCCTTGTCATTGCTGGGTGGGTTACAGACACACGAAATACCTTGCATGCATCCCTAAAGTCGTAAACGGCTACCTTCGTAATGGGCAAAAACAGTTGCTTATATGTGCAAAACCTCACCATCAGTGAACCTGGGAGCTAAAACTTTAGCCCAGCAACAAAAAGACAGACTGTGTCAATGTAAGTAGAGGAAGAAAGCTTTCTTCAGGTTTCTCTGTGATCACCTTGATGTCAGGTGAATTCTGCCCAAGGCCATGTCAGAATAGATTGTTGGCAGACAAGCAGTACCCCCCCCCCCCCTCCCCGACCCTAAATAATAATGTAATCTGTTAATACAGCCATACATCTTTGACGAACTGAGGAGAAATGGCGTTAGCCCAACTGTTTGATGTCTATAACAGATCTGTCTTAAATGCTGGGTACCCTTGCTCATAGTTCCCTTGTCTGCCTTAGCATGTCTGCCACAGGTAGGTTATGGAAACCTCCTAACTCACACTGACATTCCCATCACATCTTTCAAACGATTTATTGTCCCAGTTTCAATTTAAGAGACAGCTGGATCTCCACACCCCCTTTCCCTAAACTAGTAACCTACATCAGAGAGGTTTCATCCATAAATTGACGTACCACCTTTCCCTAAACTAGTAACCTACATCAGAGAGGTTTCATCCATAAATTGACCACCTTTCCCTAAACTAGTAACCTACATCAGAGAGGTTTCATCCATAAATTGACGTACCACCTTTCCCTAAACTAGTAACCTACATCAGAGAGGTTTCATCCATAAATTGACCACCTTTCCCTAAACTAGTAACCTACATCAGAGAGGTTTCATCCATAAATTGACCACCTTTCCCTAAACTAGTAACCTACATCAGAGAGGTTTCATCCATAAATTGACGTACCACCTTTCCCTAAACTAGTAACCTACATCAGAGAGGTTTCATCCATAAATTGACCACCTTTCCCTAAACCTCCCCCCCCCACCCCCACCCAACACCACGATACACGTCCTCTGTAAAACTGTTCTCCACCCTCCCTCACGCTGTTGATTTATCTGTTTCATTGATAGACATACCACCATTTGGGGATTAAAAAACAAAACAAAACAAAAACAACCAACTAAAAATACCCCCCCCCCCCCCCCATCTATACAGCTCTTTACTTTACCCATGTGCCCTATCCCTGTCTACTAAATCTCCAGTCACCCCCTCCCTCCCCCACTGGCACTCCCACCCTCTCCTCTTCAGCATTTACCTCCCCCCCCCCCCCCCACCCCACGTGTGGTTTATGTGTCTGACGTCACTGCTTTTATTCAGATCTATAATTGGGATCAAAGGGAAAGAGAGGTCAATAGAAAATATTTTATGTAGCTGAGAAAGAGAGAGAGTACGTGTGAAGGTGCATGTGTGTGCATGCACACATGTATACATGCATATGTGTGTGTGTGTGTGTGTGTGTGTGTGTGCGTGCGCGCACTCGCGCGCAAGGGCGCACAGGGGCGCTGTGTGCGTGTGTGCAGCGTGTGTGTTGCACATGTTTGTGTGTATGTTGATGTGTGTGTGTGTGGATGCATGTGTACGTAGGAGGTGTGTGTGTGTGTGTGTGTGTGTGTGTGTGTGTGTGTGTGTGTGTGTGTGTGTGTGTGTGTTGCGTGTGTTGTGCACGCCCAGCCCACGCACACTGGAGTGGGGAAAATTTGCAGGAGATATTTTTCTACATGGTTTTATGACCTGCATAGCATCCCCCGCCCCCCAGCCCCCCCCCCCCCCCCAAAAAAAAAAAAAAAAAAAGAAGAAAAAAAAAGAAAAGACCTGGTTAACAGAAACCAAAAAAGAACAAAGAAAGCAGAAGTGTTGCCTGCCGTATGACCTGGCACACTGCCCTCTGCCCCTTCACCTTAGAGCAAAAGTCATTGTCTTCGTGTCTTGTTTTATAGTCACATGCTGTTTCACTGCACATCATGACCACGTGTTCAGGATCAAAGTCAAAAGTCTTTAGTCCAGAAAAACCCTATTAATCTGGGTACATTTATCTATTTATTTATCTATGCCACTTTATGTCACAGCAGATTTCTCTGAGTGAATTTCGGGCTGCTCTCCCCGGGGAGAGCGCGTGGCTACAAGTGTAGCGCCTACCCATTTTTTTCTGTCTGCAACTGTATTTGTTTCCCTATCAAAGTGGCTTTTCTCTACATAATTTTACCAGGGGCAACCCTCTTGTTGCCATGGGTTCTTTTTCGTGTGCTAAATAATGTGTAACATACAGGGACCTCGGTTTATCGTCTCATTCGAAAGACTAGCACCCAGACCACCACTCATGATCTAATGGATGGGGTAAAAGTTTAGGGCCCAAACGGGATCCAAACCACCGTACACCCCGACCCGGACTTTTCGCTTTCTAGACAGGCGAGTTACCTCTAGCCCACCGATCCACACGGAAATGCATCCACAAATCCATGTCAATGGTCATAAGCAATCTAGGTGATGAACATCTGTTTGGAAAGTGAAGTGAAGGAGGTCTGGCTGATATTCTCATTGTAAACAAGAACCATGTGCACGTAATGTTGATATAATTATATTGAAAACAGATGAGTTTCTGACATTGTCAATTATACTATGTCAATAAAAAATATGGTTTTCTTCACAGTTTATTCTCATTTTCTTTATTTTCCAACGCTCACACAGCAACTATTGTTGTCTGACACATGAGCGAAAATGCGTTGTGCTGCCGTCAAGCGCCTGACAAGTCAGACCCAGTGCATCTGATTTTGGAGAGAAATGTTATCTTTCAAGTTTTTTTCTTCTGGAAAAAAAGGCAGTATATTGGACCAAGAAGGCAGAAAATAGACGAGAAAGTGTGACAAGAAAAAAAGGAACAAGTAACACGGCAACAAAGAACTTGTCCTTGGCAAAATTTGGTAGAAAAAAGCCACTATGATAACATAACAAATACAGTAGCAGGCAGGAAAAGAAAAAAATGGGTGGCGCTGCTTTTGTGGCGACACGCTCTCCCTAGGGAAAGCAGTTCGAATTTCACTTAGAGAAATCTGCCGTACCATACAATACAAATTTTGTACTTTCATTTTCAACCGTTTTCTTTTTCTCGTTCCTAGGCAAGAGCTCTGAGGTTCACCATTGGTGAAACTTTGCATATGCGACCGTTTTCGTCCACCATGAAGGCAGCCACATTCCGACTTCGGAGATGTATGCTGGGCATGTTTGTGTTTCCTTAATCCACCGAACGTTGATATGAATTACGTGACCTTTAACGTGCATATTTGATCTTCTGCATATGTACATGCACGAAAGGAATTAAGGAACTGGCATGTCTGCACTTGAAGTTCGCACACGGCCTCGGTTTATAGTCTCATCCAAATGACTTGGACAGCATTACACGTTAAACACACGCACTTTCTTCGTTCCAGATCTTCTTTTATTGTTTCAAAATGGACATCACATACAAAATACGATTTTAAAATTCAAGTGTGAACAAAATTAATTTTTCTCTACCCTCCACCCACCCTACACTTTTCCAGTACCCCCCACCCTCTCCTTCATCCCCGCCCCTCCACCCTGGCCCTGCACACACACAGAGAATATTTTGGCAAATTGGTGCACAGCTTTAAAAGCAACTAAACTATTCAGAATACAGCTTAACATACATACGAAAATAAAGGGAAAGGGAATATGTTTGAGTCAAAGAAAAGTTATCAATTCTTTATCATTTTCGTGGCAATGCAACAAAATAATAGCTTTTGTTTAGGTATAGTTCTCATGCATGCATTACCTTGAATGCAGGAAATGACTAAAACAAATCTTGACATCACTAGACAAAGGGGACCAAACACTCCTGATTCATTCACTTTGCTGGGAACTCCCACCAGCGCATTTGAAATAAACTGAAGCACATATTCTGCATGCCTACCTGGCACTTTTGGTACATGCAGTATTGCTCTTTTTCACGGTGGTCACATCTCAGTTTGACTTTTCATGGCTGAGTGATGTGGTCACTCTATCAAAGCAGACCTCTGTGGGTATCTGTGTTCCCACTTTCAAGGTGGGCTGTCTGCGATGTCCAGCAGAAGATGCTTGTGCTGCTCTGAGAAGGTAGATTCTGGCCATGGATTGCCTGATGGTGAGGAGATCCTTAGTGTCTGTAGCTGATGCAGGTGTGGCTCTGTATAGATTCCATGCTTGGTGGACACTGACATTAACACAGAAAGCAAACAGCAGGGGTGACCACTTCTTCAAACAGACGGGTATCCTGTATTTGTTGATATTTTTATCCATCCAATCAACACCCTCCTTTCCAGGCTTCAGTGAGAAGTTTATAAGAATGGATCACTCCTGGGCAGGCAATGTTTTCCTTGGTGAGGTGATCCACAAAATGGAGGCTCATAAACAAGATGTCAGAGGTAAAGTGGAAGCAACAGCCTGCCTCCAGCTGAAGCTTGGCTATCAAATCAGTGACTACCAGGCAAACCATGCCAAGACCTGGAACTTCAATTTGTCACCCTCTGACACCTTGGTATGGCTATACTGGAAAGAGCTAGGCCACTGGTGTTGTCAGTGACTACATCCTGCAGCCAAAAGGAATGGGTGTTCCATGAATAAATCGTATATCCCTGCCCTATGCTGTCTATATTTTGAAATCGTGGGCTCTTCTATGCTGAGGTTTTGAGTCTCCAGCTTCTTGAAGCAGAGCAAGAACATTTCATGAATGAAACATCATCAGCAGGTGTCAGACTTTGCACATTGTGTCTGTAGGATCCAGCTTGCTGTTGTCTTACAAATGGAAGTACCTCATCAGGTCCTCGGTTTCTTGTCAAAGTTTCTGTGATGGCTGCATGGCAAACATCATCATCACAGCACCATAACATCCTTCTCCTGGGAACAGGGTTGTGACCTGAAACAAGGAGTATGACCAAGAAAACCATTGCTGCAGCTATCAGCTGATGTCTGCCTCCCTACCGTCCTCATCTGTATTGAACCATGACTCTTCATCTGAATCAAGGCCAGTTGTTGCTCCTTAAAAGACAGGATCATCTTCTGGCATGCTAATGAAGTCAGGAACTGTGTACTGTCTGAAAAAACAAACAGGAGAACCCCAAGGTACAATACAATATCATAATACACTGACGAAACAAGAGAAAAACCCCATCCCATTTGTGCTCGCTGTCCTTAAATAGGGACACATGTTTATACTAGCATAAAATAAACAAAAATCATTTTCTGGCAAAAACAAAAAAATGCATTTCTCTATCATTCTATAACACACATTTTCTCTGCATAAAAGTGAATGAAAACTTTCAAAACAAAAAAACTGTATGCTTACCTTTGATATAGGTGCATTCCTGCATAAAACCCACCTCACGCCATGCAAATATCAGCCTCCAGCAAAAGCTAAAAGGGTGTCCACTGAAAACAACTGCTTATAAGTGACAACAATTACTTGCCTTGTTCATCGTGTTCACCTGAATAATAACAGGAAAGCTGCTGTGAGGGATGGGTTTATGAAGCGTCCCTAAACAGGGACAGTGAGCTTAAATGGGTTATGGGGGAATGCTTAATTTGAGGGAAACTATGGGAAAGGGGAGGATAACTTTTCTTCCTCCTCATAAGTTCTGGTGTGGTGTCAGGTCTGCTAGCATGTACGTGACTGTGGACACGACTTGCAACACACACACACAGACACCACACACACGCACACACACACACACACACGGACACACACAACACACACACACCACACAGACACACACAGTAACACAACACACACATGCAAACATACAGACACACACAGAGACACAGAGACACAGAGACACAGAGACACAGAGACACAGAGACACACACACACACACACACACACACACACACACACACACACACACACACACACACACACACACACACTCTGACCATTCTGTGACACCCTGCTTTTATGTCCCTTAGACATTCTGGGGGATGAAACACACTGGCTCCAAAATCCCTTTAATCTTACCAACCTATGGAACAAACATTACCCCCCCCCCCAAAAAAAAAAAAGCCTCCACCCCCAACCCCCTCCCCCAGCCCCACCCTTTTCGGTCTTCACTCCCCTCTCCGAAAGCTGTCAACAGAAAACCTGACATAAGTGGAAAGTGTTGTCAGTGACTGAGGAAAGCTAACTACCTAGGCCTTCTGTAAGACATCTGCCTTGGCGCAGTGGTAAGTGCTTTGGGTTACGGACTGGGAGGTCACGGGTTGAATGCCATAAGAGGCATAGGAACTTTTTTTCGGACTCCAGCCGGCTCCTATCCAGAGTGAGTGTGGTGAGGGCTCATTGGGAAGACTGAGACCACACAGTCGAGCTTCATCTACTTTACAGGTATGATTTTTGAGAGTGTTTTTCAAATGACGTGAGTAACACTGCGGGTGTCTGTATTTCTCGGGGCTCAGTTGACATGGGGATATATCATGGTAGGAAGCGTAGAGCACATCCCTATCAAGAAGTCTCAGAGCACACGCACTTCCATAGCACCGGCTTTACATCATCCTAATCATCATTGATGATCATGCAATTTTTAAAAAAAAACATAAAAAACAATGTTGATACAAGCAGACAAATAAAGACACAACACCCAAGTGTCTGGCGAGCAATTTTTCGGTTTATTTCAAACCTTCTTCGGGCTAAAAGATTGGCCAGCTGACAGTAAAAAGCAAACACAGACTTATATACACATCAAACTGAGTAGATTTAAAACAATTCTATGAAAAAATTAAAGACTTCTCATGTAAAAACACATTTCCTTGCACATGCAACATACACATCCAACTGCGTGGATTAAAAAAAATAAAAAAAATTAAAGACTTCTCATGTAAAAACATATGCCCTTACACATGCAACATGGGGTAGCATGGTTATAACATTATTCATCTCTCTCTCTCTTCTTCAATGTTGAGACTGTCTTCAGACTCGACAAGCTCATAGCACAACAGCCTGCGCTGTCCTGTCAAGGAGACAAGATCCTCTGAAGTTGGAGTATAGATGCCGGCGTGGGCAAGGCACTGTACTGTAAAAGAGACACACGCAAATTTTTCCTCTACTGCGAATTTACAATCTCACAGTAATTCCCAGATGGGATGAGTCAGTCAGAGTGCACATTCTGGGTGACCCTGCTCCATGGAACGTACAACAACAGCAATAACACAAAAACCATTTCCTTGAACCAAACCAACAACCACTCCATCCCAAACAGCCCACCTAATAAAACAAGGAAACCCTCTCAACCCTAAAGCCCTCCCTACAGCAAGGGAACAAACAAAACCACGTGCATAAATCCAAACCTTCTCAAAACATTGTCACCAAGAAATCAACATCGCATAGCAAAATCAAACAAGAACAACCACGATGACGACAACGAGGACGACAACAAGAACAAGAACGACAACAACAACAACAACAACAACACACACGCACGCACACACGCACAAACACACCCCTCAAGCTATGCTACAATGTCATAATACACTGATGAAACAAGAGAAAAACCCCGCCCCATATGTGCCCGCTGTCCCTAAATAGGGACACACACACACACACACACACACACACACACACACACACACACACACACACACACACACACACACACACACACACACACACACACACACACACACGCACACACCATTTGCCCTTAAACATAAACATGAGCCCCACTCCCCCACTTCTCCAACACCCCCCCCTGCCCCGCCCCCTTTCCCCAAATAAGTAGATGTTACCCAATAAAGAAGACTGGCCATGTGTATCCCCCAATGAAGAAGACTGGCCATGTGTATCCCCCAATAAAGAAGACTGGCCATCTGTATCCCCCAATAAAGAAGACTGGCCATAGGTATCCCCCAATAAAGAAGACTGGCCATGTGTATCCCCCAATAAAGAAGACTGGCCATTGGTATCCCCCAATAAAGAAGACTGGCCATGTGTATCCCCCAATAAAGAAGACTGGCCATGTGTATCCCCCAATAAAGAAGACTGGCCATGTGTATCCCCCAATAAAGAAGACTGGCCATGTGTATCCCCCAATGAAGAAGACTGGCCATGTGTATCCCCCAATGAAGAAGACTGGCCATCTGTATCCCCCAATGAAGAAGACTGGCCATCTGTATCCCCCAATACAGAAGACTGGCCATCTGTATCCCCCAATGAAGAAGACTGGCCATCTGTATCCCCCAATACAGAAGACTGGCCATGTGTATCCCCCAATGAAGAAGACTGGCCATAGGTATCCCCCAATGAAGAAGACTGGCCATAGGTATCCCCCAATGAAGAAGACTGGCCATGTGTATCCCCCAATGAAGAAGACTGGCCATAGGTATCCCCCAATACAGAAGACTGGCCATAGGTATCCCCCAATGAAGAAGACTGGCCATGTGTATCCCCCAATGAAGAAGACTGGCCATCACAGGCACACCACCTACATCAAGCTGTTGACCACTTCCTACCTCTGGCCGATTCCTGCAGCTAGGAAGACGGAGAGTGGCAGCCAGTCTTCATGGCCCCTACAGATTCTTAGGGAAACACGTTCATTCACTTTTATCTGTGTCCCCCCCCCCCTTCCTCCCCTCCCGCTGTGGGGATACGCGTGCGTGTGTGTGTGGGGGGGGGGGGGGCATCTGTCAGTACCAATAGTATTCCCACCTTCTGGAAATGCTGTGCAAGGAATTCCCTCGTTTCTACACTACACTACAACTACACTACACTACACTGCACTGCACTGCACTGCACTACACTACACTACACTACACTACACTACACTACACTACACTACACTACACTACACTACACTACACTACACTGCACTGCACTGCACTGCACTACACTAAACTGCACTGCACTGCACTACACTACACTACACTACACTGCACTGCACTGCACTACACTGCGCTGCGCTGCGCTGCGCTGCACTACACTGCACTACACTGCACTGCACTGCACTGCACTACACTACACTACACTACACTAAACTGCACTGCACTGCACTGCACTACACTAACACTACACTACACTACACTACACTACACTACACTACACTACACTGCACTACACTGCACTGAATTACACTACACTACACTACACTACACTACACTACACTGCACTGCATTACACTACACTGCACTACACTGCACTACACTACACTACACTGCCAACTACCACACGCTACACTACTACGCTACACTACACTACACTAACACTACACTACACTACACTACACTCATTACACTACACTACACTACACTACACTACACTACACTACACTACACTACACCTAACACATACACTGCATTACACTGCATTACACTGCATTACACGCATTACACTCAACTACACTACACCACTACACTACACTACACTAACTATACACTACACTACACTACACTACACTACACTACACTACACTACACTGCACTACACTGCACGCCTCATACATACATACACACACACGCCACAATGACACCACACACACCACACCACACAACCACCACCGCACCGCACCGCACCATACACCACACCACACACACACACACACACACCACACTACACTGCACTGCACTGCACTACACTACACTACACTACACTACACTCTACACTACACTACACTACACTACACTAAAATCACTATATTTATGTTTGTCCGTCGTGTTCGACAATGACCTCCAAAACAGCAGAGGAGGCAACTGCTGTTTCGGAAGTTGGGCAAAAATTTGATTATAGCGGAGATACCTTGCCCACAGCACACGCCAACTCTCTTGGCTAAGAGGCATATGCTAAGAGCGCATATGAGGGCATTGGCACACGCCAACTCTCTTGGCTAAGAGGGCATACGAACAGTCACGTTGGAGATGTTCTCCAAAGGCTAACTAGCCCCCAGGGCTGCAGCATATAAGGACAGTGCAAGTCAAGCCTCCCAATCAGAGAGTCATAGTTAATCACTAAAGACTAAGCTGTAAAGTGGAATTCCATGAGTGGGAAAGCCACTGATCATACAGCCTCTCACTTTACTGTTAACTCCAATGTCAATGGTTTAATCAAGAACTGTGGTAAAATCCAGGTCTACTCCAGCACAGGACACGATTCAACACCCAAAAAACACCCAAAAAATCCTCACCCCCACCCACCACCCACCCACTCATCCACCACCACCACTACCACGACTATCACCACCATCACCACGCTCCTTTCCCACCCCAACCCCTAACTAACCCTGTCCGTTTACCTACAAACAAATCAACCCACTCACACCACAACAGATGTGCGCAGTATAGTACAGTACAGTACGTAGTACATACACACAGCCCAGGGGGTGTGGCATGCCACTAGCAGCGTGGGTGCACCAGGTAGCCTACCCACCCTTCATTCCTTCTGTCTGAGACCACGACTGTTATGAAAGCAGGCGTCTCCTGGGATTTATCGTCAGGATCCCGATCCCTGCAGCCTCAGTTTATTCATTAAGCCCAGTGATTACGGCTAGGCCTAGAGGAGGACTTAATGAAGGCATTTCAAAGAAAGGCGTAGAACCTTTTGGGGGGACGGGATAAGCTTAGTGGTCAGAGCACCTGCCCCGTCCAAGCTAGCCTAAGTGTTGAGTGTGATCGCTTCTTGGATGGATGGGTGACCTCCAGCACGCACACGCGCGCACGGACACACACACACACACACACACACACACACACACACACACACACACACACACACACACACACACACACACACACACACACACACACACACACGGTGCCGGTGGGAACACATGACATGATTTACAAAAGCTGCATACGCACGGGTACTGGATGTAAAAAAGCACATGAGTGCTTATTCCATTATCCTCAACATAAAAGAATAAATAAATAAATAGATACACACGCACGCACGCACACACACACACACACACACACACACACACACACACACACACAACACACACACACACACCACACACACACACACACCGCATGCCGGGTGTTGCTGACAGTGAGACGTGCCCAGTCAAGATGTAGGGCAGGAGGGGTACAGACAGACTGGCAGGATTAGACGCCAGTGGCGTAGGATTAGCGCGCAGGTGTGTGTGTGTGTGTGTGCAGCCATGCCTGACCAGTTTGATCCCTTGACCTCAAGTCACTTTCTGTATATATATATATATATATATATATATATATATATATATATATATATATATATATATATATATATATATATATATATATATATATTATATGTCTCTTATCTTTCAGCCTCTCTTTTCCGTTCTCTCTTTATGTCTGTCTGTCTCTGTCTCTCTCTTTGTTTCTTTCTGTCTCTCCCCTCTGTAGTTTTCTCTCTCACACAGTCCTATCTGTCTGTCTTTCTTTCATTCTTGATCTCTGTCCTCTCTCACTCTAATTCTCTCTTTCATACACATAAATGATTTCTCTCTGTCTTCTCTCCTCTGTCTGTCTTCTTCTCCTCCCTCCCCTCCCTCTCTCTCTCTCTCTCTCTTCTCTCTCTCTCTCTCTCTCTCTCTCTCTCTCTCTCTCTGTCTCTCTCTCTCTGTCTCTCTCGTCTCTCTTCTCTTCTCTGTCTCTCTCTCTCTCTCTCTCTCTCCTGTCTCTCTCTCTCTCTCTCTCTCTCTCTCTCACACACCACCTCTCACCCACCACTCTTCTCTCTCTCTCTCTCATCACTACACATCCACCACACACACACACACACACACACACACACACACACACACACACACACACACACACACACACACACTTTCTCTCTTTCTTCCTGTCTTCCTTTTTAGCAACAGAGACAGAGATACACAGACAGGCAGACAAAGAATGGAGCCATAATCATACAGAGCACAATAATCGCAAACTTTACAACTCTCTTCCAGTCAGGTATTATTATCATGGGAGCTAACAGAGCAAGCAGCAGCCCCGATGGCGAACAGAATATATAATTTCTTAATCTGACTAATCGGCACAAACTTTTTAATTGTTATGTGCGAGGGTATTTCGTATATGGTGTATCACTTATGTGGCGTGGGGGTGTGTGTGAGTGTGTGGTGTGTTTTGTGTGTTGTTGGTGGTGTTGATGGTTCGTCGTGGTGTTATTGTGTTGGGTGTTTTGATGTTTGTTTGCGTGTTGTTGTGTGGTGGTTCGTTGTTGTTGTTTCGTGTGTCGGCGCGCGCGCGCTGCGCGCGCGCGAGCGTGTGTGTGTGTTTGTGTATGTGTGTGTGTTGTCGTGTTGTGTGTTGTCGTGTGTGTGTGTGTGTGTATGTTGTGTGTGTGCGTGTGTGTGTCGTAGTGTGTGTGTGTGCCGTGTGTGTGCGTGACGTGTGTGTGTGTGTGGTGTGAGTGTGTGTTAGTGTGTGGTGTGTGTAGTGTGTGTGTGTGTGGTGTGTGTGGTGTGTGTGTGTGTGTGTGTGTGTGTGTGTGTGTGTGTGTGTGTGTTGCGTGTTGTGTGTGTGTATGTGTGTTGTGTGCGTGTGCGATTGTGTGTTTTAATTTTTATTTACTTTTATTTTATTCTTTTATATCGAGGATAATGGAATAGCATCGTGTGCTTTTTTACATCCAGTCCTGCTGTGTATGCAGTTTTGTAAATCGTATCATCTATTCCACCGACACATAATGGCCTACTCTTACAATAGCGGAACAGGATTTAACGTGTGCGCCAAGATAGTTCTGCGTGCGATCGCACACGGGATCCTCGGTTTTATGTCTCATCCGAAGGATGTGTGTATAAGTGTTGTGTGTGTGTGTGTGTGTGTGTGTGTGTGTGTGGTGTGTGTGTGTGTGTGTGTGTGTGTGCGTGTATGTGGTGTGTAGTGTGTGTTTGTGTGTGTGATCTCTGGAGAGCCCATTATATTTTCACCAGCAAAAGCAATGCACGGGCTCCAAGACTGCATTATTCACACGATGCAGCGGAAACCATCGATTGTCCAGTCTAGCCTCCCTCCTCGCTTGGCTTTTCAAGGGAGTATGAAGTACATAACATGCATACTCACGCGCATACATGCATACATGTGTGCACATGCAGGCGCGCGTTCGTGCGCGCGCTCACGCATACACAGAGAGTGAGAGAGAGACAGAGACAGAGACACAGAGAGAATAACTCTCTTCCTCCTCTCTCTCTCTCTCTCTCTCTCTCTCTCTCTCTCTCTCTCTCTCTCTCTCTTCTCCCTCTCTCTCTCTCTCTCTCTCTCTCTCTCTCTCAAGAGAACCCGAACGTGACGCAAGGATCGGACAAAAGCAAAACAAAACACAAAATCTGCGCATGCACAAGAGTGCTAATCTATAATCCTTGAGGTACAGAATATGTTGTCTTTTTATTAAAATATATATATATATATATATTGTTCCCTTATTTCTGAGCTAAATGTATGTGCACATCAGCCTGCAATCTTGTTTGGTGCTGGTGTTGTTATGTTTTTTTAGCATTAATTTATTACCCGATTCCCTGTGGGACATCTTAAGCATGCATCAATTTTGTCTGCAAGTGAAATATCAGGTCTTTAAAAGGCAAACTCATGATTTTACGTCATTATTCCATACCTAAGAAATATGCAGATTTTCAGGACACAGATCTAAAAACAGTAGGGAACATTCCATCTCTTTCATCTGAGTAATTTAAAGACTTAAACCCGGATAAAGGGCTCCATAAATTTCTCCTGTAACGGAGAAGAGATATGACTTGTTAATTCTCAAGTCAGAAAAGGCCGCATAATTCATTTCATTCGGATTAAAAGGTACTACAGATGTCGCGACCTACTTACACCATCGAACAATGGCGCATTGTTTTGATGGGTTTTTTTTTTTTTAGACCAATTAACATGTCAGTAACGTGTCGCGTAGACCACAGACACCTTAGTCATCAAATTTCAAAAGTTAGAATTTTATTCTCCCCCACTCTTGCCTCCATGACACTACGCGTTAGGGTAGAAAATTACGAGGTCACGTGGACGACAAGGGATGGGAGAGAATTCAAACGGTTGATTTATTCTTCTTCTCAAGTCCTCCTTATCAAATTTGCCTTTGTCAATTTTAAGTTGTGTCGGATATCTTGTATCGAAATTTGTAGTTGGAGCTCTGAATATATCATAGTCTTATTTTTTCTGTTCCTTTTTTAAAGGTTAATTTCCTTCCGAGTTCTTTTTTTTCTTTTCTTGTCTTTCAGGGTCTGAACAATGGTTGTTTTTTTTTTAGTTTCGGTGGGGTGGGTGGGGGGGGGGGGTGTCTCCTTTCTTTCTTCCTCTCTTTTTTTTTGTGTGGGTTTTTTCTTTTCTTTCTACTTTTCCTTCCATTTCTTTTCCTTTTCTATAGTTTTGTTTTTCTTTCCTTCTGGTTTCTGCTGATTCTCTCCTCTCTCTCTCTCTCTCTCTCTCTCTCTCTCTCTCTCTCTCTCTCCTCTCTCTCTCCTCTCTCTCTTCTCTCTCTTCTCTCTCTCTCTCTCTTCTCTCTTTCTTTCTTTCTTTCCTTTCTTTGTGTATACCTGCCTTATCTTTTTATGCCATGCCTGTGAAGCTGTTCCCACATCACTCATCTCCACCTCACCATAACAGCTACGCACACACATGCTCTATGGCAAATCCAGTCAGAAGTCCACAAGAAGCTTCTGTCTTTGGCCACTGTACTGCCACCCACCAGAAAAGCCCTGCACTGCTGCTGGATCACTTTGGGGGTGGCTTTGTCAGAGAGAGAGAGAGAGAGAGAGAGAGGAGAGAGAGAGAGAGAGAGAGAGAGAGAGAGAGAGAGAGAGAGGAGAGAGAGAGAGAGAGAGAGAGAGAGAGAGAGAGAGAGAGAGAGAGAGAGAGGAGATTTGATTTGATTTGATTTGATTTGATTTATTCTTTTATATCGAGGATAATGGGATAAGCACTCTTGTGCTTTTTTACATCCAGTCCCCGTGTGTATGCAGTTTTGTGATTGTCATCTGTTCCCACCGGCACACGATGGCCTACTCTTACGAAAAGCGGAACAGGATTTAACGTGTGCCAGAGAGAGAGAGAGAGAGAGAGAGAGAGAGAGAGAGAGAGAGAGAGAGAGAGAGAGAGAGAGAGAGAGAGAGAGAGAGGAGAGAGAGAGAGAGAGAGAGAGAGAGAGAGAGAGAGAGAGAGAGAGCCAGTCCTGTCAAGTCAAATTCTTTTATTTCGAGGATAATGAATAAGCACTCATGTGCTTTTTTACATCCAGGCTCCGCCCTTATCAGGGATAAGAGATCAAGATTTTAAAAAAGCCCTCTAACTAAACAACGACAATAATAAACCAAAATAACAAAAACACGTGAGAGAGAGAGAGAGAGAGAGAGAGAGAGAGAGAGAGAGAGGAGAGAGAGAGAGAGAAGAGAGAGAGAGAGAGAGAAGAGACAGAGACAGAGAGACAGAGAGACAGAGAGACAGAGAGAGACAGAGACAGAGACAGAGAGAGAGACACGCTGTTGGCCTTTTGAAATCTTGTCTCGATCTCTCTGTTGAAAAGCCAGTCTTCTGTGAATATGCTCCCAAGGTACTTGGACTCGCTGACTTGTTTCAGCACTGTCCCACTGATGTTGATGTTGCGGCGGCCAGGTGTTCTGCAGACTTTCACTGTCTCGGTTTTGCTGGTGCTGATTTTCATACCGAAGTTCTCACACTGTTTGTTCAGGCTGTTTGTGTGCTCCTGAATTCTCCTTTTTCATGTGCGAAGCTTTGGTCATCTGCGAACAGCATCTCATTCTGATCTTCAGGGTTGGGGTTTGCTTCCCTCGTGATTTTGTCAATATATACAATGAACAGCGGTGGTGATAGAACACACCCTTGCCTCACTCCAGACGTTACTTCAAACCATTCCGTGAGTCCATCTTGGGTGCATATTGCACTCATGCTGTTGGTATAGATGGCTCTGATGTTGTCCAGAAATTGCCCCCTAACGTCGTACTCTTCAAACGTTTTCCACAGTTTGTTTCTGTTTACTCTGTCAAAGGCCTTTTCTTGATCCAAGAACATGAGGTTCAGCTCTTTATTGTATTCGATTGGTTTTTTGCTCAGTTGTCTGAGAGCGAAGATAGCGTCAGTGCACCCTCTTCCTTTTCTGAAACCCATCTGCCCTTCACTCGGTATAGTAGACTGATGATGGGTCCCCTCATTCCTCGTCTCTCTAGGCCGTATAACTGTCCAGCTAATAGTGCAACGCCATTCATTTCTGAGGGCTTGTGCCTTGTACGCTGTTCAAGGATCTTTGCGTACACCTTGCCTGTGTGGCTCAGAAGGGATATACCTCGGTAAGTGTTGCAGTCTTTCTTACTGCCCCTCTTTTCCAAACTGGTACCACGACTGCACACTGCCAGTCTTTTGAGAGTTTCCTCTCTGTTCATGCTCTGTGAAATATTGTGGTCAGCCAAGTGGTTCCTGTTTCGGGGTCATACGAGGTGGTGTCCTACATATGTTAGCTCAGAACAGGCACCACTAAACACCACCAAAGGGACCCAGTAGCAGTGCAGGGCCCCTTTGGCTGGTGGCACCAGGGCGGCCTGATATTGATGGGCTCCCTGTGGACTTCCGACCATGGGGATGAGACATAACGAATCGGGGTATGGCTGTGGCGGGGAGATTGAAATGAGCGGCGTGGGAACAGCAGGATGGCAACGTCACAGAAGATGAGGCAGCAGCAAAAAACAAAAAAGTATTTTTTAAAAATGTAAACCCATCTTTTTTTTTTAAAAACAGGACAGTCCAAAAGTGAATATTAAACTGTAAGAGAATAAAAACAGAAGCCTGTGTTACATGTGTGAAGAACTTTGTGTTCTAAGCATTCAGTCGTTGGGCAGAATGATGGAGAGGGTAAGGTCTTTGCCCCAACAGGCACAAATCCAGCTCAGCTTCAGTTGTCTTCCAAACATTAACAGAACATCTGTGATACATCTAAATAATGATGCACTGAGTAAATCTATATCGATTCCGGGTTTTTAAACTCGAGAATATGAATGGGACACAAAACAGCGTAAAAGAGAGACATGTTTTTGAGTGTGTATGAGCACATTCATTGATTGTGAGTCAGATTATACAAAAGAAAGGCAAAAGCAAACTGCAAACAGAAACTGTTCCTTGACAGTAGTCAACAACTGCTTGGTGCCATGGCTTCTTTTACGTGCGATGAATGTGTCTTGCACTAGGGTTCTCTGTCTATTGTCTCAACTGAAAGACTTGCACCCAGACCGCCACTCAAGGTCTAGTGGATGGGGCAAACATATCTTTTTTCTGCTAGACTGTAGAAACTGATTTGCGAAACGAAGTTTTTACACTCTCTGCAATAAACATAAATTCAAGCAAACATTTGGGTACTCTAGTAAGCACACTGTGGGATCGAACAGAAAATGCGATTATCACTAGACACCGCAAGGAGTGGAGGAAGCTGGTTGCAAAATCTTCAGGGTGACCCAACGCATCGTCCAGACTACGGGATAGGTAAAGGTGATGGTGAAGCGATTGTCGTGCAAATTAAGAAAGAAAAGAAAAAAGAAAAAGAAAAGAACAAGAAAAGTGATTGGCGTTTACCAAATCGGGAAGAAACTTAGACATGAAACTTCATGAAACAAGACAGACAACTCCCGTGTCTGCTTTGTCCCTAATCAGACAACAATGATGACGTCATGTAGCTTTATTCGTCACTGGCTGGCCTCGACTAAAAACTGAGACTGGACTCGATGAACTGTTCATTCAGTAAATCTTCCCCTGACGCGTTTGCAGGCCGCTGTGAGATGCGGAGAGCTACAAACTGCTGTGTGCTGTCATTTCAAAGACAGCTGAAATAGGCCGGGATGCCCCTAAGGTGATGGGTCCCCTCATTCCTCGTCTCTCTAGGCCATATAACTGTCCAGCTAATAGTGCAACGCCATTCATTTCTGAGGGCTACCTCGCCTTCTGGGCTGCCTGAACCGGCCCTGTGTTATTAGTATTATTTCCTTCTCATTTTCTGTTTTTTCCTTTCTGTCTGTTTTTTTCTTTGTTTTTCTTTCGTCTCTTTGTTTTTTTGTTTCTTTTTTGTTTGTTTGTCGTTTCTTTTTTCTTTTTTTCTTCTTTTTCTTTTCGTTTTTTTTCTTTCTTTTCTTTCTTGTATCTTTCCTTTCCTTTTTTGTTCTTTCTTTTTGTCTTTCTTTATTTTTACTTCTTTTTCTTGCCTTCTCGTTTTTACTTTTTTTTCCTTTTAAAAATCGTTTATTTTAATAACTTTTAAACAGTGTATCTTCATATGTGGAATAGCACTCTGCATATGAACAGAAAATATCAAAGCACATTTTTTTTGCTGCCCCATCTTCTATGACATCCCCGGTCCCGCTGTTCCCACACCGCTCATTTCAACCTCCCGGCCACAGCCATACCCGGGTTCATTATGTCTATTCCCAGGGTCGGAAGTTCACAGGGGTCCATCAACATCAGGCCGCCGCGGGGTCACCAGCCAGAGGGGCCCTGCACTGCTGCTGGGTCACGTTGGTGGTGTTCAGTGGTGCCTGTTCTGAGCTAACATACGCAGGACGCCACCTACTAAGCCCCCTTCTAACGACAGTATTAGCTCAGTCGCGGAGCCAGACTGAGTGAGTCACCCACATGAGGAGACACTACATCGTCCCTCCAACAGCCGTCCCCTGTGAACCTCCAACCCCAAAGGCTTTGACACAAACACAATACAGTCACAGAAGTGTAGGGGGAAACTGAATCTGAGGTCACCATGAGACCAGAGCAACCAGGGCCACCGTTCCAGTTGTTTTTTCATTGCATGATGATCAATGATAATGAGAATGGTGTTATGATGCTGCTATGGAAATGCATATATATGCTTTAAGACTACTTTACATGGCCCAGCGACAACATGGTCTGAGGATACAGACACCTGCAGTGTTGGTCAGGTATTTTGAGCAACACTCTCAAATTCGCATCCGTAAAGTGGATGAAACTCGACAGTGTGGTCCCAGTCTTTCTAATGAGACCACAGCACACTCTCTCTGGGTAAGAGCCCTCCGGAGTCAGAAAAATCCCTATGACTCTTATGGGACTTGAACTCGCGACCTTCCAGTCCGAAATATCTAAGGCGCTAACCACTGCGCCATGGCGGCTGGTGGATCAAAGCACGTCGATATGGGATTTAATACAAGACTTAGCTAGAAAGATTTATATAAAAAAAGGAATTCGGCTTTTTGAGTGTTTGGTATTTTTAACACAACAAAAGGCAAAAAATAGGTCTGGATGAAGAAAAGGCCTTTACCTCATTGTTGTTGTTGTTGCGGCGACAGTTGTCATGCAGGATTGTAATGATAATTGTGTGTTGTGTGTGTGTGTGTGTGTGTGTGTGTGTGTGTGTGTGTGTGTGTGTGTGTGTGTGTGTGTGTGTCTGTGTCTGTGTGTGTGTCTGTGTGTGTGTCTGTGTGTGTGTCTGTGTGTGTGTTCTAGTGTGTGTATGTTAGTGTGTTAGTGTTAATGTGTTAGTTCTAGTGTTAGTGTGTCTGTGAGTGAGTGAGTGAGTGAGTGAGTGAGTGAGTGAGTGAGTGAGTGAGTGAGTGAGTGAGAGAGAATGTGTGTGTGCGTGTGTGTGTGTGTATGTGTATGTGTGTGAGTGTGTGTCCTTGTGTGTGTATTAGTGTGTGTCCTAGTGTGATTGATGATGATGATGATGATGATGATGATGATGATGATGATGATGATGATGATGATGATGATGATGATGATGATGATGATGATGATGATGATGATGATGATGATGATAGTTCATGATTAGCAGATGGTGATGATTGCTGTCTGGGAGGAGGAGGAGGAGGAGGACGACGACGACGACGACGACTGTGTATGATTAGCAGATGATGCTGATTACTACGTATGACGACGACGACGACGACGACGACGACGATGATGATGATTATGATGATCATG
>CM060322.1:35692164-35714664 GCA_030674155.1 Stramonita haemastoma
AATTCCTCTGTAGTTATTAGGGTTATCAACATCGCCCTTTTTGTGTAATGTTAGGATTATAGATTCAGTCCAGTTATCTGGGAAAAGGCCATCCTCAAAAATTTTGTTGAATAATTTTAGAAGGAAAAGCACAACATCTTCACCTCCATTTTTCAGCAATTCTCCGATGATTTGATCAGGACCTGCTGCTTTATCATTTTTTAGTTTTCTAAGTGCCCAATATATTTCACCTTTAGATATTGAACGATCAAAATCTTCCTCACTTTCATCATAGTCAACATTAGTATTCATGGAGTTGTCTGATGAGTCTTTCTCCAACAGGGTTTTGAAATGTTGAAACCAACTGTCAACTGATATACTATTCTTTGGCTGACTATTTCTAAATGACGCCTTCTTAACACTTTTCCAGAACTGGACTTGAGAAGAGATTGAAGACACCATGTCTGCAAGTAATATCATATTATACTGTTTCCTTTTCCTTTCTAGCATGTATTTATATTCCCTTCTTAAAACACAGTACAAGTTTCTGTCTTCGTTCTTTAACGTTTTCCGGTAAGTCTTTAATAATTTTCTTACCCTGTACTTCATACTTTTACATTCATTATCAAACCATGTTGCATTTGATAAACCTTTTTTTACGTGTACCTGTTTCTTCATACATTCAGCACTGGACTTTATACAACTATTGAACAAATCTAGAGCTTCATTAATATTCTCATCAATCATCTGTAAGGCATTTGAAAAAGTTACACACATGTCTTCCTCACAAAGATTATCTTTATAAGCTGAGAGTTTGTTTTCATCCCACACAAACTTTTCCACAACAGATGGCTCTTCGGCTATTACATAAGTTTTATACAATGGATTAATATGTAATTCCACAGGAAGGTGATCTGAATCAGAACGTTCAGCAACAAACAAACGACATGAGACAAAAATCTGAGAGAACAAATCATCTGACACTAAAAAATAATCATTAACACTGCATCCTCCATCAGAAATGTATGTATAGCGTCCCTGCTGATCACCATTACATACACCATTCAGAATTTGTAAACTAAATGTAGTACATATATTCAATAATAATTTACCATAATTATTTATAACAGAATCTTCAGAATAACGATTACCACTAAGAGACATGCTTTTGCTTTGGAGCTCTGAGATAAAATCATCTGCCACATGATGGCAAGAAAAGTTTGATGTCCTACTGTTTAAATCTCCACACAATACTATATCAACTTCATCCAAAGCAACCACACAATCAGCTAAATATTCTTCCAACATAGCAATCCCACTATCATTATCAAACATGTTATAAAAAGGAGAGCCTTCAGGTGGGATATACACACATACAAGCAAAACATTTCTTGAGGTACACAATAAAGATTTGTCACAGAGAAAAGTACAAATGTTAGGGTATGGAACATCTAAATATTTTACAAGAGCAGATAACTCATTCTTAATCAAACAAACTACTCCCCCTGATCGTCTCCCTTGATGGCTAACTTTAGTTGCTGCCTTACAGAAGGCTTTATAGCCACTAAAAGCATCTGGCTGGATATTTTCCAAAAACGTTTCTGTCAGACAAATAAAATCAAAGCTACGCACATAAGATACAAAATCTCCATCGGCCAGTTTTGAAAATAATCCATTTACGTTCCAGGACAAAAATGAAAAAGTTTTGTTTGCTTGATTTGTATTGCCACACTCTAGTTTATCTACTACATCATCTAAACTCACATTTTCACTACTTCCATTAATATGACAAGACATCAAATTAATGCTATCAACTGTACCAAAATCATTATTTAAAGAGGACTCTTCATTTAAGCATGGTCTAAAGCCAGATGACACATCATTCGGCCTATGTAGGGTTAGGTTTAGGGCTAGCCTACTGCGGTCTTTGTCTCCTCGCCCAGCAAAGCCAGGTCCCGTCTTGCTGGTTACAGCACAAAGCCCCCTCTTGCTGGTTACAGCACAAAGCTCCTTTGGAGTAGGTCTAGGTCTAGTCCTATCTAACTGAGACTTTACGCCCGGTGTAAGTTTACTTTTCCTACCCCCCTGTGAATTACCTCTACAGACAGATGAGTGTATGGGCCGGCCAACAAGCTATTTGTTTCTTTCGAGATCATTGAGGGTCATCTTTTCACCATCAATGATCAAATGATCAAAGATCATTCTCACATTCTTTCTTTCTGCTCGGGCACTCTTCAAATATGGGGTCAGTTTGCGTCTAATTTCTCTAACAGCTTGGGAAAAATCATCGTCTACAAAAATCTTTGAGCCCTTCAGCCGAGTCTTTGCCTTCAGTATGCTAAGTTTATCTTGATAAAAACAACACCTAGCAATAATGGGAGAGCTGGGTTTAGAGTTTATCCTGTGTACTCTATCGAATTTCACATCTGCTACATCCATTTTTTCTGAGAGAAGACTTTTTACAATCCTCTCACAGTCAGCTCCAGTCTCATCAGCTCTCTTCTCTAAACCATGAAAAATGACATTATTTCGTCTGGACCTTCCTTCTAAATCATCAGATTTCTTTTCTAGTTTTTCAACCCTATCCATCAATTTTGTATTTGACTGTTTTAAGTCTTCATTTTCAGTTCTAAGAACGTCCATGTCTTTCTTCAGGCTGCACATTTCCTCTTTCAACGCACCAACACTGTCTGTCAACAATTTGATCTCATTGTTCAAACTGTCAGTTGTTGTTTTCAGCAAGTTTTCCACTTTTTCGATTTTTGCTGTCATGGTGTTGAAGGACAGTTCCTTAGGAGACCCAGTAGAAGAGGAGTCCTGGCCACGGTGTATGGTCGTAGGCGTGTTGGTGTAGGTAGTCACATCAGCCCTCGTTCTGGTTTTCCTGGATGCTGTGCCTGTGATGGTGCTACGACCACCAGCACCATCAACCAAGCTGGTCTGCCTCAGCTTGCGGCCAGTGGATCCAGGGGTGGTGGGTCCAGGGTTGGTCTCCACATCGCCACACCGTAATAAAAGCCCCCCCCCAAAATAAGTAGGTGAGGGTCAGTCCTAACAGGACACCGTCTCGCCGGTTTCTCAACGTCAGAATGGCGTTTCTCATAGTTGATTTAAATTCTGCCCGTTTAGACATGAAGGAGGCGAACACTGCGGCAAATGTCCCACACACAGCTCTGTACAACTGCACGGATATGCCCATCCTCCTGATCTATCTATATACAATCAATGAAGATTTAAAGCCACTTTAAAACTAGTTTTTGAATCACAAAAACACCAGCTCGATTTCAATACGTCTTCGTCTTCACATCACGTAATTGGCCGAGAGAGAGAGAGAGAGAGAGAGAGAGAGAGAGAGAGAGAGAGAGAGAGAGAGAGAGAGAGAGAGAGACTGAACACTGAACACTGAACACTGAAATGATTTAATGTACATTGGCCTTGGACCACAATACATTTGTTGGGCTTGGGGTTCGGCAATGGATTCATTCATATTATTAGCAATGCAAATGCATAAACAAGTAACTATTATCAACGATTAAAGAGAAAAAAAAACAAAAACACAATTATTCCATTTCATGATTGAAACCTGAAATCAACCATGATACAGCTACAAAAGAACAAAAATGATGTCTAATAAAACATGCATATTAAGTATATATCTGATCGTAACAGCTAGTCAAAAAAGCATTTGGGTCAACAATATTTTCCTTTTGTTAATAGAATGAAAAATATATCTAGACAAACTGTGCCTGTACTCGTTATTTGTTGCTTTGAGCAGATCTGGTAATGGCACATTGACGCACTTGCTTAAGAACTTTTCCCTCAAGTCTGTGTACATGCAACATTCCATAAGAAAGTGGGCTTCATTTTCAACTATTGTTTTACAAAAAGGACACATTTTTTCTTGAGCATTTTCATTATACCTGTATACATTATTATTAAGAGGTAGAACGTTACATCTTGCTTGTGTAATTGCTACTCGAAAGCAGTAGACATCAATAGAGTTTATTATTGCTCTTTTTCAAAAATACTTTTAAACGATCTGTAATTGTCATACCTCTCTTTATCTCGTATAGTCCCATCCCATTCTTGAATGAACAGATCCACTAATCTTTGTTTAAACATACCTAAGAAAGCTTTTACATCTCCCACACTTTGCTGCATCCAAACAATGTTAAAACCCGTTTCACACAAAATTTCTCTTATTTTTGAAATCCAGCAATGTTTCCCATGTCTATCTAACTCTAGCTGCATGCAGTAAGCACTATATGATATTCTATTTTGATCTAATTGTAGTAGTTTTAACCAGTACTTAATGGCTCTTGTACAGGAATTGACATAAAGTGGATATCTTCCTAAATCACCATATACCATCTTATTGGGCGTCCTTACTGGTACTCCTAAAAATCTTTTACATGCCATCAAATGAATTTCGAGAGAGAGAGAGAGTTGACACACAAACTGGCAAGGAGGTATTTTGGCCACGACATTCTGTGGCCCCGCTAAAAGAGTGGTGCTGTTTCTGTTCTCGCAAACACACAGGTATGCCAGTCCAGGAAGCTTCAGGCTGATAGCAAATGACGATTTGGGATAACCTGAAACCACAATGCACAAAGCGGAACTTTTCTCTTGTTGTGACCAAAGACTAGAGGTTAGAGCCATATCTCTTCAACTGCGAAAACAAAACTCACATCAACTTTTTTTGTTGTTGTAAATTCTGCACAGGTTTCCATGATTTAATGAGAGAAAATGGAGAATGAAACAATATACCATGGAAAAATAGAACTTGTCAATACTGTAACAAAAATAGAAGACGAGTTTCATTTACAAAAAAGTGCCTTTATGTACTGAACAAATTGTTTATTACTATATTATGCTTGTGTAAAAAAAAACAAAAAAACCTCAACCAACTATGAAAGGCATAGACAAACTAAGCGTTATGATTATTAAAGATACTCATCAACCTGAAATAATTGATAATGTTTCTATGCCTGTTTTGAAAAGACAGCTCAGTTAAGATAAGACAGAATGCAACCTGGTGTTATCATGCACATCGTTTCAGACACGCTGACCAGTGAATAGAATTATCAGTCTTCGTTGAATGAATCCTGCTGAGTTTATTTCCTTGTGTCCAATAAGTCAAAGCGACTTTTAAGGCAAAAACAATTTATGACTCCGATTTCTTCATTTCTGATTCTCTTGGAACTGCTAATATATATATATATACGTGTGTGTGTGTGTGTGTGTGTGTGTGTGTGTGTGTGTGTGTGTGTGTGTTGTGTGTGTGTGTGTGTGTGTGTGTTTAGCATGTTTTAATTTTGGGTTTGTGTGTGTACGTGTGTCTGTGTATGTGAATTGAAATTTAGCAAATTCATAGTTGAGACTAAAGTTGCATGACATTGATGAAAAAGTTGACAATATTTCTATTTCTTTCAAATTCAGTGTTGTAGGCGTATTTTGTTAATGCAAATCGTATATGCTACAGTTGATTTTGTTTACTGAAATCCTCCATGCCCCAGGAGGGGTCAAAGGCGAATTAAATCTTGAATCTTGAATCGTGTGTGTGTGTGTGTGTGTGTGTGTGTGTGTGTGTGTGTGTGTGTGTGTGTGTGTGTGTGTGTGAGAGAGAGAGAGAGAGAGAGTATGAGTGAGTGCAAAAGCACCTTGGCTTTGATATCTATATATATCTATATATATATACGTCACTGGCACGCCCGGTAAAGCAGGTATCGTGTTTTTCATCTGCCTTATTTTTGTCAGGATCATGACCTGCCAACGTTACTTGTTTTTAGTTGTGATGTTTTTGTTTTTAACTTTTTTTGGTTGTTTATTTTAGTTTAATTGACACAGTGTTAAGATTCAGCGCATCTTTAAAAAAAAAAAAAAGTAATGCACACACAGTGGATATGTTTGCAAACACACGGTCACAGACACAGACACAGACACATATCCATGCACGCACGCACACACAAACACACATACATACACTCACGCATGGGACGGGGTATCCTAGTGGTTAGAACATTGCGCACGCTATCTGATGACCCGGATTCGATACCCGTTCGAGGGGATTTTGCCCCTGGAGTTAACATCAGAGCCAAACCCACTCCCTTCAAAAGTCCTTCGAATGACACTATAAACCGAAGCCCTGTGTGCGAACGCACGCAGAACATCTTACGCACATGTTAAATCCTGTTCCGCTTTTCGTAAGAGTAGGCCATTGTGTGCCTGTTGGGAACAGATGACAAGATTTACGAAACTGCATACACACGGGGACTAGGTGTAATTATAAAAAAGCACATGAGTGCTTATTCCAGTATCCTCGATATAAAAGAATAAACAGATAAATGAATAAGTAGTTGGCACTGTGGCCATGCGTTCTGTGGTCTAGCTGTTCTGGCCTAGCACAAATCCAGACATGGCGGTACTTCAGACAACTCTTTCTTTCTGCCTTTTGTATTTGTGTCTTTAGTTATAATGCAGTGTTTAAGCACCTCTTTGTGTGTGTGTATGTGTGTGTGGTGTGGTGTTGTGTGTGTGTGTGTGTGTGTGTTGTGTGTGTGGTGTGTCGTGCTCTTGCGGCGTGCGGGCGTGTCTGTGCGTGCGTGATAGAGAGTGAGAGAGAGAGTGTGAAGAGAGGAGAGGTGCGTCTGTGCTGCTGTGCTGTCTGTCTGTCTGTCTGTTGCTGTCTGTCTGTCTGTCTGTCTGTCTGTCTTCTGTCTCTCCTCTCTCTGCTCTCTCTCTCTGTCCTCGTCTTCTTCTGCTCTTCTGCTTCTGTCTGTCTTCTTCTCCTCTCTCTCTCTCTCTCTCTCATCTCCCCTCCTCTCTTCCTCTCCTCTCTTCCTTCTCCTCTCTCTCTCTCCATCTCTCTCTCTCTCTCTCTCTCTCTCTCTCTCTCTCTCTCATCTCTCTCTCTCTCTCCTCTCTCTCTCTCTCCTCTCTCTCTCTCTTCTCTCTCTCTGATAACATAGTGGTTAGAGCTCGCAATCTGCGACAGGTTCAGATCCTGATCAGGGAAGTTTTCATCTTGAGTCAACATTAATGCGGACTCCACTCCCCCCAAAAGTTCTGAGAAAATTATACTCTGGAGTTCCGTGTTCAAAGCAAGCAAAACATCGTGCCCACATGTTAAAACCTGTTCCGCTTTTCGCAAAAGTGGGCCACTGTGTGCCGGTGGGTACTGATGGCAAAAGTTACAAAAAAACCGCACGCACATGTAGATTGGATGTAAAAAAAAAAAAAGTGCAAGAATGCTTATAACATTATCCTGGAAAGAAAAGAATAAAATATAGTTTTGAAAAATAGTTGGTATGTATACAGAAGGAAATACAGTGAAGGAAATCAAGTAGATATTATAAGTTATGTTTGTAGTCTTTTTGTAAAGATGCCAGAACAAAAGGCATAGTGGTGCACCACTGTTATTTCCCTATCCTCCTCTCTAAAAAAAATATATGTATATATATTTAACAGTTGTTTAAAACACATGTTGCTCCTCTCCTGTCTTCAACGTTTGACGGTAGCTTTGGTTCAGCACTAAAGTATTTGTTTATGAACACGTTGGACATTGCATTCATTTTCTCAATAACTTATTTGGGCACATGAAGTATATATGTGTATACATATACATATAATATATATATATATATATATATATATATATATATATATATATATATATATATATATTATATATATACGACATCGAACCACAATCAACAATTTCTACGTGTATTAGGGGAGGGGGAGGAGGGAGGGGTGCACGTGCACGGAAAAGCAAGTAGGCATTAATATTCACCTATGTAAATCCCTTGTCTGTGTTTTTACTTGTAACATCCGGTAAAGCTGAGATTGACAGGGGCCGTTAACAGCTTTGCGTGACTGGTTTTTGTCAGATTAAAATAGAGACCTTCGAGAAACAAGAGAGAGAGAGAGAGAGAGAGAGAGTATGAGGGTGGTGAGTGGGTGTGTAGGTGTGTGTGTGTGTGTGTGTGTGTGTGTGTGTGTGGTGTGTGTGTGAGTGTGTGTGTGTGTGTGTGTGTATGTGTGTGTGTGTGTGTGTGTGTGTGTGTGTGTGTGTGTGTGTGTGTGTGTGTGTGTGTGTGTGTGTGTGTGTGTGTGTGAGTGTGTGAGTGTGTGAGTGTGTGTGTGCTAACTGAAAAAAAAGTGATTCTCTTTGTCAAATTTCTTCTCAAGTGCACGGAAATCTCTTTTAGATAAGATAAATATTCCACACCAGGAAATATCATACATATTAGTTTTTGTTTTTTAAATACACAAAAACGACCCTCCCCCCCCCCCCCCCCCCACAGGATTATAACAAAGCTCCGATTTTCTACGAGGCCATAGTTCTAAATGAATAAATAATCCACGGAAAAAAGTGTAAAACATGTGTTTTGCTATAAAGAGCGATGGAATGGATCCAGCTGTTACCAACCCCCCCCCTCCAAAAAAACAAACTTAACTGCCTCCATAGCCTCTGTCGTGAGTAGGAGCTCCACTCAATGCCGCCATGGTTCGTCATCTTTCTCTGTCTCTGCTGAGTTAGTTCTGCCATCTCCTGCAGCCCCCCCCCCCCCCCCCCCCCCCCACAGACCGCTGATCTCAGTGATGTTGGCAGTGTGGGGTGTTGGGGATGGAGAAGGACTAAAGCCTTGCCTGTCAGGAGGCTTTGTGGTATGGTTCGTTTGGCCAGCATGTGGATTCTAGCCTGAAGTCTGTCCTGTAAAGCACGAGTGTGGCTGCAGAGAGTGGTGTGTAGTTCCTTTCTCCATCACCTGTCGTTTGGCGGCGGAGTGGCCCAACGGTTAGAGCCTGTTACCCTCAACTGAAGGCAGTAAGGGGGTTAGGGTTCCACTGTTGCTGAGGTGTTCAGTTCAAGGTGATTTTCTCCCCGGAGTTAGTAGTGACTCCACGTGCACTGATATAGGTACTGACTCCACGTGCACTGATATAGGTACTGACTCTCACGTGCACTGATATAGGTACTGACTCCACCGTGCACTGATATAGGTACTGACTCCACCGTGCACTGATATAGGTACTGACTCCACCGTGCACTGATATAGGTACTGACTCCACCGTGCACTGATATAGGTACTGACTCCACCGTGCACTGATATAGGTACTGACTCCACCGTGCACTGATATTGGTACTGACTCCACCGTGCACTGATATAGGTACTGACTCCACCGTGCACTGATATAGGTACTGACTCCACCGTGCACTGATATTGGTACTGACTCCACCGTGCACTGATATAGGTACTGACTCCACCGTGCACTGATATAGGTACTGACTCCACCGTGCACTGATATAGGTACTGACTCCACCGTGCACTGATATAGGTACTGACTCCACCGTGCACTGATATAGGTACTGACTCCACCGTGCACTGATATAGGTACTGACTCCACCGTGCACTGATATAGGTACTGACTCCACCGTGCACTGATATAGGTACTGACTCC
The DNA here is from genome assembly GCA_030674155.1 of Stramonita haemastoma. Taxonomy (NCBI): domain Eukaryota; kingdom Metazoa; phylum Mollusca; class Gastropoda; order Neogastropoda; family Muricidae; genus Stramonita; species Stramonita haemastoma. Next base: position 35,701,609 of record CM060322.1, read on the forward strand.
ACCGTGCACTGATATAGGTACTGACTCCACTGTGCACTGATATAGGTACTGACTCCACTGTGCACTGATATAAGGTACTGACTCCACCGTGCACTGATATAGGTACTGACTCCACCGTGCACTGATATTAGTACTGACTCCACTGTGCACTGATATAGGTACTGACTCCACTGTGCACTGATATAGGTACTGACTCCACCGTGCACTGATATAGGTACTGACTCCACCGTGCACTGAAACTGGTACTGACTCCACCGTGCACTGATATAGGTACTGACTCCACTGTGCACTGATATAGGTACTGACTCCACTGTGCACTGATATAGGTACTGACTCCACTGTGCACTGATATAGGTACTGACTCCACTGTGCACTGATATAGGTACTGACTCCACCGTGCACTGATATAGGTACTGACTCCACTGTGCACTGATATAGGTACTGACTCCACTGTGCACTGATATAGGTACTGACTCCACCGTGCACTGATACTGGTACTGACTCCACTTTGCAGTGATATTAGTACTGACTCTACGTGTGTGTGGTGTGGTGTGGTGTGGTGTGTGTGTGTGTGTGTGTGTGTGTGTGTGTGTGTGTGTGTGTGTGTGTGTGTGTGTGTGTGTGTGTTGTGTGTGTGTGTGTATGTATGTATGTATGTATGTTGTGTGTGGTGTGTATGTATGTATGTATGTATGTATGTATGTATGTATGTATGTATGTATGTATGTATGTATGTATGTATGTATGTATGTATGTAATGTATGTATGTATGTATGTATGTATGTATGTATGTATGTATGTATGTATGTATGTATGTATGTATGTATGTAATGTATGTATGTATCTATGTCTGTATGTATCTATGTCTGTCTGTATGGTTTTTATGTATGTCTGTATGCATACATGTATGCATTCATTGACTGCACTCATGACAGTAGTATATTGACAGGCATTTCAGATTAAATGTGAAACTGGATAGTCAGTGTTAGCGTGAATTTAGAATTTGAATGGCTAGAGACACTGCAGAATTTCTTCTTCTGTTTGGGGTTTGTTCGTGTGTGTTTGTCGAATTGTTGAATTTTTTATATAGCTTTTTAAAAACAAAAAAAAAAAAACCAAACAACGAACGTAGTTACTTTTGTTTAAGATTTCGTGCGTGCGTGCGCGTGCGTGCGTGGCGTGCGTGGTGCGTGCGTGCGTGCGTGCGTGCGTGCGTGCGTGCGTGCGTGCGTGGTGTGTGTGTGGTGTGTGTGTGTGTGTGTGTGTGCTTTTAACCGTTTGGGTATCGGTTTGGTTCCTTTATAACGTCCTTTATGTAGTTCTCCCATTTCACAGTGACCCTCCTGATCTGACCCCTAACGTTGGCTGGGGCGTTGCCACAAGGAACGCCAGAAGAGCTGGTTTCGCTCTGTCTGTATCTAGCTCACCATGTTCTCCACACCACTGCAGCTGACAGTGGCTCGGTTGTTGGCGGGGGTATCGACCAATTTCTTTGGATTCAGTTTATTGTTCAGGAGCTATTCAGAAACTGATATCCTCTTTCCTTCTCTGGAGAAATCTTCCGGAATGCTCTCCAGCGGCGGAGAGAGAGAGGAGATGGGGGGGATGACTGGTAGTCCTACAACAGCGCCAGCATTTTTGGCCTCTCTTTTGGCCTGTCCGGGGCGATCAAAGCATTTGGTTGTTATGTAAAGAGTCAGTGCAGTGCTGGCTGTTAAACTGAAGCGTGTGTATGTGGTGTACATGATCATGTTTGATAATTATGTCGGTGTGTATTTCTAAAAAAAAAAAAAACCAGATGTCTACAGAATGTACACTGTATGTTCCATAATTTCTCTGTTTTAGAGATAATAAAGTATTTTGAATTTGAATTCCATTTACAGTGTTAAAACTACAGTAGAGTTTTAGTTTGTGAAAAATAAAAAAAATGGTGTAGATTAGACATGCATCTTCTTTTATTTTGAGGATAACTAAACAAACACACATATCCTTTATTCATATGTAGTCCCTGTGTGCATGTGGGGTTTTTTTTTAAATTGCCATCTGTTCCCACAGGCACAACAGAAAAGGTATAAACGTGTGCCCAAGATGTTCTGAGTGCGTTAGTTCCTCGGTTTATAATCTCATCCGGAGATGTGTGTGTGCGTGCGTGCGTGCGTGCGTGCGTGCGTGCGTGCGTGGCGTGCGTGCGTGTGTGTGTGTGTGTGTGTGTGTGTGTGTGTGTGTGTGTGTGTGTGTGTGTGTGTGTGTGTGTGAGAGAGAGAGAGAGTGAGTTTCTTATTTATTTATTCATTATTTATGTCTTTATTGATTATTTTATATCGAGGATAATGGAATAAGCATGCATGTACCTTTTTTAAACCAGTCCCTGTGTGTATGCAGTTTTGTCAATCTTGTCATCTGTTCTCGCTGGCACACAATGGCCTACTCTTACGAAAAGTGAAACAGGATTTAACGTGTGCGCAAGATGTTCTGCGTGCATTCGTACACGGGGCCTCGGTTTATAGTCTCATCCGAAGGACTTTTGGGGAGAATGGAATCAGCACTGATGTCAACTCCAGGGGAAAAATCCCCTCGAACGGGAATCGAACCCGGGTCGTCAAATTGCGAGCGCAATGTTCTGACCACTAGGCTATCCCGTCCTCATGAGTGAGTGAGTGAGTGAGTGTGCGTGCGTTGTGTGTGTGTGTGTGGTGTGTTGTGTGTGTGTGTGTTGTGTGTGTGTGTGTGTGTGTGTGTGTGTGTGTGTGTGTGTGTGTGCCACTGTGTGTGCGCGTGTATGTGTGTGTGTGCATGTGTGCATGCGTGTATGTATTTATGTGTGAGTGAGAGAGAGAGTGTGTGTGTCTCTGTGGTTGTGTGTGTGTGTGTGTGTGTGTGTTGTGTGTGTGTGTGTTGTGTGTGTGTGTGTGTGTGTGTGTGTGTGTGTGTGTGTGTGTGTGTGTGTGTGTGTGGTGTGTGCTGTGTTCATTTTCCGTGAAAAGAAACCTCTTGCAGAACTCTAAGGCTGTACCAGAATTCAAAAGACAGTCAAGTCCAGTCCAGTCAAGTCAAGTCCAGTCCAGTCAAGTCCATTCCAGTCCAGTTAAGTCACGTCAAGTCAAGTCAAGTCACATCAAGTCCAGTCCAGTCCAGTCAAGGTGTATCAACCGCAGAGAAGTCCCATTCACCAGCAGAGTAGCCTGTCATGTGCGAACACTAACAACCAATCTTCCTTTTCTCCCCTCTCTCTCCCCCTGTTGTCTGTTCTTTGCCCCCCCCCCCCTACACACACACACACACACACACACACACACACACACACAACATACACACACACACACACACACACACACACACACACACACACACACACACACACACAACACTGTCTAGTGTGCATTGTTACTCCCCCGCCACAAGACCCGAGTAGTCAATGGCAGCAAATCACTCCCACTATCAGTATCAATCAATCTCTCTCTCTCTCTCTCTCTCTCTCTCTCTCTCTCTCTCTCTTCTCTCTCTCTTCTCTCTCTCTCTCTCTCCTCTCTCTCTCTCTCTCTCTCTCTCTCTCTCTCTCTCTCTCTCTCTCTCTTTCTTTCTTTCTTTCTTTCTTTCTCACCAACCTTCTGATAGAATTGACCTCGTTAAAGACACTACCCCCTCCCCCCCCCCCCCACACAAAAAGCTGTTAGCAGCTAAGTGTTAAAGAAGTGAATGGCGTCTTCTCCAGCCCCACCCCCTATCTCCCTCCCTTCTCCCTCCCTTGTGATTCTTGAACTTCAGATATTGTATTGGTTGTTTATGTACAAATGGATTCTAAGGCTGTCACAGCCAAGCGTGAAACACATATCTTGCATATCATCAAGACACTCTCCCCCACTCCCCCCGGACTGAATTTCAAAACAATACATCAACAGACTGGTGGTGTGTACCCATGGGGAGAGGGTGGGAGGGGGGAGGGGGGGAGTCTGCAGCTCTTATCAAATACTCCGGATGAGACTATAAACCGAGGTCCTGTGTGCAAACGCACACAGGACATCTCGTGCACACGTTAAAACCCATTCCGCTATTGACAAGAGTATGCCATTTTGTGCCAGTGGAAACGGATGACAAAATTGACAAAAAGTGCATACACATGGGGACTGGCGGTAAAAAAAAAAAGCACGTGAGTGTTTATGCCATTATCTTCAAAATAAAAAAAAAGAAAAGATAAAAAGAAAAAGAAATCCAAACCAGGGAGCGGGATAGTCTAGTGGTTAGAACGTTGTGTTCGCAATTTGAATCCATCGAGTCTGGGTTTGAGTCACCACCGAGACACCCACCCACCCGCTCAGGGAGATTTTTCCGTAGGAGTCAACACCCAAACTGACTCCACTTCCCCGAAAGTCCTTTGGATAAGAACACAAACCGAGGCCATGTGTGCACAAGCACGAAAAACATCGCGCTCACATGTTAAAACCCGTTTTGTTTTTCGGAAGAGTAGGCCCTTCGTGGCAGTAAGAACGGATGACAAAGCCCCTCCACCCCCAACCAAAAACGCATGCAGACTAGTACTGTATTTAGATATCATCCCCGGTGGGCAAAAAACGGTGGCATATGCAAAAATGTCATCATTAGTGAACCTGGGAGCTCTAGCGAAGGAAGAAACACAAGCAATCCAAACCTGAAGATTTCCCCCTTCATTAAAAAAAAATATATATCTTTATTTTATTCTTTTACATCGAGGATAATGGAATAAGCACTCGTTCGCTTTTTTTGCACTTAGTCCCCGTGTGTATGTGGTTTTATCAACCTTGTCATCTGTTCCAACCGGCACACAATGGCCTACTCTTACGGAAAGCGAAACAGAATTTAACGTGTGCGCAAGATGTTCTGCGTGCGTTTGCACACGGGGCCTCGGTTTATAGTCTCATCCAAAGGACTTTTGGGGAGAGTGGAGTCAGCACTGATGTCAAATCCTGGAGAACAATCCACACGAACGGGAATGGAACCCAGGTCGTCAAATTGCGAGCGCAATGCTCTGACCACTATACCAGGCTATCCCGTCCCTTGTGTAGTATTCCTGATAGAGATTGTCTTTCTAAAGAGACAATCTTTCCTCCCTCATTGTATAGTATTCCTAATGGAGATAGTCTTTCTGATAGGTCTGTCAACTCATGTTGTGACTTAACATGCATTTAGAACACCTAAATGAACCCTTGACAAAAAGAGATATTAGTATATCATGTAAAAAAAAAAAAAAAAAAAAAGAGTACAGTCAACCTAACCTGTGGAAAAGCGCTACCAGAATGCAACAGAAAAGTGACACTGTTCTGTGGCTCCTTATTCCCACACAGACGGAACAACCTGAATATGACACAGAGCAGGTGTCTGTGGTGACTCAGTCTGGTTCAAGGCATGCTGAATGCAGAGAGGCAGCAGTACCGGTGCTTTCTCTTATCTGGACCACGGTCTGCATTTTAACGACACAATATAGAAAACAAATCCCCGTTTGTTCTCTTTCTGTCTCTGTCTGCCTGTCTCTGTGTCTGTCTGTCTAATTATCTGTGTCTGTCTGTCTGTCTGTCTGTCTGTCTGTCTGTCTGTCTGTCTGTCTGTCTGTCTGTCTCTCTCTCTCTCTCTCTCTCTCTCTCTCTCTCTCTCTCTCTCTCTCTCTCTCTCTCTCTCTCTCTCTCTCTCTCTCTCTCTCTCTCTCTCTCTCTACCGGATAGCCTAGTATACTGGTCAGAGCATGCGCTCGCAATTTGACGACCTGGTCCATTCCGTTCGTGTGATTTTCTCCAGATTTGACATCAGTGCTGACTCCACTCTCTGTTGTTGTTGTTGTTGTTTTTTTAATCTGTTTTTTTCCCTTTTATGCCTACTTTGCTTGTTTCCGCTTACACACACACACACACACACACACACACACACACACACACACACACACACAACACACACACACACACACACACCACACACACACACACACACACACACGCACACACACACACAACACTCATGCATTATAGATTTGTAATGCCTTGTTTCATGTCTGAATATTTGCTATTTTAATATTTTGCTGTGTTATTTTTTGTTTAAATAATTATCATGTATCAGTTAGATACGCGTTTGTGAATGTATTCTGTTTTCCTTTTTTTTATATTGGTTGAACTGCTGCTGTGGTGATGCGTATGTAGGGTAGGGAGGGTTTCTCAGCTTTATCCTGATCAGGGAAGGCCGATGAAAAAAAGTAGTAATGCTTACTTACTCTGTTACCTTGAAAAATAAAGATTATTCATTATTCATCTCTTCTCTCTCTCTCTCTCTCTCTCTCTCTCTCTCTCTCTCTCTCTCTCTTCTCTCTCCTCTCTCTCCTCTACACACACACACACACACACACACACACACACCACCACACTACACACACACACACACCAACCACACACACACACACAACACACACTTTCCAGATATATTACAGGAAACAATTTGTAACAGATATTATAACCTCTTTTTTTTAGAGTAAGCCCCTTGATGATAAAGAAGACATACTTGTGATAAAACGCAAATAAAACGAAACTGTGACGATAGCTGTTTCTTTCTAACTTTCGACTTTTTGGGCTTTTTTTTTTTTTTTTTTTGGGGGGGGGGTAGTTTTCTTTTCGTTCCTTGGCTAGAGCTTCGAGGTTCACCAGTGGTGAGATTTTGCCACACGACCGTTTTTACCCACCATTAAGGTATGATGATATGACTTTAGGATTTCTTTTGCTTTGAAAAGCTTGGTATTTCACTCCTAATGCTTGTCTTGTTTGGCAGGTATTGTGGTTTTCTTGTTGCTCCTGTCACCTGTTGTTGCTGCTCGTGTGTTTGTTGCTGTTGTTGTTGTTGTTGTTATTGTTGTTGTTGTATCTAAGGGAATGGCGGTGATCACTTTTTTTCTTTTTACTCCTCCTTCTCTCCTCTTTTTTCTCGGAGTTTAATTGGTTTGTTGTCGGTATTTTTTGACCAGGCACACCATATTTATGTAAAGGAAACTTATCTGTAAGAAAAACATATTGCCTGCAGCTAATAGCAACAACAACAACAACAATAAGAACTATTTTGCTTCACATACCTTGCTTTAATTATATAAAAATTAGTTAACTATTTTTCGAGACTAAATATTAATGTAGCAAAGCAGCAACAACAACAACAACAACAAAATATTGACTTTGCTTCATGAATTTTGCTTCAAACTTCATAACAAGTAGTAAATTCTTTTAAACTTTAAATGTTTTTGAGCATTTAAAACTAAATTCCTAAGAAAAAAATCATTTTAAACCCACGACATTTCTAATGATTAAAATAATGTTATTACAAAACAAAAATCCCACTAAAACTTTTTCAAAAAAATGTCCTAGACACACAATATTCACTGAGGTGGAATTTTGTCTAGCCGTCACAGCCCAGAAGGAAAAAAGTGAAGAGATAAACGTTGCTTTATTTCCCACTTTCCTTTCCCAGCGACAAGAATAGCTCCCCACATATCGATTGGCTTTCAGCCGTGTGAAGTGGCCTGTGAAAAAGAGCAGAGGAGATTTATTGGGGAGGTTAGGTGACACGTTCGTGTTTAATACAATCAGCCTGGCTCCTTATGCTCTTTAACACGGACAAACGGTATAAGTAGTGTATGAGAGTGGAAGGTGGTTGTTGCTTCTGTTGTTGTTGTTGTTGTTGTTGTTGTTGATGATGATGATGATTTTTTTGTTTCTCGGCTAGAGCTCCGAGGTTCAAAAGTGGTGAGATTTGCACTGTAAGCGTTTTGAAGGTAGCCGCATTCCGACTTTGGGGAGGTATGCTGGGTATGTCGTGTTTCCGTAACCCACTGAACTCTGACATGAATGACGGGATCTTTATCGTGCATTTTGATCTTCTGCAAGTTGATATACACGAAAGAAATTAAGGCACTGGCAGGTCTGCACTTAAAGCTGACCTGGGAGGTCGTAAAATCCCCACCCTTAATTCACTAGAGACTGCTGAGAATCGAACCCATGACTTCATGGACACATGGAACTGAATTCGTACGGTCTTAACCACTGGGCTATGGCGTACGCCATAAGAGTGTGGGACTTCTATCTTGAGGGTCTACGAAGTCATGGATTCGTATCTCAGCAGCGAATAAGGGTAAAAATGTGTATGATCTCCCGGGTGAACTTAAAGTGCAGACCTGCCAGTGCCTTCATTTCCTTCGTGTATTTACGTAAGCAGGAGGTCGAGTATGCAGGTTAAAAATCTTGTATTTTATGCTCAGTAAAACACCACCATACCCAGCATGCATCTTGTACCTGAGAGGGTGGACTCCGCCAGATTCAAAATGCCCAAAAGACCCAGCATGAAGCACTCAGTGTAGGGTTCCAACCACTCCTCAGGGAGTTAAGGGAGAAGAAAGAAAAAAAGTTAATCCACATAAGATGTCCTTATTCTTCTGTATTGTTTGACAGCCAGGAGAATGAAATAACCACTCGTGTGCTTTTTTACATCCAGTCCTAGTGTGCATGCAGGTTTATCCTTTTTTTCTTAATCTGTTCCCACAAGCTACTTTTCCAAAAGGTGGAACAGGTTTTAACACGTGCGCAAGATATTCTGCGTGTGTTCACACACGGGACCTCGGCTGGTATTCTCATCTGAAGGACTTTCGAGGGAGTGGAGTCGGCACTGGTGTTAAGCAGTTAATTCCTGAGGGGGGGGGGGGGGGGGGAGGGGGGGATTCCCCATGAACGGGCGTTTTAGTGGATACTCACAACAGCACCGTCCGTCAAGGGCTACGCTCTAACCACTAGGCTACGTGTGTGAAAAATGTACTAGCCAGTGCCCCAAGGACTGGTCAAGAAGTGGAGAGGGCTTAAGGTCAAGTCAGAGAACGGGAGTGGACAACTGAGGCCTGGTCTCAAACAAAGAGAGAAGAGAAGTGCAGTGCAGTGCAAAGTCCTTCCTTCATCATCTGGTGTCTGGTCTGTCCACTCTCCCTGTTAAAGTGTGCGTCACTGCTGTACTGGTCACCGGTCAGTTTCTTTGCTTTCAGGACTACAACTCCAGTGTCCAGATTGCTTTTTTGTGTACGAGGTCCTTTTTTAACCATGAAGGTCGCCACATTCCGACTGCAGAGACATTTCTAAATACGACACTTGCGTGCATGTGTTTTATTCTGTCGTCCATAGCTATCTAGCCACTACCTCTGAATCCACACCAGCACTGCCTTTGTCAGATAGTGTGTCCTGAATGAGTTGAGCCTGGCGGAGCCTATCTCTTCCCAGGTCTTAGACTGCATGCTGGTATGTGTCTAGTCCGTAACACTGGCCACAGATGGTCTACTCTTTTACGAAAGGAGTTTAAAAAGATCATTATATTTCTTTTTTCTAATTGTTTTTTTCAATTGAGCGGGCAAGATGTTATGTGCGATTTCGCACACGGGACCTCAGTTTAGAATCTCATGCGATAGGTGGCCTAGAGGTACCGCATCTGCCTAGAAAACGAAAAGAAAAGTCCGGGTTGGAATTATGCGATGGTTTGATCCCCGTTTGGTTTCCACCCCCACCCCCCCACCCACCCCCACCCTTTATCCATTAGACCATGAATGGTGGTCTGGATGCTAGTCTTTCAGATGAGACGATAAACTGAGGTCCCGTGTGTTGCACATAATTATCATTTAACGCTCGTAAAATAACCCACGGCAACAGCAGTTATCTCTGGCAAAATTCTGTAGAAAAAAGCTACTCTGATAGGTAAAAAAAACCCACAGTTGGAGACAGGGAAAAAGAAGAGTGGTGCTGCCCTTGTGGCGACGTGTTCTCCCCGGGGAAAGCAGCCCAAATTTCACGCAGAGAAATCTGCCGTGACTTAAAAGTGGTATGAAAATTGTTGACTCCTAAACGAGCGGAGACCGAACTCGTGTTGGTTATAAGGTGTACCTCCTCAAACGGTCAGTTCAGTTCAAATACTCCATTATTTCAAACAAATAGATTCATTTTAGGTTACAAGCAGAGGAATTAAAACCAAGGATAAAAATGAATGACACACATGTCATCAGAAAGCTTACAGCATCAGTACACGATGTGCTCTGTGCGAATCAAACGTGTCTGGCATACTCCCGCGCACTTCCACACACAGTTACGCAGACGCTCCACGCAAACACCGATATACAAGACCCACGTGTGTGTGTGTGTGTGTGTGTGTGTGTGTGTGTGTGTGTGTGTGTGTGTGTGTGTGTGTGTGTGTGTGTGTGTGTGTGTGAAAGTGTGCACGCGTGCGCACAATACAAGCAGCACACACAGACACACACGCAACACACACACACAGAACAACCAACAACAAACATAACACACACACCATACAACACAACACACACACAACAACAACAACAACAAACACAACACAACACAACACACACACAACATACAACACATACAACACAACACAACACACACATACACACACAACAACAACGACAACAACAACAAGCACACGCAACAAACGTACACATGCATACACGCACATGTATACACACACACTCACCCCCCCTCCCCCCCCCCCCCCCCCACCACACCACACCACACACATCACCACCCCCACACACACAACACACACTCACCCACCCCAACACACAACACACACACACACACACTCACCACACCCACACACACACACACACACTCATCACCCCACCCACCCCACTCCCCCACACCACAACACACACCAATCCCATCACGGGACCTTGAACCTGCAACACAGCTAACCATCCTATCCAGGAACTCTCGTACAGCTACCACTCGCTTCACCTGCCACATAATATGCATGCAGGCAGACAGGCAGACTACAGGTGTCAGGTCAGATGTGTCCCCGGCACAGAAGGCCGCCATGTCAATGATGGCTGGTTCGGACAGACAAAGGACACACTGTGTTCCACACACACCTGCGATGCATTTGACCGTGTTTCTTTGGCATGCAATAGGCCACTTTAACACTGTAGATTTCCGTTTTGTGTGGTTGTGTTGTGTGTGTGTGTGTGTGTGTGTGTGTGTGTGTGTGTGTGTGTGTGTGTGTGTGTTGTGTGTGTGGTGTGTGCCGGGGGCGTGTTGTTGTGTGTGTGTCGTGCGTGCGTGCGTGTGTGTCTGTGTGTGTCTGTGTGTGTGAGAGAGAGAGAGAGTTATATGTGAGTGTATGTGTGTGTGTTCTTTTTCCTTTTATTATTCTTTTCTCTCGAGGATAATGGAATAAAGGCTCATGTGCTCCTTTACATCCAGTCCCCATGTGTATGCAGTTTTGTCAATTTTGTCATCTGTTCCCACCGCGCGGCACACAATGGCCTACGCTTCCGAAAAGCGGTACGGGTTTTAACGTGTACGCAAGATGTTGTGGGTGCGTTCGCACACGGGACCTCAGTTTATAGTCTCATCCGAAGGACTTTTGGGGGAAGTGGAGTCGGCACTGATGTTAACTCCAGAGGAAAAATCCTCTTGAACGAGATCCGAACCCGGGTCAGCAGATCACGAGCGCAATGAGCATCACTCTCACCACCAGAAAATCCCGTCCCAGAGAGAGAGAGAGAGAGAGAGAGAGAGACAGACAGACAGACAGACAGACAGAAGGACTTAAGGAAACAAGGAATTTGATGTCAGGCCACCAACCTGTCTGCATGAAGAGTGTACGTGACACACATACAAACCAGGAGACTCACCTGTCTCACCTGTCCACAACACAGGGTACAGTGTTACCCGCCACACCCACTGACACCCACATGATTCTCCTATATTAATTTGTCTCTGCTGGCCCTGCTGACTTCATGGATTCTCAGGCCACAGGATTCCGCGATGTTGCCAATGAGAGAAGCTGGTGTCCTGCCTTTTTGTTTTTCTCTCGGTTTTTGCCTTGAAACACAAGTCTTTATGAGGACCGCCTTTTGGTTTCTAAGCGTGTGGCCTATAACCTAGTTTTCTTTCCTTTATTACTTTTAGTAGTTTTCTTGTTGTTCCCAGATCTGTCCAACTGACTCTGAGCAGCCTTCTAAAAAATGAAGCTCTCAGCTGCTCCGATTCTTTTTTTTTATTGTCTTTTCTGTGTGTTCATGATTCACAGCCACGTAGCATGACGGGGCATGTTAAACATTTCATTGCTTTAAGCTGGTCAGGAATGCTGCGATCTTTCCTGATGTTGTTTAGTTTGATGAATTCAGCCAGGCCTATTCTTGTTTTTACGTCCTTGGTACATGATCAGGCATCTGTTTTGTCTGAGCTAAGATATCTTAAGCCTCTGACATTTTCTATAGGAGTGTTGTCAATCTTTATTTCTTGCGGTATTGGGCAGCTGGTTCTGGCAACATGTGGCACTTCTGTCTGTCTGGCATTGATCTTAAAACTGGGTCTTCATCTACTCTGTGTAGAACTTCCTTTATGCTGGTGATGTCATCGGCATGGTGGAGATTGTTACGCTTCTACCACCTATCTTAAGACCCTTGCTTCAATATAAGACTCTCTTATGACTTGCACTCTGTATGCATTGAAAAAGTGAGGTGAGAGAATGTATCCTTGCTTAACTCCTTTCAAGATGTTGAAAAATTAACTGGTTTGTTTTTCCCATGTGATAATGCCCCTGGTCTTTATAAAGTGAGGAAAATAGAGAGAGGTTGTGTTTTGAAAAGTCTGTTTTATATCATTGTGGTAAACAAAAATGATCTTGATGACTCACACTGTCAAAGGTTTTAATGTAGTCTATGAAGGTGATAAAATGTTCTTTATTCGTGCTTTTCGCCTTTTTCAAGGATGTGTTGAAACACCAGTAATATGTTTGTTGTTTCTCCGTTTGCTCTGTAGCCTGCCTGACAGTCTGATAGTTCAAACTCTACTTTTTGTTTCATCCTGTAAAAGATTATTATGATCCACAGGATCTTGCTTGCATTGAAATATGAGGGCTATTGTTCTGTAGTTACTGCAATCTTTTCCATTTTCAGTCTTGTTCAGCATGACGAATTCTTGTGACTTCCAATCTGGGGATCACTGATCGGTCTTCCAGATTTTACAACATAGGTAATCCTGAGTGGTTTCACAGTTCTGGAATGTT
>CM060322.1:35719664-35722164 GCA_030674155.1 Stramonita haemastoma
GGTAGGATGATTAAGGCGTTCACCTAGCTACCTGACAAGTCAACTGTGAGGTTTGGGGTTCGATTCCCAGCTTTGCCCTTTTTTCCCCAAGTTAGACAGAAAATCAAACTGAATATCAAGTCTTTTGGAAGAGATTCTGGACTATTTATTTAGCGCGCGTAAAAGAACCACGGCAAGAAGAGGGTTGTCCCTGGCAAAATTCTTTAGAAAAAACACTCTATTAGGGAAACAAACACAGTTGCATACAGGAAAAAAAAACAAAAAATAGTGGGTGGCGCTGCACCTGTGGCGACGCGCTCTCCCCGGAAGAGCAGCTCGAGTTCACGCAGAGAAATCTGCTGTGACATAAAGTGGAATAATAAAAAAAAAAAAATTAAAACAGTCTCCCAAATTTCACTATGAGTGAACCTTATAGCTCCAGTTTAGGAGCGGAGACAAAGCCCTGTGTCTTTTCCTTTTTCTGTTCCAAGAAAGCCACAACGCTTTTGGACTATCTCACTTCTGCGGCTAGTCGATCTCAGTAGACGTATTCAAAATATTGATAGAATGATTTGATGATAAAAATCCTTTAAGATGGCACCTGTCTCTGTCGTGCTTTTGCAGTGGAGCTCTGGGTGAGTTCTGATTATGGTGACACGTACAGAGAAATATCAATAAGATAGATACGATGATGATACGAATAAAAAGTATCTAGATTGCTTAGTTATTGTCTCGTGAGAGAGAGAGACAGAGAGACACAGAGAGACACAGAGAGAGCAGAGAGATAGAGAGAGAGGATGGGAGGGACAGACAGACAGGTAGACAGAGACAGAGAGAACTTACGTCGCAAATAAAATGAACAATAATTTAATTTCAATTACCTACAAACACCCATACAGGCACACGAGACACACACAGACACACACACTACACACAGACAGACAGACAGACAGACACACACACACAACACACACACACACACACACACACACACACACACACACACACACACACACACACACACACACACACACACACACACACACACACTACACACACATTATTCTCGATATAAAGAAAAAATTAAAATAAAACTAACAAACACAACACACACACACACACACACACAACACACAACACACACACACACACACACACAACAAACAACACAAGTGACAGACAGACAGACAGAAAGACAACACGCACGACGATCAGAGATTCTGAGAAGACCAGAGAATCAACAACAGATATAAGCATCATACACAGACAAGACATAAGCATCATACAACAGACAAGACATAAGCAATATCAGCAACAGACAGATAACCATCAAGCAACAACAAGACATAAAGCAATCGTCACATCAGACATAAAGCGGTAGCAACAACAACATAACATCATTACAAAGACAAGACATAACTCATTAGCAACAACAACATAAGCAATCATAAAAGACAAGACATAGCATCATTAGCCAGACAAACAAGATCATAAACAAGCTAACATCATAAATAGCAACATCAACAAGACATAAAGCAATCATTACAACAGACAAGACGTAAAGCAATCATCAGCAACAGACAAGACGTAAAGCAATCATTAGCAACAGACAAGACATAAAGCAATCATCAGCCAACAAATAGCAACTTTAACCAAACATAACATCAACAAATGAGTAACCATCATAGCAACAGAAAAAAAAATCAACAAAACGCAAGCATTCAACACAGAACATGAGCGTTCCGGTGGGGTCACTTTTGCCCCTACACCGAAAAGAACAAGGGAACCACCACAATGTCTACACACACACAACGCGCGTCTGTCTCGCGGCCTCTGTACGTAAACACCACGATCACCGTCGCCACCTCCACCAACCACAACCACCACCTTACCTACCCTACCCCACCATCCCGCCCTTTTGAATCGATCGATCAATCACGTTCGACTGTGGGACAGTTTTTCCCCTTCACTGTTTAAAGGCTTCGATCTGTATGGTATGTTGCTGCTGTCAAAAGTACAGCATATACTGGTGGTCCGACTTAACCCGCGTTTTTACTGTTGTGAGGCATTATTCTATTCTCTATCAATTATATTTGATCTGCACTGACTTAGTTATACATGGCTTCATGTTTTGCCAGAAGATAAAAGCAGAACAGATGTCTTTTTGCTCGCCTCTCTGGTTTTCTTTACCACAGGCACACAGGGAGAAGGAGCGAGATTCAGCTTTGTGGACATTTGTGGTGATTTAGTCTGTTGTGCCCAGTGAGGAATCTTAGAATTTCAGTATGTACTGACAGTGGTTTCTAGGTGTGATGAGGGAGACGGGTGAATATTGGGGTGACCCCCAGGTATGACTGGGGGGAACTGAAACAAGAACATCCGGGATAATTATCTGCCTTCTCACAGACGTGCACTCTGTTCTTTAAGTTGGTAAGCACACGTAACAAGTGCAAACAAAGATAGATGAAAAGGGTACCTTTTTATGTTCTTGATATTCTTCAGGATAAAAAAAAAGTTAAAG
>CM060322.1:35727164-35739664 GCA_030674155.1 Stramonita haemastoma
CCGTGTGCGAACGCACGCAGAACATCTTGCGCACACGTTAAATCCTGTTCCGCTTTTCGTAAGAGTAGGCCATCGTGTGCCGGTGGGAACAGTTGACATTTACAAAACTGCATACACACGGGGACTGGATGTAAAAAAGCATAAGAGTGCTTATCCCATTATCCTCGATATAAAAGAATAAATCAAATCAAATCTCTCTCTCTCTCTGTCTCTCTGTCTCTCTCTCTGTCTTTGTCTCTGTCTGTCTGTCTCTCTCTCTCTCTCTCTCTCTCTCTCTCTCTCTCTCTCTTATATATATATATATATATATATATATATATATATATATATGTATATATATATTATATATATATGTGTGTGTGTGTGTGTGTGTGTGTGTGTGTGCGCGTGTGATAATTATGGCATGACTGTGGCTCTTTCTGTATAGTATAGTCAGAGACTGTGGTATTGTGTCGTACAGTACAGCAAAGCATAGTATTTTTGTTATACTAGATCTTATGTTATATCATATCAAACTACATTATGAATAATCATATCTTTTTTATTATTTTTGTTGGGGGGGTGGAGCTGTCATCTCCTCTTAGGGCTCGAACCTGGGTTGTCATATCACGAGTACAAGGCTCAGTGCTCTAACCACAGGGCTACCCCGTTCCCCGAGGACTCCATTCAGCGTGACCTCAAATCCTGACTTTGAGCACTAGGGTAGGCAGCTCCCTTTTTGCCAAAGACTGGTGGTGACACCTGCTATCCGGAGCTTTGCTAGGTCTTTTCCCCCAAACTGAGAGGGAAGGGGCATTGATCGGCAGGTAACTGGATCAGTCACAACCTCATATCCTGATTCTCTCTTCTACTTCTTCTTCTTCTTCGTTCAACGCTCAGACAGCAACTATTGTTGTCTGTCATATAAGCGGAAAATGCGTTGTGCTGCCGTTAAGCGCCTGACCAAGTCAGGTCCAGCACATCCCCGATTTCGGCGTGGGAGAGAATTGATATATTTAAGTCTTTCTGGTAAAAAAAGAGACAGGAGATTGGACCGAGAAGGCAGAAAATAGACAAGAAGGCTAGGCGACAGGCAGAAAAGAAACGAGGCAGAAACAAAGAGAGGGATGGAAAAGAGGGAATTCCGAGCACAGAGTTTCTAGAAGTTTCTCTCTTCATACTGACAGGACCCCGACATCCCCACGTGGAAGTCTGTATATACACTGAAGGAGTTGGATGGGTTTGGATTCTTTTTTGTGCATCCTCCCAAATAGTGTCTGATTTTTTTTCTTCATGGGACTGTTGATATCAGTGGCTGAAAGTTTGTGTGCACACACACACTCACACACACACATACACACACACACATACACACACACATACACACACACATACACACACACACACACACACACACACACACACACACACACACACACACACACACACACACACACACATGCGTGTTTAAATTGTAATACAAAACACCAGTTTTTGTGCTTTGTAATAATGCATGATGGATCTAGCGGAAAGATTGAATGCTTGCGGGAAAACTTCAAAGTGGGGCATGTGCAGTGACAATGTTGGCTTAAACCAGCAATATAACGGTTATAAGGATGTAACCAGGTGGTTTTGTGTAGCTCTGTGTGTGAGAGCTTGTTGGGCATTTAGTTTAAGTTAGAATCAGCGAAACAGATATTTGGTGTGGTCAGAACAGATATTTTTTTTGTTCACTTTATAAAGTATTATAGTTTGTTATGAGTATGATATATTTGTATTTTTTTATGTATTTTATTTTGTTTTTATGATTTTATTGTTAGTGGGATGAGATGAGATATATTTTATTGTAATGATTTTTGGATCAAGGGAGAGAACTCTACCTTGCATTTTGAACACAATCAGCCTGATATAGAAAAGAAAATCTTAAATAACAACTTTAATAAATCATATTATCTATTCATATTCATGGATATGATTGTTGAAGGACTGATTTTGACTCGATTCAACTTGACCACAGTGAAGATTCTCTATTTTCATCGTAAAGTAGTATCTTCACCTATTACATCATATCGGTATAAGAACATTGAAATCGCGATCGGCAAAGCAGTTCTAATTCACAAGTAAAGGAATATTTTATATATTGTAGTGTGCGATTGAGAATCGTGTGTAATAAACTTTATTTAGATAAATGAAATATAACTTAATTTAGGTTGTAGTAGATCGTAAGGCATACGACGGTTTGAACACGATGATTAGCCTAACACCTAGCCTAACGCTCGTTCTTTGTTTTAACGAATTTGAATCTCCTCGAACTGAATTTTATAAAATGCAGACATTAAACTATCGATCTATGGTATATTTTGGGTTTATATATGAATGAGCATTAGGTTAGATTATGTTAATATAGATAATTTGTATTATTAGAGATTGTTCATTCTTTCGATCTTACGAACTACTTCATAAGCAAGGCTGCAAGATTGATGCGCACGCAGTAGATCGGAAAGTGTGTTTTCGCATCACTGTTTAATTATTAATATCTCATCTCATGGACACTGCTAGCTAATAATATGCATATGTATACAATTTGTAGATTATATTTTTCTTTTTATATGCATTAAGTATTAGGCTCTGCTGGACTCTTAGTGTTTTATTATCGAAAGTCTAGCGTAAACCTGTTAAAAGTGTGTCTACTCAGAGGCTTTAATTGCCTTTAGCTCGCAGTTAGATAGTTGTTGTGTAAAGTGCGTTAATGCATTTTAAAGCTTGTGTTTCCTAGTTTATTTTGATGTATAATATGTTTAGCTTTATAGCGCAGACAGCAAGATAATCCCTGTTGAAGCTGCGTAAGGAAACACAAATTTACTCCATTTTACGTTCGAAGCTGCCGAATCGTCTGCTGCCGCGCGGTGCTGTCTTTGCAGTCCGTGCGGAGGCTATATATTTAGGGGTGGTTAGGGTGCCTAGGCAGACTGGCAGAGACTGGCAGAGACTGGCAGAGACTAGTAGAGATAGGTTTGCAGACTATGGTAGACTGGGTTAGACCTGTAGCAGTCCAGCAGAGCACAGGAGGGAGCAGAGAGATGATGTAATAAAGACTGACCAACGCCCAGCTGCTGTCTTCCCCTGAGTCTTCTTTTGCCTGGTTGCTGTAGGCCTACATTGTTCCTATACTTTCCCTGTCCTCTCTATCCTTGCTACCGGCTCATCACAAGAATAACCAGCCGTATGACGGTTATAAGAATACCGACAATATAATGGTTATAAGAACAACCAACAATATAACGGTTATAAGAATAACCAACAATATAACGGTTATAAGAATAACTCACAATTTAACGGTTATAATGATAACCTACAATATAACGATTATAAGCATAACCCACGATATAACGGTTATAAGAATAACCCACAATATAACGGTTATAAGAATAACCCACAATATAACGGTTATAAGAATAACCCACAATATAACGGTTATAAGAATAACCCACAATATAACGGTTATAAGAATAACCCACAATATAACGGTTATAAGAATAACCCACAATATAACGGTTATAAGAATAACCCACAATATAACGATTATAAGCATAACCCACGATATAACGGTTATAAGAATAACCCACAATATAACGGTTATAAGAATAACCCACAATATAACGGTTATAAGAATAACCCACAATATAACGGTTATAAGAATAACCCACAATATAACGGTTATAAGAATAACCCACAATATAACGGTTATAAGAATAACCCACAATATAACGGTTATAAGAATAACCCACAATATAACGGTTATAAGAATAACCCACAATATAACGGTTAAAAGCATGACCGAGAAGGACGCATGTGGAAAAAAGTCCCCCCCCCCAAAAAAAAAAAAAAAGTTAAAGAGAGAAAAATCCGCTCTTTTACCCCCAAAACTAACAGCCCATTCCAGCAGCCAGCCAACAGACACTATAGCGGGGTGGTTAAGACCCTTCGACTGCAATCCTACGGGTCCATGAAGTCGTGAGTTTGAATCTCGGCAAAGTCTGGTGAATAAAGGGTGGGGATTTTTTTTATATCTCAGGTCATCTTCAAGTGCAGACCTGCCTGCCGGCACCTTCATTCCTTTCGTGTAGGAAAATGCAGAAGATGCAGAAGATCAAATATGCACGTTAAAGATCCTTTAGTTATGCCAGCGCTCTTTGGGTGACAGAAACACTAACATACCCTGCGTACATCGCTCAAGTAGTAATACGGCTACTTTCATGGTGGGCTAAAACTTTCCCATACACAAAATCTCACCATTGGTGAACCTCGGAGCTCTAGCTAAAGAACACACCAACTAGCCAACGAAAGAACGACTTGACTAACCAGCTAACCAATAAAACCAGTCGACCAACCAACCTATAAACCAACCAACAAGCCAGTCAACCAACCAACCAACCAACCAACCAGCCCAACCAACCAACTCACCATCAAAATAGTTCACCGTTAGCCTAATGAAAGCACGCAGCTTCTAAAACATAATTATCACGGATCTTGCAAGACCTTTACTTTTGTGGGAAACATGTGTGCCATTTCCTGGTATTTTGTGAACTAGTGTACTGGCTGTGGCGCCGCTTTGATGGTGCAGAAAGTTGGGAGCATTCTCCTCAATGCCTGGCCCGTTGTATGTAGCCTGCAGTAACAGTGACCCATATCCCGTTTTGATCCTCGACATAATCAATACCCATGTTTCCTAAGCCGCAACGGTAGCCGATTAAAGCTGCAGCAGTGTAGTGTGTGTGTTGTGTGTGTGTGTGTGTGTGTGTGTGTGTGTGTGTGTGTGTGTGTGTGTGTGTGTGTGTGTGTGTGTGTGTGTGTGTGTGTGTGTGTGTGTGTGTTTGTGTGTGTTTGTGCGTGTGTGAGTGAGTGAGTGTCAATCAATCAATCAATCAAATTTTTATTTCCAGATGGTACATCTGTGTGTGTGTGTGCGTATGTGTGTGTGTGTGTGTGCGCGTGTGTGCGAGTGTGTGTGTGTGTTTTTTTTATTTATTTTTTTTTATTCTTTTATATCGAGGATAATGGAATAAGCACTGTGCTTTTTTACATCCAGTCCCCGTGTGTATGCAGTTTTGTCAATTTTGTCATCCGTTCCCACCGGTACACAATGGCCTACTCTTTTGAAAAGCGGAACGGGTTTTAACGTGTGCGCAAGATGTTCTGCATGCGTTCGCACAGGGGACATCGGTTTATAGTCTCATTCCGCGGAATTTTGGTAGGAGTGGATTCGGCACTGATGTTAATTCCAGAGGAAAAGTCTTCTTGAACGTGAATCGAACCCGGGTCAGCAGATCACGAGCGCAATGCGCATCACTCTAGCCACCAGGCTATCCAGAGAGAGAGAGAGAGAGAGAGAGAGAGAGAGAGAGAGAGAGAGAGAGAGAGAGAGAGAGAGAGAGAAGAGAGACAGAGACAGAGACAGAGACAGAGACAGAGACAGACAGACAGACAGACAGACAGACAGACAGACAGACAGAGACACAGAGAGAGAGACACAGAGAGAGAGAGAAAGAGAGTCAAGTCAAGTTAAAAACACTTTAATCATCCCTGAAGGGCAATTACAATTACAATACTGACAGGTATATTGAACCGATTCATAATCAAAGACACAAGATAGCTACATCTCATATTTGTTCAAACATTTTATGATAGCTCCAAATAAAAAATATCACAAACACTGAGAGAGATGAGAGATAGAGACACAGAGAGAAGGGGGGGGGGGGGGGGGGTAGCAACAGACAGACAGTCAGACAGCCTGGCAGGCAGACCGAAAGGTCTCAAATGGGCACAGAGCCCAATAGAGGCATGACGTGTGTGGGTTGCTATACGTTCTGTGTATCAAAACAAAGTCATGTGTGTGTGTGAGGTGTGTGTGTCTGTGTGTCTGTGTGTATCTCTTTCTCTCTCTCTGTGTGTATGTGTGTGTGTGTGTGTGTGTGTGTGTGTGTGTGTGTGTGTGTGTGTGTGTGTGTGTGTGTGTGTGTGTGTGTGTGTGTCTGTGTTTGTGTATGTGTGTGTGTGTCTGTGTGTGTAAAAATAAGATTTCACATGTAGGCGCGCATGATTATTTTTAAAGTATAGCGGCTTGTGAATGTTTGTGTATTATGTTTACTATATGGATGTGAAGACAAATGTAAATACATGTTCAAACATTTCTAATACCTATGATAATTATCAGTCCAGGTATACTAGTGTTGCCACTGACTTAAGTTTAATGTTGTATGTTTTGATTTTGTTTTATCTTGTATTGTGAGTTGTGGATTTACATATTTAAAAATCCTCATAATTATGTTTCGTTCTTTTCAACATAGATAAACATTGTCTTTTGAATATTTTTTAAAAGTCAATTTTCTTAATTTTTTTGTGTAAGCAGGACGGAAAAAAGTGTTATGTAAAGTTGATCTTTTACCTTAAACAAAGATCATTTTGACTTGACATCCTGTCACTGCATTCTTTGATACTGTAGTTTGTGTAAATACTCTCGGCATGAGATGAACAGTCCACTTCTATTCAGTCTGTTGCTTTTTCTCCATGGTTCTTTCAATGTGCAGTTAGCATCTTTGTAGATACTTCTCGCATGATGTTGGACTGAAAATTGCAACAACAACAACAACAACAAAAGAAAACTGCCCCAGTGAATCACTGGATACTGTTTCCAAATACTGAATGGTGTGTTGTTTGCATTTACTTTGAAGGGAAAAACAATATACTTTTCATGGAATGTTACCTGTATTTCAAGGCTAATTTACATAACAGATAGAGATTCGCACGGACAGACAGACAGACAGACAGACACACAGCCAGACACACACACACAGACATACACACATAGGATGATACTTACATGCATGTACTCGCATGCGCGCGTGTGCACGCGCACACACACACGCGCGCGCAAGCACGCGTCTGCACACACAGACATAGACACACACTCACAGACACGGACACGGACACACACACACACACACACACACACACACACACACACACACACACACACACACACACACACACACACACACACACACACACAAGCACACACACACACAGACACACACAGACACATACAAACGCACGTACGCGCGCGCGCACTCATAAGCACCACACACACACACACACACACACACACACACACACACACACACACACACACACACACACACACACACACATCTTGCTCACACTTTAAAAACGGCTCCGCTTTTCGACAGAGTATGTCATTGTATACCGTTGGAAACAAATAAATGACGAAAATTACAAAACCGCATGCACACAGGGATTGCATGTAAAACCAAACTTATTCCATTATCTTGGCACCTTTTTAGAAAAAAATGATGATCTAGATATTCATGTATTCTATTGATTTTTTTCCTGTAACTTCTAATCCGCAACCAGTTCTGGTGGCACAGGTATCAGGGCTACAGCAATCCCTAGAAATCAATATATGCTTTTAACGGGCCCTGTCACTTTCCACATCAAAAGGGTCCGCTTTAAACTCGGTCTGTCTGTCTGACTGTCTGTCTGCATGGGTGAGTGACTGAGCGAGTGTGTGTGTGTGTGTGTGTGTGTGTGTGTGTGTGTGTGTGTGTACGTGTGCATGTGCGCGTGTGTGTGTGTGTGGTGTGTGTGTGTGTGTGTGTGTTTGTGTGTGTGTGTGTGTGATTGAGTGAGTGAGTGAGAGAGAGAGAGAGGGAGTGTGTGTGTGTGTGTGTGTGTGTGTGTGTGTGTGTGTGTGTGTGTGTGTGTGTGTGTGTGTGTGTGTGTGTGTGTGTGCCTGTGTAATTTATATGAAATATAAATCGCTTTCTATGTGTGTGTGTGTGTGTGTGTGTGTCTGTCTGTCTGTCTGTCGTTGTCAGTATCTGTGTGAGTGTATGTGCCTGTGTGTTCACTCTCCTACCTACCCCTTTTCTTCCGCTTTCTCCCGAAATATGACATGCCACTTCTCTCTCACACACACCCGCCACCAAATCTTTGAAGCCATATGTTCAACCTCCCTGAAGTGGGCTTACATCTGACGTCAACCGACAAATTCCCCATTTTCTTTTTACAGGGTAATTGTAAACATGCCCCCCACCACCCCAACCACCCTT
The DNA here is from genome assembly GCA_030674155.1 of Stramonita haemastoma. NCBI lineage: Eukaryota > Metazoa > Mollusca > Gastropoda > Neogastropoda > Muricidae > Stramonita > Stramonita haemastoma. The sequence continues at coordinate 35,735,273 of CM060322.1, forward strand.
TACTGGAAAAAATACGACATGCATAAACACCTTTTTATATTATTATTATTATTATTATTATTATTATTATTATTATTATTATTATTATTATTATTATTTATTATTATTATTATTATTATCAAAGCAATGGTTAACTGTTTAGCAGACTGGGGTGAAATCTGTTGATGTTGTCGGTGACGTCACACCTAATCTTGACTTGAAGAAGGTGAGAACTTAGGCCGTCCTTGGAGGAAAGTGGGTTATCACCGGCTGAGAGGGAGGCTCAGGGCAGTAATGACAGTTTGATAGCGGGGCCTGATCCCTGTTATCATCCCTTAGGGGCTGGGCTCTCAGGGGGCTGTGCACCTGGGCTTGGGTCTTGCCCAGCGATAAAAGGTAAGGGCTGTGCTGTGCTGTGCTGTGCTGTGCTGCGCTGTGCTGCGCTGTGCTGTGCTGTGCTGCGCTGTGCTGTGCTGTGCTGCGCTGTGCTGTGCTGTGCTGTGCTGTGCTGTGCTGTGCAATGCTGTTGCTGTGCAGTGCTGTGCTGTGCTGTGCTGTGCTGCGCTGTGCTGTGCTGTGCTGTGCTGCGCTGCGCTGCGCTGTGCTGCGCTGTGCTGTGCTGTGCTGTGCTGCGCTGTGCTGTGCAATGCTGTTGCTGTGCAGTGCTGTGCTGTGCTGTTCTGCCCTGTGCTGTGCAATGCTGTTGCTGTGCAGTGCTGTGCTGTGCTGTTCTGCTCTGTGCTGTGCAATGCTGTTGCTGTGCAGTGCTGTGCTGTGCTGTTCTGCTCTGTGCTGTGCAATGCTGTTGCTGTGCAGTGCTGTGCTGTTCTGCTCTGTGCTGTGCAATGCTGTTGCTGTGCAGTGCTGTGCTGTGCTGTTCTGCTCTGTGCTGTGCAATGCTGTGGTCCTCGGCTGGTCTAAAGTTCAGTACACTCTCCACCTCCAAATACTTTATTATCTTAAAACGGAGATATTCAGTTCTGCATACACACACATGCATGCATGCATACACACGCACACGCATATACACACACACGTACACACGCATGCATACACACGCACACACACGCATGCATACACACGCACACACACACACATACACACAAAGCACACACGCACGCAAACATGCATGCTTGCATATTCGTGCACACGTAAAAAAAATAATTCTGCTTTTTTTCTTCTTTTTTTTGGTAGGGGGAAGAGTAGGTCATTGTACGCCGTTGGGAAAGGAGGACAAAGTTGATAAAACTGCATGCATACATGGAATAGATATATAAAAAAAAACAACAACACCGAAGTGTGAATTTATTATCCTCGAAATGTGGAATGAAGAAGTAAAATATCAAATCAGCACAAGCACAACAATGCTAGACATCACTTTTAGAGTTAGGAGGAAAGCGTGGCCTTCACCCTTTTATTATTTTTTTATTTATTAAACGTTGATACATTATACGTTTGGGGGAAGAACTGCTTTGTCTTCACTGCAATCTTGATGGCTTTGTGTCTTTTGCTTAACTTTTCAAAATCGCACAACAGGTTTCTTTGTGCGACAATTCAAAGTCAGTTTTACAGTCTCTCGCACACTCAGGGTGGACAACTAGACACAACCTTACAACTGAAATAAATATCCTCATCTATTTTGTTTTATATATCAAGAGGTACCAATATTAGTTTGTGCTGGATACATTTTGCAATGCAATGTGTATTATAACGAAACAGTTGATACAGCCGCAACTAAAGCAGCAAGGCATGTAAACTCTGCCTCTGTTCTGACTGTTGCTGTAATTATCTGTTCATGAGGGGTATGATATTTAAAAATGAGAATGCATGCTGGAAACATGTTAGGAAAAAAACCAAAAGTAAATGTTGGATACTCTCTCTGATTCCTTTTTTTCGGACCTTAAACCTATTCTTTGTTCCCGTTTGGGACTTTCCGAATCTGAACGAGGGACAATCCTTTGTCTTATTCGTAGGTTTAAATCAAAGGCATTCCAAGAAGAAAAAACGGGCTAAAAATGTACGTTAATAATACATGGAATTTATATAGCGCTATATCTTGCAAAAACAACTCAAAGCGCTTAAGCACATTGTAGTTGTGATGAATCAATCTCAAGTTTCATATTCTTTTTGAAAGCCAAACTTCTAAATATTCATGAGAATTCATCGGACAGGCTTTCCAGCGAGTTTATTGCTGTATGCAATGGCTGTGACGTTCACTGCCCCACTATCGATCTCCTGTAGGTATGTGATGTCCTTCAACAGACTGCCTTTCCTAGGCGGGGATAACTGCCCCTTTGTTTCTTGCCTCAGAATAGTTATTATTATTATTAGTAGTAGTAGTAGTAGTAGTAGTAGTAGTAGTAGTAGTAGTAGTAGTAGTAGTAGTAGTAGTAGTAGTAGTAGTAGTAGTAGTAGTATTATCATCATTATCATTATCATCATCATCATCATCATCATCATCATCATCATCATCATTATTATTATTGTTGTTGTTGTTGTTATTATTATTATTATTATTATTATTATTATTATTATTATTATTATTATTATTATTATTATTATTATTATTATTAACACGACACAACTGAAAGCAACAGGGCACGACACAACACAACACAATACAACGTCACACAACACAGCACAGTTTAACACAACACGACACAACACAGCACAGCACAGCACACCACAACACAATGCATTCTCACATGCTATTTTCAGCCATTAAAATAACTTTCAGCCGGATCCCTTTGACAAGAAAATCGACAAAATCTCAACAACAACAACAGCAACAACAACAACCACCACCACCAAAAGCTTGCATATTTTATTACCTCCCTTTTAACTGCCCTTCTCATTTCAGATCAAAGGATCGAATTTCATTCAACTCTCTCTCTCTCTCTCTCTCTCTCTCTCTCTCTCTCTCTCTCTCTCTCTCTCTCTCTCTCTCTCTCTCTCTCTCTCTCTCTCTCTCTCTCTCTCTCTCTCTCTCTCTCTCTCTCTCTCTCTCTTCTGTCTGTCTGTCTGTCTGTCTGTCTGTCTGTCTGTCTGTCTGTCTGTCTGTCTGTCTGTCTGTCTGTCTGTCTGTCTGTCTGTCTGTCTGCTCTCTCTCTCTCTCTCTCTCTCTCTCTCTCTCTCTCTCTCTCTCTCTCTCTCTCTCTCTCTTCTCTCTCTCTCTCTCTCTCTCTCTCTCTCAAACGGGCGCCATGGCATACAACTGAATCCAGGCATGACTGAATTGTTTATTATGCTTTTTGCAGATGATATTGTACTTCTGTCAGACACTGTCGTTGGCTTACAAACTCAGCTTAATACTCTTGCTACTAAGGCACTTGAATTAGATTTACAGGTCAATCTGGAAAAATCTAATATAGTTATTTTTAGAAATGGTGGTTACATTTCTCGGCATGAAACATGGACATACAATGGTTGTAAAATTGAAATTGTGAATTGTTATAAATATTTGGGTCTGGTTTTCAGCACCAGGCTATCCTTTTCAAAAGCTGTTGGTGAGATGTCAGTTAAAGCAAGGAAAGGGGTCATTGACATTTTTAGAACCCTCTGGAAACTAGGTGATTTTTCAGTTGATATTTGTCTTAGATTATTTGATTCACAGATAAGACCTATTCTTTTGTATGGTTCTGAAATCTGGGGCATGACTTACTTTTCTATATCGGAGAAAGTACACACGTTTGCCTTAAAAAAGCTGTTAAACGTCAGCCCCAGAACACCAAATGATATGGTTTATGGTGAAACTGGGCGATACCCCCTCTATATATTTTCTTTTATGTCATGCATAAAATATTGGCTACGTCTTACAAGAATGAATCAGGCCAGACTCCCTCGTCAGTCCTATATTATGCTTCTAACATTATGTGATCAAGGGCGGATGTGCTGGGCATCACATGTGCGCGACACATTGTATAAATTTGGATTTGGGTTTGTTTGGGAAAACCAAGGTGTGCAAAATATAAGGGGATTCTTATCTACATTCAAGCAGAGATTGATTGATTGTCACAGTCAAAATTGGCACGCGCATATTGAAGAAAGCAGTAGGTTTGCAGTTTATCGGAATTTTAAATCCTCTATATCACTGGAATCGTATTTCACCGTTATCACTAACAAACACATCAGAGATGTGCTCATCCGATTTAGAATCGGTGCAACTGAAATACGTACACATAAAATGCGATATGCTACTTTCAATCCGGGTGATCTGAAATGCCCCCTATGCAATTCTTGTCTTGAAGATGAAGTACACACTTTATTTTACTGTAAATCTCTGAATGATTTGCGACAAAAATACATCCCATCTCGTTATAGGCAATACCCTTCAGAAAAAACATTGAAACTTGTGATGCAAGATGACAAAAGCCTTCATGACTTAGGACGATTCATATATCATTCCAACAAAAG
>CM060322.1:35744664-35749664 GCA_030674155.1 Stramonita haemastoma
ACAATGATAAATCTGATAGAACAGAATCACCCCATGTGTATGTCTGCCTTTTTTGGATCGATACTAAGAAAAACACGATTCTACTCAAACAACTGGATAGAATTATAGTCAGAGAGCTGTTCTCTTTTTTTATCGATCACATTATGCCACAGTTTCTAAAAGAAAAAAAACAATTTCAGTGAAACCCTTTAACATTATTTATTGCAAAAGCTGAGTAACGCCTTTCTACAGAGAGTGGTTTGTGGTGACACAACAGGGCATTTGAAAACAGATCCCACTTTTCAACTCTCCTAAAAGCGCTTTGCCTTTCTGCCTATGTTGAATGAACACTTTGACAACAAACCCTCAGGCGCCTGCGTGAATCCCTCCCTGGCTGGTTTTGTTGAGGGGGTCAAAAGGGGACTTTCTCTGACAGTGACGAAACTCCCACACGAAGCTAGCTGTCAATAACATGTCCAAAGACGGGTAGTCAACACGCCAGAGTGGAGGGGACCATTGTGCAATTTTCAACTGGAGATTCCACACCACTTTCAATGCCTAGGACGGAAACGACACAAGTCTTTCATCCACCAGTCAACCCCCTCTCCCCTTCCACATCCATCCAAACCATTCCCTGAACAGAGCATTGTGACAGACAGACAGACAGACAGACAGACAGAGAGGCAGACAGGCACACAGACACACACACAGACAGGCGTAGAGCAGCCTTTCTCCCCCAGCCCTGTGGCTGTGTGGCTGGGTTCCTGAGGAGACCAGAGCCATGCAGGGGAGGAGGAAGGAGGAGAATTCAGCCCCCACAGCTGCCCCCTGCCCCCCCTGCCCATGAGTCCCCCTCCTCTGCCCGCGGCTGGAACGATGGCTCCGGACAGCCACGCAGCAATGCACAACACCGCCACCACCACCTCCTCCACCTCCCCGCCCCAGGACACCCCCACCACCACCTCCACCACGGACCCTTCCGCTCTACTGACCTTGATGGCCATCGGCCCCACCCCCACCCCTCCCCCCACCCTCCTGCCCCTCTTGCCGCCAGGGGGCATCCTGAGCAAGGGCGGTAAGCGGAGGAAGCGGGTGTCCTTCAGGGACCACAACCTCGTCAGCATCCGCGAGATTCCGCCCAGACCCCGCCGTGCTTCGTCTTCCGAGGAGGACGGTGACGACAACGAGGAGGAGTCTGACGAGGAGGGGGAGGATTCCGGCACGTCAGACAGCGAGGACGACAGTGAGGACAGTGAGGACAGTGACGAGGAGGAGGACGACGAGGAAGAGGTGGGAAGGAGGAGGGGGAAGAAGGGGGTGAGGAAACCTCCAGGTGTGGTGACGGGTAAAGCCGTGGCGTCCTCGGCCAGACCTGCCCCCAAACCTCGCTGCTCCTCCTCCTCCGTGGCTTCTGCTTCCAACTCCTCTCTGACCTCCCCTCGCGGCGGAGCGCGTGCAGACCGTTCCCCTGCTGTTTCTGCTGCCAACACTGGCAGCGCCCCCAATGCCAAGGGCTCCTACCAGGTGGCCTCTTCCTCCACCAGCCGAGTTGTCTCCCTGGTGTCTCAGATCACAGGCGTGTCCTCAGCGGCCACACAGACCCACATCAAGCAACGCAAAGCTGCTGCTGCTGCCTCCAAAAAACCTACCTCCTCCTCCTCCACCACCACCACCACCCCCAAACAGGTGACCGCGGTGTTGAGGGTGGAGAAGAAGGTGAAGAAGGTCACTCCTAACTTGGACAGTGGCGTGACCAGTCCCCAGCTTGTGCGGGTAGGCCAGAGCAAAGATGGCGGCGCCATGACTGTCGGCAAAGCGGGCCAGGCCAAAGGCGCCAAAAAGAAACGGGTCTCCCACGCACAGCGCAAACAGGACACGGCGGAAAAGAAAAAATCATCCCTCACCCTTCGAAAAACCAAAGAGACTAAAACTAATGCCAAGGGTATGGTGGTGTGGTGGTGGTGGTGGTGGTGGATGGTGGTGGTGGTGGTGGTGGTGGTGGTGGTGGGGTGAACGGGCCAATTCCAGGTTGACGGTGGTAGTGAACGGGTTCAGCACTGTCAAAGACAGTCTGTCCTTACCCCCTCTGGGGACGGGGAGGACCACCCCACCCCACCCCCACCCCCACCCTCCTCCTCCTCCAAACCTCTCCTGAAGCACACATCCACCACCCCCAACAAAACGCCCATCTTCAGCGTGGACGGGTTCATCTTTCCCGGTGACCTTGCCACAGGGGTCAAGGTGAAGGTCAACGGCAAGGTGGAGGACACGAAGGCCGCCCTCCCGAAGGCGGTGAGGGATCGGTTAGGCCTCGCTCCTCCAGGCAGCCCGGGCCGGAGGAAGCGCTGCCACGCCTGGCACATGGCCAACGGAGACCTGGAGAGCAGTCTGCAGGAGCCCCCCAGCATCACCCCCCATGTGGGAAACCGTCATCCCCGTGGGCGGCACTCCCGCCCCCTCCCCTCTCCCTCCCAACAGATGACGTACCGTCCCTCCCACCCCCTCCCCTCTCCCTCCCAACAGATGACGTACCGTCCCTCCCACCCCCCTCCCCTCTCCCTCCCAACAGATGACGTACCGTCCCTCACACCCCCTCCCCTCTCCCTCCCAACAGATGACGTACCGTCCCTCCCACCCCCTCCCCTTTGCCTCCCAACAGATGACGTACCGTCCCCTCCCACCCCCCTCCCTTTGCCTCCCAACAGATGACGTACCGTCCCCTCCCGCCCCCTCCCCCTCCCAACAGATGACGTACCGTCCCTCCCGCCACCTCCCCTCTCCCTCCCAACACATGACGTACGCGTACCGTCCCTCCCGCCACCTCCCCTCTCCCTCCCAACAGATGACGTACCGTCCCTCCCTCCCGCCACTTCCCCTTTCCATCCCAACAGAGGACGTACCGTCCCTCCCGACCCCTCCCCTCTCCCTCCCAACAGAGGACGTACCGTCCCTCCTGCTCCTTCCCCTCTCCCCTCCCAACAGAGGACGTACCGTCCCTCCTGCTCCCTCCCCTCTCCCCTCCCAACAGAGGACGTACCGTCCCTGGCTGGATCCGGCTAACAGGGCTGCCTCTGCTGACTGTAAAACATTCTTTGGTGCCAAGGAGTGAGGGACAAGTCTTTCGGTTGTTGTTTGTAGTCTGGTAGTTCTTTGCTGGTGTTTGTTTCCCCCATGAAGGGAGGGGTCACTCGTGTCAGTCACGTAACTGCCAAACCCCCTCCCCTACCCTACCCCCTCCCCTTTCGCTTGTGTGTGCTCCCTGTATGGTCATCAAGGGCTGAACTCAGCGGACTAGTTTTCGGACATGGAAAGTTGTTTAATACCAAGGAATGAACGATAGTCTTTTGGCATACGGTTTATAATCTGGCAGTGGTGGATTGTTTTTATGTTCACAAGTTGGAAGCTGCCCACTTCTGTGAAGGAAGCACACAAAGACTGCCATGTCTTTTCTTTAGCCTACTTCATTACACACACACACACACACACACACACACACACACACACACACACACACACACACACACACACACACACAACACACACACACACACACACTATATATATATATATATATATATATATATATATATATATATATATATATATATATATATATATATATATATATATATATATATATATATATATAAACAGCTAGCTGGATTCAACACAATATTTTCGTACTTTGGGAACTCCCACATTTCGTGCCAAAGAACGGTGCCCAGTTGTAATCCAGGCTTTATTTATTGGGGTTTGGACAGAGGACGATCACTCATGGTAGTCACGGACATGGCACCTGTCTGTCTCCGGCCACAGAGTGACTGACAGAAGACCTTGACTGGGAAAAATAAAATCTGACTTGGTGACACAGAAATCGCCCGACTTTCGTGCCAAAAACTGACCCAGAATAGGGTATGGTGCCATGACAGTCTCCAAGGTCAGGTCATGACCTTTGTGGATGGACAGCATCATCAGCTATGTGTTTTGGCTTGGCTCCAAGTCGTTCAAGTGATTGTCTCTGTTTTGTCAGGAACAAATGGTTGTAGTCATTGTTCTGAGCTTACTATTATTTATTTTTCTTCTGTAGTTCCATTTTGAGGGGGTTTTATTTTCTGGCTGACGAAAGAAAAAAAATGAGAAAGAAATGTCAAAATGAACTGTTGTTTTGTATTGTGTTGTATCTATTGTGTTCGTATTGCATGCGTGAGATTCCATGACAATGCGCTGTCAGGTCTTAATGTATTGTGTTGTATTGTTTTAATTTGTATTTATTGCATTTCATACTGTTTTTATAGTAAATGCATCGCTACGTCATATGAGTCTTGTCATGTTGCATTGTATGCGCAGTGAATTGTTTTGTCACGACGCCGAAGGCCTTTGGGGTCGACAAAGCCATAATCAGCACGACTAATTTATTAAGCGGACGTCTCTATAAAGTTCGGACTGCTCTGTGCTACTTAAGAGTGCATCGTGCGTCGCCACAGACCAGTGCCACTTTCCTCCTATCTCCTCTTCTTTTTCCATGTTTACGTAAAGATTGCTTTACCAGTAGAAACGAACCTTTGCTTCAAATTTTGCATGCAGTTACTTTCTAGCTCTGTGGGATCTTTAACGTGCGCTTAATCATCAGACTGTGACTCTCCACCACGACATGAGCGCTTAGCACCTGACCCACTTTTCCGCTAGGAGTCATTTGAGGCAGGTGGGGGTCAGGTTGTCGATTTTGAGATTTTGATTGATTATACAACTATTAGGAAGGAAGGTGGCAGGATGGTTAAGACGTTCGCCTGCCACTATGTAAACCGTGAGTTTCTGGGTTCGTACCCAGCCTCGCCCTTTCTTCCCAGTTTGACGAAAAAATCCAACTGAATGTCAAAGTCATTCGGATGAGACTGTAAACCGAGGCCCCGTGTGCGAACGCACGCACAACATCTTGCGCACATGTTAAAACCCCGTTCCGCCTTTCGGAAGAGCAGGCCATCGTGTGCCGGTAGGAGCGGTTAACAAAATTATTTTTTTTA
>CM060322.1:35754664-35767164 GCA_030674155.1 Stramonita haemastoma
ACCACCACCACCACCTTATTAACCTAAAACTCCCTCACCCCCTTCCCCGACCCCTACCATCCCTTTCCCCCACACCCCCACCTTCTCGATCACTCCCAGTCCTCAAACATGCCAACCAAGTAGAGAGAGAGAGAGAGAGAGAGAGAGAGAGAGAGAGAGAGAGAGAGAGAGGAGAGAGAGAGAGAGAGAGAGGAGAGAGAGGAGAGAGAGAGAGAGAGAGAGGAGGAGAGAGAAGAGGAGAAGAGGAGAGGAGGGAGGAGGGGAGGAGAGAAGAAGAGTGAGTGTAAAGCGAGAGAGAGGGGGAGAGAGAGAGAGAGAGAGGAGAGAGAGAGAGAGAGGAGAAGAGGAGAGAGAGAGGGAGAGAGAGAGAGAGAGAGAGAGAGAGGAGAGAGGAGAGGGGAGGAGGAGAGAGAGAGAGTGAGAGAGGAGAGGAGGAGGAGAGAGAGAGAGGAGAGTAAGAGGCAGGCAGAGGGAGTGTTGACGTCGGAAGGGGACAGGATGGACGGCAGAGGAGTCCGAGGGTGGGTCGGCCCCAACATGCGGTTCCTGACCGTTCGTGCAGTGCAGGCCGTCTAAAGTCCCCAGTCCTGGTACGCTGCCCTCCCCCATCCGCTCCTCCTCGCCAAGGCACTGTCTGACTCCGGGACCAGGGTACCCCTACCCCCGTCTCCCTCCTACCCTGTTATGTGCGAGTGTCCGTCTGACTGTTCGGGGTACAAAACGGTATCCCCAGCCATTTATCACAAAGCAGTTGTTGTATTCTTCTTTAACGATCTCGTTGGATTTACTAATTTCATCACAAAGACAATAATATACGACATGATAATTGTTTATTTTATTTCATTTTTTTTATTATTCTTTTATATCGGGGATAATGGAATAAGCACTCTTGTGTTTTTTTTACATCCAGTCCCCGTGTGTATGCAGTTTTGTAAATGTATTCTGTTCCCACCGGCACACGATGGCCTACTCTTACGAAAAGCGGAACAGGATTTAGCGTGTACGCAAGATGTTCTGCGTGCGTTCGCACACGGGGCATCGGTTTACAATCTCATCCGGAAGACTTTTGGGGAGAGTGGAGTCAGCACTGATGTTAACTCCAGGGGAAAAATCCCCTCCAACGGGAATCGAATTCGGGTCGTCGAATTGCCAGTGCAATGTTCTGACCACTGGGCTATCCCGTCCCGTATTCATTCTACATACACCATATTCAGCAGACAACAATACAGCAGGCGAAAAGCAGCAAGCTACAGCTGATTTTACCCCCCCCCCCCCCCCCCCCCCCACACCAAAACAACAACATTTCAATCCCGCAAGAGTGGTGATGCTTGGCTGATGGCATAGAAACTAAATCGGATAACTCTGCTGCGATTTTAAAACAAATGTATCAAAGTGGAGATCTGTGACCTTGCCACAACTTGGCAAAGGAAGCACGGTCAGACAATGATTAAATGGCCTCTAACACAGAGGCTGCATGAACACTACAATTTACCGCGTGGGTAACGGATATGGAGGGTTGTCAACTAGATCTACCACCCAAGGAAACAGAGCGTCGAACACTTTGCAGGGGTGTCCTGATTTAGAAACACGACACTGGAACAAGGCTCTGATCGTATGGGAGGTAACCTCATTACCGCCCCATCACACAAAGAAACTAAAAACTTGATTTTAAATACAAATTCGTACTGGATTTATAAAAGCGTATAGGAAAACGAATTCTTACGCCACCTACAAAGCAAATGCAAACATGCTTTTGCCTTCCATCTACAAGTTAGATAAGTGTTCCTTTCCCATCTATACAGCATGAGCCTCAGTTCATAATCTCATCCGAAGAACTTTCCGGGCAGTGGAGTCGGTACTGATATCAACTCCAGGAGAAAAAATCCCCTTGAATGGTTGGCCTCGGTAAGGGCTCAATCCCAGCTGTTGGGTAACGGCTCAGCTGTCACTAGGCTATCCCGCCCCTTTTTCTCAATACTTTTGTTCTAAATCTTTCAATACAAGTGAATTGATAGTAATTATTGTCTAAAACCTGCACAGCAAACATGAGAGCCGTTGTTTATTTAAAGACAAAATAACTTGATTCAGCAGAAACAGAATAAATTTACTTTAAATTCCCTTGGACTGCAGCACAAGGCTTTTTGGCAGTGGAGTTTCATCCACTTGACAGATGCTTGTTTTAGGGTGTTGCACAAGCTACTTGACCAGCTCTGCAGGTGTCTGTATCTCTCGGGCCCAGTTGACACCGGGATATACTGTAACAGGAAGCGTAGAGTACACCCCTGTCCCACAGTCTTAAAGCAGGTGCTTTTTCTTTGGTATGTCATCCTCACCCCACCGCTGATCATCATGCAGTGAAGGAAAACTGTCTCCCATCGGTGCCCGGGTTGCTGTGGTCTCATACTGGCCTTAGTCAGTTTCCATACACAACTGTGCCTGTGGTGGATTTCTGCAAAGCCTTCAGGGTCAAAAGTTCACGGTTCATGTCGTGGGAAGAATGTTGTGGGGTAGCACTCAGGGGGTATGTCATTCAGTATGGGCTCCATGACTGGGCTATTATTGTCGTCCCTAGGGAGTTGACTGGGTGCCTTGTGGTGTCACGCCAGAACAAGCACCTCTGAAATCCACCAACGTGACTCAGCGGCAGTGCAGAGCTCCTCTGCCTAGAGGCTCTACGGCAGCCTAACATTGGTAAGCTTCCTGCAGGCTTCAGACCCTGAGGATGCTACTGGCGAGCCTGGGTGTGCCTAAGGCGGAGAGGCTGGAGCGGACGGCGTGGGGACAGCAGGACAGGAACGCCCAGAAGACAAGGAAGCACACACAAAGATGTGTGGAAAGTGGATGTGTAGGTCTCTCTCACCAAATCTAGCCTTGCTTCAAAAGAAAAAGTATCCCGAAGTCGGAATGCGGCTGCCTTCATGGCGGGCAAAAAAAAGGTCGCATATGCGAAATCTCGCCATTGGTGAGCCTCGGAGCTCTAGCCGAGGAGCGAAGCTGTAGAAAACAAAAGACAAGCTTATGATAGCGGAAACCAATGATTAACTTCGTCAAAATCTCCCATCTGTTTTTTTTATTCTGACACAAATCCGAGAGTTCAGTACTTATATGTACTCACTTTTGATTTGCAATACTGGTAGCTATGTGACACTGCCTTATCAGCAAGCAGTAGCAGCAACAGAAGAAGGGGTAGAAATAGTGGTAGTGGTGGTGGTGGTGGTAGTAGTAGTAGTAGTAGTAGTAGTAGTAGTAGTAGTAGTAGTAGTAGTAGTAGTAGTAGTAGTAGTAGTAGTAGTAGTAGTAGTAGTAGTAGTAGTAGTAGTAGTAGTATATTATTATTATTATTATTATTATTATTATTATTATTATTATTATCTTCTTCTTCTTTTTTTTTAATTAAAAACTAAAGCTAAAAAGGGTTTTCTGATAACTTTTTTAGCGTACATGCAATCTAGGAGCAGGTGATTTTTTTGTTTTATTTTTTGTTTGTTTTATCTTTGTTCCTCGACTACAGCTTCGATTTCCCTAATGGTGAGATTTTGTGCATGCGACGATTTTGCCATCAGTCAGGTAGCCGTATTCCAACTTTGGAATTGACTACAGGTATGAATCTGTATATGCTATGACTTTACTGAGTTCTTCATAGCCCATTCCATGATTTTATGTATCATTTAAATCATTCGGATGAGACAATAAACCGAGACCCCGAGTGCGAACGCACGCAGAACATCTTGCGCACACGTTAAAAACCCGTTACGCCTTTCGCAAGAGCAGACCATTGTGCACCGGTTGGAGTGGATAACAACAAAAATAACAGCATGCACACAGGTGTCGTGTTTAGACACCATCCTTGAGGAAAAATCGGAGAGTTGGAGTCCCCAGGGAAGTTCGGGGCTGTATATGGCAATGTTCTGGTGGCTCCTACGATGACACTGGAACCATTCATATGGGCGACTGCCTTTCTAATGGACCATTCCTGTGACATGGTGAGGAGGGATCTGCTGCATGGGTAACAGCTTTCCCTCCATAGTTACTTACCCAGGCTTTGCGCTCTAGAGCCTAGAGATGGTATATTCTCCTCTTTCTCTTGCAGGTTGTCAAAAGTGTAAAAATTGCTCATTTCCAGGAGTCTTGCACAACTTTATTGTTCATCATAACTCCCAAATGACACAGATTCATTGCTTCTCAGGCAAATATTGTTCGCTATGATCTTAAGTATTTGTCTGAAAACTTGCTTGATGTCATTCTTTATGTCAGAAATTGATCCTTGGTGGCTGTGCTATAGTAGTAGTAGTAGTAGTAGTAGTAGTAGTAGTAGTAGTAGTAGTAGTAGTAGTAGTAGTAGTAGTAGTAGTAGTAGTAGTAGTAGTAGTAATAGTAGTAGTGCAGCAGCAGCAGCAGCAGCAGCAGAAGCAGAGCAGAGCAGCCAGCAGCAGCCAGCAGCAGCAGCAGTATGTAGTAGTAGTTAGTAGTAGTAGTAGTAGTAGTAGTAGTGTTAGTAGTAGTAGTCGCAGTGCAGCAGCAGAGCAGAGCAGCCAGCAGCTCAGCAGCAGTAGTAGTAGTAGTAGTAGTAGTAGTAGTAGTAGTAGTAGTAGTAGTGTAGTAGTATAGTAGTCGCAGCAGCAGCAGCAGCAGCAGCAGCAGCAGCAGAAGCAGAAGCAGAAGCAGCAGCAGCAGCAGCAGCAGTAGTAGTAGTAGTAGTAGTAGTAGTAGTAGTAGTAGTAGTAGTAGTAGTAGTAGTAGTAGTAGTAGTAGTAGTAGTAGTAGTAGTAATGTGAAGCAGCAGTAGCAGTCATAACATTAACAAGAGCATCAACAACAGCAGCACCACTGACAATTCTGCCAGCAGTAACAGGAGTAACAAGCAGTCAATGAAGAAGGCTGCATACACAGCAACAGTGGCAGCATCCTTCACACTTTCCCCAGCATGAGGCAAGTGCCAAACCCTTCGCCAGCCAATGACAAGGGGCCACGTTTTGCCAGCTGCCCTAGAGGGGGCGCTGCACGTGACGTCATCTGGTCAGTAGCGTCCCTTTGGCGGTGAAGGCCCTGCACTCAGATTCTGTGGGAGCCTTGGGGATGGCGGGAGAGAAGATGTCGTCTGCTCTTGTCCCCACCCCCCTCTTCGCTTTCTGCCAGGCTTCAGCTCTGCTGCTGCTGCTGAGTGTTCCACCATCGTTAGGTTAGTGACCTGTGTAGCTTGTCTGGATCAGTGTTCGTTTCTTGTTGTTTGATTTTTTACTGCATGCAGATTTTTGGTATATTAATGATATAAGCAGAGTTACATTTAAAAATTGAAAAGAGGTGTGTGATTTTTTAAAAGAGGGATTGAGGCGGTGTGGATGGGACGTGTGTGTGTGTGTGTGTGTGTGTGTGTGTGTGTGTGTGTGTGTGTGTGTGTCGTGTGTGGTGTTGTGTGGTGTGTGTGTGTGTGTGTGTGTGTGTGTGTGTGTGTGTGTGTGTGTGTGTGGTGTGTGTGTGTGTGTGTGTGTGAAATGCTTTGATGGTCAAAAGTACGCTAAAAATGTTTGAAAATTTATAAGAAAAATAGGTAGGAAAAAGACAGACAACATTGCCTAATCTGCAGCAAGGTTCTGACAAAACCTTCTGTGCAGTAGTGGAAATGACCTGAAGAAGATTAGGATATTTACAGGTCTGCCCAGCTCTATACACGACTTTATTTCATTGGCAAATTCTCCAGAATTAAAGTTTTATTGTTTTGTTGTTTTTTTTATTCCTTAGCTACAGCGCAGAAATTCACCAATAGTGAGATTTTGCGTGTACGACCGTTTTTGCCCACCATGAAAGTAGCTGCATTCTGACTTCGGAGATTAAAATTTTAATGATTTTGGAGAAATGTTTATCTCCACCATAGCTACCTACTGGAGGAAAAAAGTACCCAGGTATTCATTAAGCAACAAGGTATGAACGACAAAAGAGAGTGCATTCTTTAAAAAGAAAATTATCAAGCTTATCAGGGATGTTCAGTGTTTTTTTGTGTGTTTTTTTAGAAGTAGGGATAATATCTGAGTACAGGCTGAATTTGTTCAGTTTAAACGTTGTCTTTTCCTTTTCGTGTTTAATATTACTTGTTGAAGAACAAGACAGGGACAACACTCCAGCTCTGATATCATCAACGTCTTAAACTTGGTTTTGAATGACATCACTTTTTGATTTTAGACTTTGCTCCACAAAATTGGAAGCTATTAGTAAAAGTTAAAGTTTAGGGTCTCATCCTTTCGTCAGTTGGTAAAAGATTTTAATTTTTTTCTGTTCTCCCGATAAGTTGACCACACTTAATGTAGAAGTAGCATACTCAGAAGAGGCAAGAGTCATGATGTAGCCTCATTGATTGAGGGCATTTCAGTCCAGTCCAATCTTAATATTTATAGCCCTGCCGACCACAGAGACCATATGGAAGCTGCCACTTTATCACATTTTGAAATTGCAGATTAAAAGTGTACAAAGATACACAGATTAACACAGGGTTTTAAAACCAACTCTCCTGTTCTTCCTTATATTCACGCCCTGGTCAAGGGAGGATGGTCACTGTGTTGTGGGAGAAACCATGACAGAACAGACACACAGAGTGAGATGAAGCCAAACACTGATTCCTGCAAATTAACCTCGAGTGTAATGACCAGGAAATCCTAACTTATGTTAAACGGGCGGCAATGCCTCAATATTTTTTCAATGCACCAAAGCATTGCTGAGTAATTGGTTTAAGTAATGTTGTTCAGAAAAATAGAAATTTAAATGTCATACAGATTACGTTAAGAGCAACAACAAAAGACAAATAGCTTACAACATGCCCTATCACAGAAATCGTTAAAGTAAACAGCACTTTGACAGCTAGCAGACATGTGTTCATATCAAACAATACATGCTTTTTTCAATGTAATTCTAAGGATGACAATGCTGAATTTGCTGCAACAACATTTTGGAAGGAAAGCTATAGCTGATTCCAAAAAATTAATAAGCAAACAAACACTGCAAAAACATGCATGCAGAGCAATGGTACGATTACATGGAAACTACACCAAATGAATACTTAAAGTTAAGGTGATAAATAAATAAAAAAGCAATAAATGATACATAATAAATGGTTTTGGGGAGACATCAATGAAGACTCTTTTACTAAAAGATTTACTTTCCTAGCTGGAGCAAGATTGCAGTGACCATAACAGCTTCACCCCATGCTGAAGGATTGAAGCCACTCGCATCCTGTTACTGCAAACAATAGAAATCATACCTGTTCAGTTTTTGTTACCTTTATCAAAAAGCAGTTGACATAATTGAATAGAAACTAGCTAACTATATCTCATGTTGAGACAGATTAAATACAAACTAGACAATTACACATTAAGTTGAGACATAGTTAAATAGAAACTAGCCAGTTACACCTTAACTTGAGACAGAATTGAAAAGAAATTAGCCAATTACACCTTAAGATGAGACAGAAATGAAGATAAATTAGCCAATTACTCCTTAAGTTGAGACAGAATTGAATAGAAACTAGCTAACTATACCTCGACCTGATGACATCAACATTTGATGACGTCATTTGACAGCTCACCCCCACGGTCATGACGTGGAGGTCAACTTGGATCACGAGAGTCACGTGTATTTTCACGTGCTGGACGAAAATCATTACGTCAAACACCTGAGGCCGGCAGCCTCTGCCAATGATTCCGTCATTGTTGACATGGATGTGGCTCTGGTGGCATTGCGCGGTTTGGTTGGTGTTTTGTATTGGTTGTCTGTATATCAGTGTATTGTATTGTATTGTGTTGTATTTTTATTGTGTGTTGTGTGTTGTGTTGTGTGTTGTTGTGTTGTGTTGTGTTGTGTTGTGTTGTGTTGTGTTGTGTTGTGTTGTGTTGTGTATGGATGTGGCTCTGGTGGCATTGCGTGGTTTGGTTAGTTTTTTGTATTGGTCTTGTCTGTACATCAGTGTATTGTATTGTGTTGTATTTTGTTGTATTGTGTGTTGTGTTGTGTTGTGTTGTGTTGTGTATGGATGTGGCTCTGGTGGCATTGCGTGGTTTGGTTGGTTTTTTGTATTGGTCTTGTCTGCACATAAGTGTATTGTATTGTGTTGTATTTTGTTGTATTGTGTGTTGTGTTGTGTATGGGTGTGGCTCTGGCAGTATTGCTTGGTTGGTCGGGTTTTTTTTTATTGGTCTTGTCTGTACACCTATGTATTGTATTGCACTGTTATGTATTGTGTTGCATTGTGTGTTGTGTTGTGTTGTATTGTGTATGGATGTGACATTGTAGGCCTTAATAGCTTTGGTCTCTTTCTGTATTGGTCTATACCATTGCATTGTATTTCCTTACATTGTTTTTGTGTCCTTTTTACTGTATTGTATTGCATTTTGTTGTATTGTACTGTGGATCAGTGGTCTAGAAGTAAATGAGGATTGGTGGTGATAGAGGTAAGGCACCTGTCTAGAAAGCGAAATGTCCGAGTTTCAAGGTGTGTGGTGGTTCGAACCCCATTTGTGCCCCAAGTTTTGCCTCTATTGACTAGACCTGAGTAGTTGTCTGGATGCTAGTCTTTCGGACGAAACAATAAACCGAGGTTCTTTCTGATGAAACGATAAACCGAGGTCCCGTGTACAATACTCATTCAGTGCACGTAAAAGAACCCAGCCATTTGGGAAAGCAGCCCGAATTTCACGCAGATAAATCTTCCGTGACTTTAAGTGATATACAATAAAATAATTACAATACAATACAATACAGCTGTATTGTATTGGATATCGCTTTTAGTCACGTCAGATCTCTCTGCGTAAAATCTGGATTGCTTTCCAGGGGAAGGGTATTTTTGTTTGTTTAAAAAAAAAATCTTGTGTATTTGTTTCCACATCAGGGTGGATTTTTCCTTCAGAATGTTTCCAGAGACAACTTTTGTGTTGCTATGATGGGTACTTTTATGTGCGAGAAATGTGTTGCGCTAGGGACCTGGGTTTATCATCTTATCCGAAAGATTATAGATCGATCACTACGACACGGATACCACCACTCGTGGCCTAGTGGAGGGGGTGAAGGTTGGGGTACAAATGGGGATCAAACCCGTGACAACATGTTTTCTGCACAGATCCATGTCTTACCTCCGGAAAGCTGATCCACTTCGGGGTTTTTGTTTGTTTGCTTGTCTGTTCTTTCGTCCTTGGCTAGAGCTCTCAGGTTCACTAATGGTGAGATTTTGCGTATGCGATCCTTTTTACCCACAATACAGGTAGCCGCATTCCGACTTCGGGGATGTAATCTGGGTATGTTCATGTTTCCGTAACCCACCGAACTTTGACATGAAAATACGGGATCTTTAACGTGCATGTTTGATATTCTACATGCGCATTCATTATACACGAAGGGAATGAAGGCGCTGGCAGGATTGCACATGAAAATGACTTGGGAGATCGTGAAAACCCCACTTTTAGTTCACCAGACTCCGCCGATATTCAAACCCACGACTTCTTGGAATTTTTGTATTGAAGTCGAACGTCTTAACCACTCGGCTATGGCGTTCTTCATCCACTTTTAAGTCATGGGGGGAAAACCCTTAACCCCCACACACACACACACACACACACACACACACACACACACACCACACACACACACACACACACACACACACACACACACAAAAGAGAGAGAGAGAGAGAGAGAGAGAGAGAGAGAGAGAGAGAGAGAGAGAGAGAGAGAGAGAGAGAGAGAGAGAGAGAGAGAGAGAGAAGAGAGAGAGAGAGAGAGAGAGAGAGAGAGAGAGAGAGGCTGTAGCATTCTCTTCAAGACACATGAGGGTGTATTATTTTGCATGGTATTTTGTATTTTCTTCTACAGGACACGTGGAGTGGCACACTCGAGGCCACTGTCAGGCTGTTTCTGGTGAGTTGAGCTGTGTCCATCTGCCTGCAGGCTATGTACTGCTTTCCATGATCATATTTGCAAGAATTTGTAACATTCTAAGTCGGGGTTAGCCGCCGCTGTGGTCTAGTGGTTAGGGCGTTGTACTCGTAATCTAAAGTTTGCGGGTTCGATCCCAGCTATTCCGCTATGGCGTTGTGCCCTTGGAAAAGGCACTTTACGGCTATTTTCTCACCCCACCCAGGTGTAAAAGGGGTACCAACCTTGTGTTGGGGGTTAACCATGCGATAGACTGGCGTCCTATCCAGGGGGGAGTCTATGACTCTCAGTCGCTTAACGCCACAGAAACCGGGATAAGCACCGGCCTGATGAGCCTTATGACTCGGGACAGACTTTAACTTTAACTAAGTCGGGGTCACTCTTTTTCTCTGTCTTTTTGTCTTTTTGTTGTTGTTGCAAAATTAGGATTTGCCTCTCTCTCTCTCTCTCTCTCTCTCTCTCTCTCTCTCTCTCTCTCTCTCTCTCTCTCTCTCTCTCTCTCTCTCCTCTTCTCTCTCTCTCTCCTCTCTCTCTCTCTCTCTCTCTCTCTCTCTCTCTCTGGTTAAGAGTGCTTATTCCATTATCCTCAATATAAAAGAATAAATCAAATCAAATCAATCTCTCTCTCTCTCTCCCCCATTCCATTATTTCTCAAAAGAAAAACTATATAAATTAATGAAATAAATAAATAAATCTGGGCATGGCTATGGTGGAGAGACTGAAATGAGTGTCGTGGGACCATCAAAACAAGAAGGTCACAGAAAACGAGGCAGCAAAAAAAAGTAGTGTTGCAAAAAACCACCAACAGATAATAAAATAGGTAGAGATAAAATCGATCTGCCTATCTAGTTATTTTTATTCTGATATTGTGTAGTGTATTTGTGTTGTTGGCAGAAGTGGGAGGATCCCCGGCTGCACTGGAACAGCACTGCTAACGGGGAGTGACACACATGCCTGTCCCCAGCTCCGCCATCTGGACCCCGGACCTCTCTCTCTTCACCACGTAAGTCAGAGTAGCAGCAGTTACAGCAGTAACAGCAGCAGCCAGCAGCAACAACAGTAACAACAACAGTAACAAGCAGCACAATAACAGCAACAGCAGTAGCACAACAGCAACCAACAACAACAGCACAGCAAGCAACAGCAGTAGCAACAAAAGCATAGCAGCAAAAACAACAGCAACAGCAGTAGCAGCAACAGAGCATACAACAACGCAACAGCAGCAGCAACATTAAACAGCACAGCAGCAGTAGCAGCAGACAGCAGCAGCAGCAGCAGCACAGCACAGCAGTAGTAGTAGAGTTAGTAAGTAGAGTAGTAAGTAGTAGTAGTAGTAGTAGTAGTAGCAGTAGAGTTTACAGCGTTAGTAGTAGTAGTAGTAGTAGTAGTAGTAGTAGTAGCGAGCAGCTGCAGCTAGTAGCGCATCAGTCAGCTAGTAGTAGTAGTAGTAGTAGTAGTAGTAGTAGTAGTAGTGTAGTAGAGTTTATAGCAGCAAGTAGTAGTAGTAGTAGTAGTAAGTAGTAGTAGAGTAGTAAGTAGTAAGTAGTAGTAGTAGTAGTGAGTAGAAGTTTCAGCAGTAGTAGTAGCAGTAGCAGTTTGATAGCAGCAGCAGCAGTCAGTCAGTAGTAGTAGTAGTATAGTAGTAGTAGTAGTAGTAGTAGTAGTAGTAGTACAGTATAAGAGTAGTAGTAGAGTAGCAGTAGCAGTAGTAGTCAGCTACAGCAATAGTAGTAGTAGTAGTAGTAGTAGTAGTAGTATTTACAGCATAGTAGTAGTAGTAGTTAGTAGTGTAGTAGTAGTAGTAGTAGTAGTATAGTAGAGTAGTAGTAGCAGCAGCAGCAGCAGCAGTAGCACAGCGCAGCAGTAGTAGTAGTAGTAGTAGTAGTAGTAGTAGTAGTAGTAGTAGTAGTAGTAGTATAGTTGCTAGCAGTAAGTAGTAGTTGTAGTAGTAGTAGTAGTAGTAGTAGTAGTAGTAGTAGTAGTAGTAGTAGTAGTAGTAGTAGTAGTAGTAGTTGTAGTAGTTGTAACAGTTGATAGCCAGTAAATAGTACTAGTTAAAAGAGAAGTGGTGGTGAAATGGTGGTTATGATGGTGATTGTTGTATGATGATAGTTGGGGGGGGGCGGATTTGTAGGGGTTGTAGTACAAGTAGTAGTAACAGAAGTGGAAGGTACAGTTGTAAAGAGGTCGCAGTAGCAGTTGTAATAAAGAAGCAGCAGCAGTAGCAGCATAATAGTGGTTTTCATGGCAGCAGCCATAGTAAAAGTAGTTGTGGACATGGTGAAAAATAACGAAAATCGATAGAGTATCGTAAAGACTGCTTTTACCTTCTCGTGAGCTAAATGCAAAGTAACAGAAAAAAGCGCATTCTTACCTAAGCCACACAGAGTGTTTTGAAATCCTAAACCTCTTTTTTTCTATCGCCTGCATTCATTTACATCACAACTCTGCTCTCCTCTCTTCAGCTCTCTGGGATCCTACGAAATCCTGAACGGAAACAGCGCCATCTTGCATCATGACGGTGTGGTCACGTGGTTATGTGACGTCATGGTGCGCGTTCATTGTCCAATCGACCTGACCAAGTTCCC
>CM060322.1:35774664-35787164 GCA_030674155.1 Stramonita haemastoma
TCCACTCCCCCAAAAGGCCTTCCGATGAGGCTATAAACCGAGGCCCCATGTGTGAATGCATGCAGCACATCTCACGCACACTTGAAAAATCCGTTCCGCCTTTCGAAAATGTAGGCTGTTTTAAGCCGGTAGGAACGGTTGACAACATTTAAAGAATGCATGCATACAGGTGTTATGTTGAGACACCATCTCCGAAGTCAGAATACTGCTACCTTAATGGTGGGTTAAAAAGGTTGCATTCGCAAAATCTCCCCATTGGTGAACTTTGAAGCTCTAGCGGAGAAACAGAGAAAAATGTCTTTTGCTTGGGGCACGCTCGCGTGCGTGTGCTATTGTTAATATAAAGTATCATGGTTATGTAGTGATTGGATTTTAACGTCTCTGCAGTGTGATGTGGCCGTTATTATTAGGACAAAAAGCAATGACTTTTTCACATCTTTGAAAAAACTACCAAAATGTTACCAAGGACACACACACACACACACACACACACACCAGCCCCGCGCACGCGCACGCATGCACACACACACAGTCGCGCGCACACACACACACACACACACACTCGCACGCGCACGCATGCACACACACACACTCGCGCGCACACACACACACACACACACACACACACACACACACACACACACACACACACACACACACACACACACACGGAACACACACACGCGGTAACGGAATAAAGAAAAGAATGAGAAGGCAAAAAATTCATTTTCATAATACAATGTACATATATAAAAAAAACAACACCCAAACATTCCAGTGACTTTACTTTAGCAAAAATAGTGTCATTTTGTCACATTTTATAGATGCTATGTCGTAAGAGTTAGAACAACATTCACGATAATACCTTTTCTAAGTTATATTAGTATTCGTAACAGTGTCCCTTTTAAGTAAAAGGTCTCACTGAAAATGAATGACGTTGAGGATAAAGACCCTCCTTATCTTGTCTTCCTCATAATTATTCTGACATTCATCATAATTCCTGTCATATTTTAATCCCCAGATCTTCTTGGGTCCTTGCGGGCTTCGTCGCTGTTTGTGTATGGACCCTTACCCTGCGGCAAAAGAGCGTCATCCGCCATTCACCTCGCGCCGAACCGGAAACGACAACACTGAGGCGGATGCTGACGTCACTTCCCTCAGGGGCGGCGACTCTACTGGAGATGTGAAGGAGATGGGACGCAATCTCCGGGGGTCGGGTGGGGGTCGCCCATACGCGGAGCAGGAGGGTGGGGGAGAGTGGGGGGAGGTGGCCCGAGTCCTTGACCGCGTGTTCTTCGTGCTGTATGCCCTGCTCTTTGTGCTGCTGTGCGTGTCCCTGCTGAGCTAAGGAGGAGAGGAGAAGTTGTGTTTTTTTTAAGGCCCCCAAGGTCTGATTTGGAATGCTGGTAGTAGGCCTAGTAGTAGTTGTTTTTTTATAGTAGTAGTAGTAGTAGTAGTAGTAGTAGTAGTAGTAGTAGTAGTAGTAGTAGTAGTAGTAGTAGTAGTAGTAGTGGTGGTGGTAGTGGTGTAGTAGTAATACAGTAGTAGCAGCAACAGTAGTAGTAGTAGTAGTAGTAGTAGTAGTAGTAGTAGTAGTAGTAGTAGTAGTAGTAGTAGTAGTAGTAGTAGTAGTGTTAGCAGCAGCAGCAGCAGCAGCAGCAGCAGCAGTAGTAGTAGTAGTAGTAGTAGTAGTAGTAGTAGTAGTAGTAGTAGTAGTAGTAGTAGTGTTAGCAGCAGCAGTAGTAGCAGTAGCAGTAGTAATAGTAGTAGTAGCAGTAGCAGTAGAAGCAGCAGCAACAGCAACAGCAGCTGCAACAATAACAACAAAAATGGCAGCAATAATAATGATGGTTGTAGTAGTAATAGTGGTTGAAGTTGCAAGAGTGGTTGTAACAGAAGCAGAAAAATCAGCAGTAACAGCAGCAGCAGTGGCAGCAACAGCAGAAATATCCTCCTGTATCATCACCCCATGCAGTCCTATTTGAACCATGAACATTGCGGGCCATCTCATGGAACTTGGCTAGTTGGCTGTGTGCGTGTGGTGTTTTTTCTCACTGTTAAGCCCAGCCCCAGACTTTTTGAAGATAACCAGTGTTTGTATTTTCTTGACAAAATTGGGGTTATTGCTGTTTGCTTTTTTTTTTAATCATTACTGATACCTTTTTATTGCCGTTTTGTTGGGTCGTGCTTGTATGTTTTGGGAGATAAAGGCTGAAAAGTTTAAAAAGAATTTATAGTTTCTTATTCACCTGGTGTAAGCGTAGTTAGTTGAACGTCTTGTGTGCCAGTTAGGGATAAAGAGCCCCTTAAGGACACCACAGATGCTTACACCCCATATGTCAGCGATGTTGGGGCACTAGGCTTTATGTGGTCTTTTCAGGAGTCAGGACAGGAAAGACAACGCCGTGAGAATCATAACTCTTTTAGAAGTGTATCGTGTTACATCGTTTTGTATTGTGTCATGTTCTGCATTGTTTTACTGTTCTATTGTTTTGATTGTGTTGCATCGTATCGCATACTCATTTCAGTGATGCAGATGTCTGCGTGAAATTCGGGCTGCCCCCCCCCCCCCCTCTCCGCCAAATAAAAGACCATCACAACAAAAGCAGTGCCACCTTTTCTTCTATATTTTCTAGTCAGGACAAGAATTTATTCACGTATCGGTGAGGCTTTTAATGTACACAGAATTAGACTATGGACAGCTCTCCAGTTACCGTGTTTTTGTGTGTGTGTTTTTTCGGTACGTGAGTTAAGTGTGTGACGCAACAGGCAGAGTTCAGTTTATCGTCTCATTCATGTCAGGCGTTTAACGGCAGCGTTGCGCATTTTTGCTCATATGACAGACAGCGATAAGTTGCTGTCTCAAGAGTTCAAAAGCGAAGAAGAAAATGGAAAAAGAAGCCTCGACCCTGGCAAAATTCTGTCGAAAACGCCACTCTGATAGGGAAACAATACAGTTGCATACACGAAAAAAGAAAAAAAAAAAAAAAAAAAGGGTAAGCGCGCACTTGTGGCGACACGCTGTCCCCGGGGAGAGCAGCCCGAATTTCACGCTGAGAAATCTGCTGTGACATAAAGTTGTACAAAATACAAAAAATTGTAAAAAAGTCTAGCACTCAGACCACATCTCAAAATCTAGTGAATGGAGGAGGGGGGGAGAGAGAGTAGGGTATAACGGTGAATGGAAGCCATGATTTCGCTTTCTAGGCAGGTGAACTGCGGCCTGTAAACCTGCCCCCCTCAGATCATTAAACAGGTGACATGAGGCGGGGCAGACAGTCCTGCCACACTGACCACCACTTTTTCTTTTCTTCTCTTCTCTTTTTTTTTTTTTTAACTGCCCAGCATTTTGGCCTTTTCTCATATGACAAATGAGCACAGTTGTTTTTACATCGGGGAATGTGGGGTGTGGAGGAAGCAGGTTGTAAAATCCTCAGTGGTGCCCTCACGGTCAACAGGACAACGGACGGAATACGTGAGGCAATGTGAGGCGAGGTGATCTTTGGCCTGCTGCTCCAGAAAGGGCTTCAAGGCTGTACCTGCACTGACTGCTAACCAGACGGCCCAGTTCTTTGGATGACAGATGATCCTGAAAGAGAACAAGGCCAGTTCTTGACAGAGGATCAGGAAGACAAGCATTCTTTTGATTGACAGAAGATCTGGGAAGAGAGCAATCTGCACAGTCCTCCTTCGCTTTCATCTGCCTATCATAGAAAGTTTACAGCTGCCTCTCATTTTTCGGTGTTTTAAAAAAGTTCTATTTTTTAATAGTAATACCCACACTTAAAATTGAGTAACGGCAAGCTATAACCTGATAATGTGCTATCTCTATATTTTATTCTTAGAAAAGACGATGAAAACACAACAAACACACGTGCGCTCGCGCACAACACGTACACATACACCCCACGCACACACACACGTATACGCATGCACGTACGCACACACACATACATACTCACACCATGCATCACACACACACACACACACACACACTCTCTCTCTCTCTCTCTTCTTTATGATCAATAATTATATTGCAGTTCTATGTGTGCGTATGTACGTGCGATGTATTTCTGCAAACTTACATATCAATTCCAAATGAAGGGGTATCAGTGTGTCACTGTGTGTGTGTGTGTGTGTTGTATGTATGTATGTATGATGTATGTATGTTGTATTATATAGTATGTATGTATGTATTATATATATATATATATATATATATATATATATTGTGTGTGTGAGAGAGAGAGAGAGAGAGAGGTGTGTTGTGTGTGGTGTGTGTGTGTGTGTGTGTGTGTGTGTGTGTGTGTGTGTGTGTGTGTGTGTGTGTAAGCGTGTGTGTGTTTGAGTGTGCGTGCGTGTGTATGCGAGTTCGTGTGATGTGTGTTATATATGTGTGTGTGCGTGTGATATGTCTGATATATGTGTTTGTTATATGTGTCCGTGTACGCGCGCGCGCGTGTGCTATCACACTATCATCTCCACAGCTTTATAACCTAAGTTTTATTTCCCCTCTCTCTCTCTCTCTCTCCCTCTCTCTTAACTCCCTGAGGAGCCCTTGGGGCACTGCTCTGAAGTCTTATGTCCCCGTCTCTTCAGCAAGTTGAACCAAGCGGAGCCCACCCCTCTCCAAGTACAGGGTGCATGCTGGGTATGTTCCTGTTTCCGAATACCTTTTTTTTGTGCTAGTCAAATTTTTCACGTTCATATGTAACCTATTTAAATTGATTTGATTGTACAGCGCGGTGAGCCCATGTTTTTAGGGAATTCGCGCTATATAAGCCTCCATTTATTATTATTATTATTATTAAAACCCTGACATAAACTACGGAATCTTTAACGCGCTATTTAATCTCCTGCGTGGCTAGGCAATGAAAGCACTGGCGAGTCTGCGCTAAAAGCTCGCCCAGGAGCATGTGAACCCCCCCCCCCCCACACACACACACACACACAACACACACACTCCCGCCACTTCAATCATCAGACAATGCTGTAGAGATTCGAACCCACGACTTCCAAGGACCCACGAGATGGAATTCAACCACCCCTATCCATTCGGCTGTAATGATCACAATTATAAAATCCGGCAGTACTCTGCAATTTCTTCTTATTCTGATGTGTCATCTTCTGTGACATTCTTGTCCTGCTGTCGCCACGCCGCTCATTCCAGTATTTCCGTTCCAAACATACCTGCGCTCATCATGTCCTATCCCTTAGAATCAGAAATCCGCGGAGAAGCCTAAGAGAGTCAGGCCGCCGTGAGGCCACCAGCCAGAGGGTCCCTGCACTACTGCTAGGTCACTTCAGTGGTGCCTCTTCAGAGACAACACACGCAGGACACCACCAGCCCCCTACCAAGCCCCCTTCTGATGACAATGATCGCTTTGTCGAGGAGCCAGACCGAGTGAAACACCCACCTACAGTGGTGACCACCCCTATGCCCTTTAACATCTTTCTCCCATAAACCATCTATTCCTGAGCTTTCAACACCAACCCACCACAGGTTGCAGAAATACAAAAAACCCACGAAACTTGAGGTCACCATGAGACCAGATTAACAAGGGTCATGGAATCAGACCATAATATTCCTTTACTGCAGAATGGTCAGTGAATGAAGGAGTGAATGAAGGTCCGATTTATAAAGCGCATACAAACCTCCACGCCTGAAGGAACGATTGGAGAGCTGGGGGAGGAGGAACAGCAAAAGGGGGTGGGGTGGAGAGGGTCACCTTGAGTGACAAGTTTGCATGCACGGCCGTTTTCAAGTCACCCGCCATTTAGGCAGCCATACTCCTGACTTCAGAGGATCTCATTTCCTCGTCAGATAGGGCTACTTATACTGCTTTCGTGCTTTTGCTAGTCCTTTAATGCTACTTCTGTTTTCATTGTTTTACCTCTTCAAATTTTGAACAAACATAGCCTTTTTATGAGGGTTGTATTAAAGACTGTATTCAACTGGGAATATGATTATCAATAGTTATGTCATTGCAAAGCCTTGAAACTTTTCTGTGCAAAGATGAACGTGCAAAGGTACACTTGCATGCATGCGTACACACACACACGCACGCACGCACGCAAGCACACACACACACACACATACACACACACATACACACACACAGCACGAGTTTTCTCAGATGTGTGGATAAACATGGATCTATTTCCCCATTTATTGCCAGTTTCACATTCACAACACAACATATGCCCAAATCTTTGTCAACAGTACCGTCAAATGTTGGAAAGAAATAACACAGTAATGCATGCGCTCACACACACACACACACACACACACACACACACACACACCCGCGCGCGCACGGCACACACACATATTTACTCACACACCCGCGTGCGCGGCCGCACACACACACCACATACACACTCGCGCTCGCGCACGCAAACAAAAATCATACTTCACGAAAAGATTCTATTTGGGGGCTGTAAAAGACATATAACCGCATTTACTACAGATTGGAATGTAAATCCCAGGACTCAAACATGAACGCTGACATCATCAACATTGTCAAGTCAAGTCAAGTCAAAAACACTTTAATCATCCCTGAAGGTCAATTACAATACTGACAGGCATATTGGTACGAATCATAATTAAAAGACACAAGATAGTGACATTTCATATTTGTTCAAACATATGCTTCAAATAAAAATATCACAAACACACACACTTGTACGCGCACGCGCGCGCGTGCACACACACACACACACACACACACACACACACACACACACACACACACAAACACACACACACACATACACACCAATGCATGGACACAATGTTATTAAAACCATTGACTAGAAAGACATATAACCACAATTATCTACGCGTGTACGCACGCACTCGCACACGCACATATATATGCACGCACGCTCGCATACACCCCCCCCCACACACACACACACACACCATCCACACCCACACACCCACCCTCTCTCTCTCTCTCTCTCTCTCTCTCTCTCTCTCTCTCTCACACACACACACACACACACACACACACACACACACACACACACACACACACACACACACACCACACCACGCGCATAAACACACACCAATAAATGCAATGTTTTAAAACCATTGGCTAAAAAGACATGAATTTATAAACAATTAAAAAATATCAATAAAGCCAAAAATCTTACATACTTATTTCATTAGTACATGTGCATCACAGAAGTGAAAAAAAGGAAAAGAAAAAAAAAGAGTGGGTGGTCAGTGTTATTATGAGTTTAGAACTCGGATGGCAACTGGCACAAAGGAATGTCTTTTCGTTTCTTTTGGCATTGAAACGATGTCCTGAAGGCAACAATGGAAATTCTGAAAACAAAGTAAGGGAGGGATCGGCCAAAATGGCAGTCGCTTTGCGTACGAGCTGCTGATTACAAAACGACTTTAGGTCTCTCTGTTCTTCTCCAATTATTTTTTTGAGCAGATTCTCACAATTCTCTGAAGACCATTCTTATTCTTAATACTAAGGTGATTGTACCAACAAATGAAAGTAAAACTTAAAACGCTCTCTATGTAAGTCTTGTAAAACAAAGAATCTTTTTGTCAACAAAAAACAAGTTAAGCTTCCTTAGAAAATACACACGTTGTTGTCCCTTTTTTGACAATAGTGTCAGTGTTAGGGTCCCAGTTTAACTTGTGGTCAAAAACAGTTCCCAGATATCTCTATTTCGAAACGTTTTCAACTTCTTGATTATGGATGATGGTATTCTCAGAGGTGTGCTCCGATCTTCTGAAATCAGGAAGGTCTTTAGTTTTAGAAACATTTAGCTCCAGATAGGCCTCGTCACAGAAATGCGCAAACTCAGTGAGGGCTGGACCGTGGCCTAGGACTGACCCAGATAAGAGAGGCAAAAGAGCACTGTCGTCGGCAAATTTGACCAGAAATGAGATGGGCCAAGTATGTGCTGTGTAGATGGATGCCATGAGAAAACTATAATTACCCTCCCTGCGTCACTCCCCTTCCCCTTCTTCTTTCCGTTTCCCTCCGTCAGTTTGAGATTGCCCTGCAGCTGTGGTGTGGATCTTGTACATGGCGACAGTTTACACATCAGCCAATAAAATCGTGTTCATTAAATTTTTACAAACAAAAAAAGAAAACAAAGTGGAAGCATTTACCCATTTATTTATAAAAAAATCAACAATGCTGATACATTTGTTTCCAAATCTAAATCACACTTTCTGGCCCTTCTTAGCACTGAACATCATCAGTTTTGGTTTGTCATTGTTAACATCTGAATTCCACTCCTGGCAGTATCTACAAAAAGTGTTAAGAGCTTTCAGAAGATTGCAGAGTCTGCGTGTAAAAGTGTGTCATCTGCGTAGAAAAGAACTAATAACCTATCGTAATTACATAGTCCAGCACCAACTAATTCAATATTTATATAACCACAACTATATTTAATGAGATAATCTTCTAATTCATTACGATATAATGAAAAGAGAACAGGAGATACATTTTCTCCTTGTATGACACCTACATAATGGCGGAAGCAGTCACTTTTCACTATTCAGAAAAACACAAGAATTAATTCTATTATACATATTAACAACAACAACAACAACACACACACACACACACACACACACACACACACACACACACACACACCACACACACACACACACCACATGAGAACAGATGATATTTATAAAACTATATACACATGGGGACCGGGTGTAAAAAAGCATATGAATGCTTATTGCATTGTCCTCGATAAAAACGAATAAAATAAAATACGATAAATAAAATAAACACACACACACACATACACACACAGTGACACACTAACACCTATTTACTTGAAATGGATATAGCAGTTTGCAGAAATACACCACACATACATACGCACACACAGAATGTAATATAATTATTTCTTCCTAAGTGTCTCTCAAGTAACACCACCCATGCCCAATACGCTGATGACATTTGTATGTGGATGAACGTCACAATGAAAAAGAAAACACCAAAAAGGTATCTGATTTTGGCAAATCTGCATCAGATTGAGCTAAGCAATCTTAATGACTCCTTCTTTGAGAATGGTCTGTTACTGCCTCCCCAAAAGACTAATCTCGTAGTTAGACCTGTTTTCCAAATAGATGGGAACGTGTTGTTTTTTTTAATATAAACCTAAGTTGAAGTTTTTAGGGGCATATTTCACGTGTAAGTTAACTAATTAACACATTGAATATTTAAATACCAAAACTAGGAAAAGTTCAAACTTCCTGAAAGTTATTAGTAAACAAGTGTGGGCTCATGCTATAGCTGTGATGTAGCCGTGTTATCTGGCGTTATCTTTGGTACGTTTCAAACTCGCTCCTAAGTATTTGTTACAGAAAATGAGAAGATTAGACTGTAAGACTTTTCGATTAGCTCTAGGGGTACGTGTTCTTGCATCATCCGTGGGTAATTTTAAAGAGACAAGTCTTTTGCCTTTAGATGATCATCGACAACTGGCCGTGGCTAAATATCTCTTACGTTGTTCAAAACAAGAAATCAATGTGGACACCGAAATTGGTGCAAGATCTGATGTCAATCTTCCTAAAAGAGCACGTTCTATTCGTTCTCTTACCACTGCTAGAACCTATACTTCTGAATTATTTAATAGGGCAGAAATAGGTCCTACAAAAGTTAACTAAATCAAAGATGACGTTCTCTTCTTGTCTGCCAAGGGAGCTTCAGAGAACTAATTTTGATATAAATTATTCTTCTCTTATCAAAAAAGGTCATGAAAATATTCTTAGTAAAAGAACATAATCATACAAACTACATATCCAGAACACCTAAAAATCTGCACTGAGGGTCCACTTTGAGCAGAAGGAGGCGGGTGCAGCGCTTGTCATCTCATCTCTGAAAGCAGGGAGATCTTTTTGTACTGGGAAAAATCGATCTATATTCACAGCTGAATTATCTGCTATTTTGATGACTTTGTATTTCATCTAGATTTTCCGAAAGACATATTTTGAATGCTTTTCTGTGTTGAATCCAAGTCAGTTTTACTTGCTTAAAAAAATCGGTTTAAAAATGAGACAGAAGCCCATAACTGAGATTTGTCATCTGGTTCACTTTTTGATGTTACGGAGCACCTGTATTACTTTCTGCTGGATTCCCTCTCATTGTAGTATCTACATTAATTGAAAAAAGTTGACAGAATGGACAAAATGCGGAGCAAAGCATGACAATGGGTCTTACAGCATAGATATTCCATGTCTGCTCGTGAGGGCTATTGCATAATGCAAAATGCATGCTGAAACACTTTAAAAAGAAAGTACAAGATGTAGAAATGGTGCATCTCTTATTTACAGGTTTAAGTTCAATGTTTTTATATCTAAACTTTCAAAAACAGCAATATGTATCTGTGGCGAAACTATTACCACTGCTCATATTCTTTTACAATCTGGAGATCTAAAAACCTTCCTATCTGTCTTCCCAGACCGTTGCTTAGAGCAAATTCATACAGAAACCCCTTTAAGAGAGACATTCTATTGTCATTAAGTCATAGTCCTATTATCAGATACCTACAGTACATTGAAATGTAGTAGTTTTAGGCATTGCAAAGTTAGTCTTTGCGCTGTTATTCTTTCTGTTCAAAGTTCACGCTCCATCTTATTTATATTTGTTTTTTGCGGATGATTAGCTATTCACCCCCCCCCCCCCCCCAAACACATACATGTAAAACAAAAAGCACCTGAATGCTTATTCCATGATCCTCGATAGAACAGAATAAATAAATAAATAAATAAAATACGCACACACAATCACACATACAATTTACACCATCTGGTCTCATATCACTATTTAGTGGAAGGACGTGAAACAGAACGACTACTACTATTACTACGAATACTACAACTACATCTACTACTGGGGGGGGGGGGACGATAGCCTAGTGGTCAGAACATTGTGCTGGCAATTTGACGACCCAGGTTCGAGTCCCGTCGAGGAGATTTTTCTCCTGGAGTTAACATCAGTGCTGACTCTACTCTTCCCAAAAGTCCTTCGGATGAGACTTTAAACCGAGGCCCCGTGTGCGAACGCACGCAGAACATCTTGCGCACACGTTAAATCCTGTTCCGCTTTTCGTAAGAGTAGGCCATCGTGTGCCGGTGGGAACAGATGACAATATTTACAAAAACTGCATACACACGGGGACCGGATGAAAAAAGCACCTGATTGCTTATTCTGTTATCCTTGATATAAAAGGTTAAATAAATATAAAAGATTAAATAAATAAAATAAATAAAATAAACTGCAACACACATTCTCTCTCTCTCTCTCTCTCTCTCTCTCTCTCTCTCTCTCTCTCTCTCTCCACACACACACACACACACACACACACACACACACACACACACACACACACACACACACACACACACACACACACACACACAGATATATAGATATGTGTGTGAGAGTGTATATATATATATACATATCATATCTACATACAACACACAGAGATATATATGTGTGTGTGTGTGTGTAGGCCTATATATACATATTATATTTACATACAACACACACACACACACACACACACACACACACACAGAGCACTAACCCCCCCCCCCCTCCCCATCCCCCTGTGGGCTGACAGTGATGCTGGCAGGAGCAGTGAGTGTCGTCCTGTCTACAGCAGTCGAGAAGAGCAGTTCCGGGCGCCACAGAAGCAGGGCAGCGTTTTGCCGCAAACGCTGCCGATCATGTACTTATAGTCCCACGTCAACTCCGCACCAGCAGGGATATTCCTGCAACACACCACACCACACCACACCACACCACACCACACCACACCACACCACACCACACCACACCACACCACACCAGCTCAATTCCTTCACGCACATACTCTATCGCTTTAGGAATGATGCTTTTTACCTGCTGAGGTAGCGACGTTGTTGAAACAAATCTGAAGCATAATTATAAGCTGCCTTCACGAAAGGGACGGGGGGGACGGGATGGCCTAGTGGTCAGAACATTGCGCTCGCAATTTGACGA
Source organism: Stramonita haemastoma (assembly GCA_030674155.1). NCBI lineage: Eukaryota > Metazoa > Mollusca > Gastropoda > Neogastropoda > Muricidae > Stramonita > Stramonita haemastoma. The sequence continues at coordinate 35,786,691 of CM060322.1, forward strand.
CCCGGGCTCGATTCCCGTTGGAGGAGATTTTTCTCCTGGAGTTAACATCAGTGCTGACTCCACTCTCCCCCAGAGTCCTTCGGATGAGACTATAAACCGAGGCCCCGTGTGTGAACGCATCTTGTGCACACGTTAAATCCTGTTCCACTTTTCGTAAGAGTAGGCCATCGTATGCCGGTGGAAACAGATGACATTTACAAAACTGCATACACACGGGGACTGGATGAAAAAAGCACAAGAGTGCTTATCCCATTATCCTCGATATAAAAGAATGAAAATAAATAAAGAGCTGTCCAGCTGATGAGACTGAATCCTGACACACGGATCGGGGCCAAGTAACGGAGAAGTAGATACTCTTCCACTCAAAGACCGTCTATATTTGAACAAGTGTTTGTGGAAGTACATGGTTACACGGAAAAGCTTAAATAAAAGTTGTGGAAAAAATGTTTGCTGTTAAAGATTTTTTAAAAACCC
>CM060322.1:35792164-35849664 GCA_030674155.1 Stramonita haemastoma
AGAATGATGACAAATAGTTATATTATACGGATTGCCTTATTGTGAATGTTAAAATGTATATTGAACTGATTGCCTTATTAAAAATAATGAAACATAGTTATATTGAACTGATTGCCTTATTAAGAATAATGAAACATAGTTATATTGAACTGATTACCTTATTAAGAATAAAGAAACATAGTTATATTGAACTGATTGCCTTATTAAGAATAATGAAACATAGTTATATTGAACTGATTGCCTTATTAAGAATAATGAAACATAGTTATATTGAACTGATTGCCTTATTAAGAATAATGAAACACAGTTATATTGAACTGATTGCCTTATTAAGAATAGTGAAATATATTTATATTGAGCTGATTGTCTTATTAAGAATAGTGACATATAGTTATATTGAGCTGATTGTCTTATCAAGAAAGGTGAAATACAGTTATATTGAGCCGATTACCTTACTAAGAATGTTAAAATATAGTTATATTGAGCTAATTGCCTTATTAAGAATGGTGACATCTAGTTATATTGAACTGGTTGCCTTATTGTGAAAGTTGAAAAATACGCTGAACTGATTGATTGTGAAAGTTGAAATGTGATTATGCTGAACTGATTGCCGTGTTGTGAATGATGAAATATGCTGAACTGATAAAAACAACAACATAAACCAAAAAAACCAGTTTTCCTGCGAAGCTAGATTTGACGAGGTGATCAGCCAAAACTGTTTGTTACTAATATCGACCAACAGAAGAATTTTTCAATTTAATCTGCTTTTCATTTGTATTTCCGAATGATGGCACACCCTCAGTGAAAAGAAACAAGTCCACATCCATGCAAGAAAAGAAGAGAGCAAAGCCCAAAGCAGACTGTGCACAGTGAGGGGGTGAACTCTTGTGGGATGTAAACCTGCCCCAAACAGAGGACTGACCACACACACAGTGAAGACGAGAGACACACTAGGAGCTGCACTCACCTGCACTGGGTCCGGCCGTGTCGAGGACTGGCCCCTCGCTGTGGTCCGCCTCCTCTTGGCCAGAGTCCTCACTGGTGCCAGTCCTCAGCCTCGGATCCCTGAGCCGCCAGCAACTCCTTGGCCTCTTCCACCTTCACCAGGAAATCCAGGTCGGCCAGGTACTGATCGCTCCGTTGCTTGCCTAGCTGTGACACACACACACGTACGCACACACACGCACGCACGCACGCACACACACACCACACACACACACACACCACACACACACACACACCAGTGCAGTACTTGTCTGCATCCCACACTCCGCTCAATCCACAGCCACTCCGCTCAATCCATCAGCCACTCCGCTCAATCCACAGCCACTCCACTACCCTCAGCTCAATCCATCAGCCACTTCGCTCAATCCATCAGCTCAATCCATCACCACTCCACTCAACCCATCAGCTCAATCCATCAGCCACTCCACTCAACCCATCAGCCACTCCACTCAACCATCAGCCACTCCACTCAACCCATCAGCACTCCACTCAACCCATCAGCCACTCCACTCAACCCATCAGCTCAATCCATCAGCCACTCCACTCACCCATCAGCTCAATCCATCAGCCACTCCACTCAACCCATCAGCCACTCCACTCAATCCATCAGCCACTCCACTCAACCCATCAGCTCAATCCATCAGCCACTCCACTCAACCCATCAGCCACTCCACTCAACCCATCAGCCACTCCACTCAACCCATCAGCTCAATCCATCAGCCACTCCACTCAACCCATCAGCCACTCACTCAACCATCAGCCACTCCACTCAACCCATCAGCCACTCCACTCAACCTCAGCACCCCGCTCAACCCATCAGCCACCCCGCTCAACCCATCAGCCCCCCTCAACCATCAGCCACCCCTCAACCCATCAGCCACCCCGCTCAATCCATCAGCCACTCCACTCAACCCATCAGCCACTCCACTCAACCCATCAGCCACTCCACTCAACCCACCAGCCACTCCGCCCAATCCATTCACATAATTATCTTAAACACTGGTTTCATGTTCCATACTGTCTGTAGCCCCACCGACCACGAAAGCCACATCAGAGCTGTCACCTTATTTTATTTCAGCAGCGCCAATAATGTTCTCCACAAGTTTAAATCCATCACCGTACAATCCTCTCATATATCTAACATAGTCAATCTGAAGAGAAAACAAACACTCAATGACAAAGCTCCTCAGGGATTTCATCCCTAATGGTCAATAAAACCATGCCGTGCTGAGGACGCCAATCATTTCGCTTAATCTGCCGTGCCCAGGTTACAGAAAAAAGCGTAAGAGAGAAAGGATTATTTTTGTATTTTGTACCACTCTACGTCACAGCATATTCCTCTGCGTGAAATTCGGGCTGCTCTCCCCGAGGAGAGCGCATTGCCACAAGTGCAGCGCCTACCCATTTTTTTTTCTTTTTGCTGCTCGCAACTGTATTTGTTTCCCTATCAGATGATGAACACTTCAGTGTTCTTAAACAATGTCAGAAAAATTGCCATATGGGCCAAACAACACTGCAGACTGAACATGCTGTGCCCATCCCTAGTGTTAAAATATCACTACCTAAAGGTAAAAGGTAAAGGTGTTCCATAACCTGTGTGGTCGTAGGGGAGCGAGGCGTCAGAGACCCCAGCTTCTCTAGGGGCCAGCATTTTGAGGGCGGCGCCCATCTCCTCTCCCTCGCTGCTTTACCTTCCCTGACCCTAAAGAGAGCAGGTACCCATTTACAGCTGGGTGAACTGTACTGAAGCCAAGGCGCGCAAACGGTCACCAATCCAATTGGCAACCACGCTTGACGCTGCTTAACTTGACTGGGGGAAAGCGAGCGCTCTGACCACTGAGCTACCTGGTCGCCCAAAAAAGACTACCGGTTAAAATGTCATATGATGTATAAAAAGAAAGTTTTTGTAAGATTTGCTTGAAAAGGGCAACAGAAGGTATTTGGGAAGGTAAAAAAAAAATAAGCAAGAGAGAAAGAGTGGATAAATGTTTCCGACAATTTTCAGAGGCAGGTAATAGAGACAGCAATGGGAAGTGTGTGTGTGTGTGTGGTGTGTGTGTGTGTGTGTGTGTGTGTGTGTGTGTGTGTGTGTGTGTGTGTGTGTGTGTGTGTGTGTGTGTGTGTGCTGCACACATATTCCCGAAGACATGAAATAAGGGTAGATCTGAACAGACTAGTGCTTTCAGTTTTTGCTGCTGCGCTGCTGCTGCTGCTGCTGCTGCTGCTGCTGATGATGATGATGATGATGATGATGATGATGACGACGACGACGATGATGATGATGATGTTGAAGATGATGATGAGGAGGATAATATTGAAGGTGATGGAGATGAAGATTATAATGATAATGCTGAAGATGATAATGCTGAAGACTATGATGGTAATGATGAAGAAGAAGATGATAATGAAGATGAAGAGGATCGTTATGGTGAAGATGATACTGACAATGCTGAAGATGATGATGGTAATGATGAAAGTGATGGTGATGATAAAACTAATTATGATAATGATGATGACTAAGATCATTTTGATGAATAATTATGATGGTAGTGAAGTAAAAGGTGATGACGGTAACTATGAAAATGATAACAAAAATGATGATGGTGATGATGATGATGATGATGATGATGATGATGATGATGATAATGATAATGATGTACTGCTAGGATGAAGATGATGATAATGAAGATGATGATAAAGATGATCATGGAGATGATGATGATAATGATGATGATGATGATGATGATACAGAGGATGCTGTACTTACAGCATTGGCCATAGGGTCGGTCAGGACTTGCCCAGTGAAGGTACAGATGAAGCCACCTTCGGGAAGACTGTCCAAACAACGCACACCCCACCCACTGCACACACACACACACACACACACACACACACACACACACACACACACACACACACACACACACAACGCAGTATAACATCTTGCGGCTATGCACACACGTCAAACCCCGATCTGCCTTTTCGAAGAGTGGGCGATAAAAATATGTTTACACAAGAACGGACGACAAAAATATGTTTACACAAGAATGGACGACAAAAATATGTTTACACAAGAACGGACGACAAAAATATGTTTACACAAGATGGACAACAAAAGTATGCTTACACAAGAACAGACGACAAAAATATGTTTACACAAGAACGGACGACAAAAATATGTTTACACAAGAATGGACGGCATAAATATGTTTACACAAGGACAGACGACAAAAATATGTTTACACAAGAACGGACACAAAAATGTGTTGACACGGGACTCGGAAATGCGCTGGTGAAGTGTTTAAACAGCATCCCCGAAGTCGGAGTGCGGCTACCTTTATGGCGGGCATAAACGGCTGCGTACGCAAAACTCTCACCAGAGGTGAACTTTAGAGGAGCTTAGGTTCGAAAAAGGCCAACAACTGAGATAGTCAAACATCCAATGAGATAGCCAAACATCCAATTCAGATAGTCAAACATCCAATGACATAGCCAAACTTCCAATTAGATAGCCAAACATCCAATGAGATAGCTAAACATCCAAATGAGATAGCCAAACATCCAATGAGATAGCCAAACATCCAATGAGATAGCCAAACATCCAATGAGATAGCTAAACTTCCAAATGAGATCGCCAAACATCCAATGAGATCGCCAAACATCCAATGAGATAGCCAAACATCCAATGAGATAGCCAAACATCCAAATGAGATAGCCAAACATCCAATGAGATAGCTAAACATCCAAATGAGATAGCCAAACATCCAATGAGATAGCCAAACATCCAAATGAGATAGCCAAACATCCAATGAGATAGCCAAACATCCAATGAGATCGCCAAACATCCAATGAGATAGCCAAACATCCAAATGAGATAGCCAAACATCCAATGAGATAGCTAAACATCCAAATGAGATAGCCAAACATCCAATGAGATAGCCAAACATCCAATGAGATAGCTAAACTTCCAAATGAGATAGCCAAACTTCCAATGAGATAGCCAAACTTCCAATGAGATAGCCAAACATCCAAATGAGATAGCCAAACATCCAAATGAGATCGCCAAATAGTCAACTGAGATAGCCAAACATCCACTTTAGAGACTGTAGCCAAACATGCAATTGAGATAGCCAAACATTCAATGAGATAGCTAAACATCCAATTGAGATAGCCAAACATCCACTTTAGAGACTGTAGCCAAACATGCAATCGAGATAGCCAAACATTCAATGAGATAGCTAAACATCCAATTGAGATAGCCAAACATTCACTTTAGAGACTGTAGCCAAACATGCAATCGAGATAGCCAAACATCCAAATGAGATAGCCGAACATCCAAATGAGATAGCCAAACATCCAAATGAGATAGCCGAACATCCAAATGAGATAGCCAAACATCCAAATGAGATAGCCGAACATCCAAATGAGATAGCCAAACATCCAAATGAGATAGCCAAACATCCAAATGAGATAGCCAAACATCCAAATGAGATAGCCGAACATCCAAATGAGATAGCCAAACATCCAAATGAGATAGCCGAACATCCAAATGAGATAGCCAAACATCCAAATGAGATAGCTAAACATCCAATCGAGATAGTCAAACATCCAATCGAGATAGCCAAACATCCAATCGAGATAGTCAAACATCCAATCGAAAAAACAAACATACATCCAATCGAGATAGTCAAACATCCAATCGAGATAGCCAAACATCCAATCGAGATAGTCAAACATCCAATCGAGATAGCCAAACATCCAATCGAGATAGTCAAACATCCAATCGAGATAGTCAAACATCCAATCGAGATAGTCAAACATCCAATCGAGATAGTCAAACATCCAATCGAGATAGTCAAACATCCAATCGAGATAGCCAAACATCCAATCGAGATAGTCAAACATCCAATCGAGATAGCCAAACATCCAATCGAGATAGCCAAACATCCAATCGAGATAGTCAAACATCCAATCGAGATAGCCAAACATCCAATCAAAAAAACAAACATCCAATCGAGATAGCCAAACATCCAATCGAAAAAACAAACATTCACTGTAGAGACTGTTGTCCCTGAGTGGAGGGGAACACGTGTTGTGCTGACGGACAGCCTCTGCAGGTGGAGGACAGTCCCATCATAGCATTTCACAGCACACAGCAGGGCCCTTCCTCTTACCTGCCTCGGCTACAGTTCCGGGGTTCAACAATGGTGAGAATTTCTCTTGGCAACTGTTTTCTGCCCACGTGAAAAGAGCCGCATTTCCTCTCCCGGGATACAATTATGGTGACATGAATTACGGGATCTGTACTGTGCATATAAATTGTTCTGCATGTGTATACACACGAAAAGAATTAAAGTACTGGCAAGTCTGCACTCGAAAATGACCTGGGAGATCGCACCTTTAGTTCACCAGACAGCGCCGAGATTCGAACACATGACTTCATGAACCAAAGGGATTGAGGTCAAACGGCACTGACCACTCGGCTAAAGCATCCGTCTAACAGCAGCGTAATGTAGGTCTTGGACTAGGCTGACATCACCATGTGACAGACCTTTAGCCTGGGCTGATGTCATGTTGTAAATGCTAGGCTGTAGGAAAGGCAGGCTGCCTCAGGTCTGATTCATGGTAAGCCACATCTCAAGGATGACCTCTGTGTGTATGCACTCATCTTATGTATGGGTTTTTATGTAAACATAGCTTTACCAAAGCTGTCTCTGCCACATAAATTGTTCTCTACTTCCTGTCTGATTGCTCTCTCTCTCTCTCTCTCTCTCTCTCTCTCTCTCTCTCTCTCTCTCTCCTCTCTCTCTCTCTCTCTCTCTCTCTCTCTCTCTCTCTCTCTCTCTCTCTCTCTCTCTCTCTCTCTCTCTGTGGGACAGGATGTAAGAAGCACATGAGTGCTTATTCATTATCCTCGAAATAAAAAGAATTTGCCATGCCTTGCCTTGCCTTGCCCCCCTCTCTCTCTCCTCTCTCTCTCTCTCTCTCTCCTCCAATCTGGCTCTCTGTGGTGACGGACGTGCAAACCAGTGCTCTCCTTTTGCTGTGAAATTCTGTAGGAGATATTGTCATCTTTCCAGTGATTTTGTGAAGTTTATTTATTTACTATTTATTCTTTTATATCGAGGATACCACTGATTAACTGATTGAGTGTTGTGTGGACTGAACGTGCAAACAATTTAGGAAAATTTTCGACGGGGAGCCCGTAATTAACATTTAAAAATTAACAAGTATTGTTGAAGGACTTGTTTATTTTTTCAGTAGTGTATATTGCTAAAACAAATGCTGTGTCTGGCTGCACGTACAACAAATGTATAGCCAACATACCTGTCCAGTTGCAGAGACAGCCTAATCCACAGTGTCGACATTATTCTATAAAACACGTCTATAATGCACGTGCAGATAGAAAAGTGAACCGCCAGCGGTAGACTGGGGGAGGGAGGGCTAGAACTTTTATTTTGGGCCTTTTTTGTTTGGGTTTTTTTTTTTTTTTTGGGGGGTTGCAAACAACGTTCAAGTTATGTCAATCACATATGACAGACCAAAGAATGTTCTGTCATCAGTCTTTTTTTTCCCTACCCATCCATGCGTGAAATGACAGAGTAGCTCTTCTTCAATGACAAACTGCCAGATAGCCGGGATAGAAGATGAGTGAGTGTGTGAACTGAAGCGTGACTAGGTCAGAACTCCTTTCAGCCCCTACTCAACCAAGTAAACTCCAGCCTACCTTTTACAAAATCCAAAAGCGTTCTTTCTGTTCACCAAAAGACCTTATCACCGGGAAGAACACGTCTTCTGTATCGCTACGCTGCCATAATAATGTGAACCAAGCACCACATTTTCGGTCACGGATTATGACACAAAAGGCTCGCTGGTTTCCACCTCACACAGTTTTAGTTGTGGGTCACTCCCAGAAAATCTGACACAATCAAAACTGAGACTGCGCTGTGACTGAAGAAAATGTGTGACCATATTCCTGCATTTTCCGGATTCTGGAGGCACCCTCCTGTGTCAAGGCAGGGGTTGCCAACACTGGGACAACCTCGAATGGGAAATATTGAAAGCTTTTGTTTCCACATTCCTAGAAAATGGAATTATAGAACAGCTTATACTAACACAATACACACAAACATACACCACACACAATACATACACACACACACAAAACACACACAACACACACACACACACACAACACACACACACACACACACACACAAAACAACACACACACAATACACACACACACACACACACACACACACACACACACACACACACACACACACACACACACACACACACACATTCTCTCACTGCAGACTGACTTCACGTCATTTTCACTCTCCCATGTCATCTTTCGGATGAGAGTGTTAACCTAGGCCCCGTGTGCGAACGCACGCAGAACATCTTGCGCACACGTTAAATCCTGTTCCGCTTTTCGTAAGAGTAGGCCAATGTGTGTCGGTGGGAACAGATGACAATATTTACACAACTGCATGCACACGGGGACTGGATGGAAAAAAAGCACATGCGTGCTTATCCCATTATCCTCGATATAAAAGAATAAAATGAAAAAAAAAAATGAAAAATGAAATACACACACACAACATACAACAAACACACACACACACACACACACACACACACACACACACACAACACACACAACACACAAACACACACACACACAAAAACACACCACCACACATTCTCTCACTGCAGACTGACTTCACCACATCATCCTCATCTTCACTCTCCCCTGCCTCCTTACCATCGCCGTGTTTTGAAGACCTGCAGACGACAGCTCAGTCCATTCTGCACCAGCCGGTTCCTGCAGCGCCGGTCACACGGACAGCGCGTGTTGCACTCTACCACCCTGCACAGCGCAACGTGCATGCAATGCTGACTCCACCCTTAATTGGGGTTTTTTGGTTGGGCTTTTTTGTGTTGTTTTTTTTACATTTCACACCACGTTTAGTCACTGCAGATTTTTCTGCGTGAAATTCGAGCTGCTCTCCCTGGGGAAAGAGCGTGCTAAAAGAGCAGTGCCATCCTTTCTTTTTTTTTCCTGTCGGCAACTGTATTTGTTTCGCTATCAGAGTGGGGGTGTTTTTTCTTTAAAAGTTTTGCCAGGGACAACTCTCTTGTCGCCGTGGGTTCTTTAACGTGCACTAAGTATTTTTTTTTTTGTAAAACACGGAACCTCGGTTTATCGTCTCATCCGAAAGCTTGCACCCAGATCACCACTCATGGTCTAATGAGTGGGGGAAAAGTTTTGCACCCTAGCGGGGTTCAAAGCACCGCACACTTCTGACCCGGACTTTTGGCTTTCTAGGCAAGTGCGTTACCTCTAGACCACCGATCCACTTATGGTGCCTGCATGACTGACACATGAACGGCTCATTATTGATATTGCAGCAATGTGTGTGTTCGTGACGTCTATATCTTAATCTATCTCGTCTATCTCTATTTTGTCTGGTCTGTCTACCTGTTCTGTCTGTCTGTCTGTCTTTATTTATATCTATTTATTCCTTCAATCATTTATTCGTTTATTTTGAGGATAGTGGAATAATCCTTCAAGTGCTTTTCTTTAATGTCCGGGGCATGTGGTTTTGTAAATTGTGTCATTCGTTCCCATCGGCACACACTGGCGGAACAGGTTTTGTGTGCGCAAAATGTTCTGCATGCGTTCGCACACGAAACCTCGAGTTTACAGTCTCACCCAAAGTACTTGAGGGAGGGGGAGTAGAGACGGCACTGATGTTAACTCCAGGGGGGGGGACTATCCTTGAACGGAATTTGAATCCTGGTCGGCAGATTGTGAGCGCAATGCGCAACGCTCTAACCACCGGCCACCCCGTGCCCCTGTGATGTGCATGAGCTATGTCATGACTACTGACTCTTCACTCGCTTTCCCCAGTCAAGTCGAGCAGCGTCGAGCGTGGTTACCAGTTAGATGGGTGACCGTTTGCGCGCTTTGGCTTCATCCAGCTGTAAATGGGTACCTGCCCTCTTTAGGGTCAGGGAAGGTAAAGCAGCGAGGAGAGGAGATGGGCACTGCCCTCAACATGCTGGCTCCTAGAGAAGCTGAGGTCTCTGATGCCTCGCTCCCCTACGACCGCCTACGTTATGGGACACCTTTACCTTTTTACTCTTACTCTTGTGTCTGATCAGATCGGTTTTGTTCCTTGGTCTACAACTTCGAGGTTCACGACCGTTTTTTACCACTGTTTAAGTAACCACATTTCGACAATGGGGGATGTAGGGCAAAATCGACAAAAGCAGACCAACTGACATCAATATCCGGGGATTCCTTTTACCTGTGATTAAATTGTAGTGCACTGTATTGTAATCTATTGTGTTGCCTCATATTGCGTTGTATTGTATTGTATTGCACTGTACTCCATTGTACTGTATTGCATTTTATCATAATATTGTATTGAATGCTACTTTCAGTCACAGCATATTTCTGTGGGGTAGCTATTTTCAAATGATGAATTCAATAATGACTGTCTCCAATTCTTTTGTTGATAATTTTTCTCTATACAAGTATGTATTTTGCGTTGTTGTTGAACAAAAACAGGTTGACAATGAAGAGACTGATGTGTCAACAGCAATTGTTCTCTATAACGAATACATAATTATGGCTCGGTTTTTTTTTTTAATTAATATTTCTTCTGTTTGAAATTCTGCCATTTTCAGAGGATTCTGAACACAGAACCTCCTCTAAATGTCTTCCCTTGCTCGAAAGCATTCACAGAAACAACACATTGTGCTTAAAGCGGCATCACTTCTTAAAGACAGACAAAACAAAGCAAACAGGGGGAAGGGGAAGCCTTGTGGTTAGAGAGTGTGCACGTGAGCTGACGGTCCGAATCGAGCCACCACGGACGGACCCGTTTGAAGGATTTTTCCCAAGGAGTCAACATCAATACTAACTCCACTTCCCCGAAAGTCCTTCAAAGCCCCCGTGTGTGAATGTACACAGAGTATCTTGCACACACGTTAAAATCCCCTTGTGATTTTCGAAGAGTACGGTATTTCGTGTTGGTAGGAACAGATGACAAAATGTTGGGGAAAAAAAGACATGCGCACATCCCTGAAGTAAAAGTGGGTAAAAACCGTCTCATACGCAAAATCTCAAGGGTGAACCTTCAAGCTTTACCCAAGGAACAGGAAAAAGCAAACAACACTACCAATGAATCAAACAAGAAAACAGCAGGAGAAAAGCCCCCCGAGCCCTCTCACCCTGTGAAGTTATGCTCCTTCAAACGTCTGTGGTGGTAGCCGGCAGTGGGGTCTCTGTTTCCAATCCACGTGGTGTTCTCAATGGTCAGCTGCTGGCAACTGCACTTGGACTTGTCCTGTGAACATCAGTCAGCCAATGAGAGAAGTTCGTTTCTGGCATTTATCTTGACACACTTACCATAAACCAGCATACACGCTGCTGAAACACAGACGTATGCTCTGGCTCGGCCATGTGCGCATGGACGACGGATGGATCCCAAAAGACCTCATCTATGGAGAACTTGTGCAGGGAAAACGTCCCACAGGCAGACCACAGCTGCGATTCAAAGATGTGTGCATGAGGGACTTGAAAGCCCTGAACATCGACCAGAACATCAAGGAAGCAACAGCCCTCGAACGGTCAGCCTGGAGACAGACTGTGCAGAAAGGTCTCTCCAAGTTCGAAGAGACACTTGCTCAGCAGCACGAGGCAAAGAGTATGAGAAGAAAGGCTGCAGATCAGGCAGACAGACCAGCGTTCAGTCTTCATCTGTGCCCTCTGCCATAGGGACTGTCATTCCTGTGTCGGACTGGACTGGCCAGCCACAACCGGCTCTGTCCCAGAATGAACACCTCGAGCGCAACTCCATAGTCTTCCCAGACCGACGGCTGCCAACCTATCCTATTTGACTTGGGCAACAACAGCTCACAGCTCGCCACAAGAAGCTAAAAAAAACCTCCCCTAATAAAACATCCTCACATGTCAGGTAGGTGCGTTGTCTCGAGACCACAGACCCGTTCAAACTCCACCAACCGCACATCCACACACTCCTTCACAGCTGGAGAGCTGACCTACAGGCCCCGTTTCCTGGCTACAAATCCTAAATTGGCTGGTTCGATCCCCATTTTCCCCCTACCCACCAGACCTTGAGTGGTGGTCTGAGTCTTAGTCTTTCGGGTGGAATGGTGAACTGTCATCCTGCGTGCAGTGCACGTTTACCTCACTAAAAAAACAAACCGTGGCAACATGAGAGAAAAAGGCCACTTTTATGGGGGAAACAAATCAACATGCAAACATGATTTTGTTTTAATGGGTGGCGCTACTCTTGTGCCGACATAATACGCAGTCTCCCCGGGAAGAGCAGCGTGAATTCTACGCAGAAAAATCTATGACTGAGAAAGGTACACAACACAACACAATACAATACAATACAATACAATACAATACAGTGCAACATAACACACCACGACACAACACAACGTAGTACTTTTATTTATTTATTTATTCTATTTTATTCTTTTATATCAAGGATAATAGAATAAGCACTCTTGTGCTTTTTTTACATCCCAGTCCCTCTGTAGCAGTTTTTTTGTAAATGTCATCTGTTCCACACGGCACTTAACATCGAGGCTACTCTTACGGATGAGCGGAGACAGATTTAACGTGTGCGCAAGATGTTCTAGCTCCACCTGGGCCTCGGTTTTAGTCTCATCGAGGGCTTTTGGAGAGTGAATCAGCACTGATGTTAACTCAGGTATCGAACCGGTCGTCGATCGCGAGCGCAATGTTCTGACCACTAGGTACAATATACTACGAAACACTACAACACAATACTCCACACTATACAGCCCATCGCACCACACCACACCACACTACAAACCACATCCCAGCCCACCCCACCCCATCTCACCTCACAACACCTCCACCCCACCTCACCCCATCCCACCCCACTACAAACCACATCCCAGCCCACCCCACCCCATCTCACCTCACAACACCTCCACCCCACCTCCACCCATCCCACCCCACTACCACATCCCAGCCCACCCCACCCCATCTCACCACACAACACCTCCACCCACCTCACCTCACCCCACCACACCACAAACCACATCCCAGCCCACCCCACTAACCCCACCCCAGCCCACTCTACTGACCCTGCAGTTGTCGACACAGTCGCAGCACTGCAGAAACCCTCATCCAGAGGAATGTTCACTCCTTCAGCTGGCAGTCTGAAGCTGCAGTACTTCACGCCTTTAGGGCCCTCTTCCTCATCAATGCAGTTGACACACGAGATAGGAACCCTCTCCTGCCCTTCAGAGATGTCGGCCAGTTCGAAGAGGATCTGGTACACACAACATGCACGCACGCACGTTCTACTAGTCTACAGGCTTGGTAAAGATGAAGGTGATGGAGACTTTAGGAAAGAAAGGTGGCACGCACGCACGCACTCACGCACGCACACACTCACACACACACGTGTGTGTGTGTGTGTGTGTGGTTGTCTGGGCTAGGCTATATCCTTTGTCAGTTATTTTATTTACACATCTATTATTTATGTATCCATTTATCTATCTGTTCATTTATTCTTTATTTCGTGGATCATGGAATAAGCATTCTGTTTGTTTTTTATATCCAGTCCCTGTGTGCGTGCATTCATGTAAGTTAAGGGAAAGGGCTGATATTAAAATGGTGTTAACTTGCATTTTGAAACCTTAAAGTTCAAGAACATTTTAGTGTAGGCCTCACCACTTCACTTGCACACACAAAGCTCTTGGCATCTCATACATAGATCACATAATTAACGAGGAACTAAAAGAACTCAGAATTAAAAATGCCATCGGGCCATACGAAGAGCTGACCAGTAAAAAAAAAAAAAAAAAAAAAAAAAAACCCACACACAAAAAAACACGCAAACTTAAGTGGTACGTCACACGAATATCTGGACTGGTCAAGAGTGTCCTACAGGAATAGTACAGGGAGAGAGACGAAGAGGCAGACAGAGAAAACGACGAGGAGACAATATCAGAGAGTGGACTGGCCTTGAATGGATCAACATACAACAGAAATCTGAGAGCCCTAAGAAGTGAAGGATGCTTCTTCTTCTTTTCTTCTTTATTCTTTTATATCGAGGATAATGGAATAAGCACTCATGAGCTTTTTTACATCCAGTCCCCGTGTATATGCAGTTTTGTAAATCTTATCTGTTGCCACCTTCAGTATCCCCCCCCCCCCTCCAATGGTCTAATAGTCTACAGGATTGGTAAAATATGAAGGTGAAGGAGACTTTAGAAAAGAAAGGTGGCACGACAGTTAAGACGCTCACCTGCCTAACAAGTAAACCGTGAGGTTCTGGGTTCAAATCCCAGCCTTTCCCTTTCTTCCCAGTTTGACAGGATAATTGAACTGAAAATCAAGTCAATCGGAAGAGACTCTAAACCAGTGGGACGCGTGTGCTTACAGACTTGTTCACGTCAAAGAACCCACGACATTTACAGGAGGGAGGTACCCCGAAGTGTCCTATCATATACACCATAGTGTTAGGACTTTTTATTGGCTACACTGACAAATTTCCTGAGGGTGGCGATATGTATACTTCTCTATCTCCTTTATTTCCTTTTTATTCTAATGTTCCAGCCCCACTTAATACATGTCGTGGTATTATTTGTGTATTTGATATTTTCACAAACAATCCATACGGGATGTGACCAAGCTTCCAGAAAAATCTACATAGAACTCTTTTGTTCTTCACAACTAGTTCGGAAGCCATTATGTTTGTTGGTAAATTTAAGTCCAGATATTTTCAGATACTGACAACCTTATTGTCACTTTTCTCAGCTGTCCAGCACGTGTATGCTCTGTAAGTAGCCATTCATTCTAAAACCAAACACTTTAGTTTCTGATAGATCCGCTTCCATTCTGTAACATTTAGCAAAATGATACACAAGAGAGAAAGAGAGAGAGATAAAGAAAGAAAGAGAGAGAGACAGACAGACAGACAGACAGACAGACAGACAGACAGACAAAGACAGAGGAGGGAGGGATAGAGAGAGAGAGGGAGAGAGAGAGAATATGGAAAAAGAAACAAAGAGTGATAGAAAAGCGGAAAATTCTAGTACAGAATTTCTAGAAAGTGACGATGCCATCTATACCTCTACAGGGGACTGGACACTTTTGAAAAAAAAAACCCATTGAAACTGAACAATGAAACTCATGTGAGACCCACCCCTTCCCGAGAAAAAAAACCCACCCCCAAACCCCACCTGAAACTGAAACTCATGTCAGACCCATGGCTTCAGACCCCACCTTGTAAGGCACGAACGTTTTGTTGACGTCCAAGGAGATGTCGAAACAAAAGTGATCGATGTACAGCTGAGAGTCCGTGACAGACAGAAACTCGTCCACGGCCTCCAGACTCTGCAGGTAGCGTCCACACGGCGTGCGATATATCACCTGTCTGCCATAGCCAGCCTGCCTGCTGTAGGCTTTTCTGCAGCCACACAAAACACAGTTCTTGATTAAGGTCTGGTGCATACAAAAGCTTAAGAGTTAACGCTATAAAAACTAACAGCCCAGAATTTTTGGCCGTTTAAAAAATACATGCTACACACATTTAAGCAGGCAACTGCACACACACACACACACACACACACACACACACACACACACACACACACACACACACACACACACACACACACACACACACACACGAGAGAGAGAGAGAGAGATATATATATATATATTATATATACATTATATATATGTATATATCATATAATATATATAAATATCTACACACGTATATTTATGTATGTACATATATGTATAAGATATTCATATAAGATCTATATAAGATAGTGTAAACTTTTACAGAGCTAATAGAGAGAATACAAATATTTGGTCAAATAAAAAAAAACTAGCACTTTTTCAGGAAAATTGTGGATTCCGTCAATTTCAACTTCTGGAAATCGATGAGCACAATATCAAAACAGAAACCTCTGGAATGGAATAACATATCCACTGAAAAATGGTATCATCATTTTAAAAGTGTCTGTGAACAAAATGGTCATTAAGAAGATGAGGACATTGAAGTTAACTTACCTAGACGAGTTGGATAAACCCGTTGAAAAGAAGAAATCCCAAAGGCTAAAAATATTCAGATGTGCACAAGCTTCAGGGCCAGATGGAGACTAACTGCTCTCACTCACTCACTCAGTCCCATGTCCCAAAGGACGTAGGGGGACATGAGAGAAGACGCAACAGAGATCTTTTTCCATGCTTCACGATCCTGTGTGGCTAGCAGGAGGTGTTGCAGGGGTTGGGCGTTCCAGTCTTTGATGTTGTCAACCCATGATTTCTTTTGGCGGCCTCTTCTTCTCTTGCCCTCGACTGTTCCTTGCAGGATGGTTTTTGCTAGGGTGTTGTGTCTTGTGGTGTGACCAAACCACATCAGCTTTCTCCTCTTTATGGTGGAGAGCAAAGGCTCTTGGGGGCCCACACGCTTTTTGATTTCTTCTTTCACATAGTTATTGGTCTTGTGTTCTTTGTATGATATTTTGAGGAGTCTTCTGTGGCACTTGTTCTCGAATGCTTGGATTCTCCTCTCTAACTCTGCTGTCAGAGTCCATGATTCACAGCCATATAGGAGGATAGATATCACGAGGGATTTGTAAAGGTGGTATTTGGTGCAGAAGCTGATGTTGTTGCTTCTGATGATCTTCTCGAGTCTGACTAGAGCAGATGTTGCTGTTGCAATGCGAGCTTTCACTTCATTGTTTGATGTGCCATCTTTTGTTAGGATGGAGCCTAAGTATTTGAATTGGCTCACCTCTTCTAGTATTTCTCCATTCATCTTTATATCCGTGATGTCATTACTCGCGCTGTTGACCATGATCTTTGATTTCTCTGTACTGACCTCCATGCCGTATGCGCTCGCTCGATCTGTTAAATTGTCTGTGAGGATTTGCAGTTCTTGTTTGCTGCTGCCCATGAGGTCAATGTCATCTGCAAATCTGAGGTTGCAAAGGGGTCTTCCACCAATGGAGATGGAAGTGTGGTGGTTTTGCAGTGTCTCTGTCATGATGTTTTCGAGGAAGAGGTTGAAGAGTACAGGTGAGAGAAGGCAGCCCTGGCGAACCCCAACCGTGGTCTTGAAGAACTCGCCCACGTGATTGTTCATACTAACTGCTGATGTTTCTCAAAAACTTTGAAGAAAAAATCTTTAGACTTTTTAATGATATTATTTAAGACTCATTCTAATTCTTCTTTTGCTGCAGTTCTCTGCGTTTGTTGCACAGCGTCAGTATGTCGTCTGTGACCCAGGGCTGTTTCGCTGGTCTGTTTTTTTCCAAGGATGTCGTTGATCGAGGTATCTACTTCGGTTTCCTGGTTGTTAAGAAAGATGAGTAGGGCAAATTTTCATCCTGCTGTTGCTTTGAAGTTTTCTTCTATGACGAGTCCTTTAATTTATCAAGATGGAACTTTATCTTTTAATTGCCCTGCTTCTATAAACTCTCTTAAGGCGGAGTCTAAACGTCATCATCACAAGCTCTCCGTCACTTCCTATGTCTGCTCCTGGAAAGCTCCTGGTCTTTGTAATATTGACACTTGTTTGAAAAGGACGTTTGACCATGATGTAGTCTATTTGGTTGTGTTGATCTCCTCTTGGGCTGTGCCATGCCCAACGTCTTGATGGTTTGTGTGGACCAAATGTGTTCACCACATTCAGGGTGTTGAGACTGGCAAATTCTAGGAGCCTCAAGCCTCTTTCACTGGTCTCAGGGTTGCAGTATTTGTCACACATCCCCTTCCAATTCTTGCTCGCCTCTGCTCCTACTTTTACATTCCACTTCCCCTGAACTTCAATGATGTCTTTCTCTCCTTTGGCGTCCTGACGCGACCAAGATGCCAAATGCAGGAATAAAGGTTATCAAAGAAAGCTTATGATATGCTGTGTGATTTAAACTCTAGCAGCCAGGTTAACTGGGCGACGAAACGTAGAGCAAAGCATTGTGAGTGTCGGTTTGTGTCTGGCTACATACAGGAGTCAGGAATCCTTCAGAGCTCTGTCATTTGTTACGTTACACGATTACACGATTGGCTGACTGTTGCCGGCAAGAGTGGAATACATTTATTCAGTGCAGTGACGTACTTGACATGTATATGCCTATTTGACGTAATGATAATAATAATAATAATAATAATAATAATAATAATAATAATAATAATAATTACATGGAATTTATATAGCGCTATATCTTGTAAAAACAAATCAAAGAAAATATCAAAATATCAAACATCAGAAAATGGAGTGCACTATGTACCTGACGGCGCTACGTTCAGTGACCTCAGTGACGTATTTGACATGTATATGTATATATAACACCAGGAAGTGGAGTATATTATGTACCTGACGGCCTTGCATTTAGTGACCTCAGTGACGTATTTGACATGTGTGTATATATATATATGTATATGTATATATATATATATATATATATATATATATATATATATATATATATATATATATATAAAACATCAGGAAGTGGAGTATATTATGTACCTGACGGCCTTGCATTTTGTGACCTCAGTGACGTACTTACCATGTATATTTGACACCAGAAAATTGAGTGCACTATATACCTGACAGCCCTGCGTTTAGTGGCCCCAGAGACGGCTTCATACCCGAAAAAAATGTATGACCAACCCTGTATGTTTACATGTGTCAGTGTCTGTGGTAATGTTGCAGTGTCTATACAGTCATTGTCTTAATGTGGTAATGTTGCAGTGTCTATACAGTCATTGTATGTGGTAATGTTGCTGTGTCTGTACAGTCATTGTATGTGGTAATGTTGCAGTGTCTATGCAGTCATTGTATGTGGTAATGTTGCTGTGTCTATACAGTTATTGTCTGTATGTGGTAATGTTGCAGTGTCTATACAGTCATTGTCTGTATGTGGTAATTTTGCAGACACAGACACTGTAAAGACACTGCAACACTACCACATACATACAATGACTGTATAGACACTGATACATTACCACATACATACAATGACTGTATAGACACTGCAACATTACCACATACATACAATGACTGTACACACACACCGCAACATTACCACATACATACAATGACTGTATAGACACTGCAACATTACCACATACATACAATGACTGTATAGACACTGCAACATTACCACATACATACAATGACTGTATAGACACTGCGACATTACCACATACAGTGACTGTACAGACACTGCAACATTATCACATACATACAATGACTGTATAGACACTGCAACATTACCACATACAGTGACTGTACAGACACTGCAACATTATCACATACATACAATGACTGTATAGACACTGCAACATTACCACATACAGTGACTGTACAGACACTGCAACATTACCACATACATACAATGACTGTACAGACACTGCAACATTACCACATACAGTGACTGTACAGACACTGCAACATTACCACATACATACAATGACTGTACAGACACTGCAACATTACCACATACAGTGACTGTACAGACACTGCAACATTATCACATACATACAATGACTGTATAGACACTGCGATATTACCACATACAGTGACTGTACAGACACTGCAACATTACCACATACAGACTTAAGGGATTAGGTCACAAAAAATCTGTCAAACTTTTTGCAATACATTTGCACAATGCGTTTAAATTTTGAACCCTTAGATGTAATTCAGGGATATACGTGATTGTCTTCTGTTGTATTCATTCTCCTATCACGGACATGTTACTGCTTGTACATTATGCTTAGCAAACGGGTTTTGCTGTCACTCCACCCTTTGTAACAGAGTATGGCCTTTACTGAATGGGCTATTCAAATCTCTCTCTCTCTCTCTCTCTCTCTCTCTCTCTCTCTGTCCCTCTCTCTCTCTCTCTCTCTCTCTCTCTCTCACCCTCTCTCTGTCCCTCTCTCTCTGTCCCTCTCTCTCTGTCCCTCTCTCTCTGTCCCTCTCTCTCTGTCCCTCTCTCTCTGTCCCTCTCTCTCTCTCTCGTCTCTCTCTCCCTTTCTCTCTCTCTCTCTGTCTCTCTCTCTGTCTCTCTCACTCTCTCTCTCTCTCTCTCTCACCTTTTCCAGCCACAAAGAATTGGTAATCGCAAAGGATTCTTGCCAATGAATTTGTTCAGATCTTCTTCTGAATCCTTCACACACTGCCTGTTACATGTGTGAGACACTGCAACATTACCACATACAGACAATGACTGTATAGGCACTGCAACATTACCACATATAAAGACTATATGGACACTGCAACATTACCACATACAGACAATGACTGTATACACACTACAACATTACCACATACAGACAATGACTGTATAGACACTGCAACATTACCACATACAATGACTGTACAGACACTGCAACATTACAGACAATGACTTTACAGACACTGCAACACTACCACATACAGACAATGACTTATAGACACTGCAACATTACCACAACACAATGACTGTATAGACACTGCAACATTACCACATACAATGACTGTATAGACACGACACCAACACTTACACTCACATACACTGACTGTATAGACACTGCAACATTACCACAACAATGACTGTATAGACACTGCAACATTACCACATACACTTACTGTATAGCACACTTGCAACAATTTCAGACAATGACGTGTATAGACACTGCAACATTAACACATACAGACAATGACTGTAAGACACTGCAACATTACCACACACAATGACTGTGTACAAAACTGCAACATTACCACATACAATGACTGTAAAGACAGCAACATTACCACATACATAGATAACTGTATAGACACTACAACATTAACCACATACATACACTAACATTATAACAACCGGAACATTACACAGACATGACTGTATAGACACTGCAACATTACTACATACAGACACTGACTGTACAGACACCGCAACATTACCACATACAATGACTGTATAGACACTGCAACATTACCACATACAGACACTGACTGTATAGACACTGCAACATTACTACAATGACTTTACAGACACTGCAACATTACCACATACAATGACTGTAAGACACCGCGAAGTACCACATAAAATGACTGTATACACACTGCAACATTATCACATACATACAATGACTGTATAGACACTGCAACATTACCACATACAATGACTGTATAGACACTGCAACATTACCACATACATACAATGACTGTATACACACGCAAAATTATCACATACAGACACTGACTGTACAGACACTGCAACATTACACATACAGACACTGACTGTATAGACACTGCAACATTACCACATACAGACACTGACTGTATAGACACTGCAACATTACCACATACAGACAATAACTGTATAGACACTGCAACACTACCACATACAGACACTGACTGTATAGACACTGCAACATTACCACACACAATGACTGTAATAGACACTGCAACATTACCACATACAGACACTGACTGTATAGACACTGCAACATTACCACATACAATGACTGAATAGACACTGCAACATTACCACACACAGACAATGACTGTATAGACACTGCAACATTACCACATACAGACACTGACTGTATAGACACTGCAACATTACCATATACAGACAATAACTGTATAGACACTGCAACACTACCACATACAGACACTGAGTGTATAGACACTGCAACATTACCACACACAATGACTGTATAGACACTGCAACATTACCACATACAGACACTGACTGTATAGACACTGCAACATTACCACATACAATGACTGTATACACACTGCAACATTACCACACACAGACAATGACTGTATAGACACTGCAACATTACCACATACAACGACTGCATAGACACTGCAACATTACCACATACAATGACTGTATAGACACAGCAACATTACCACATACAATGACTGCATAGACACTGCAACATTACCACATATAGACAATGACTTTACAGACACTGCAACATTACCACATATAGACAATGACTGCATAGACACTGCAACATTACAGACAATGACTTTACAGACACTGCAACATTACCACATATAGACAATGACTGCATAGACACTGCAACATAACCACATACAGACAATGACTGTACAGACATTGCAACATTACCACATACAATGACTGTATAGACACTGCAACATTACCACATACAATGACTTGTACAGACACTGCAACATTACCACATACAATGACCGTATAGACACTGCAACATTACAGACAATGACCGTACAGACACTGCAACATTACCACATACAAACAATGACTATACTGTATAGACACTGTAACATTACCACATACAATCACTGTATAGACACTGCAACATTACAGACAATGACTGTACAGACACTGCAACATTACCACATATAAAGACTATATGGACACTGCAACAATACCACATACAATGACTGTATACACACTACAACATTACCACATACAGACAATGACTGTATACACACTGCAACATTACCACATACAATGACTGTACAGACACTGCAACATTACAGACAATGACTTTACAGACACTGCAACACTACCACATACAGACAATGACTGTATAGATACTGCAACATTACCACACACAATGACTGTATAGCACACTGCAACATTACCACATACAATGACTGTATAAGACACTGCAACATTACCACATACGCTGACTGTATAGACACTGCAACATTACCACACACAATGACTGTATAGACACTGCAACATTACCACATACACTGACTGTATAGACATTGCAACATTACAGACAATGACTGTATAGACACTGCAACATTAACACATACAGACAATGACTGTATAGACACTGCAACATTACCCCATACATAGACTGACTGTATACACACTGCAACATTACCACATACAATGACTGTAAAGACAGCAACATTACCACATACATAGAATAACTGTATAGACACTGCAACATTACCACATACATACACCAACTAGTATAGACACCGAACATTACCACAGACATTGACTGTATAGACACTGCAACATTACTACATACAGACACTGACTGTACAGACACTGCAACATTACCACATACAATGACTGTATAGACACTGCAACATTACTACATACAGACACTGACTGTATAGGCACTGCAACATTACTACAATGACTTTACAGACACTGCAACATTACCACATACAATGACTGTAGAGACACCGCGAGAGTACCACATAAAATGACTGTATACACACTGCAACATTATCACATACATACAATGACTGTATAGACACTGCAACATTACCACATACAATGACTGTATAGACACTGCAACATTACCACATCATACAATGACTGTATACACACCGCAAATTATACACATACAGACACTGACTGTACAGACACTGCAACATTATCACATACAGACACTGACTGTATAGACACTGCAACATTACCACATACAGACACTGACTGTATAGACACTGCAACATTACACATACAGACAATAACTGTATAGACACTGCAACACTACCACATACAGACACTGACTGTATAGACACTGCAACATTACCCACACACAATGACTGTATAGACACTGCACCATTACCACATACAGACACCGACTGTATAGACACTGCAACATTACCACATACAATGACTGTATAGACACTGCAACATTACCACATACAGACAATGACTGTATAACACACTGCAACATTACCACATACAATGACTGCATAGACACTGCAACATTACCGCATATAGACAATGACTGTATAGACACTGCAACATTACCACATACAATGACTGTATAGACACTGCAACATTACAACAATGACTTTACAGACACTGCAACATTACCACATATAGACAATGACTGCATAGACACTGCAACATAACCACATACAGACAATGACTGTACAGACACTGCAACATTACCACATACAATGACTGTATAGACACTGCAACATTACCACATACAATGACCGTATAGACACTGCAACATTACAACAATTACTGTACAGACACTGCACATTACCACATACATACAATGACTGTATAACACGCAAATTACCACATACAACACTGACTGTAAGACACTGCAACATTATCACATACAGACATGACTGTAAGACACTGCAACATTACCACATACAACATGACTGTATAGACACTGCAACATTACCACATACAGACAATAACTGTATAGACACTGCAACACTACCACATACAGACACTGACTGTATAGACACTGCAACATTACCACACACAATGACTGTATAGACACTGCAACATTACCACATACAGACACCGACTGTATAGACACTGCAACATTACACATACAATGACTGTATAGACACTGCAACATTACCACATACAGACAATGACTGTATAACACTGCAACATTACCACATACAATGACTGCATAGACACTGCAACATTACCGCATATAGACAATGACTGTATAGACACTGCAACATTACCACATACAATGACTGTATAGACACTGCAACATTACAGACAATGACTTTACAGACACTGCAACATTACCACATATAGACAATGACTGCATAGACACTGCAACATAACCACATACAGACAATGACTGTACAGACACTGCAACATTAACCACATACAATGACTGTATAGACACTGCAACATTACCACATACAATGACCGTATAGACACTGCAACATTACAGACAATTACTGTACAGACACTGCAACATTACCACATACAAACAATGACTATACTGTATAGACACTGTAACATTACCACATACAATCACTGTATAGACACTGCAACATTACAGACAATGACTGTACAGACACTGCAACATTACCACATACAAACAATGACTGTATAGACACTGCAACATTACCACATACAGACAATAACTGTATAGACACTGCAACACTACCACATACAGACACTGACTGTATAGACACTGCAACATTACCACACACAATGACTGTATAGACACTGCAACATTACCACATACAGACACCGACTGTATAGACACTGCAACATTACAACATACAATGACTGTATAGACACTGCAACATTACCACATACAGACAATGACTGTATAGACACTGCAACATTACCACATACAATGACTGCATAGACACTGCAACATTACCGCATATAGACAATGACTGTATAGACACTGCAACATTACCACATACAATGACTGTATAGACACTGCAACATTACAGACAATGACTTTACAGACACTGCAACATTACCACATATAGACAATGACTGCATAGACACTGCAACATAACCACATACAGACAATGACTGTACAGACACTGCAACATTACCACATACAATGACTGTATAGACACTGCAACATTACCACATACAATGACCGTACAGACACTGCAACATTACAATTACTGTACAGACACTGCAACATTACCACATACAAACAATGACTATACTGTATAGACACTGTAACATTACCACATACAATCACTGTATAGACACTGCAACATTACAGACAATGACTGTACAGACACTGCAAGATTACCACATACAAACAATGACTGTATAACACTGGAACATTACCACATACAAACAATGACTGTATAGACACTGCAACATTACCAGACAATTACTGTATAGACTCTGCAACATTACCATATACAGACAATGACTTATAGACACTGCAACATTACGACATACAATGACTGTACAGACACTGCAACATTACCACATACAGACACTGACTGTATAGACACTGCAACATTACGACATACAATGACTGTACAGACACTTCAACATTACCACACACAGACAATGACTGTAAAGACACTGCAACATTACCACAGACAATGACTGTATAGACACTGCAACATTACCACAGAGACTGACTGTATAGACACCGCAAAATTATCACATACATACACTGACTGTATACACACTGCAACATTACCACATACATACACTGACTGTATACACACTGCAACATTATCACATACAGCCCTGTTTGTTTGAGATATGTTTGTGCCAAAGCCTACATGAAAAATGTAATGCTGAAATGGCCTCAGCCATGACAAGCTCTTAGCAAAATAATCTGTACTCTCTTTTTCAAGAAAAACGATCTCTTGAAGTGGGAATAGGGTTGCCCATAGCAGGAGAGATTTCACAACACTCGTTCATTGTGTATTTACACTCTCAGCATGATTCTCAGGTGGGAAATATGGACAGACAGCCCATTTGGCTGACACTCTGGAACCGCACATGTGCTAAGCTCAAAACATGAACAAGAAAAATGATTGTTTAGTAGTTTCCCTTAGTCCAGCGTAACTGCACATCAGCGATGTACATGTGTGCGTGTGTGCGCACGCGCGCGCGTGGTGTGTTGTGTGTGTTGGCGCGTGTTGTGTGTGGCGTGTGTGTGTGTGTGTGTGTGTGTGTGTGTGTGCGTGTGGGTGTGCGTGGTGTGCGTGTGGTGTGCGTATGTGTGTATTACTCGGACTGTAGGTCCTGCCATGTAGAACATTTTCCCGGCGGTTAAGCAGCACAGTGCAGTGCAGTGTCCTACAAACAAGCATGCATACCTACACTTAATTAGAACTTATAGACACTCACAAGCGCATACACATGTGCCTGCATGTAAATATATACACACGACCCCCGCGCACCTACCACGCACGCCCCCCCCCCCCCCCCCCCCCCCCCCCCACACACACACACACAGAGCTCTCGACTGAAGTAATAGAGGTGCTGAAGTAAAAAGAAAATTTAAAAAAAAACAAAAAACAAAAAAACTCACTGAAGTAAAACACAGTACCTTTCTCTCTGTTTTCTCTTAAAATGCCTCGTGTGCATTCCACCGTCACCGGCTTCTTCCCCTTGGCGTCGGTAGTCAGTTGTCTGCCCTTGGGGGTGGCTGCTGTCTTGATGGCTGTAGTTCTGGTCGTCTGCAACTTGTTGACATGCTGTTTATATTGCTACATCTTTCCCGGTCGTTTCAGTGGATTCTAGCTCAAAATCAACACCCCCTAATCCCTTCAAATATGAACACAGTCAACCTAAAAACAACTCATACTGAATGACCAAGCACCTCTATTACTTCATTTATTAAGGCCATAAAACCAATAAGGAGAAGGTGGCAGGATGGTTAAAACGTTCGCCTGCCAACAAGTAAACCGTGAGGTTCTGGGTTCGTACCCAGCCTCGCCCTTTCTTCCCAGTTTGACGAAAAAATCGAACTGAATGTCAAAGTCATTCGGATGAAACTATAAACCGAGGCCCCGTGTGCGAAGCACGCAGAACATCTTCGCACACGTTAAAACCCCGTCCTGCCCTTCGGAAGAGCGGGCCATCGTGTGCCGGTAGGAGCGGATGACAAATTGGTTTTTTTTTAATTAAAAAAACAAAACAGCATGCACACAGGTGTCGTGTTTAGACACCCTCCCTGAGGAAAACTCGGGGATTTGGAGTCCCAGGGCGGCTTGGGGCTGTATATGGCAACGTTCTGGTGGCTCCTGCGACGGTACTGGAGCCATTCGTATTGGTCATTGCCTTTTCAATGGATCATTCCAGTGGCGTGGAGAGGGGGGGGGGTCTACTGCATGGGTAACAGTTTGCCCTCCATACTTACCCAGGCTTTGCGCTTTAAAGACTAGAGCGCAACTCCATAGTCTTCCGAGACTGTTTGGTGCCTACTGCTACTTACACCAAATCATGAAAGTATTTTGTTAACAAGAACGTGAGGCTGCATTGTATTGAAAGCTCAGCTTAAGTCAGCAAACAATATTCTGGCATGAGTCAGGTGTTTCTAAGTGGCTGTACAACTTGTTCAAAATGGACAATTGGTTTTTCGACACCCCTTCCTGTCCAGTTCGCAAATTGTAGAAGGTCAATATCTTTCTATGTAACAGAAAGAATGAGAGATTTTACAATCTTTTCTAATGTTTTCATCACAAGCGATGTGAGAGCTACAGGTCTGAAATCATTGGGCTGAGAAGGAGTGGATTTTTTTTTGGGGGGAGAGGTATTACACTAGAAGTCTTCCAAATAACCGATATCTGACAAGTGTCCAGCGAGGCCTGGAACAGGTGCTGAAAGATGCTGGCAAGCTCAGTGGCGCTGAACTTAACGCATATAAAATCTCGCCCGGAAGCTTTGTTAATGTGTGTTGCCTTGAAGAGCTTACTGATGCCTTTTTTTTTAAATCAATAATGATCCTATTCCCAGATAATAGAGACTGGTTGAGGTGATATATTTCATCTGAAAAATCGTGTTTTTCGAGGCTAGTCAAAAGTGTTAAGAGGTCTGGCACGTTGTCATCACAGACTCCCTGAAGACTGCTTTTCTCTCATGTGGGTCAGCTACCAAGTTTACTACCGACATATTTTTGATTCCCTGCCAGGCGGCACGAAAATTGTTCCCTGCAGAGAGAGACGCTAGGAACAAAATGTACACTGTCTATATCATTGCCTAATTTTAGCACTTTTCAATGAATGGTGTATTTTATTGTATAGCATGTTATAATAATGGGGGAATTGTTATTTTTGATACTTTATTATTTAAACTGTGTTCAATATTTCAAAGGAATAGCGCATCAAGTTATTTGATGTTGTTCTTATCATCCAGTGTGTTGTATCAATTTAGTTTATGTCATACAATGCGTGCGCATGTGTGCGAATGTGCCCACTGTGTGTGTGTGTGTGTGTGTGTGTGTGTGTGTGTGTGTGTGTGTGTGTGTGTGTGTGTGTGTGTGTGTGTGTGTGTGTGTGTGTGTAAGTGTGCGTGTGTGTGTCCGTGGTGTGTATGGTGTTCCAGTGCATCAGCCATGACTCTCTCAAGGGAGATGTAGAAAAGAGTGGGTAAGAGTAGACAGCCCTGCCTTACTCCAACTGTTGTTTGAAATCACTCTCCAATGTTGCTGTTGTAGAATACTGCACTGGTGGCCTTGTTGTACAGGTCTTTGATGACTGATCAGGTTTGCATTGATGCTGTACAAATTCATGGTTGCCCACAGTCCCTAGATCGGACAATTCCGCTGGGACA
Source organism: Stramonita haemastoma (assembly GCA_030674155.1). NCBI lineage: Eukaryota > Metazoa > Mollusca > Gastropoda > Neogastropoda > Muricidae > Stramonita > Stramonita haemastoma. Next base: position 35,821,229 of record CM060322.1, read on the forward strand.
ATAATACAATCAAACCAACTCCAAAAAAAAATAGAACGAGTCAGATCAGCTACAGATCTGGTTCTCCCAAAACACAGAAATAGGTGAATTAAGTACATGCTAGTATGATTATGTTTCATACAACACAATGGTGAAAGGAAACTGTCTCTGAACACAAGAGTACCACTGCTTTTGTGATAACTTTAGACATACTGGTAGCACTCACAGGGTCCTGCCAGTGTGTGTGTGTGTGTGTGTGTGTGTGTGTGTGTGTGTGTGTGTGTGTGTGTGTGTGTGTGTGTGTGTGTGTGTGCGTGGTGTGCGTGTGTGTGCGTGTGTGTGCGTGTGCATGTGCACATGCATACACGTGCGTACTGTCATCTGTAGCGTAAACAAGGTAAAAGACAGCAACAACAACAAAAAACCGACACCTTCTCCACTGAGGAAGCAATGCACGAACGCACCTGTGGCCGAGTGGTAGCTGCCTGTTTTCCTGTCTGGTTCATCTGAGTGTTCGGCACTGCCGCACGCTGACCGGCCAGGCCTGGTGGAAGAATATCCTCTGTGACCTTCTTCGAGGGCCTCTGAGTAGAAAAAGTCTGAGAAGCTGGTCTGAAACAATCAGTCAACACTTTGTCATCAGAACATTAACAGGGAACAATTTGCCATCATATCATTCACAAAAACAGAACAGTGTGCCACCACAACATTCAAAGAGAACAGAACATTGTGTCACCTTAACATTCACAGAAAGGGAAGAGTGTGTCACAATAACATTCACAGGGAGGGAAGAGTGTGTCACCATAACATTCACAGAGAACAGTGTGCCACCACAACATTCACAGAGAACAGTGTGCCACCACAACATTCACAGAGAACAGTGTGCCACCACAACATTCACAGAGAACAGTGTGCCACCCAACATTCACAGAGAACAGTGTGCCACCCAACATTCACAGAGAACAGTGTGTCACCCTAACGTTCACAGAGAACAGTGTGTCACTATAACATTCACAGAGAACAGTGTGCCATCACAGGGAGGGAAGTGTGCTATCATAACATTTACAGGGAGGGAAGAGTGTGTCACCATAAACATTTCACAGAGGAGGGAAGAGTGTGTCACCATAACTTTCACAGGGAAGAGTGTGTCCATAACATTCACAGGAGGAAGTGCGCCATCATAACATTCACAGGAAGGGAAGAGTGTGTCACCATAACTTTCACAGGGAAGAGTGTGTCACCATAACATTTCACAGAAGAACAGTGTGTTACAATAACATTCACAGGTAGGGAAGAGTGTGTCACAATAACATTCACAGGGAAGAGTGTGTCACCATAACATTCACAGAGAACAGTGTGTTACAATAACATTCACAGGTAGGGAAGAGTGTGTCACAATAACATTCACAGGGAAGAGTGTGTCACCATAACATTCACAGAGAACACAGTGTGTTACAATAACATTCACAGGTAGGGAGAGTGTGTCACAATAACATTCACAGGGAAGAGTGTGTCACCATAACATTCACAGAGAACAGTGTGTCACAATAACATTCACAGGGAGGGGAGATCGCTGGCCTCAACCGACACTGTCATGGCGCTCTAAAGGCTTGAATTCTCTTTCTTTTTCTTTCATTTCAAGGATAATGGAATAAGCACTCATCTGTTTAACATCAAGTCCCCATGTGTATGCAGTTTTGTAAATTTTGTCATCCATTCCCACAAGTACACAATGGCCTACTCTTCCGAAAAGCCGAACGGGTTTTAACATGTGCGCAAGATGTGCGTGCGTTCGCACACGGGACCTCGGTGTATAGTCTCATCCGAAGAACTTTAAGGGGGAGTGGAGTCAGCACTGATGTTAACTCCAGAGGCAAAATCCTCTTGAAGGAGATTCAAACCTGGGTCAGCAGATCACGAGCGCAGTGCGCATCACGCTAACAACAAGGCCACCCTGTCATAAACAGCTCAAAAACGTTTCCTGGATTCTATTGATAGCTTATAGTATCGGGCAGATCAAAAATGAAAGCAAACAACACAAGTACAAACATACAACCTATGAAGTAACCCAACAAGACAAAAACAAACAGTGAATTACAAAGGCAGCCCACAGCTGATGCCCTGATTCCCCCATTGCATGTTGAAAAGAACCTAGCCTACAATACTGAACCCAGCAGTCCAGAAGGGGTTTTAAAACACATATGTTAATGTTGACTTAATCACACTTTGCCAAAATGCCACAGAACAGATTAAAAAAAAATAATGGAAAGTGTGGGTATAGTTGCACTTACAATAGCATTCCCCCACAAGCACCATTACAATTTGACAATTTCCAAGATAGCTAAGCAGCCTGTGATTCAGACAATGGAGTTTTATGGCTGTCGGATTCTCCATGATCCCTATGATTTATAAAGACCTTAGAGTCACTGCTTTACAGACATAGCTATACAAAACCTGCTGTCGTATATTGACATGCATATCAAAGTAAATGATGTCTCTAACTGACTGCACAGATTATGAAAGGTGTTGACCATGAAACTGTTGGAAAGTAAGCAGCTTTTCTGAGTGTTAAAATTAGCGCTTTACTGTCACTGTCTGTGAATGGTGCTTTTCTAAGTGTCACTATTAATGCTTTACTACCATTGTCTGTGAATGGTGCTTTTTCTGAGTGTTAAAATCACTTTATTACCATTGTACGTGAATGGTGTACTCACTTTTGGGAGGCTTTTCCAGCAGTAAAACCCTGAGGATTTTTTCTCCAATCCCCCAGCTTTCGTGGACACTAATGGCGCTGCAGCAGCAGTGGAAGTCGTTATGGAGGCAGCAGCAGAAGCATTAGATGATGGTGTGTTGGAAGCAGCAGACGCTGCCCTCCCGGCCCGGACAGTGGAGGACCTGACCGAAGACGGTGCAGCAGAGGGCCGGGGGCACACGAGGTCCCGGTATTGCGGAGCAACGAACTGTCTGATTTCACGGTATAGATACTCGGCACGCTGCCGGGACAGACCTGGCGGCCGGATGACGGGGGCAGTCTGGCCCCGAGGGGGTACCTCAGAGCCCTTCAGCAGGTTGATCCTCTCCGGGCCTGACTTGCAGGTGCGCTGCAGGTACACTGTCCCCGACCTACGAAAGGTAAAATGATGGTACTTTTTCAAGTCCCCCACTTTCCTAAACCAGGTGTTCAGGTAGCCGGTCCAGTCGCGCAGAGGGACCAGACAGCGGCCGTCCTCAGTGGCGCAAAGTTGGGGAACGAACACTCTCTGTGATGAGGCCTGAAGAGCCACCCTGACAATATCCTTCAGACAGTCCACTCTGGAGCGGCGAAATTTGTGTTTGAACAAACCAATGAACCAGTCCAGCGACAGCTTCGTCTGTCCGTTAACCAGGAGAGACAGCTTGACTTCGGCGTGTCGCTTCGTCATGACCCGCCACAGCAAGTACTGGATCAGGGTGTGGCTCTGGCTTTGTCCGGGACAGTTGTAGGCGTGGAGGTGAACCTTCGTCTCTTTCAGCCCCAAGTTCTGGAAGAAGAAATCCAGAATGCTGATGATGGTGTCCGCCCCCTTCCCTGTCTCCGTGGCCTCGTCCAACAAGAACAGCGCCATCTGCGGGATGGCTTCAGCCATGACGGCGAAAAGCCCGCACCTCCGCGGAGTCTTGAAGTAGAGAGGCCCGGGGTGGTGGGGGTGGGAGGGGTAGTGGAGCTGCTGGGCGAAGTGGAAGCTGTAGTGGGCCGTGATGTCCACGTCACAGTCAGGGACGCCGTGACCCGGCTTCAGCAAAACAGGGCGCAGATGGCGCCTCGCTACTGCACTCTGAAGTATGTCCTGCGTGAAAAGAACAAGGTCATCAACCGTCGAAAGAGGGGGGAGAGAAAGGGGGGAGAGAGGGGGAGAGAGAGGGGGGAGAGGGGGAAAGAGGGGGAAAGAGGGGGAAAGAGAGAGATGGGGAGAGAGGGGGTGAAGAGAAAGAGGGGAGGGGAAGAGAGGGGAAGAGAGAGGGGGGAAAACACAGAGAGAGAGAGAGACGGGGGTGGAGAGAAAGATTACTTGGCAATGGTGGTTGCCTGATGCAGTACCTAAATAGGGTAATGCCACTTCGACTCATCTTTTTTTTCGCTCCTCAGCTAGACCTCCACGGCTCACCAATAGTGAGACCTTTGTGTAGCGACCGTCCACCCATCATTAAGGTAGCGACATACCGACTTCAGGGAAGGAAGTCTAACCACGACACCAGTGTGCATATGCACATGTTTTTTTTCTCATCTGTTTCTAAAAGCACTCAATGGTCTAAAGGTGGAACAGGATGTTCGGCGTGTGTTCGAACACCGGATCGCCGTTACAAGTTTCATCCGAAGGACTTATGAGCGAGTGAAATCGGTATTGATGTTAAATCCTTGGGGGGGGGGGGGGGGGGGGATCTCCTCGAAGGGGCCTCTCGTGGCGGTCTCGAACCCGAGCGGACAGATCACGAGCTCAACACTCTAACCCCTGGGCTATCCCACCCTGTGCCTTAATATGACAAAAAGAACAAATGATTCACCATACAGAATACTAAAATATTCAGAGAAAACATTCACTGTATGTTGCATTTTTTTCTTATCACTATCCCTTCGAAACCCCGGCAAAAAAAATTCAGAAATGAATACAAGAAAACTGATTTTTGCCTTTCCGCGCCATAACCGACATGACTGATTTGGCTGAATTCTGTGACTGACCTGGCTGACTTCTATGACTGACCTGGCAGACTTTCATGACTGACCTGGCTGACTTCTATGACTGACCTAGCTGACTTCTATGACTGACCTAGCTGACTTCCATGACTGACTTCTATGACTGACCTGGCTGACTTCCATGACTGACTTCTATGACTGACCTAGCTGACTTCCATGACTGACCTAGCTGACTTCTATGACTGACCTGGCTGACTTCCATGACTGACCTAGCTGACTTCTATGACTGACCTAGCTGACTTCTATGACTTCTATGACTGACCTAGCTGACTTCTATGACTGACTTCTATGACTGACCTGGCAGACTTCCATGACTGACTTCTATGACTGACCTAGCTGACTTCCATGACTGACTTCTATGACTGACCTGGCTGACTTCCATGACTGACCTGGCTGACTTCTATGACTGACCTGGCTGACTTCTATGACTGACCTGGCTGACTTCTATGACTGACCTGGCTGACTTCCATGACTGACCTAGCTGACTTCCATGACTGACCTAGCTGACTTCCATGACTGACCTGGCTGACTTCCATGACTGACCTGGCTGACTTCCATGACTGACCTGGCTGACTTCCATGACTGACCTAGCTGACTTCTATGACTGACCTGACTGACTTCTATGACTGACCTGACTGACATCTATGACTGACTTCTCCATGGCTGACATCTCCATGGCTGACATCTATGACTGACTTCTCTATGGCTGACATCTATGACTGACTTCTCTATGGCTGACATCTATGACTGACTTCTCTATGGCTGACATCTATGACTGACTTCTCTATGGCTGACATCTATGACTTTCTCTATGGCCGACATCTATTACTTTCTCTATGGCCGACATCTATTACTTTCTCTATGGCTGACATCTATGACTGACTTCTCCATGGCTGACATCTCCATGGCTGACATCTATGACTGACTTCTCTATGGCTGACATCTATGACTGACTTCTCTATGGCTGACATCTATGACTGACTTCTCTATGGCTGACATCTATGACTGACTTCTCTATGGCTGACATCTATGACTGACTTCTCTATGGCTGACATCTATGACTTTCTCTATGGCCGACATCTATTACTTTCTCTATGGCCGACATCTATTACTTTCTCTATGGCCGACATCTATTACTTTCTCTATGGCTGACATCTATGACTGACTTCTCTATGGCTGACATCTATGACTGACTTCTCTATGGCTGACATCTATGACTGACTTCTCTATGGCTGACATCTATGACTTTCTCTATGGCCGACATCTATTACTTTCTCTATGGCCGACATCTATTACTTTCTCTATGGCTGACATCTATGACTGACTTCTCTATTGCTGACATCTATGACTGACTTCTCTATGGCTGACATCTATGACTGACTTCTCTATGGCTGACATCTATGACTTTCTCTATGGCTGACATCTATGACTTTCTCTATGGCCGATATCTATGACTTTCTCTATGGCTGACATCTATGACTTTCTCTATGGCTGACATCTATGACTGACTTCTCTATGGCTGACATCTATGACTTTCTCTATGGCCGACATCTATTACTTTCTCTATGGCTGACATCTATGACTGACTTCTCTATGGCTGACATCTATGACTTTCTCTATGGCCGACATCTATGACTTTCTCTATGGCCGACATCTATCACTGACTTCTCTATGGCTGATTTTTATGACTGACTTCTACGACTGACTTGGCTGGCTTCTATCACACACACACACACACACACACACACACACACACACAACACACACACACACACACACACACACACACACACACACACCACGCCCCACACACACACACACACACACGCACGCACACACGCACACGCACACACCCCACACAGAGTAAGTGATATCTGTTTCCAAAGTGACCCCCTACCTTAGCGCTCTGCACCACATCCCAGTAATAGTCCAGCTCTGCAATGGTGCTGTTGACGTGCTGCAGAGCCGTCTCCATCTCCTGCACCCTGCCCTCCTCCCCCTCAGGGACGCTGCTGCACACCTCAGAGGAGGAGACCCCGCCGCGCTGCCCCACCTCCGACAATCGGCCACAGAGCTGAGGGGCACCACTCCAGGACAACACTCCCGCCACAGCCGGCGAAAGGCGCTCTGTCCAACGACCAGCTCCTTCTGTGCGGCCTTGCAGGAGTCCACGTAGATGCGGTAGACGTGAGAGGGGGTGCAGGAGGCGGGGAGGAGCTTGCAGTCCTCCCCTGGTCCAGAGTGGGGGATGGAGTGCTGCTCGGCAAAGTTGGCCAGGAAGCGGACCACGTCCAGTGCCTGCTGCCGGGTGAGGGCATCCTCAGCTGTGTGCTGCCTCTGACCACCGCCACGGGAAACAGCAGCAGCAGCAGTAGCACCGAGCTCCTGGCGGCGGGAGATAAGACTTCTCAGCCTGTCCCTTCCAATGCCATGTATGAACAGGAACGTCTGGCTGCATACCCTCTGTCCTCTGTGAAAGTAGCGCACTCTGTCCCTCGTCTGCTCTGTCTGGCCCTTCTGCCGGCCGCCCTGGGCTGTTGCCCCCTCCACAAACCCTGCCTGAAGTCCGGACAACACAGCCGAGTCCAGCTCCTCCGTGGGGAGGCGGAGGTGGCTGGCTCGCAGATCTCGAAGCTGGGACTGGGTGTAGCGAAGGCTGCAGGGTTTTCCCTGGTGACTCTGACAGCTGCAGGTGAAGGGAGGCTGGCTGCTCTTCCTGTCCGGCTGATGACCAGCGATGTCTGCAGCAGGCCCCCAGAGTCTGGCCCATACCTTGCTGCTGTCTATGTCTGTGTGCACCAGGGGAAGTGCACGTCCCCTTCTGCGCCCCTGTCATCTCCCTGCTCTGAAAGGGAATCACCACACTGACTTAGTCTAGTTCCGTCATATTTGCTTCGATATGGAGAATATCTTATTATAACAGCAAACTGTCATGAAATCAACGAATAGCGAATACCCGGAGAAAATATGATGAATGAAAGAATATAAACAGCGATAAAACAGCTTCCAACACACACACACACACACTTACACAATATAAACAGCGATAAAACAGCTTCCAACACACACACACACTTACACAATATAAACAGCGAGAAAACAGCTTCCAACACACACACACTTACACAATATGAACAGCAATGAACAGCTTCCAACACACACACACACACTTACACAATATAAACAGCAATGAAACAGCTTCCAACACACACACTTACACACACACACTTACACGCGCGCGCGCATGCGCGCTCTACACATACATTTGCGTGTACACACGCACTCAAGCACGCACGCACGCAATCACTCACACACTAATCTCATACTAATCTCATACCATATGTATAAAAACAGCAAGCCATTTGTGTGAATCATGATCGCAATGGCCAAGTCTTACCATACTATACCATATCGTTTATAGCACTACTGTCACTGTTTGAACTGGATAAACATTGATCATAGACTACGGTACGAGTCAAAACCTAATATTTCAAACCAGGTTGATAGAAACAATATTTGTAGATACATATCTTTTTTAGCACACCCGTCAATTAAGTCACATTATTACACAACAATTTATTCCTTCTAAAAATGAAATGGAAGATATATCTGGATACATAATGACTGTTTTCTTTATTGGATGTTTTGAGTAGCCCTGATAGTGGTAGGTTGATACATTCAGCCAAAAACCATCCATAAATCAGGTTGCATTGAGTATATACACAAAAATGGGCTACATTGTCTATTTTTCGTTTTACAAAAAGGACAAAGTTTTTTTCTTTTCTTTATTCTTTTATATCGTATATTTTATATATTATACATATTTCATACCCAGAAGAGAGAGAGAGAGAGAGAGAGAGAGAGAGGAGAGAAGAAGAGAGAGAAAAGGAGAAGAGAGAGAGAGAGAGAGAGAGAGAGAGAGAGAGAGAGAGAGAGAGAGAGAGAGAGAGAGAGAGAGAAGAGAGAGAAGAAGAGAGAGTTTTATTCTGAGGCTCGTGTGCCTTTTTGTGCATTCAGTCTCCGTCTGCATGTGGTCTTATGATTTTTTTCGTCGGTTCCACGATGTTCAATGATGTGGGGAAATGATGATGATGTTGAGATGATGATGATGATGATGATGATAAATGATGATGTGTTTTTTATTATTGTGTGCAGATTTTATCTACATGACACTGCTGCGTTTTTTAAGGTGAAATGATCATTAGAATTTAATGAAAGACACGTATTAGAATCTGGCTGCAAAGACAAAGCAATAAAAGGAGGTTTAAAAATTTTCCCCACCAATCTGTTATTCTCAAACTATGAATCAAATATCGAGCAAAATTCAACACGGAGGTTCATGCAACGTCACACAGGCAGGAGTGATCATGTCCCGTCTGTGCGTAGCTATTACTTGCATCTCTATAGTTATTGTCCTTCCTTCCACATTGCTCGCACGCACGCACGCTAGATGCTTTTCAGGCGTGCAACATTTGCCAAATGTGAAGTTAATGATGCGATCAAAATGAACAAGTCAGAAACGATCAGGTACACGCAACACGGTATTTACCCAGCTACACATGGTATTATTTATACACAGAAGTGGGTGGAATGCAGAGAGAAATGTTGGGTGGATGAGAGAGTGAGAGAGGGGGGGGGGGGTGGGCACAGAGACAATGACAATGACAAGATTTCAATGTGTTAGGCTTTGGGCCCATTCACATGGGGAAGGGGGGTCAAACGCTTCGATAATTAAATATCAAACCGAGCAATTTACATTCACATGATCTTCGTGAATGGATGTTCGATCGCGTTAAATGTTCACGTCAAATTACATCGCTTTTTTTTTAATCGACTATCACTGTCTTCACTGCCTGAAGAGGGAAGTGAAGCTTGTCGAAGTCGTGTCTCTACCGGTGTGGCCACGATGTCTGCTGTTTTCTGGGTGGTGTAGGCAGGTTTCCATTTTCGCCATTTGCCGGACGGAGTCTGTCTTCTCTTGAACAAAAGGTTTTAATTTCATCCATGACCCTTTGTATCTCTTGAATATATTCGATGATTTGTCTGCATTCGTCACTAGACAGTTGGTTGGTTTGTCCTGATTTGCTTACTGACAGCGCATCTTCCACATCAGAAGCTCTCCCTGTCGCTGTCTCGTTATCTTCAGCATAGCTTCCTCTGCTAGTGTTTGTCAGTGTTTGTGACATTGTCATCGCCTCCTCAGAAAACTCTTCTGTTTCCTCACTCCAGTCATCACCATCTGTCCATCATCGCTATCATTTACACTCCCATCCCTGTGTTGTGTTTTCACTAGCGAATTTTCTGTCTCATACACTTTTTCACGGGACTGGGGGCACAGAGATAGAGAGAGAGATACAGAGACAGAGAGCGAGGGAGAGGAGACAGTCTCACCTTCATCAAAGTTTAGATACTTTCTCTCACCAGATTCTGCTTCAGAAAAAATGTTTTCATTGCAGTCATGATGTTTGGAGTTTGCAAAGTACTCGCTGATGACGTCTGTAAACTCTTGTGTGCAGTTCGGGGCCTGACGCCTCGCAGTTTTTTGTCTCCTCCTGTTGGAAGACGCCATCTTTGCTCTGGTCCTTCTTCACTCTGTCTGTATGTGAATTCCTGCAAATTACTAACATCACAAAAGGAAATCAAATCAGATGTGATCACTTTAAGAAGCCTCGAATTGTTTTCGATTAGTTCCTTCAATGAACCATCGAGTTGTGGTCTTGGCTAAATTCAAAGCCATGATGACTGACAGGCTAAAGTCTCGAGAGCATTGTGACCTTGGCTTTCAACTTGGGAAAACACGTGAAAAACGTTATTCAAGTACGAGTATGTGAACGCTATTCGCTTTATTTTTAAACGGTTATGAGTGAGTGTGTGTGAAAGCGACAAGTCGTAGTTAAATGAATAAGTATATGATAGAGTTGTTGACTTGCTGTGACTATTTCTCCTTTGTGTTCCGTCCCCTGTCGAAGAAATTCGTCACTTCTTTGGACGTTACATCTTGTCTTGTTTTGTTTTTGTTTTGTTTTTTACCCCATCTAGTCAGTAAACCAAGTCAAGGGTGTTATGAAAGAAAGGCATAAGGACAGCTGTGTTCAGACATGGCGAAACAGTGTGGCTGACACTGGGGTATGCTTAACTATCGTCTGTTTAAAGAGAGATTTTGTCTGGTAAATTGTGTTAATACATACCAGTTTCTCTGCATCATCCTGAATCAAATTCAGTTAGCCTCATTGTCGCCATGAAAAGCTAGCTGTACCAGGCAAAGAACATAGATGTAACTCTGTGCCACTGCCCAAGCGTTATGACCTACTCAGAGTAATGTCCACATCCTGTTACAAAAAGCAATAAGTCTATTTTTCTCTTCACCACCCTATCCGTAATCAGTGTAATTTTATAATAAATGTATGTCATGTATGAAACCGCCTGGATCTGGACTGCATATATCTAGGATGCAATTTGTGCGATTTCCTTCCATCTAACTTGACAACACACACACACACACACACACACACACACACACCATCACCATCAACCTTGAGTGCCCACCTCCCCTTCCCATAGTCTAATATCACTTTGAGTGCACAGACGTAAAATCGAAGTAACAACAACTCTCTCTCTCTCTCTCTCTCTCTCTCTCTCTCTCTCTCTCTCTCTCTCTCTCTCTTTTTATAACAACGCACAGGCGTTTTCTAAAAGCGCTGAACGATCAGGCGAAATTCATGCCTGCAGTAGTCAAAGGGAAACAACCCTTACAAATAAACTTACTTTTGAACACTTTTTACTTCCCCTACCGAACTAACGATTAAAAATGAGTTCGTTTCATCAGCCACAGAGAAATATATAAAACCTATTACTGTACTATTTATTCATTTAACTACGTCTTGCCGCTTTCACATACACACAATGGCCTGATCTTTCAAAAGGTAGAGCGGGTTTTTAACGTGTGTGTCAAAGGATCTTCAGAAACGACAACTACGACTCCTACTCCTATTCTTAACACCACTACAACTACTACTGCTATAACAGTGATGATTTCATGGTACCGGGTTCGATTCCCGTTCGAGGGGATTTTTCCTCTGGAGTTAACATCAGTTCTGACTCCACTCTCCCCAAGTCCTTCGGATGAGACTATAAAACCGACGCCCCGTATGCGAACGCACGCAGAACATCTTGTGCACACTTTAAATCCTGTTTCGCTTTTCGTAAGAGTAGGCCATCGTGTGCCTGTGGGAACATATGAAAAAGATTACAAAACTGCATACACACGGGGACTTGATGTAAAAACACACCACACACACACACACGCGCGCGCGCGCGCGCGCGCGGTGCTTATTTCATTATCATCGATAATAAAAAATAAAAAAAAGAATAGATAAAGAAATCAGTAAACAAAATAAATAAATAAATTTATATTCGTACCCTGACCTGCGGCTGCAGACCTTCGGCAGGCTGTACATGTGCACGCTGGCACGCACGCTGCACACGCCGCTAGCCCTCACCTTCCCCAGGTCAAATATGGCCGGCCTGACCAGGACTGACCCTAGATGAAACCCCACTCCTCACTGCATCACAGCTAGCTCAGCTATAAAAACTGCAGATCCTAGGATAGAGAGGGGTCAGTTGGAGCATGCAGTCTGATGGAGAGAGAGATAAGAGAGAGAGAGAGAGAGAGAGGAGATGGAGAGAGTGATGAGAGAGAGGAGAGAGAGAGAGAGAGAGAGAGGAGGGCAGGAGTAGGCAGAAAACGCAGTTTAACAAGTGGGAAGAGTAAAAGATGTAGGAGTGAAGAGTAGCAATAATTGTGCAAAGCACTAAGGGACTTCGAACCCGCAGTAGTCAGAAGTAAATATTTAGGAGTGAAGCAAGAAAAGTAGCTAACAGCTAAACCAGGCAGCAGGAGATTCAAACTAGAAGTTGTGTGAGGTGGACGTGTAGTGCCAGAGCTTTGGGAGGTCCAGGGAAGGAAACCTACTTTATGCTTTGTATGTTGTGATTAGTGTTGGGGACGGAATAGCTCAGTGTCAGAGCACTCGCTTTCCCTCAGCCAAGTTAAGCAGCATCGAGCGTAGTTACCAATGGGATGGGTGACCGTTTGCGCGCGCGCCTTGGTTTCAGTACAGTCCCCCAGTTCACCCAGCAGTAAATGGGTACCTGCCCTCTTTAGGGTCAGGGAAGGTAAAGCAGCGAGGAGATCGAGATGGGCGCCGCCCTCAATATGCTAGCCCTGAGAGAAGCCTGCTCCCCTAAGACCACAGAGGTTATGGACACCTTTACTTTTTACCTCTATGTTGTGTTGGTGTGCGTGTCATCACACTTGCACTTGCCCGTAATCAGTGTGATTTTATAATAAATGAATGTCACGTATGAAACGGCCTGGATCTGAATTGCATGTGTCTAGGATGCAATTTGTGCGATTTGCTTCCATCTGTGTCCTCGTCTATACCATCACTGTCTAAGCTATCCTCTTCTACTGTCTGTCTTCTACTGTCTGTCCCCAACTGCCTGTTTTCTGCTGTCTTGTCTTCTACGGTCTGTCTCTTCCCTGTGGTGCAAATGAAGTCTACATCCCCATAGTAGCATTGTAGCCAGTTCATAGGTCATAACATCAGGACCTGGGGGTCAGCCAGTTGCCTACCACTGGGCCAACAAGATTCGAACCCAAGATCCCACAGGAAAGACCTCTCAGAACATATCGCCCAGCGATACTACTACACCTACTACTACTACTACTACTTCTACATGTGTGTGTGCTATTGCTACTTCTACTGCTGCTGCTGCTTCTACAGCACTACAGCTACTACTACTACTCCTACTCCTCCTCCTACTACTACTACTACTACTGCTGCTGCTGCTGCTGCTGCTGCTGCTACTACTACTACTGCTGCTGCTGCTGCTGCTGCTGCTGCTGCTACTACTACTACTACTACGACTACTTCTACTTCTACTACTACTGTAGCATGTGTTGATATTTCGTGTATCTGGTGTCATAACTCTAATCGTACCGATAGTCGGATTAGTGCAAGGGAAGTAACTGTGGTTAGCAGCATAAGACAAAGGACCTAATTCCCCACATGCCACACTACAGCACGGCGGTTTCGGCAAGAATAAAAAAAAATATCAACCTGAAACCATTGCTGTCCGTCTCCTGCACAACCTCTGACAAAAAGAGAAAATTACAACTATTACTACTACTACTGCTGCTGCTGCTGCTGCTGTTGCTGCTGCTGCTTCTGCTGCTGCTGCTGCAACTACTACTGCTGCTGCTGCTGCTGCAACTGCTACTACTGCTGCTGCTGCTGTTTCTGCTGCTGCCACTGCTACTGATAATACTGCTACTACTACAATCATCTACTACCACTACTAATAAACCGAGGCTCCGTGCGCAAACGCACGCAGAACATCTTGGCACACGTTAAAACCTGTTCCGCTTTTCGGAAGAGTAGGCCATCGTGTGCCGGTGAGAACGGGTGACAAAATTTCCAAAATTGCATATGCACGGGGACTAGATGTAAAAAAAAAAAAGCACACGAGTGCTTATTCCATTATCTTCGATTTAAAAGATTAAATAAATAAACACACACACATACACAAAACACACACACACACACACACACACACACACACACACACACACACACACACACACACACACACACAGAGTATCAAACATTTGTAATTGCTTGGTGGGGGGTTCCAAAAATCTTTTTCAGCCCTCTTTGAAGAGTGAGGTCCCAGCGATAGAAATGTGTTCCTAAAAGAGCATGAAACCAGTTGAAATAGCAGCAGCAAAGGCAGCAAGCAAGCATCAGCAACAACAGCAGCAGCAACAACAGCAGCAGATAACAACAAAAGCAGCAACAAAAAATGGCAGCAACAGCAACAACAGCAGAAGCAACAATGGTAGCAACAGCAACAACAGCAGAAACAACAGCAGCAACATCAGCAGCAGCAACAACATCAGCAGCAGCAACAACACAGCAGACAGCAGCACAACAACAGGAACAACAACAGCAGCAGCAGTAACAACAAAAACAACACCAGCAGCAGTAACAACTACAACAGCAGCTGTAACAACCAGAACAACAACACTAACAGCAGTAACAACAAGAATAACAACACCAGCAGCAGTAACAACAAGAACAACATCAGCATCAGCAAGAACACAACAACACCAGCAACAGTAACATCAGCAGCAACAACAAGAACAACAGCATCTGCAACAACAATATCAGCAGCAACAACAATATCAGCAGCAACAACAACACCAGAAGCAGCAACGACAACAGAACAACAACAGCAGCAGCAACAACAGCAGCAACTGCCACTGTGGCATTGGTCACAGCAGACTTGCAGTGCCCCCCCCCCCCCCCCCACCCCAGAGTGTGGGATGCACACACAGTCAGCTCTGAACACTGGGATGCACACACAGTCAGCTCTGAACACTGGGGATGCACACACAGTCAGCTCTGAACACTGGGGATGCACACACAGTCAGCTCTGAACACTGGGATGCACACACAGTCAGCTCTGAACACTTTGGATCTCAGATCATTTTTCTGTGGACTCTTTAGACAGCCACCATCAAGGCAATGATCATCACTGGCTGACGTAGAACAAGGGTGTGGCTTAGGTTTTTGAAGACAGTGCTACTGATGGTCAGTAAAACGGACATCTCCAGTGCGCCGCCCTTGACCTATGTGTTGATCATGTCATTACATTACTTTGTTATGGTTTGCAGCTGACTGGTGTGCAACTTTATGTTTTATTGTTATTTTTATCATTTGGTATCGCAGTGATTATAATTATCTCATTAAGTTTTTTTTATATTCCCTTATTACATTGTGTTGAATTGGATTGAAGTGTGGTGTGGTGTGGTGTGGTGTGGTGTGGTGTGGTGTGGTGTGGTGTGGTGTGGTGTGGTGTGGTGTGGTGCGGTGCAGTGCAGTGTAGTGTAGTGCAGTGTAGTGTAGTGTAGTGTAGTGTAGTGTAGTGTAGTGTAGTGTAGTGTAGTGTAGTGTAGTGTAGTGTAGTGTAGTGTAGTGTGGTGAAAACCACTTTCAAGTCACGGCTGATTTCTCTGCATGAAATTCGAGCTGTTCTCTTCGAGGAGAGTGTGTCGCTACAAGAGCAGTGCCACCCACTTTATCTTAAATTGATTTTTCTGTCTGCAGATATGTTTGTTTCCCTATGACGATGACAGCTACGAGAGTGGCTTTTCCTGTAGGAATCTACCAGGGACAGCCCTATTGTTACCGTGGGATCTTTTACATGCGCTAAATATGAGTTGCATACGTGACCTAGGTTTATCGTCTCATGTATAAGACCAGAACCCTAAACCACAGCTCAAGATCTAGTTGATTGGGGGGAAAGTTGGGGTTTCAAACTGGAATCGAACCCCCAACTGTTCATTATCTAGAGTGGGGTCTTATCCAAAGACCAGTTGTTGTTTTTTGCATAAAATGGTTTTTGTGATTAGTTTGGTTTTAACGATTTCAAGCCTGAAGTTTATTAAAATCCATGATTTATTTGAATCTCTGAAGGCAGGCTGAGTGAGTGAGTGGGGAGGAATACCAAGGGCCTCATTGAAGGCACCTTTTTTTTTTTTTATTGCATGCTAATTAAGCAAAGAAACATTCTCATGCACAAAGGCTTTTTTCATCACACTAATTCTGATTCGTATAATTCTTTTTTAATTTTCTGTACAAAACAGTATCAGCGTGTAAACAAAAGCATACAGCTATTAAGGCTGTAACAAAATATATACCTCTGTGTGTGTGTTTGTGTGTGTGTGTGTGTGTGTGTGTGTGTGTGTGTGTGTGTGTGTGTGTGTGTGTGTGTGTATGTGTGTGTGTGTGTGTGTGTGTGTGTGTGTGTGTGTGTGTGTGTGTGTGTGTGTTGTGCATAATGAAGCAAATAGGCGACGTGTTCCTTTTCTAATGCATTGAACATGTCAAAAATCATACAAGACCACCATAGAATGTCAACTTTTTTTTTTTACAATAATAGCTCAAGTTCTAAAACGAACTAAACATCCCAAACAAGAAACTTCAACTCAGCAACCTTCCCCGGTGACTGTGGGTGTAAAAACACCTTGGCTACCGTTAAGTTGTCCATCATTTTTGATCTAGTCAAGCTATTCCCCTCTAATTTTCAATAGCCGTCAACTTTTATTTTTATTTCACACCACATACTCCAAACAGAACTGTTCAACTTTGAAAATAAGCACAAAAACAATTTTTAGTTGAAATATCCTTATTTGTGGAGTGTGGGTGGTGTAAACACCCATACTTTTATAGAATGAAAATCCCCATTCGTTGACTTTGGGTGTTTTAGACACCCTTACATCATAAACTGAAAAACCCCATCCAGTAGCTGTGGGTGTTTTTGTCACCCTTACATTCATAAACTGAAAAACCCCATCCATTAACTGTGGGTGTTTTTGTCACCCTTCCATTTCAATATACAGGCTGGAACATTGTAGCAGTCTCAGAAATTAGGTGTGAAGTCCATAAAGGCAACATTCTTTATCAGTAACATGTTACCTCCATAAAGGCAACATTCTTTATCAGTACCATGTTACCTCCATAAAGGCAACATTCATTATCAATAACATGTTACCTCCATAAAGGCAACATTCTTTATCAGTAACATGTTACCTCCATAAAGGCAACATTCCTTATCAGTAACATGTTACCACCCCAAGTACTTCACTTCAGATCTACTATGTGAAGGGTTAGGGAAGGGCCAGTTTTCTTTAGGCTCTGTGTGTGCTTGTGTGTGTGTGTGTGTGTGTGTGTTTATTTATTTTTTTTATTTTAATCTTTTATATCGATGATAACAGAATAAGCAATCATGTGCTTTTTTTCATCCGGTCCCCGTGTGTACGCAGTTTTGTAAATATTGTCATCTGTTCCCACCGGCACATGATGGCCTACTCTTACGAAAAGCGGAACAGGATTTAACGTGTGCGCAAGATGTTCTGCGTGCGTTCGCACACGGGGCCTCGGTTTAAAGTCTCATCCGAAGGACTTTTGGGGAGAGTAGAGTCAGCACTGATGTTAACTCCAGGAGAAAAATCTCCTCGACGGGACTCGAACCCGGGTCGTCAAATTGCGAGCGCAATGTTCTGACCACTAGGCTATACGTGTGCGTGCATGTGTGTGTGTGTGTGTGCGTGTGTGTGTGTGTGTGTGTGTGTGTGTGTGTGTGTGTGTGTGTGTGTGTGTGTGTGTGTGTGTGTGTGTTCATAGACCAGGAAGCTGTCTGCTATATGTGGATGGTTCAACCTCCTAAAGCTCAGAAATATTGTTACACAAAGTTCTGTTCAGAGAGAAAGAGTGCTTCAACCACCCACACTGGCAAAGTAAGGATTGATAGCATGGTTTTCTCTACAGAGAGTAAGGGTGTTTTCACCACCCACAGTCACCGAATGAGGATAATTGCTCTACAGAGAGTAAGGGTGTTTTCACCACCCACAGTCACCGAATGAAGATAATTTCTCTACAGAGATTAAGGGTGTTTTCACCACCCACAGTCACTGAATGAGGATAATTGCTCTACAGAGAGTAAGTAAGGGTGTTTTCACCACCCACAGTCACCGAATGAAGATAATTTCTCTACAGAGAGTAAGTAAGGGTGTTTTCACCACCCACAGTCACTGAATGAGGATAATTGCTCTACAGAGAGTAAGTAAGGGTGTTTTCACCACCCACAGTCACCGAATGAAGATAATTTCTCTACAGAGAGTAAGTAAGGGTGTTTTCACCACCCACAGTCACCGAATGAGAATAATTGCTCTACAGAGAGTAAGGGTGTTTTCACCACCCACAGTCACCGAATGAAGATAATTTCTCTACAGAGAGTAAGGGTGTTTTCACCACCCACAGTCACCAAATGAAAATAATTTCTCTACAGAGAGTAAGTAAGGGTGTTTTCACCACCCACAGTCACCAAATGAAGATAATTTCTCTACAGAGAGTAAGTAAGGGTGTTTTCACCACCCACAGTCACCGAATGAGGATAATTTCTCTACAGAGAGTAAGGGTGTTTTCACCACCCACAGTCACCAAATGAAGATAATTTCTCTACAGAGAGTAAGTAAGGGTGTTTTCACCACCCACAGTCACCGAATGAGGATAATTTCTCTGCATAAAGTGTTTTTACCACCCACAGTCACAGAATGAGGATAACTTTTCTACAGAGAGAAAGTAAGGGTGTTTTCGCCACCCACAGTCACCGAATGAGGGTGATTGCTCTACATAGAGTAAGTAAGGTTGTTTTCACCACCCACAGTCACCGAATGAGGATAATTCCTCGCGCGCGTGTATAAATCAGTATTTCCTTACAGACATCACAGTAAACCAAAACAGCTCTGCAAGCTCAGCCAAATGCCATCATCACTAAATCCCAAAAGCACCACATAAATCATCCAGATTCGTGAAGCTTTGCTTGCCTCTTCTAAAGACCAACAGAATTGCCTCATACTTTGCGTCGTAAAAATTCATCCCTTGCCCATTTTTGTCAAAGTATATATCTACTCATTGCAAGAGGGATTTTTATTTAAAAAAAAAAAAAAAAAACGGAAAAAATTGTGTGCATGTAGATCTTATTTCTTAGTGACTTTCTAAAAAAAGCAAATCTCGATTGTGCTCGCGCGTAACACACACACGCACGCACGCACGCACGCACGCACGCACACACACACACACACACACCACACACCACACACACACACACCACACACACACACACACACACACACACACACATATCTGGCTTATAGTAAGTTGTAATAGTTTACGGTCGGTGTATTTATTACCTTTCATCATTAAGTCAAACACACATACGAATCCTATGAGCTCTGTAAATCTCATCCATTTATATTCATCTGATCTAACCCCCCCTATCCATTCAACAAACATTCTAAAAACCGAGGTCCCGTGTGCGAGGTCCCGTGTTCGAACGCACGCAGAACATCTTGCTCACACGATAAAACCTGTTCCGCTTTTCGGAAGAGTAAGTCATTGTGTTGCCGGTAGAAACAGATGTCAAAATTTACAAAACTGCCCACACACGGGGACTGGGTGTAAAAAAAAGCACATGACGGTTTACAGAATAAATGAAAATGAAATAAAACCCCATAGCAACAAAAAATCGAAGACAAACAATTCCATGTTCTCGTCTGAAATGCACAGAATATGAAAGTTTGTCAATACAAAAAATCCCATTCATCAAAATGCAATAAGAGCAGGTTTGAAAACACTGACAGTATATTTGATAGGAGACATTACTTTAAAAACAAAAAACAAAAAAACACGAAATAAAACAAAGTACCATTAATACATTTAGAATATTCCTCCGGCTTGAAAAGGCTCACTTAAGTAGCAGACCGTCTTCTTCACAAAAAACAGTCATGACGGAAACAAGTGTGACACGGTTCACTGTACTAAGTGAAAATAAGGTCAGAGCCCTCCATGGCTTGTTGCACAACACACGCACACACACCAGTGGCCACATGTATGTCACAGGAGAACTCCATGTGCCGCTGGTCAGTCTGGAAGGGCTGCCTCCTCTCCAGCCACCAGAATCTCACAGGGACTGACCAGAGTTGGCGTTAGGCTGCAAGATGGCGCGCCTCTTCGCAGTGGTGGTTGTCGTCTGCTGCGACTCGGCAGCGCACGTGATGGCTTGCTGCGCATGCGCATGGTGGCGTTGCAAGGGAGGGAATCTGAGTCATAAAGGGAAAAAGAAACCAACTGCACACGACATTTTTTTTCTACGCAACGTTCAAGAAATGAAAGCAGTGTTACCCCGCTTACAATGACAAAACTCAAGTCAATCAATAAGCATAGTAAAACCACCATTGCCATCATCATCAACACAATCAAACCACGGTCACTGTGACCCAGCCCACAAGCTTTGTTAGCTGCTGCTGTAAGCCAAAGTACCAAGGCCTACATCGAAATGGTGTTATGCTGTGGAACGGTATGTTGTGATCGTTTTTAGCCACATATTGAAATGGTGTTATGATTTGGAACGGTAGTCATTATTTCAGCCACTACATTTAAATGGCGTCCTGATTGGAACGGTTGTTGTTATTATTTTCAGCCATTACATTGAAATGGTGTTATGCTGTGGAACGGTATGTTGTTACTGTTTTCAGCCACTACATTGAAATGCTGTTATGATGTGGAAGGTATGTTGTATTATTTTCAGCCATTACACTGAAATGGTGTTATGCTGTGGAAGGTATGTTATTATTTTCAGCCACTACATTGAAATGCTGTTATGTGTGAAGGTATGTTGTTATTATTTTCAGCCACTACACTGAAATGCTGTTATGCTGTGGAAGGTATGTTATTATTTTTCAGCCACTACATTGAAATGCTGTTATGATGTGGAAGGTATGTTGTTATTTTCAGCCATTCTCCAGCCATGACAAGCTGCACTCTCCTTTGAATGAAAAAAATCCTCTGAAATCGGAGTATGGCTGCCTGTATGGCAATGTACTTGAAAACAGTGGCACACGCAAACTTCTCATTTATTCTTTTCTTCTTTTTTATATATATTTTGACTGTCTTCAATATTTTCTTATTATACAACATGTTATAGCAATATGGTTTATGTCATAAAAATGTGTGCACGTGTGATCATTTTAGACTGTGTGTGTTAATATCTTAATTAATTAGTATTAATTTAATTGATATTTGTAATATCATACAAGTTATAACAATATGTTTTTTTCATAAAAATGCGTGCACATGTGCATAGTGATTCCAATGTGTGTGGTGTGTGTGTGTGTGTGTGTGTGGTGTGTGTGTGGGGTGTGTGTGTGTGTGTTTGTGCGTGTGTCTGTGTGTCTGTGTGTGAGTTGTGTGTAAATGTGTGGATGTGCGAGCATACTGGTGCGCACACAAGTGTGTGTGATTTTACTTGGGTGAGTTTATGACTGGCTGAGGTACTGCTGATTGTGGGTGTGGGGGCTTTCTGTATTGTTGATGGGTGCGAGCTGATGATCGGAGACTTTGCTGTAGTATCTCTTTTGTGACATTATGTTTATGTGTTATCTGTTTTGATGTATATATGTTTTGATGTATTGGCATGTAACCCACGTGAATTTCTCTGTCTCTGAGACAATAAGGTATTTAAACTGAACTGAAGTGAACTGAAGTGAACTGACTCTAGTGTGCAGTGAGGGTGTCACAGGCTTCCCAGCTGGCAGGAGTCAGACAGACAGAGTGCATGCCTTCTGATCACCACCATGATGTTCAGGTGGCCAACTCGGCACAGCAATAACCACAGACCGTCATCACCCGCGTCAACATCACTATCAATACCATTCTTCTTCTTTTTTCTTCTTCTTCTTTTTTCTTCTTCTTCTTTTTTTCTTCTTCTTCTTCTTCTTTTCTTCTTCTTCTTCTTCTTCTTCTTTCTTCTTCTTCTTCTTCTTCTCCTCTTCTTCTTCTTCTTCTTCTTCTCCTCCTCCTCCTCCTTCTCCTCCTTCTCCTTCTCCTTCTTTTTCTTTTTCTTCTTCCTTTCAAACTGAAACTCACTACCGGCTTTTATAAACGTATTATGTGACTCTCCACCCTGAAATGAGTCATATTGCACTTGACCCACGTTTCAGCTAGGAGCCATTTTAGGCAGGTGGGGGTCAGCGTTGCTGATTTGATGATGTTGACTAATTAAAAAACTATAAGCTTTTTTCTACAGTGCACAAAGTATCAAAGTGAACCTGTCTATATAAAAATATCTCTGAATTGTAACACCCTTCTTATGCCACCTAATCTCTTCTTATGACTCTCTCTCTCTCTCTCTCTCTCTCTGTCTCTCTCTCTCTTTATAACATTACCTTAATATTGTATCTCTGTGTTGATTCTTGCCTGTTGTTTGATGTTTGGTATGGTTCCTTACTTTTGGTATTTGGATCATCATAATTGTTGATTTTATTTATATTTTTATTGGCAGTATCTCTCCCCCCCCCTCCAATAAGGATATTAGTTTTTTTTTAATTTTTCCCCTTTTTATCCAAATTTTGACAGATGGTGGTGGATTGATGTTTTCAGTCGTTTATTTCATCTTGTTCTCTTGTTTGCTCTTTACCTATTAACACTTTTCTATTCTTCCATAATCAAAATCTTTTTATTGTGACTTCTGATTTTTGTCTTCTGATCGAGTGCATTTTATTACCTTATCATGTATAGTGTCCTTATTCTTGTGTGTTGTTTGGTACTGCGTAAAGTTTTATTGTTTAGTATCTTTTCATCTTGATGTATCCCTGAAAAGGGCGGGGACTGGATGTAAAAAAGCACACGAGTGCTTATCTATTATTCTCGAATAAAATACTTTGCCTTGCCTTTGCCTTTGCCTTGCCTTGCCTTGCCTTGCCTTGCCTTGTCTCTCTCTCTCTCTCTCTCTCTCTCTCTCTCTCTCTCTCTCCTCTCTCTCTCTCTCTCGTCTCTCTCTCTCTCTCTCTCTCTCTCTCTCTCTCTCTCTCTCTCTCTCTCTCTCTCTCTCTCTCTCTCTCTGTGCACGCACACGTGCGCGAGCGCGCGCGCACGCGCGCGCGTGTGTGTGTGTGTGTGTGGTGTGTGTGTGTGTGTGTGTGTGTGTGTGTGTGTGTGTGTGTGTGTGTGTGTGTGTGTGTACGAGGAGTTAGCCAATCTTACCTGGGGGCCGACTTGACGCGGGGTACGGTCGATGTACTCTGACCTTGTTCACACCTCAGCCCAAAGTTATGAGAAGAACGTAACTGGACTCCGCCGTTCCCAGCTAAGAATCAATCAATTAATCAATCAATCAACAATTAATCGATCAATATTGGTCGGTTGTAGTCGTTGGTAGGTCGGTCGGTCATTATAGGATAGGGGGACAGATAGCCTAGTGGTCAG
This sequence comes from Stramonita haemastoma, assembly GCA_030674155.1. Lineage (NCBI taxonomy): Eukaryota > Metazoa > Mollusca > Gastropoda > Neogastropoda > Muricidae > Stramonita > Stramonita haemastoma. Next base: position 35,844,830 of record CM060322.1, read on the forward strand.
AACATTGTGCGGGCAATTTGACGACCCGGGTTCGATTCCGGTTGAGGAGATTTTTGTCATTGTTGATTTATGCATGTTCAATTTTACAAGTTTTTGGTGATAAAAAAAAAATCAAATTCTAGCTGAATTAAACAATACTCTATGTTGATGTATATGGATATATATTACACTATTTGAAAATTAGGAAATATTTGAAAATTGTTAGATTGTGTTTTGCTTTCATTATTTGGAAATGCTAGGAAATGTATGTAGATGTTTCTATGCATAATATATCTTGGCTGTCTTTCTCTTTCTCCTCTTTGTTCTCTTCCTTTTTCTGTTGCTTTTTTGCTGGGGTTTTTGCTTTGCTTGGAGGGGGGGGGGGTTGTTTGTTTGTTTTTACTTATTGGTAGCAGTATATGACGATGAGAGAGATTTTGTGATACCATTTCTTCGGAAGATCATACTACTCACTCTCTCTCTCTCTCTCTCTCTCTCTCTCTCTCTCTCTCTCTCTCTCTCTCTCTCTCTCTCTCTCTCTCTCTTCTCTCTCTCTCTCTGTCCAGACATGAAATGAAGTGAAATTGAAGACGAACCAGGTTCAGGTCTGGGCAGCCAAGAGGTGTGGGCTCAGCGGACACTTTCCTTCTCTGCGGCACGGGGCTGCCACAGTGTGGGGCTACACTGCCCTCCTGCACACACACACACACACACACACACACACACACACACACACACACACACACACACACAGCGTAAGGTTACGGCTGACAGCGCACACACACACGCATACACACACGCATACACACACGCACGCACACACACACACATCACGACCATCACCACACCCACTGCAAACCCCCCCCCCATCCCCCGCACACACACACACACAACGCACGCACACACACACACACACACACACACACCACACACACACACACACACACACACACACACACACACACACCAGCAAACATGACACGAGCATATTACTAACAACCACTAACACAAAGTCCAGAAACTTTTCCTGTATCTCTTTTGCTGAAAATTCCATCGATAGCGTATTAACTGATTATTGTGTGTTCCTTAACGTTACTGCTGTGCCCATTGTTGTGTAATCATCAATTGCATTGCAGCCTTAACTATTCTATTCACACATGTATCAACTACCCCCCCCCCCCCCCCCCACCTTCTCCACACCCCTGCTGTCTAAAATAGCCTGGTGGTTAGAGCGTGGCGCTATGCGCTCGTGATTTATGACCGGGTTCAAGCCAGGTTGAGCCACCACTGAGACGCCCGTTCAAGAGGAATTTTTCCCCCTGAAGTTAACATCAGTACCGACTCCACTTCCCCAAAAGTCCTTTCGGAATGAGACTGTAAACAGAGACCGCATGTGCAACGCAGTGGAATATCTTATGCACATGTTAAAACCTGTTCAGCCTTTCAGAAGAGTAGGTATTTGTGCTGGTGGGAGCAGCTGACAAATTAACAAAATTGCATGCACAGGGTGACCGTTTTACCACCGTTGAGGTAAGTACATTCCGAATTCGGGGATAAAACAGGAATATAATCACTAACAATGTAACACCTGGAAACAAAAATGAAGCAAAGTAGCAGAACCAAACCATAGAAACCATTAAAAAAAAAAAAAAAAATGTTTAAAGAATAAAACTTTTTTTTTAAGCGAGTGGAGTGTGAGGGATATCTGATGCCAATAGCATAAGCAAGGACTATCAGCACCACACACACACACACACACACACACACACACACACACACACACACACACACACACACACCACCAGCCGCCACCCCACACACCACCACCACACACCAAGACAACAAACGATGGCTGCAGCAGCAGCAACAAAACGGGGGCAGGGAGAGTCTAGTGGTTAGAGCATTGTGCCCATGATCTGAGGGCCCGGGATCGAACCTGTATGGAGGTAGCCGTTTTAGAGGATTTTACCCTGGAGTTAAATCAACACTGACTCCACTCTTTTGGATGGGAACAAAAACCAAGCCTCGTTGTGTCCGCGCGCGCAGAACATCTTGCTCACACGTGAAAAACCCGCTCCGCCTTTCGGATTAGGCCATTTCGTGCCGTTAAGAACGGATGACACTTCTTTTACATCAGGTGTCGATTTTAGACACCATCCCTGAAGTCGGAATGCGGCTACCTTCATGGTGGGTAAAAACGGTCGCATACGCAAAATGTCAGCATTGGTGAACCTTGAAGCTCTAACCGAGGAACAGAAGAAAAAAAGCAGAAGTGGCAAAAGTAGCAGCAGCACTATAATTATCCACCTTGCCTCTGAAGAGAGGCAAAATCAGAAACCCTAAAGAATCAAAGAGGATGATAATAATTATCTTCATCGTCGTCGTCGTCAGCGTCGTCTTCGTGTGTTGTCACCATCACCACAGTTATCGTCATCATCATCGTCATTGACGTCGTCATCATCATTACATTAGTCGTCGTTATTGTCGCCGACGTCATCATCATTATCATATTAAGCAATTGTAGCATTTACATCATCATCTCCATAACTGCCACAGTTAGAAGCAGAGGTAGCAGCAGCAGCACCACTACCACCCACAAAGCAACAACAATATTATCAGCAATGTCAACAACAACAACAACAACAACAACAACAAAGCGAAAACGACGACAGGGGCGACAATGACACGGACAGAGAAAGCAACGACGACAACCATAAGGAAAACAAAAGTCACAGCAGCAGCAGCAGCACACACCACCACCAGCACACACACACTACACACCACCACCACCACACCACCACCACCACCACCACCACAACAACAACAACAACAACAACAACAACAACAACAACAACAGGGGATTTATAATGCTAGATGCCATGCAGTAATACAACACTACAATACTACAGCCCCACCCCAGCCACTCCAACACAACACATACATGTTCCCCATCAGGCACGTTCACCATCTGCTCTGTGTCTTCCTCCTTCTCTCGGATCTGGCTCCACTGCGGCCATGCGGAACTGCACTGCTGCTGCTGTTGCTGCTGTAGCTGCTTTTCTTGCTGCAGCTGCAGCAAAGGCAGTTGATGATCTTGGAGATATTGCTGTCCAGCATTTTCGTAACTGTCCACAACTTCCTGAAGAAACTTGAGACAATGTTGCTTCTGCGGTTTATGCTGTGGTTGTTGCGACTGCTGCTGCTGCTGTTGTTGTTGTTGTTGTTGTTGCTGTTGTTGTTGTTGTGACGGCGAAGCTTAATGGTGTTGAGGGTGGAGGTGACATCCAGAGTCCTGGATTTGCCCAGGAGGCGCTGGGCGGAGCGGTGCAGACGGATGTTGGTCTCCAGGACGGGCAGGAGGTCCACCATGGGGAAGGTGCTGAGGGCCGACAGACGGTCCGTGCTGTCGCCCCTGTCCCGGGAGGAGGGCTGCGGGGAGGAGGAGAAGGAGGACAGCTGGGCGGCGGCCAGAGTCAGGTCAGGCCGGGGCCTCCTGCTGACGCCCTCCACGGCCAGGTCTGCCGCTGTGGGCGGCAGGGAGAGGACAGGGCAGCCCCGGGGAGTGACCGTCCTGCCGGGGCTCTCCCGCCACTCCTGCTCCGAGGCCTGATCTGCCGCTTTCGGGGCCGCTCTGTCCGGCGTGCTTTTACTGCGCAGTTTGGAAGGAGACTGCTGCTGCTCCGAGTCAAAGGGCGAAGTCCCCGCTTTGTCTGACCTGGAGGGGTGACCTTTCTGGTCTGACACACAGGAGGGAAGGATACTGGAGTCCAGGGACACTGTGGCGGCTGACGGCAAGAACGCGTCATGTCCGACCCTTCCGAGGAGGACACTAAAGACACGCTGGACCTGCTGATGGGGGGAACGTTCCCGCGTGACAGAATCCCCGCCAGCCCGGACCTTCCGTTTTCCGCAGGCAAACCCGACTTCCGTTCTTGCGCGAAACGTTCAGACTGCGCTCTTTTCCGGTGGACCCTGTCGAAGGGCTGGGTGAGGATCTGAAAGGTCCTGGCGGCACAGGAGGCGGCTCTGCGCGGCGTGTTCACGTGCTGGGAAAACAGCTTCCGGCCCGAGTCCTGGATGGTGATTTTGTGCAGCACCAGAGTTCTGGAGCGCGCGCTCATCTCCCCGTCCGCGATCCCTGAGGGCGTGGTGGGCAAAACGTCACTGCCCACGTCTTTGGCCTCCTCCCTGGACGTGTTTTCCCCGCTGTCTGTCTGTCTGGGGTCTTGTCCACGTCGCCACAGGGCGTGCTGGAGGCGCGGGCCTTGTCCTGGCGGCACTGCCTGTTGATGGCCATCTTGGCCAGGTCGGCCAGGTGGTTGTAGCGCGCCAGGGAGGCCGGGGTCAGCACTCTGCGCGAGGTGGGCGCTGTCCGCACCGGAGGCTTGCCCGTGTACTGCACGCAGTGGCTGCGCAGCCGGCCCGGGGAGGCCTCCCTCCCCGCTTTGTCCCGGCGAGAAAAGAAGATTTTGGAGGAGCCGGGGTCAGGCTGGGTGAGGGGCCGGGCAGCAGTGGGGATCAGCACGGGCTGCACCTTGTGAAGGGCCACCTGCGCCACCTCCACCAACGCGGGTCTCCTGGGCAACGCTACCGAGGGGGTGTCCACCTCCTCGTGCTCCTGGTCGTTGCTGGACACTTTGGACCCGTAGCCTTCGTCCCACCCCGTGTCCTCCTCCTCCTGGTGGTCATCGTGACCCCTGACCTCCTCACCTAGCGTCCTGACCTGCTGGGGTCGCTCCTCCGCTTCCCTCCCCTTCTTCCCCCGTCCTTCAGCACCTTCCGACACCTCCTCCACGTCCTCCAGGAAGTCTCTGTGACACACCGCGCTCACACTCCTGCCTCCTCTCGTGGTGGCC
>CM060322.1:35854664-35867164 GCA_030674155.1 Stramonita haemastoma
AGTTGTTCCATGCTTATTGAATCAATACACCATGTGTAAATGCCACTGATCATATCCTAATATGTACAATTCCGTTCCGTTATTGTCCAATTTTGTTCCCTCACCCGCCCCACCCCATCCCCCTTTCTCCCACCTGTAGCGAATGAGTTGAAACATAACACACTAAATTTTGTTACTCTCTCTCTCTCTCTCTCTCTCTCTCTCTCTCTCTCTCTCTCTCTCTCTCTCTCTCTCTCTCTCACGCACACACACACACACACACACACACAAACATGCGCACGAGCGCGACAGCGCGTCTATACGTACGCGCTCAGTTACCTATTTAATTACTTACTTACCAATAACTACCCATTTAGATACTAACTTACAAACTTTCTTTCTTTCTTTCTTACCTACACGCGCACACACGCACGCACGCATGTACACACACACGCACGCACGCACACGCGCGCGCACGCACGCGCTCCCCCCCCCCCCCCCCCCCCACACACACACACACTCAGCAGGGTGAAAAGAAAGGGTGGTTGATTGCCTATTGTGTTCAGAAGCTGCCCTCAACCCCTGGTTTGAGGAGAGCTGTTAAATAAGGGAGCACTGCCAGTGTAGGCTAATTCAGGCTTCCTTTTAAGGCTGTCCCCTACTGTGTGTTATATATAACACAGGTATACAGCTTAACGCTGTCTGTCATGTCTTCATCAGCACGCGGTGACCTCTCTCACTGTCTGGCTATCTGGTTGTTTACCTCTGTTTGTCTGTCTGTCTGTCTGTTTGTCTGATGAGTGTGTTTGTTTATAATTTCTGTTTCTTTATCTATTTATTTAATTCGTTTATTCTAAAAAACTTTCTTTTCGAGAATAATGGAATAGGCACCCATGTGTGGGTTTGTTTGGGGGGGGGGGGGGTGCATTTAGTCCCGGCTTGCGACTTTGTAAATTTTGTCATTCGTGTGTGTGTGTGTGTGTGTGCGCGCGCGCGCGTGTGTGTGTGTGTGTGTGTGTGTGGTGTGTGTGTGTGTGTGTGTGTGTGTGTGTGTGTGTACGTGTGTGTGTGTGTGTACGTGTGTGTGTGTGTGTGTGTCTGTCTGTCTGTCTGTCTGTCTGTCTGTGTCTGTATTGTATTATACTTTGTCATATTGTACCGTACTTTGTCTTGTACTGCAATGTAGTGTTGTGATTTGTGCCGTATTGTATTGTCTGGTATTGTACTGTATATCATTGTATTCTATGGTGTCGAATTGTATTGTGTGGTGTTGTATTCTATGGTGTTGTATTGTATTCTAAGGTGTATTGCATTGTAGTGTAGTGTAGTGTAGTGTAGTGTAGTGTAGTGTAGTGTAGTGTAGTGTAGTGTAGTGTAGTGTAGTGTAGTGTAGTGTAGTGTAGTGTAGTGTAGTGTAGTGTAGTGTAGTGTAGTGTAGTGTAGTGTAGTGCCACGTCACGGGAGTTTTGCCTGTGTGAAATTCGGGCTGCTCTTTTTTGGGAGAGTGTGTCATTACAAGAGCAGCGCCATCCATTATCCTCTGTGTGTGTGTGTGTGTGTGTGTGTGTGTGTGTGTGTGTGTGTGTGTGTGTGTGTATGTGTGTGTGTGTACGTGTGTGTACGTGAGTGTACGTGAGTGTACGTGCGTGTAAGACACTACACACACACACACACACACACACACACACACACACACACACACACACACACACACACACACGGGACAGCCTAGTGGTCAGAACGTTGCGCTCGCAATTTGACGACCCGGGTTCGATTCCCGTTGAGGGGATTTTTCCTCTGGAGTTAACATCAGTCCTGACACCGCTCTCCCCAAAAGTCCTTCGGATGAGACTATAAACCGAGGCCCCATGTTCGAACGCACGCAGAACACCTTGCGCACATGTTAAATCCTGTTCTGCTTTTCGTAAGAGTAGACCATTGTGTGCCGGTGGGAACAGATTACAAGATGTACAAAACTGCATTCACACGGGGACTAGATGTAAAAAAAAGCACGAGTGCTTATCCCATTATCCTCGATATGAAAGAATAAATAAATAAATAAATAAATAAACACACACACACACACACACACACACACACACACACACACACACACACACACACACACACACACACACACACACACACACACCTCTGTGTTTTCCACGATATTCTACTCGTGCACAGACGTTACACTGAAGAATGAGCACACCAAACGAACAGAAGAAATCCACATAACAAGACCACCTGAAATCCAGTCCCAATAATAAGCATTGCCCCAAACTAGAACAGATCACACAGAAACAACAACAACAACAACAAACATTCACCAAATCCCTTACCTGCCCCGACCACTCCGTTCCTTTCCACGAGAGGCCGATCTGTCTGTCTGTCGGACCATCTTGCTCACGTCTGAACTGACTGACAGACACACTGATAGCGGCACACGTCAGTCGACGAGGGGCTGGTACCCTGGGTGTAAGTAAGCCTTGTTACATTCCTTCTCCTTTGTCAGGAAGGAAGCAGGACCTTGGGTCACGCAGTGCCCTATCACTTCTATTCAAATACACCACACCAAATAGTCCTCCGCCGTTTTTCTGGGAACTACTTCACTTTTGGACTTCATTTTAGTCAGTGACACAGGATGAATCTGCCTCATGGTCCTGGCTCAGCAGATAGGGATTATATATATGAGCAATCAAGTCAAAGTGACCTTTAAGCCTACTGAGGGTAAAAGATTAAGTTTACATAATTTTTTTTATCCTGCCCTCGCCAAAAAAAAATTCAAGAAAATTTACTTATAAAAGCCTACAAAAGGCAGTGTTAATCTATGTTAAAAAGAACAGAAAATATGAACGTGACTACACGTAACTAAACTAAACGTTTTATTCAGAATAAAAGCATTATGATATAGTTTGACTAACACCAGGCAAAAAGGTAACAGCCTTACGTTACATCCAGTCATTTGCTCATTTCCTTCACAAGAATTCATTTCCGGCCCAAAAGTGCTTTTCTTTTTTTCTTTTAAAAAGTGTTAGCAAAACAAACAAAAAAGGTCACACGCAGAAAAGGAATGACATGGGAAAAGCATTAATTAACAATAAACTGAGCAAATTAGCTTGATTTGGAACTTAACTCTGTGTGTGTGTGTTGGGGGGGGGGGGGGGTCTTCTTATTCATTTTTATTCTTTTTATTTCGAGGATATTGGAATAAGCACTCATGTGCTCTTTTAATCCAGTCCCTGTGTGTATGTAGTTTTGTAAATTTTGTCATCTGTTCCCACCGGCAAACAATGTCCTACTCTTCCGAAAAGCGGAACGGTTTTAACGTGTGCACAACATGTTCTGCTGGTGTGAGAGAGAGAGAGAGAGAGAGAGAGAGAGAGAGAGAGAGAGAGAGAGAGAGAGAGAGAGAGAGAGAGAGAGAGAGAGAGAGAGAGAGAGAGAGAGAGAGAGAGAACTCTGAACTGCGAACTTTGAACAGTTTTACCTACATCGGCCTTTGGCCACAATATATACGGTGAGCAGGGAAAAAGACAGGTGAGGGAAATGAAATGCAAAAAAAGAAATCGTGACAATGTCCATCTAAGCCAGCTCTCCTACTTGTACCACACCAAGTGCATCCTCCGCCTAAACCAGTCAGTCAGGCAATAAACCATAAAAACAGAGCATCAAGTCAATGAATGGCATGTCATCAAGAGAACGGCATATTAACCAGCCACTGCTGCTGCTGCTGCTACCTCTACTACTACTACTGCTACTGATACTGCTACTGCTACTGCTACTTCCGCTGCTTCTGCTGCTACTACTACTACTACTACTACTACTACTACTACTACTACTACTACTACTACTACTACTACTTCTACTACTACTACTACTACTACTACTACTACTACTAACTACTACTACTACTACTACTACTACTGCTGCTGCTGCTGCTGCTGCTTCTGTTGCTGCTGCTGCTGCTGCTGCTACTACTACTACTACTACTACTACTACTACTACTACTACTACTACTACTACTACTACTACTACTACTACTACTACTACTACTACTACTACTTCTACTACTTCTACTACTACTACTACTTCTACTACTACTACTGCTGCTGCTGCTGTTGCTGCTGCTGCTGCTACTGCTGCTGCTGCTGCTGCTGCTGCTGCTGCTGCTGCTGCTTGCTGCTGCTGCTGCTTGTTCTACTACTTCTAGAACTACCTACTTACCTACCTACCACTGCTGCTATTACTATTATTTCTACTACTACTACTACTTCTAATGCTACTACTGTTGCTATAGCTATTTCTACTGCTGCTGCTGCTATTGCTGCTACTATTGTTGCTGCTGCTGCTATTGCTGCTTCTACTGCCGCTGCTATTGCTGCTACTACTGCTACTGCTGCTGCTGCTGCTGCCGCTGTTGCTGCTGCTGCAATTGCTGCTTCTACTGCTGCTGTTATTGCTGCTTCTACTGCTGCTGCTGCTGCTGCTGCTGCTGCTGCTGCTGCTGCTGCTGCTGCTGTTAGCTATTACTGCTGCTGCTGCTGTTGCTGCTGCTATTGCTGCTTCTACTGTTCTGCCACTATTTCTACTACTAGGCTATTTTATGCCAACTACAACTGCAATGCCTTCAAAAGTGCTAACGCGTGTGCACGCGCGTGCACAGACAGAAGAGAGACGAGAAGAGAGACAGACAGAGAGACGAGAGAGAGAGAGAAGACGACGGACAGGACAAGACAGACAGGACAGACAGACAGACAGACAGACAGACAGACAGAGCAGAGACAGACAGAGACAGAGAGAAGAGAGAAGAGAGGAGAAGAGCAGAGAGAGAGAGAGCGAGAGAGAGAGAGAGAGAAGAGAGAGAGAAGAGATGGCCAATACCTTGGCTTAGCAAAGACTTACTTCCGAAAATATATTGTCAAGCTGTTATCTAGTAGCCTTCTATCAAAACACTGCCCCCTACTCCCTTACGAAACACAACCATTCTTTTACTGCCGTTCTCCCAAATCTCCATGACATATCAACATGATGCCAAAGAAATGGCTGACCATACACTGCATGACGTAACAATATGCCAGCGCTGTACACTGATCGTCCTAATGCCTAACGCCTGGGCAGCGGGATAATCCCCTGCAGCAATCCCTGATTCGGTTAAGACAGCAAATCCCTCAGGGCTGCATGCTCTTAACAAACCGTGAGTACTGCACCAGCCAACATGTCACAGTGCATAGCTTTTCCTCATGCAAGGAAGAATGATCGTATGCATCTCCAAATGTCTTCTGTGCCAGTTAGTGTGTGGAAGATGGTGATGATATTAAATTAGGGGGGCGGGGGGGGGGGGTCAGTTTGTTCTCAGACTTTGATGCCGTCTTATCCATAACGTTTTGTATTTACCAGGTGTTGAACAGACAAGAGCGAAATTTCTCGTCCTCACGGAAAGCTGATGAGTAATGAATGATAGACACATGAATAAAGTTAGTCAGTTTGTTGAGCTAAATAACAAACTCACTTACCCTAACAAAAACAAAACACTTACTACCCACACCCACCGACACACACACACACACACACACACACACACACACACACACACACACACACACACACACCACACACACACACACACACACACACACCACACGCACCACCACACACACACACCACACACACACACACACACACAACACACACGTCTAATGTCACTGAGTGTGAACAGACGTTAAATTGAAGACAACAAAAACAACAACAACAACACACACACACACACCACCACCACCACCACCACCACACCACCAACAACAACAACAACAGCAGCAACAGCAACAGAACTATGTACTAAGCGACAAAGCGTGATTGTCAACTTGTAAATGAAAACTATAACAAATGCCATTAAACCTTTCCTGTGCCTAGCTACGATTAAACCAGCCCATCCATACATCTGAATGAACTGTTACACACTCTTTCCACCGCAACCATTGCTTCTCTTTGGTGTTCATTAAAGGAATGAAATAAATAGAACTTTACCTGCGACACCTTGCTCTCATGTTTAAAAAAACAACTTGTGATTTTAAATGAGCAACCAGAAATCCTCCCACCAAACAGACCTTCTGTCCCCTATCTCCAGAAGCCCTCCTCCAGTGACGCAAAACGGACACTCCAAAGCTCCAGCTGATCTCAAATCACACACTTAACTTGTCTCTTCCAATCTCCTCCTCTGTGGCTCTTCTCATTCCCCGTCCAAGCGGACGCGATAGCCGAGTGGTTTCTAGGACTGTTTGACCTCAATCCTATGGGTCAGGAAGTCGTCGGTTCGAATCTCGGCCGCGTCTGGTGAATTAAGGGTGGGGATTTTTACGATCTCTTGGGTCAACTTCCAAGTGCAGACCTGCCAGTCCTTAATTCCCTTCGTGTATATATACACATGCAGATGATCAAATATGCACGTTAAAGATCATGTCGGCGTTTGGTGGGTTATGGAAACACGAACATACTCAGCATACACCCTGAAGTCAACAGAATCTTCACAATGTTGAAGGCGGTAGAGAAAGAGAGAAGAAGAAGAAGCTTCACCCACATGTTAGCCACACACTCCATGGTTTTCAAGCTGACACCCACAAACCTAGGAAGGCTAGTCCCACAAGAAATCAGGTAGACTTGTTAACAACCCAACCCTCCACACTGCAGCACCACCGGCCTAGGGCCTAGGCTAGAACCATAACACAGTTTGCGGTCTAAGGACTCAGTCAGACCATTGCAGCTTATGCCGCAACACTTCTGCCTAAGTCTCTACCGGCCCACTTGTGCTAGCTAGCTAAGTAAGGGTCGCGCACGGGACAAGCGGTCATCTAGCTGTCGTTAGGAGCAGGAGAGAAGTTGCGAGGTGGGCAGTGGCCAGTGCAGTGTCAATGCGTGACCTTTCAGGTTGGTAGGCTAACACCGTGGACTGACACACTGCCAGAATGGCTGGCTACTCTCTCTCTCTCTCTCTCTCTCTCTCTCTCTCTCTCTCTCTCTCTCTCTCTCTCTCTCTCTCCTCTCTCTCTCTCTCTCTCTCTCTCTCGTTGCCTAAACATGTTATCATCCATATTGAGAAATACTTTATTCACTTTCTGTACTATTTAATAATTACGTGTTGAATGCAGTTGATTTTGTTTAATTTTTTAATTCTCAAGTAAGCTGAATAATTATGTTTATTATGATTACAAAATGGTTATGAACGTGATTTCTATGACCATAAATACATAATCATAAGATTCAGGTATTGAATATGTTTGTTTTAATATATATGCCTTACAGCGGATGGATTCTTTTTGTGTTCCGTTACATGACTTGATTAAAATTAGGCATATACTTCCTTTAAAATGAAGTTTATTGATGACATGAGCGCGAACTTTGTGTGTGTGTGTGTGTGTGTGTGTGGGTGAGTGTGTTTGGGTGTTGTGTGTGTGGGGATGGGTGGGTGGATAATTGTTTTTATTTGTCGTCTCCCCTTGTATAAAATATTATGATTTGCATGACTTTTTTTGTTGTTGATAGGTCCTACCTCAAGTTTTTGATGTTTTGTTCTTGTTTTTTTTTCTGTTTTAACTTTGCTGTTTGCTTTTGTTTCTTCTTTTTTATATGAAGTATGAATGTAAAAGAAAGGATAATATTGTCACCTGATATGATTGTTTGACTTGTATCATTCTTTTTTCTATGACTAAAATTTTTTTTTTTAAGAAAACAAAAACAAAAAACCTACCACCTCAAGTACATGTGCGCCTGCGGATATGTGCTTATAAATATAAGTGTGAGTAAGTGTGTGTGTGTGTGTGTGTGTGTGTGTGTGTGTGTGTGTGTGTGTGTGTGTGTGTGTGTGTGTGTGTGTGTGTGTGTGTGTGTGTGTGTGTGATTTGTATGTGCATTTGCCTGCGAGCGGGCATGCGTGAGTGAGTTGCGTATATGTATGTATGTATGTATGTATGTATGTATGTATGTATGTATGTATGTGTGTGTGTGTGTGTGTGTGTGTGTGTGTGTGTGTGTGTGTGTGTGTGTGTGTGTGTGTGTGTGTGTAACCTACGTGTAGGAGTGAGTTTTATGTGTATTATTATCATACTATTATCACTATTGTTGATATTATTCTTATTGTCATCATTATAATCATTGTATTATCTTTAGTTTCTTCTGAGTTCATTTTGTTGTTATGAGTTGTAACAATGTTGTAGCTAAATATTTTTGGGTGGACTTTTCTTGGTTGCTAAGTTGTTTATTTCATTATGTTTCTTTGTTTGCTCTTTATCTATTAACGCTTCTCTTTTCTTTTATAATCAAATCATTTTATTGTGGCTTCTGATTTTCGTCTTCTGAAAGTGTGCATTTTTATTATCTTATTATGTATAATGTCCTTATTCCTTTATGTTGTTTGGTACTGCATATAGTTTTACTGTTTAGTATCTTTTTATCTTGATGTTTTCCCTGAAAAGGGCGGGGACTGGATGTAAAAAAGCACATGAGTGCTTATCTATTATCCTCGAATAAAAGAATTTTGCCTTGCCTTGCCATGCCATGTCTCTCTCTCTCTCTCTCTCTCTCTCTCTCTCTCTCTCTTCTCTCTCTCTCTCTCTCTCTCTCTCTCTCTCTCTCTCTCTCTCTCTCTCTCTCTCTCTCTCTCTCTCTCTCTCTCTCTCTCTCTCTCTCTCTCTCTCTCTCTCTCTCTCTCTCTAGGGGAGACGGATAGCCTAGTGGTCAGAACATTGCGCTGACAATTTGAAGACCCGGGTTCGAGTCTGGTCGAGGAGATTTTTCTCCTGGAGTTAACATTAGTGCTGAATCCACTCTCCCCAAAAGTCTTTCGGATGACACTTTAAACCGAAGCCCCGTGTACGAACGCACGCAGAACACCTTAAATCCTGTTCCGCTTTTCGTAAGAGTAGGCCATCGTGTGCCGGTGGGAGCAGATGACATTTACAAAACTGCATACACACGGGGACTGGATGAAAAAAAGCACGAGTGCTTATTCCACTGTCCTCGATATAAATCAAATCAAATCAAATCAAATCAAATCAAATCAAATCTCTCTCTCTCTCTCTCTCTCTCTCTCTCTCTCTCTCTCTCTCTCTCTCTCTCTCTCCTCTCTCTCTCTCTCTCTCTCTCTCTCTCTCTCTCTCTCTCTCTATCGATAACATTCGAGTCAGCTATGGACTATGTATTTGCGAATACATAATTTTTTTCCCTTTGTTTAAATAATTATCAGTGTATCCAGTTATGATTATGCGTTTTGTTGAATGTATCCCATTTTCTTCTTTTAAAATATTGGCTGAACTGCTGTGTCGGTGATGCTGGTATGTAGGGGTAGGGAGGGGGTTTCTTAGCTTTATTCCTTGATCAGGGCAAGGGCCGGATGAAAAAAAGTATGTAATGCTTACTCTGTAACACTTGAAAAATAAAGATTATTCATTCAATAAAGATTATTCTGTCTCTCTCTGCTTCCCCAGTCCATTCTACTGCCCTTTTTTCAAGCAAGTCTGACTCGGTCACGTGCGAAGGATGGAGGATGGACGCATTCCTAAAGATCTCCTCTATGGTGAACTTGCCTCCGGCAAGAGAAGCATTGGCCTCCCCCAACTGCGCTACAAAGACGCCTGCAAGCGTGACATGAAAGCCCTGGACATTAACCTAGAGAACTGGGAGGAGGTAGCGGCTGACCGCAGCAAATGGCGCAGTGTTCTCCACAAACAGCTGAAGTGTGGTGAAGAAAAGATCCACACCGCAGCAAACGAAAAGAGAGCCAAGCGGAAGGCATGTGCTCCAGCCACCTCAACAAGCCACATCTGCATCAGATGCAACAGAGACTGCCACTCCCGCATCGGACTGACCTGCCACAGCCGGCGTTGTCGCTGAACAAATGACCTGTCTTTTGGCGCGAATTCCATAGTCGACACCGACTGACGGAGGCCTACTCTCTCTCTCTCTCTCTGACTTGAAAAAAAAAATCTACACTACAACATAGTTATGACATATCTGTGCTGCCTCGTCTTTTGTGACGTTCCTGTCCTGCTGGTCCTATGCTGCTCATTTCACCTTCTCCTCCCCCAGCCATACCCAGGTTTATTCACAATGTCTCATCCTCAGGGTCGGAAGGAAGTCCGCATGGAGCCCATCAATGTCAGACCGTCTAGGGGCCACCAGGTAGAGGGGTCCTCCACTGCTACTGGGTCAGTTTGGTGGTGTTCAGTGGCACTTACTCTGAGTTAAAATGTGCAGGATACCACCTACTAAAGCTCCTACTGACGACAGTAATAGCTCTGTTACGGAGCCACAATACCCGGGGTGGCAGTTTGACGACCCGGGTTCGATTCTCGTTCAAGGGGATTTTTCCTCTGGAGTTAACATCAATGCTGACTTCACTCCCCCAAAAGTCCTTCGGATGAGACTATAAACCGAGGCCCCATGTGCGAACGCATGCAGAACATCTTGCGCACACGTTAAATCCTGTTCCGCTTTCTGTAAGAGTAGGCCATCGTGTGCCAGTAGGAACAGATGACAAGAATTACACAACTACATACACACGGGGACTGGATGTAAAAAAAAGCACATGCAGTTCTTATTCCATTCTCCTCGATATAAAATAAAAAATAAAAAATAATAATAAAATAAATAAATACATAAATAACCTACCCCCTCCCTCCCCTATTCTGCCCCGTCCTCTTTTCCACTAACCGACTACTTTCATCCTTCGAACCTTCCTCCCACACCAGCTGTCCTCTCGCTCCTCCCTAACCTCCGCATTCTTCTCCTCGTCTCTTCACCTCCTCCCTAACCTCCCGCATTCTTCTCCCCGTCTCTTCACCTCCTCCCTAACCTCCCGCATTCTTCTCCTCATCTCTTCACCTCCTCCCTAAC
The DNA here is from genome assembly GCA_030674155.1 of Stramonita haemastoma. Classification (NCBI taxonomy): domain Eukaryota; kingdom Metazoa; phylum Mollusca; class Gastropoda; order Neogastropoda; family Muricidae; genus Stramonita; species Stramonita haemastoma. The sequence continues at coordinate 35,865,531 of CM060322.1, forward strand.
CTCCCCATTCTTCTCTCATCTCTTCACCTCCTCCCTAACCTCCCGCATTCTTCTCTCATCTCTTCACCTCCTCCCTAACCTCCCGCATTCTTCTCCTCATCTCTTCACCTCCTCCCTAACCTCCCGCATTCTTCTCCTCATCTCTTCACCTCCTCCCTAACCTCCCGCATTCTTCTCCTCATCTCTTCACCTCCTCCCTAACCTCCCGCATTCTTCTCCTCATCTCTTCACCTCCTCCCTAACCTACCGCATTCTTCTCCTCATCTCTTCACCTCCTCCCTAACCTCCCGCATTCTTCTCCTCATCTCTTCACCTCCTCCCTAACCTCCCGCATTCTTCTCCCCATCTCTTCACCTCCTCCCTCCTCCTACCTTAGGGGAAGGGGATAGCATAGTGGTCAGAACACTGCACTCGCAATTTGACTACCCCGGTTCGATTCCCGTTTCAGGAGATTTTTCCCCTGGAGTTAACATCAGTGCTGACTCCACTCCCCCCCCCCCCCACCCCCCACCCCAAAAAAAAGGTCCTTTAAACCGAGGCCCGGTGTGCGAACGCATGCAGAACATCTTGCACACGTTAAATCCTGTTCCACTTTTTGTAAGAGTAAGCCGGTGGGAACAGATGACAAGGTTTACAAAACTGCATACACACAGGGACTGGATGAAAAAAAATTTTTAAAAAAAAGCACATGAGTGCTTATTCTATTATCCTCGCAGCGATATAAAAGAATAAATAAATAGATAAGTAACAGACCACTCCTCTTTCCTAACCTGCCCCTTCCCTTCACCTACCCCCACTATACACCTCCCCTCTGTCCTTACACCTACCATATGCCCCCCTCCACCTCCCCACCGATCTTCCCTCTAAAACCTCCTCCCCCTTTCCTACACCTCCACCCCACCATACTCCTCCCCTAAACCTCCTCCCCCCACTTACCCCTACCATACTTCCCATCCTGAAGTTACTCACCCACCACCTACTCCCACTATACTCCCCTAACTAAACCTCCCCCCCACCTTCCCTACTACTACCCCACCATACTCCCCCCTTAAACCTCCTCCCTTACACCACCTACTCCCCCTTAAACCTAATATACCCCACCATACTCCCCTAAACCTCCTCCCCTTCCCTACAATCACCATAGGCCTCCCCTCCACCTCCCTACCCCTACCCCATCATACTCCCTCCCCTACACCACCTCCCCTACCCCCACCATACTCCCTCCCCTACACCACCTCCCCTACCCCCACCATACTCCCTCCCCTACACCCGCCCCCCTACACTTACCCCCATCATACTCCCTCCCCTACACCACCTCCCCTACCCCCACCATACTCCCTCCCCTACACCACCTCCCTACACTTACCCCCATCATACTCCCTCCCTACATTCACCCCCATCATACTCCCTCCCCTACACCACCTCCCCTACCCCCACCATACTCCCTCCCCTACACCACCCCCCTACACTTACCCTACACCACCTCCCCTACCCCCACCATACTCCCTCCCCTACACCACCCCCTACACTTACCCCCATCATACTCCCTCCCCTACACCACCTCCCCTACCCCCATCATACTCCCTCCCCTACACCACCTCCCCTACACCACCTCCCCTACCCCCACCATACTC
>CM060322.1:35877164-35894664 GCA_030674155.1 Stramonita haemastoma
GGTCAGTATCCTGGCCCTGCCTCTATCAATGACGTCCTGATGCAGCACAGCGATCCCTGGCTGTAGTATGCTGAACTTCACACCTTCAGGACTGTGTTTTCCTGTTCCAGTGCTGATAACCTTTTCACCAAAGGCTTCTGGAAGCTAAAATATTTCCTTTTTTTTGTTTGTTACTCAGCTAAACCTTTGAGGTTCACCAAATTGTCCAATGGTGAGATTATTTGTGCATGCGACTCCCCCCTACCCCCTCCCTCCCTATTTAGGTAGCTGCATTCCGACTTCAATGATAAATATTACAGTTGAGAACAAGCATGAAAATGAAAATTTTTACATTTTGGGTTTATTTTTAACCCAATGCCCCTGGATAGCCCAATATGGCCCGCAGGAAGTGCATGATTGTTTCCCTGAAAGGCCCAATATGGCCTGCTGACCACAAGGTCCGTTACTTTCACCTTCACCTTGAAGGCTACCCACAATGCATCACTAGAGGAAGTAAAGCAGCAGCTTGCTTTTCTAAGCTTCCTGTCAGTGTAAACAGTGTGTCATTTGATGGGAGTACCTTTTGAGGTACAAGATTTCAAATTTCATGAATTTTTCTGCATGAAAATGGCGCCAGATCTGGTGGTGTGGCAAATGATCATAGAGGATTTAGTAATGACTGTTGCCCTATTTTAGGGATTTACACTGGAATACACAGCAAGCCCTTTACATTAAGTTAGATATTGCACTTACTTTCTAGAAAATTTTATTACAAAGAATTTTGACATTTTTAGTGCAAGATGTAACGAAGGCCGACACCCATGATGAAAAGCCTACATTTTTTTTAGTACCTGTTGCATTTTTTGTTGTAACATTTACCATGAAAGCAGCATTCCAAACAAATGCTTATATGAAACACACCAAGTCTCGGTGTTTTGTAGCTATTTTTTACAAACTACCGAGTTTCCATTGATTTTATATGATTTTTTTTTTTAATCAGTGGGTGTGTGTCCTATGCAGACTTGCTTCCCTTTGCTCAAGATTCAGATCATACTTTGTCATTTTAGTGTCAGGGGGCATTGGGTTTAAAGTGTATATTACAGGCAACTGGTAATTTACATCCAATGCGTACAACTGCCGCGCTTTAGTGGATTACAGATTATATATGTCAGTGAGCGAGCGAGTGTGTGTGATTAAGAGAGAGAGAGGCAGAGTCGATCATCTCTCATATTTTTTTTTATATCTGTCTAATATCAAAACCACTATGACTTAACTGTATACTAATGCTGTTTGATGAAAGTTTGTGCTGCAATTCATTTTGCATAATTTTGTTGTTATCAGTACTAAGTACATACGGATACAATATCTACAGATAAAGAAGAGAAAGATTTCAACCACATGCAACATGATGGCCTTAGGTGCAAACTGAAAGAACAATGATCACAATCTTGTTCACATCTTCTCATGTAACAGTTCGGAGGTAAACTTTTTAAGAGGCGAGTGCAAGGTATCAACTGCACCAGCTTCTGATGTATTTTATTTGTTTGATGGCAAAGTGTGTCAAACGTCAACCTTACTATTTCACTTTGTGATCGACTTCAGCTTTCAGCCTTTGCCAAATGATATTGCTACTGATAACACTCTAAGCAACACCACATGCTGGTTGCCACTTCATTGATCTAACCATGAACTTGGCTTTTGTCCACTTCCTGCCTTGCAATAATATCAAAAACGCCAACAAACACCAACCCATGCTGTAATACTGATGGATGACTTGTTGCGGACTTGCTCATGCACACTATCCGAAAATTACCTCCCTTGGATATTTTGTCATTTATTACTTCTCATTACCTTCATTTATGAATTTAAATTTATTATTTACCGTTTCATTTTAGCAATGTAAGTTTATCATCAACCTTATGATTACTTTCACATCAATTTTCACAGCTTTCAATGAAGTAGTTACTGGTGGTTATTTCCACCATTTTCAAAGGGGGAAAGGGGTCTAAAAATCTACAAAGTTCAAGTTGTAAGTGTGCAAAGCTCATCTTTTTTTCAAAGACCATGAAATATTTTGGGTAAATGTAGAGCTAACAGGCCTCATAACAGTAAAATAAAAAGCAAATCACGTGCAAGGCATATTTTACATTTAACCCTGTACTCGAAAAAGTAGAAAACTAAAGAACAAAATGTACACACAACAAGCACCACAAACGGTGACAGAATTCTTGCCACAAGAAGACAGTACAGGTGCAACACCACAAGACGACAAACACTGAGACATGAAATGATAAGGAGTGTGTTATGGCTAACAGGATGATGATCCCCACACAAAAGAAACTGCACGACGGTTCACATTTCTTTCACTTTATTCAGTCTCTTGCTTCACATTCTTCGGCCCACTTTACAGGACCCACTCAGGGAATTCAAATGTGACGTCTTTGCCTGTGAGCTTCTTGTACACAGCAGAGAAGGTCTCCAACTGCAACAGACAACAAACAATGACATGTGACAACTGGAACACCATGACATAAGAGAGAACAAAACAAAATTTCTTTTGTTGTCACCAGCTGCCAAATGGCATTTCTCAACACTGCCAGGCAGCATGAAACAGGGAGTGAAACAAAAAACGAATCAGGGAGTGAAACAATAATTGAAACAAAAAGCGATACAATAAATGAAAAACTCATGTCATGCATGGTCTCGTAACTGTCAAGGAGGATCCAAAATAAAATAAAGTGTCCCTCAAAATTACTTGAGTACGAGGTACATTCCAGAACAAATTTCAATATTTTAGTTTTATTTTCTGGTAAGGCAGTTTTTAAAACACTGGCATCAGCTGACCTCAACTCAAGTTCAGAACATAGCTTCAAATATAACCCCTGTTTCATATAAGTATTCAACATATCACACAATACTTTTCAGTGTGCAGATCTCAACACATGAACCACTACATAAAGGTGCCTGCTTGTGGGTGTAAAATTAAAAACTGAAGTCATTAATCCAAATGTAGAATAAAGAAACCCAATATATCAATATTTTTGTTGATTTTTTTTAATAAAAAGAATTTATCAATATAGTTGTCCTTAGTTACTACATTTATGGTAAATTGACAACTTGCTGAACATCTATTTATCTTATCAGTGGTTAACCTTCAGGAGAGAAAAGAAGAGAAGAAAAGCAGATGTAGCTGAGCAGAAGTACCTTTTGCAAAAGAGAGAGAGAGAGAAAGAGAGAGAGAGATAGACAGACAGACAGACAGACAGACAGACAGACAGACAGACAGACAGACAGACAGACAGACAGACAGACAGACAGAGACAAGAGAGAATTTGTGTAAAAAAAAGATATTTTTTGAAAAGAGCAAAATTAACCTTTAGAAGAAAATAAGAACAAATGAACTAAACTACACAACATGACAACAAAAACAGGTGAACCCAAACCCACTACCCGATACAGTACAACGTCAACAGGTGTGTGTCCCTTTCAGCCAACCCACCTTGTGCTCCACAGTGGTCTGTTGGTTCTTGTCCAGCTGCACTTTGATCAGGCGTGAGCCGTCCAGCTTGATGCGGATGCGCTTGCCCACCAGTTCTGCTGGGTAGCACAGGTCCTCCAGGATGTTGTCGTGCACCATGGTCAGGGTGCGGCTGAAAGGAGGACAACGCTAAGTCAATACTGCTGCTGCTTAGACAAAATCCCCAATAAATACTGCTGCTTCGACAAATCCCCAATTAATACTGCTGCTGCTTAGACAAAATCCCCAATAAATACTGCTGCTTTGACAAATCCCCAATTAATACTGCTGCTTAGACAAATCCCCAATTAATACTGCTGCTTAGACAAAATCCCCAATAAATACTGCTGCTTAGACAAAATCCATAATACTGCTGCTTAGGCACATCCCCAATTAACCTTCCCCATACGCTCTGGGTGTGTGTACACCCAGACCCCTATATTTTGCTCTGTAACTCAAAAACTATCAAACCTACAGCCTTGAAATTTCATGACTTTGTCAATAAACATCTGATCTACACTTACACAAAAAATGGTTTGTTTGTGTTAATTAGAAATGCACTTAATTAGCATTTAAACTCCCAGTACGTCCTGGGTATGCACACACCCATATGCTGAAAGAAGGGTTACTCATTACAACATCAGAATGACTCACTACCTTGTGGCCTCCCTACATCGTGGTTGCTAGGACACCTGTCCTTGTACTGAGAATTTTTGCTCCTTGCTAAGCTGTGGTGGTAGGCCCTACATGATAGTACTTTTGAGAGTTTGAGGCAAATTGTGTGTGTGTGTGTGTGTGTGTGTGTGTGTGTGTGTGTGTGTGTGTGGTGTGTGTGTGTGTGTGTGTGTGTGTGTGTGTGTGTGTGTGTGTGTGTGTGCGCGCGCGCATGTGTGTGCGTGCAAATTGTGTGTGTGTGTGCGCGCGCGTGCGCTTGCGTGACGTGCGCGCGTGCGGTTGCGTGTGCGTGCGTGGGTGCGCGAACGTGGGCACATGTATGTCTGACTGCATGCATGCCTGTGTGCATGCATGCATGCATGCGTGCATACATGTGTCCAAGTCAAAGTCGGTCAAAGTCATTTTTTATCTCTGGATGATTCCTTGAATAAGCTTTGATTTTCTTTTTTGAAGTTGATGGCATGTGTGTGTGCATGTGCGTGTGTGTGCACATATCTTTGAATGTGTGTATGTATGCGTGTGCATCTGTGCACATAATTATGATATTTTATTTTTATTTATTTATTTATTTTTTATAATGAGGATAATGGAATAAGCACTTTGGGTTTTTTTATGTCCAGTCCCTGTGCGTACGCAGTTTTGTAAATCTTGTCATCTGTTCCCACAGCACATGATTGCCTACTCTTATGAAAAGCGGAACAGGATCGTACATGTGTGCAAGATGTTCTGATGCAATTATTATTATTATTATTATTATTATTATTATTATTATTATTATTATTATTATAACAATTATTATTATCATTATCATTGTTATTATTATTATTATTATTATTATTATTACTATTATTACTATTATTATTATTATTATTGACTATCAACTCAGTGGTAAACCAACGGCCATAAGACTGCAAATCTATGCAGGTGCACAGTAAAGTAACAAGCCCTTTTTTTTCTTTACGGATAGCTCCAGTGCATACGGGCATATTTTGAGTGCATACCTTTTATGCACCTCAAGTACTAGATCTTTTGTAGGAAGAGCACTCTCCCTTCTTACAAACCTTACACATAAAGGCAGACTCCCCTGTATGCAGATTAGGTTACTCAACATCCAGGATGTACAGTGGGCTCTTCAAGTCATGGGGTTGCTATGCAACCAGGATGTAGGGAAAGAGCTTAGTGATTCAAGCAAGCCAAGGCAGAGGTTTAGTTCCTTTTCAGACTGCCTGGGTGTGTGTACACCCAGGAGATATGGGAGCGGGTTATGCCTTCACTAACAGTATGGGTGTGTGTACACCCAGGAGATATGGGAGCGGGTTATGCCTTCACTAACGGTATGGGTGTCTGCACACCCAGGAGATATGGGAGCGGGTTATGCCTTCAATAAAAGTATGGGTTGCTGTACACCCAGGAGGTACAGCGCGTCGAGGCCGAGGCGACGTACGGGGAAGGTTAATACTGCTGCTTAGACAAATCCCCTATTAATACTGTTGCTCAGACAAAATCCCCAATTAATATTGCCGCTTAGACAAATCCCCAATTAATACTGCTGCTTCGACAAATCCCCAATTAATACTGCTGCTTAGACAAATCCCCAATTAACCTTTTCGCTGCTGACCTATTTTGCTCAGGCCTATGCTGAAGAAATTTTCAGAAACAGACAAAAATCACGCATATGATTTTCAATTGCTTTTAATTCAGGAAATTCCTAAGATAGCTACATAAAAGTATATACTGAATGAAAGGAAATTGAATGAAGATTGTATTTGTGACAATTTTAAAAATATATAATTAGACAGACACACGTGCGCGCGCGCACAGGCAGGCACGCGCGCGCGCACACACACACACACACCTGCTCTTCACACAAACACACAGCCAGGGAGCCAGGGCAGATGTCAGCAAGAACAATAGCTCATCAACAAAACAAACACACACACACTGATAACTGACAGCTAACGAGTAACCTAGGTGACAAGTGACACACGAGGTCGCAGCCACTTCAAAGTAGATCAAACACATCGGCCACTCACTGAGTGCCTCGCTCGCTCACTGACTAAGCCCTGACCAAAGGTGCAACCATACGATACACACATTTAGTTGTTCTGTTTATGAATAAACAGAGAAAAAAAGCAATATAAATATGTTATAAAAACGAATAAAGCCCTCAAATATACCCAACTGCATCTCGAACAATACGATCTTCATGTTCCGATTCAGACCACGAGTACGCAGAAGTTTCTTCCCGATCAAAACCCGAGCCGTTTGCATCAACTTCGCAAAGTTCGATTTCAACTGAATAAAAAAAAACATAAAACAAACCCTAATCTCCACTATCTTGATCTCTATAAATTTCATCAATAACTTCGGCAACTGTGTAGGTCAGTTGAGAGACAGCCATTGCTTGGAAAACCCAAAAATTGAACTTCGCAGTACCTAGTTTACCTTGCCGATTGAACGTCATAAAATATGCAAATAACTTGAACAAATGGGACTCGTGGGTTGAAGATACATCAAGGGAGCTAAACAAATCATAATAAGAAGGATTTTCAGCAATGCTGAGCGAAACAGAGAGAGCGTTGTTCATGACGAGCGGCGCTCGTCAACACAGCATTGCAGGTGGCGGTTTCTATGACGAGCGCCGCTCGTCAACAGCGCAGTGTAGGGGTTAATACTGCTGCTTAGACAAAATCCCCAATAAATACTGCTGCTTAGACAAAATCCATAATACTGCTGCTTAGGTACATCCCCAATTAATACTGCTGCTTAGACAAATCCCCTATTAATACTGTTGCTCAGACAAAATCCCCAATTAATATTGCCGCTTAGACAAATCCCCAATTAATACTGCTGCTTAGACAAAATCCCCAATTAATATTGCCGCTTAGACAAATCCCCAATTAATACTGCTGCTTAGACAAAATCCCCAATTAATATTGCCGCTTAGACAAATCCCCAATTAATACTGCTGCTTAGACAAAATCCCCAATTAATATTGCCGCTTAGACAAATCCCCAATTAATACTGCTGCTTAGACAAAATCCCCAATAAATATTGCCACTTAGACAAATCCCCAATCAAGACTGCTGCCTAGACAAATCCCCAATCAATACTGGTGCCTAGACAAATCCCCAATCAAGACTGGTGCCTAGACAAATCCCCAATCAAGACTGCTGCCTAGACAAATCCTCAATCAAGACTGGTGCCTAGACAAATCCCCAATCAAGACTGCTGCCTAGACAAATCCTCAATCAAGACTGCTGCCTAGACAAACCATTAGCCAGACACAATGGCCATTTGCCTCATCACACCATCTCCCTTCCTCACACTGATGCCATTCAACAGTGTAAAATAGGTAACTGTGTTTTCTATGTAGACTAGTAACCAAGCTAAGAAATTTTGTTTGCTAATTTGTGGGGGAAGGGGGGGGGTATTTGTCTTTATAACGGAAAACATTTTGATAAAACTCCTAACATTTAGTTTAATGATTCCTGCAAACTTGTTTTGTCCCACATTTTAGTGACATATCTTAACCAGGACAACATCTATGTTTTTAACTCTCCTACTACCGCCGGCGGGTTGACCCGCCCGCTTACTACTTGGTCCGCGAAGCCGCGGGCGGGTGTGCCCGCCGAATACCTGGGAACACCCGGTGTCTCCCTTTGCGCTATTTATACACCATGGTCATACACCCTTTATCCCTTTGAGCATGCGCAGTGGCTCCCAAATAGAGTTAGCTGCCGCCATTTGCAATTTTGTCTTCAGTGGATCGATTTTTGTGCTGTTTTTTGCGATTTTACGGCGATGTCATCGAGTGACGAGTTATGGAGGGAAGCCCATCAAGATGGCGACAGCTACAGCGAACTTTTTGGAGGATTTTCTGTGAATAAAACAGTGGAATCTGAACTTATGTGGACTGAAATGGACTTAGAAGCTGCACAGACGATGCAGGAGTTGCAGAGTGGAATCGAAGTGCTGTGTTTACGGACAGTTCGAGTGATGAAGATGACAATGGCAGTGACATAAATAACGATCTTGCCGAGGGGAACATGTGACTGTTGCTGGTTGAAAATGAAAGAATTATGTGAAAATAGTGGCTCCAGAAACTTAAAAAACGATGCTAGTGACTGGTGAGATGTACAATGTTTTTTTTTCTCGGTTTTTCACTGACGAAGTGCAAAATAAAATTGGAACTAACCATGATCCGATTTCAATGGCTGTTTGTTCGTCAGCCTGTATGCTTGTTTGCGAGTGTGTTTGCATGTTATTCTAGCATTATCTGATCATTTTTATTTATTTTCCATGCATGCATGTTTGATTTTAGTTTACTTCATCATGATGATTCTTTGCCGCTTGAAGTACTCGTATTAAAAAAAAAAAATATTGAGTAACCACCGTCGTCAACAACAACCACAACATCATCACCATCAGCATTCAACAACAACAAGTCACACAAGAGTCAGATGAAGAAATATGTTTCTTTCTTCAAAACTACACAAGCACAGAAAGTTTCATGCAAATGTGTCTGTATTTCGATTTTTTATGATTTTTTAAAGTCAGTAGGTGTGAAACTGATGGGCACTGGTGAAATTACTTGGTATGCAGTGGTGAGTAAGAGAAATGGAACTCGGTAGTAGGAGAGTTAAAGCCAACAGCAGCCAAAAGATATGTATTGATCAGCAAATTTCTGAGAGCTTGTTTCCAGCCAAAACACAGTATGCCCTTAGCAGAAGGAAGGATGGGAATTTTTCACTGCTAATGTAACAGACACGGTAACTGCAGAGCAGAACGATTTTTGGAAGGTCAGCAACACCACTATTTTGCAAACTCACCTCCTGGGACGCTTCTGCTTGTTCTTCCTCCTGCTTTTACGGGTAGGCTTGGGCAGGATGCGCCTCTGTTGCACACAAACAAATGTACACATGAAGCAAGGAAGAACAATAGTACAGAATCATTTTTTTTAAGATTATTTGACCCACAGTTAGTGCACACAACTTTTCAATGCTGATTTGAACAAAATGAAACAACAGAGCATCTAACTATATTTTTTTTGGTCTTTGGACAAACAAAATATGAAGGCGACTCTGCCATTTCCACAGAATACAAGCTTGCATCAGCAAAATTTCTACCTATAATTTTAAGTAGGTATGCCTTAGTTCTCCTCTGCCCACAGAATGAATCCTGAACCTGTGTGATTTTAACCCTTTGCTGGGCACAGCAAAATCATTTGTTCACTTTCTGCTGGGCAGGGAAAATGGAGGTGGATGGCCTGCGAGTAGGTGTGTGTATTTAACATGCTATAACTCTACAAATGGTTCAATGGATTTTGATGAAATAAAAACAGCAAGATGCAAAAATCAAGAAACTGCTACTTCCCATTTTGTGTTTTTCTTTTAGAAATATAATGCATAAACACACAAAGTTATTGATCTGTTTGTGTGTGTCAATTAGTGATGCAATACACTCTGGAATGCATGCATGGATTTTCATTAACAAATAAATAAATAAAACACTAAGAAACAATTACAGATAAGGTATTTTCAAACTACTGATGGTTTTTTAAGGGTTTTTTGATGATTGATACACAAACACACAAAACATTCTGATTATCGCCATTTTGTTTGCCAAAGATTGTGATAAAGGTAACTTTACAGTTTGAGCTGCTACTCAAAGTCCCAAATAGCAACCAATTCATAAAATATACCAAGTTATGAACCATTGCCAAAGTCGAAATCCGCGATAATTTCCCAAACTCTATATGTAGATTTCAAAATAAGAAATTAGCCTTGTTAGATTTGACGATCGATTTGTATTTTAAACTTCGTCATCATCAAAGTCTTCTCTCTCACTTTAATCAACAAAGTCAGAAGTGCACACACTACAAGGATCACTTTTATCAATACTTGAGCCTGGATACACATCGTCATACTGGCATGAGAGCCATAAGAACAAGTATACATGTAGGACTGGAAGACAGCGTCCACTTGGGGAAAAACTGCAGTTTTTTTCCCTCCAAAACATGTCACAAACTCACTCCAATACCCACCATTTGCAATATACATGTGCAAGTCTCATTGCTTCTATTTCCAAAAGATATGAAGTGAGACTGGCGGATATTTTATGAACGCTCTGAAAGAACAGTCATGTTGCCAAGCATTTTTGGCCATTGTGACAGCAAAGGGTTTTTGTTTTTTTGTTGTTGTTTTTTTACTGCAGCGGTTTGCCACCAATATAATCCATCCAGCTGGCAAATCTATAAATTAAAAAAAGAAACAACCCCCCCAAAGTGTGCTCAAAACGGACTGACCTGGGCAATGAAGACCACATGCTTGCCAGAGAATTTCTTCTCCAGTTCCCGAACAAGACGAGTCTGGATCTTCTGGTAAGCCCTCAGCTGAGGAACAGGCACGAAGATGATGATTGCCTTCTTGCCTTGGACATCAATCTCCTGCAACACACACACACACACATACACTCTATTAGTCTCTTTACTGATACTGGTTTGCATCCTCACTTCTCTCATGCATAACAAAAAAAGCAAAAAACTGCTTTGCCAGAGAAAGATCAACTTATTGATGACTCACTGACTTAACTGTCTTGACACTGATACAACAGCCGACAGTAATGGCGGCTGCTGCTAGATTTGAAATGACCACAGCCGACAGTCGGGTCCTGACCACGTGGGCAGTACTTTTCTATCACACACACATCACTTGGTTTTCGCACAATGTGTCTGAAACTTGGTGGGGCGATGCAGGGAGTGTTTCAGAGGGTGCCAGTAATAAATTTAGACCACTAACATGCAAGTAGTAGGGAGGGAAGGAAGAAAGCATAGCCAGAGACAGGAATGCCTTTCATTCATAGCAGCATGGCAACAAACAAAAAATGGCATCTTCTTTGGTAGCAAACGATTCATCTCAATAATGAATTGAATGTTATTGTACTGAAAATACAAACTTTGAACAATTAATGTTTAGTGAGTCAGTGCCTGGTAGCACTGAATTTATGGCAGCTGTTCAGTGCTGGCGGCTGAATTAACACTGACCAGTATTGTTTTCAAGCAGGGTGGGAACAACCCTTGATACTGATATTGTAAAACTAAACTAAGTGTGTAAAGCTATAAATCACTGGAAAGCTTTGATGGGAAGCTTTTATGCAAGTGTAATTTTTCAGCAGCATGTACCGTTTATTATGTAAAAAAAAAAAATTTTTAATAAAAAGGTAAAGGTGTCCCATAACCTAGGTGGTTGTAGGGGAGCAAGGCATCAGAGACCTCAGCTTCTCTAGGGGCCAGCATATTGAGGGCAGCGCCCATCTCTTCTCCCTCGCTGCTTTACCTTCCCTGACCCTAAAGAGGGCAGGTACCCATTTACAGCTGGGTGAACTGGGGGGGACTGTACTGAGGCCAAGGCAGCAGGATAGCTAAGTGGTCAGAGCGCTCACTTCCCCCCAGTAAAGTTAAGCAGCGTTGGCTGTGGTTACCAGTTGGATGGGTGACCGTTTGCGTGCCTTGGCTTCAGTATATAGAAAAAATCATTAAAAATTTAAAAATCGCATGCGCGTTACCAATCATTGCTGCACCACCAGGGCCCCAGATTGATTTTAACAGTATTCCATAATTTTCTAGGAAATCAGACTTTTTTAACGTAAATACCGAAGTTTATTATTTTCAAAACTTTTCCCACTTTTCAACACCACCTGCGATAAGTTTCACTGGCTAGTGGCCCAATGCAAGAGACGCAGCACAGGTTTTACACCTTACTCAGCTAAACAAACGCCGATTTTGCTGTTGTGCATCTATTTCTGCAACTGTAAATACTCTAGCCCCATCCTGGCCTGTTAGCATCATTTTGAGTTTACTCCATGTCTTTTCTTCTTTATTTTTGAGGGCTTTTTGTCTGGGATTTTCCCCCATCTTTTTTTGCTTGTGAGTGTGTGCATCTTTTAGAGATTTAATAAAGGGCAGTTGCAATGACGCACTGTTCGTTCAAATACGTGCTGTCCATGGCTTTGCGTCCATTAGCCTAGGGCCCACTGGTCAGATTATTTTGCAGCAAAGTTGAAAAAAAAATGCAGAATCCTGCAAAAGCCCACCCTAGAATCAACACTGAATAGGTCAATTCTGGTACTGCGTTCAATGATTGTGTTCCCACACACACACGCGTGTTCGGCAACACTACCAGACCTTCATCAGACAGACACAGCTTGCAAACGATTCCCGTTTAGCTCCTGCGCTTTAACAGTAGGCTAGGCCTACGCTACAGCTGGTGCACAAATATTTTTGCTCCCGCAATTTTTTTCCCGCCGACTGAATTTTTTTCCCCGCAGAAGCAGATTCCAAAAACACGGAAATTTGTGTTTCCGCGGACAATTCCCACCCCTGAATCATATCTGTATGACTTGCATACTTTAAACTTGGCACAGATTGCCATATGAATGTACTTAGAATGTGTACCAAGCTTCATGCAGATGTCTGTAGTTGTTCCTGAGAAACAAAAAGTAGCAAAACATGATGCAGTGGTCCACCTTAGTTTTAAATAGGCACCTGGTGGAGTATGGCTGAGGCACAGAACTAAATGAGCGGTAGAGACCAGGACTGTCGAGGAAGATGGGGGGAAAAAAAAAAGAGAAGACACAGGCAGACGAACAGAACACAGGATTGCTCATGATCTGTTTACCTTGGCACCAGTGATGTACAGCTCATGAAGAAATGCCTTCAGGTCACTGTTCATCTGCAGCTCCAAAAGAGCCTGCAAACAAAAGCAAAAAACATAATAAGCATGTAACATGAAGCAAATCAATTTACTATTACCATGAACAAACTGTTCACCAATGACCAAATTACACCAAACATGATAGCTTGTCAGTTTTGCCACGTCAACGGTTTACCATTTTTTCCCCCATTTGTTACCGCGATAGACTGATCTGGCTTCAAATGAAAAATCCCAGAATCCCAGATAGTTTGCAGCATTCTTTGAAACATTCAAAATAAGCTGTATTTTTTGGCTAATGTGTAATTTGTAGCTCTCATTGTTCCACATAACTGTGATGTTCAGAATACTAATTAGTGTATTTCATTGACATCCAGAACAGAATGTCTTAAACAGTCATCATTTTCAAGATGAGTATGATCACTGCTGATCATGTACTATTATTTACACCAAGCTGATATTTCTGATAGGCTAACTGACTGAAGGACATCACAACAAACAATCTTTTCTTCCTCTACCATTAGTCAACAAATCATACCTGAGAAATCGATGATTCAAATTCATCTGCCTTTTCGCCCTGTGGCTTGATAATTTTCGCACTTGCCGAGTACATCTGAAACAAATGATCAATCACTTTAAATGAAATCATGACAAACCATCCAAATAAACTACTTAACATCTCTTGTCACAGGTGTCATTTTTCCTGAAGTTGTTTGTCTTAAATTTTAGTTTTTACCTCTATTTATTTTGAGTTTAAGCTTACTTTGTGTTTGTCTTTTTATGTCACTTAAAGTGATCAGACATACAAGTGAAGACACCCACAGCTCATAATAATAATAATACATGGAATGTAAACAGTGCTGTATCTTGTAAAAAAACAAAAAACAAATCAAAGTGCTTGCATTTGACCTATGGGCTATACAACACACAAGCAATCAATAACAATTCAGTGTTTTGCGCATTTTAGGTTTTCTTTTTTTAAAGGCTATCGAATGTGGTTTTTTTCATTGCAGTTTAGAGGTGCTTCCAGAGTCAGTGAATGAGTGATGATGATGCAAATTTATAAAATTGCATGATTAAAACACTGACCAGTATTTCACCTAACTTGCATCATCTGCTCCTGGTTTTGCGGAGGAACACTGTGACCTGGTGGTTCTAAATTAATAGACCACAAATGGTAGAGATGAATATAAAATTTCTCCTGCAAAATAGTCGGTTATGATGAATTGACATGAATTCAGAGCACAGATTTATTCAGTTTTTAAAAAATATGTAAGCTGAACATCTTCCTAAATAAGTTTATTGTGTCACAGACACATTTTGATTTAAAGTTATGATGATGCCTTGTTTCTGACATAGCAAAGCAACAACAATGCAAATTAGGTGACATGCTTAGGGCTTGGGCATTGTGAGTAATATTTTACAAGTACAACTTTCTGATGTGACACAAACTTCACCAAAAAGTTTGTGCATGTGATTGTATCATGAAAATGTTGGTTTTCTGCTAATCCTTGTTGGATTCGTATCAATAGGTGACTGACCCCGTCCATTCGGCCACACTGCAAGGCCAAGTACCACACAGCAGCAGGTGGGCCAGCCAACACTACCTACTATTTCTGTTTCAGCAACCCACACTTTCCAATTTCATTTGTTCTTATGAAACCTACAAGGATATTTACATCTGAACGTTAAATGTGTGTTCATCTGTGAAAAGCTGGTGTGAGGAACAATGCTGTAACTAGCATGGCATAAGTATTAAAAGATACATTTCATGTGAATCAGCATCTGTCGTCTGCTGCATGTGTAGCTGACCAGATTATAAAAATAAAGATGACAGTGGGTGATTGAAACAGGAACGCACCAGACAGTTCTAACCCATTATATTTTATAGTATACAATTATTTTCTCAGGACAATTAAGACAGAAAAATGTGTAAAATGTGCTACGATATTCTTCTATCCTGTGTTTCATATTTTATTCATACGATGAAGAACAGAAGAAAAAAACTCAGGAAAAAAGCACATTGCCATAACAGTTAATGGGTTATGTCATTGACTGATTGAGTCTTAAACTGAATTTCGAGATTTGATTCTTTGTATGTGTAGAATGTGATAACATGTGCTTATGGTTACATTGAATTGTTACTGCCTTAATTAAATCTTTAGAGCGTTTAAGAGTGTAAGTAGTTTTGTCCGGGGGAAAGGGGACAAATATGTAGGGAGTCACCAGCAAAACCCTTGTGACCAAAGCACCTCTTTTGAAGTGTAACAAAAGAAAATAGTGCCCTTTTTTTTTATTTGTTATAAGTCAACAACAACAAAAAAACCCAGGAATGTTAGCATTTTGTAGTTTTTGTTGATACTGAGTGTGAGTGGTTTTTAAGTATTTTTAGTTTGTATTAAAATTTAGAATTGTTTAGAAAATGTTAATAGTAAAGGAAGGTGTAGGGATACAGAGATTTTTACTGGGTCACTTCCTATGGGAAATCTTGAGACAGCTAGCAGTCCTAGGCTTAGGCCTAGTTGATTGAGAGAGAGAGAGAGAGAGAGAGAGGAGAGACTTTAGTTTAGAGGTAGGTAATGCCACTCACCTAATTGTTAGGCCCAACGGGTTTTTTATATGTACACAAGATGTTCTGTGTGCATTCGCACACGGGGCCTCGGTTTATAATTATAGTCTCATCTGAATGACTTTGACATTCAGTTCGATTTTTTCGTCAAAGAAGAAAGGGCGAGCCTGGGTACGAACCCAGAAACTCACGGTTTACATATTGGCAGGCAAACGTCTTAACCATCCTGCCACCGTCCTTCTTGAGAGAGAGAGCCATCGTGTGCAGGTAGGAGCGGATGACAAAATTATAAAAACCAGCATGCACACAGGTGTCGTGTTTAGACACCATCCCTGATGAAAAATCGGGGGGTTGGAGTCTCAGGGAAAGGAATGGAGGGAACTGGTTGTCAAATCTTCACAAGTTCATGGGTGCCCCCACGGTCGCCAGGCTAAGGGATAGATAGGTCTAACTCTATTGATTTTGCTAAATATCCTGAGTAGAGTGTTAAGATTTACACTTAAAATGGCTGTACTGTACACTGCTAAATTTCTGCTGCATACACTGATCTACAGTAACTTGAGTAAGTCATCTTTTGCTCATCCGCAAAGCGGAAGGTGTAATAGCAACGTTTGTTTTACCACAAAAAAGATCGATTATGTAATCAAACTGTTTATCTTTGTTTAGAAATGTAATTCCAAGACTTCTACTCCCATAAAGAGTATAAATTCCAGACTAGAGGGCCAGAACAGCTTGCAAAGCAGTGATAAAGGGGAAACACCGCACAAACTCGGTCGCACGTGCACTTACTCATTTTCGAAAGTTCTACTAGAAACTTATTCCCCCGACTCAAATTTAAACCACTAAAAATTTGATAGTCAAGGACACCCACCAGACCATAAAACAAGTGAGAATAAAAATCTTAACCTATAACTTTTAGCCAGAGCCCCTTTTTTGACGAATTATTTCTGGACAAGGCCTAGCCTACATAGTAGCAGTGAGGTTGTCTGTGCCGATCTTTCAAGAAGCCATCCTTCGCGATATCCATAATAATTTCACAGAGTAACACACATCGACACTTCAAACGAGCGATTTACGTAAGTAATATGCATTCTGCGTTGGAACAGCATTGTTTATGCACACAAAGTATACTTACATTGCTCGTTTTTTGTCTCACAACTGCATGTGTCTATAACACAGGTGCCTTACGTTTACTAAATCGACACCGGAAAGGCCGAAACGATTAAGTTCCGGTAGAAGTCCGATCTTGCTATCTGCACAGCAGACGTTCATTTTTAGTAGCCTATATTGTGAGCATTCCATGTCAAGCGAAAACAAAAAACAAAAGAAAACATTATCTTATGGGTACCTGCCCTCTATAGGGCCAGGGAAGGTAAAGCAGCGAAGAAGAGGAGATGGGCGCCTCCCTCAATATACTGGCCCCTAGACAAGCTGAGGGCTCTGATGCCTGGCTCCCCTACGTCCACATAATTTTTATAGGTTATTTATTAAATTTTATTTATTTATTTATTCTTTTATATCGAGGATAATGGAATAAGCACTCTTGTGCTTTTTTACATCCAGTCCCCGTGTGTATGCACTTTTGTAAATGTCATCTGTTCCCACCGGCACACGATGGCCTACTCTTACAAAAAGCGGAACAGGATTTAACGCGTGCGCAAGATGTTCTGCGTGCGTTCGCACACGGGGCCTCGGCTTAAAGTCTCATCCGAGGGACTTTTGGGGAGAGTTGGAGTCAGCACTGATGTTAACTCCAGGAGAAAAATCTCCTCGTCCGGACTCGAACCCGGGTCGTCAAATTGCCAGCGCAATGTTCTGACCACTAGGGGACACCTTGACATGTGTATAATATATATATATAGAAGAGAGAAGAGAGAGAGAGAGAGAGAGAGAGAGAGAGAGAGAGAGAGAGAGAGAGAGAGAGAGAGAGAGAGAGAGAGAGAGAGAGAGAGAGAGAGAGAGAAGAAGAGAGAATATAGATATAGATATAGATATAGATATATATATTTCACTTGATAAAAATCCACAGTTCTGCTGGTAAAAATCACG
>CM060322.1:35899664-35917164 GCA_030674155.1 Stramonita haemastoma
CGCCATTGTATGTCTGAAGAGTTGTCAGCGCCATTGTATGTCTGAAGAGTAGTCAGCGCCATTGTGTGTCTGAAGATTAGTCAACACTATAAGGCATTGTATGTCTGAAGATTAGTCAGCGCCGTTGTGTGTCTGAAGATTAGTCAGCACTACAAGGCATTGTATGTTTGAAGATTAAGAGATTTACAAGGGAATTTTTCATGCTTTTACCCACAAGTTTGTAGTGCTGCTGATTGTTGTATATGCTGAAAGTAACAATGAAAGAGGTGGAACATTTGAAAATTAAAGTTTTAATGGACTAATCTGATTACTGTACACCTGATTTACCAACAACAGACAAAACATCTTCGCGGACTTTTTAAAAACTTTCTGTATTCCATTTTGCCGTTACAAAAATAACATGTATGATAAACAAAATTATCAATAACACTAAACACTAATCATGTACAGCCACTTGTTCGTGGATGCACATAACCACTGTATATAACGTAAATATTATATGACTTGCAAATACTCGCATGCATACACCTTTACAGATTTTAATTACTGAAGATTCATCACAAAAAATGTTTGTGCCGATAAACATTCTGAAGAACAACCATCAATACAATCACAAACAAAACGGATTTTACAAAATCCAATACGGTACTAGAACAGTTTAAACAGGATGCAGTTTGCTCCAGTTGACCTTCAAAGAGCCACACGGGAACTTTCCAAACAAGTGTCTGATATCTTAATCAGTGCCACAGAGTTTGCGTTGAAGACCTTTGAAAAGAATGAAAGGCAGTTTAAAAAAATAGTTGACTCAGAATGTACTAGGATAAAAAGAGAAGTAAAATCCTTCATTGTTGCCCGAAACAGAACTTCACACCAACCTGACCTCCAACACAATACTTCTAAAAAAAAATTTTTTTTAAAGCAGTAATTATGATTTGTGATAATATCAGGGAGCGGGAAAGCTCAGTGATCAGAGCGCTTGATTTCTTAAAGTCAAAGTTAAGCAGCATTAAGCGTGGTTACCAGTTGGATGGGTGACCGTTTGTGCGCCTTGGCTTCAGTACAGTCCCTCAGTTCACCCAGCTGTAAATGGGTACCTGCCCTCTTTAAGATCAGGGAAGGTAAAGCAGCAAGGGAGAGGAGATGGGCGCCGCCCTCAATATACTGGCCTCTAGAGAAGCTGAGGTCTCTGATGCCTCACTCCCCTTCGACCACGTAGGTTATGGGATACCTTTACCTTTTTACCACTAATAACAGAAAAATTCAGCAGAAAATATTGAAAAATACACGAGTTTCACATTTGTGTGATATGAGAGAAGATGTGTGTATGCTGTGCACATTTTTTTGTAATTAAAAGAAAGCAAAGGCGACGGGTTAAAGCATTTTGATCACATCAGTAGCTGTAAGGGGATTAATTTTTTTTTTATTGGAAAAGTACCAGAAATAAATCCAGACCAAAAAAGTAAGTATAAAGCATGTTTGATGAGTTGACATTAACTAATCCTTCATTGTTAGATATAAACAAATTACGACGGAGGAAATAACCAGAACAAAAAAAAGGATGAAAAATATCAACTCACCGGGACAGAAGGAATAATAAAGAAAATGGATCAATTACTTTCTCCAAACCCAACAGAGACAATGCAGCGTATTGTTCAATCCCTACTGACTCTTAAAGTCATCAGCCAGATTATACCGTTAGGATTGCATTTAATAGAATTGAAATCAATCTCGTGTAGTATAGATTAGTATTAGATTATTTGAATCAGAATGATAAAATTGCGCAGAATGATAAAATGACTGCTCGTGATCAGTCGATCATATTTAATTAAAGGAAGTCTTTGTTCAGATGGATTCAAAAAGTACCTCGGATGTAGGTTCCTTAAATTTAGTCATGCAGTTTATAGAAAGCTAGAGGATTTATATAGAACATTTCAGGTTTTTCAGGAAAAAAGTCAACAAAACAAAAATTGTCCCATTTTGCTACAAAAGAATGTACACCAGACCTGTATCTGATTAACTGTGATGACAAAAACCGTAAGAATACCTTTTTTGTAAAATTTGCGTCAAGTTAACATCATTTGATGATAGAGAAAGGCAGACGCCAAAACATCCAGACAGGCCAGAACATGCCAAAAGTGCACCAAACTAGAAGACAATTGTCACTTCCTTGATAATTGTGCCTTAAATAAGGAGCAGAAACCATTTTTTTTATTTTATCAAAGAAGCCAGAGACCAAGAGTGGACATAGGCCTACTGTGTAGACAAAGGACTAATTAAGCAATGTCATTACAATCAAAACCTATCCAACAAACTTTTATTTTCGTTCCTCTGCTAGAGCTCCAAGGTTCACCAATGGTGAGATTTTGCGTACGCGACCGTTTTTCCCGTCATGGAGGTAGCTGCTTTTCGCCTTTGGGGATGTATGCTGGGTATGTTCATGTTTTCGTAACCCACCAAACGTTGATATGAATTACGGGATTTTAACGTGCATATTCAATCTTCTGCGCGTGTATATAGACAAAGGGAATTAAAGCACTGGCAGGTCTGCACTTAAAGTTGACCTGGGTGATTGTAAACATCCACACCCTGAATTCACCAGACGCCACCGAGATGCGAACCCACGACTTCACAAACCATCGTGTATGCATTGAAGTCGAGCAATCTGAACCATTCGGCTCCAGCGTCCCTCAAAACAAATATCGTAAGATCTGTGTGTGACTGTTCTGAGAAAAGAGTTAAAGGAAACACAGACTACTTCGTGCTTTCATTGTGCATGTCAGTCATGATGATTTGATAAATTAATGAGTATAAAATGAGGTTTCTCATGTTGTGTCAAGTAAGTCTACATGACTTACGGTAATTTTGAATCTGAATATCTCTCTCTCTCTCTCTCTCTCTCTCTCTTCTCTCTCTCTCCTCTCTCTCTCTCTCTCTCTCTCTCTCTCTCTCTCTCCTCTCTCCATTCATTATGGAATACCACAGGGATCCATATTGGGACCAATTCTCTTTTCATTATACATAAATGACCTCCCTTTACATATCCATTCCAAATGTGAACAATTTGCTGATGACACAACCATACATACGAGCCATAACAACATTGACTATCTTGCAACCATATTACAAAAAAGCACTGACGAACTTGTCAAATGGACAGAACAAAACCACATGTCTATTCATCCCCAAAAAACAAAATGCATGCTTATCACCACCAGACAAAAGCGACAGAATTTATCACATAAACTGTTTAAAATCTACATAAAAAATGAAGCAATTGAACAAACCTCTCACCACAAAGTACTAGGAGTAACAATTGATGAAAATCTCAGCTGGTTCTACCACATATCTCATCTATGCAAATACTTGTCCCAAAAAGTTTACCAGTTGACTAAAACTAAACACTTTCTTGACTTCAACTCAAGGAAACTGTTCTTTCAAGCTTATATACAATCCTCAATAGACTATGCAGCAACCCTGTGGGATTCTGCCAGTGCAAATACCATGAAACCGTTACTTAGCCTGTATAAACGTGGTCTTAAACTGGTCCTATTGAAGAAAACAACCTTGCAAGAAGTGGACTATAATCAGTTGAATATTCTTCCCCTACACCAAAGACTAAAATATATCAAAGGCATCATGATGTTTAAGATAATGACAGGAAATGTCCCCACACTCTTAAAAGATAATTTCCCAATAAATCATTCCAGAAATATGGAAAAGCCAAGAGTCCCAATCCCAAGAATTGACTTGTTTAAATCTAGTTTACTACACTCAGGTCCTACCCTGTGGAACTCCCTTCCTGATTCAATTAAACAGCACCAATCATTAACAACCTTCAAAAATCACCTCCTAAACCACTTAAAACATCAAAAATAACAAACCACACTCCCCCCTCTCCCCCTCTCTGTGTGTGTTGTGTTGTGTGTGTGTGTGTGTGTGTGTGTGTGTGTGTGTGTGTGTGTGTGTGTGTGTGTGTGTGTGTGTGTGTGTGTGTGGTGTGCGTGTGTGTGTGTGTGTGGCGCGCGCGCGTTTAAATGTTTCACATGTGTCTTACCATTGTATCATTGTAGCTGATTTTTAAGACTGATTTTCACTATCCCACTTGTTATATAATAAAGATATCTAGCATCCTTATCAGTAGCCTACACTTACAATCTCTCTCTCTCTCTCTCTCTCTCTCTCTCTCTCTCCTCTCTCTCTCTCTCTCTCTCTCTCTCTCTCTCTCTCTTCCTCTCTCTCTCTCTCTCTCCCCCCCCGAATATCTCACCTATTACCATCCATTTTTAGTCATATCTTGTACTCCCTTTTTGATAATCACGTGTGACGAATGTAATTGATTTTATGTAAAATTTTAACTAATGATCGTTAAAAAAACAACCCAAAAAAACCTGAATAACTTTGTCCATTACCACATATATAATTAGAAACATAAATTTTATGATGTAATCATAAGATTGATATGATATTAGGGTATATATATCCCAAAGTATGTGCCTTACAGCGGATAGAGTATTCGTGTATCCTTTATGATTTTACTCAGAATTCAAGGCATATATTTTCCTTAGAATGAAGTTTATTGATGAAATGTGTCAGAACCGGTGAAAATGTGTGTGTGTGTGTGTTGTGTGTGTGTGTGTGTGGTGTGTGTGTGTGTGTGTGTGTGTGTGTGTGTGTGTGTGTGTGTGTGTGTGTGTGTGTGTGTGTGTGTTGTGTGTGTGTTGTGTGTGAGTGTGCGTGCGTGTGTGTGTGTGTGAGAGTGTATGTATGTGTGTATGTGTGCGAGCGTGCGTGTGTGTATGTGTGTGTGTGAGTGTGTGTGTGTGTATGTGTGTGTGTGTGTGAGTGTGTGTGTATGTGTGTGTTTTGTGTGTGCATGTGTGTGTGAGTGTGTGTGTGTATATGTGTGTTTGTGTGTATGTGTGTGAGTATATGTTTGTGTGTATATGTGTGTGTGAGAGTGTGTTTGTGTGTCTGTGTGTGTGTGTGAGTGTGTGTGTGAGTGTGTGAGTGTGAGTGTATGTTTGTGTGTGTATGTGTGTGTGAGAGTGTGTTTGTGTGTCTGTGTGTGTGTGTCTGTGTGTGTGTGTCTGTGTGTGTGTCTGTGCGTGAGTGAGTGTGAGTGTGTGTAAAACATTATCCGATTGAAAAAAATGATATGCCTATTTTTTTGAAACATCTAGGATGTTTTATGGGTTTTTTTCTTTTTTTTTTAATTATAATTTTATTGGTAGTATGTCTCCCCCCCCCCCCTCCAATAAGGATGCTAGTTTTTTTTTTTAAATTCCCCTTTTATCCAAATGTATGATTTATATTACATGTACAATTTTTGATCGATAGTGGTGGATTGATGTTTTCGGTTGTTTATTTCATTTTGTTCTCTTGTTTGCTCCTTATCTACTAACGCTTTTCTTTTTTTCCATAATCAAAACTTTTTATTGTGACTTCTGATTTTTGTCTTCTGAAAGAGTGCATTTTATTACCTTATCATATATAGTGTCCTTTATTCTTGTGTGTTGTTTGGTACTGCGTAAAGTCTTATTGTTTAGTATATTTTCAACTTGATGTATCCCTGAAAAGGGCGGGGACTGGATGTAAAAAAGCACACGAGTGCTTATCTATTATCCTCGAATAAAAGACTTTGCCTTGCCTTCTCTCTCTCTCTTCTCTCCTCTCTCTCTCTCTCTCTTCTCTCTCTCCTCTCTCTCTCTCTCTCTCTCTCTCTCTCTCTCTCTCACACACACACACACACACACACACACACACACACACACACACACACACACACACACACACACACACACACACACACACACACACACTCACTCACTCACTCACTCACTCACTCACTCATGCACACACACACATTAGGAAAACGAATCTCAGTAAGATTATATCAACTTAGAAAAATCAAGAATTTCCTAAACCTACAGTCACGAAAACTATTCTTTCACGCCCATATTCTATCTCTTATAAATTATGTCTCTACCTTATGGGATAGTGCAAGTGAAACAAACCTAAAGCATATAAACCGCCTGCACAAAAGAGCTGTGAAACTTATCCGTTTGAATCCTAATACACTGACCACCACCAACTACAAAGAACTAGATATTCTTCCACTCAAAGACAGACTGCAGTTCAACAAATATATATGTATGTACAATATATTAAATGGGAAAGCCCCAAAGAAAATCGTGGAAAAATTTGCTGTCAATAAAAACAGGCCTACCCATAGACTGTTTCTTCCCAGGCCCCATAATAATCTCTATAAATCAAGCCTTGCATATTCAGGAAGAACATTGTGGAATAAATTGCCTCCCTTTCTAAAATTAGTTCCTTCAAAACAAATATCTAAGAAACTTTTGAAGAAACATCTGATGGACAAATTATAAGTCCGCCCTTATGTTCGACACATTTGGCCGCTTTGTTGTTATTCATACCCATGTTATTTTTGTATTTCCATTATTTTGTCTGTATGACTTGAGTTTATGTTACTGTCTTCAGTGTTATCTTGTAAGATTATGTTTGGATGAAAATCCTCATTTATTTTAGTTTTCAACCACGGTTGATATTTGTCTTTGATTGTTTTAGAAGTCAATTTTCTTGATTTTTTTGTGAGGGCAGGATGAAAAAAAGTTGTGTAAACTTAATCTTTTACCCTCAATAAAGATCATTTTGACTTGACTTGACTTGACTTGACACACACACTCGCAAAGCATGAACTACAGGCACTTGACTACAGCATCATTCCTGCAGGCGACTCTGTGTAAGTGGACGTTGTAAGTTGTTGAAGGAAGATGCCCGTTTGGTCAGAGGGAATGAAGTGCCAAGTTAGTTCACTGGGCCTTTTCCATTGTCTGGGCTTTTTGGATTGCCTTGGCTAAACTGCTGAACGCCTGAAAACACACACACGAGCGCGCGAGCACACACCCCCCACACACACACACACACACACACACACATACACACACACACACACACACACACACACACCACACACACACACACACACACACACACACACGTGTAAAGTTGTTTTGTTTTTTTTGTAACTGAACAGTTACTTTTGGAATGCGGCTGCCTTAACCATTTTAATGGTGGTTAAAAACGGTCGCATAATCATTGGTGAACGGCTGAGTTCTAACTCAGAAACGAAAAAAAACAAAATGGAAAGTGAAGCAAAACGCAAATAAGGGACTACACCCCCCCCCCCCCCCCCCCCCCCATCCCTTTCCGACCATTTTTTCGTTGATGTCGCTTAATCCCTGAAGGTGCCCCCCACAACAATCACTGCTCTGACCTTCTCACATTCCTCCGCAGTCACCAAGGCCACGCTGACCCGGATGTAGGCGCCCTTCTCCCCGCCGGGGGTAAAAGCCCGGCCTGGCTGCATCAGAACGCCATCTTTGCGAAGGAGGTCGGTGACAGTTTGCGAGCGGGTGACCCCCAGAACTTTGAGCCAAAGGAACATGCCCCCTGTGGGTGCAGTCCATTCTGCCAGTCCTGACACACACACAAGATGATCAAGGTAAGGTTTTTAACGCCTTTTGGGGGTATGGAGGATTACAAACATACTGGGGTGGAATGGACTAAAAGCAGATTTAATCATGTTAAAGATGTTTCTGTTTTCATATGCAGGGAAAACCCTCATTTGTGCCAAATCTGCCAACGAACTGCAGAATGCAGTAGATGCTTAGTCTGTTTACTGTGGAACATGCAGTTTGTGGATAAATTGAAATAAAACAAAGGTTCTTGTTTTCTCAAAAAGAAAAAAGAAAAGAAATATTCCCAAAATTAAGTGCAAAGAACAAGACCTTGAAGTCGTTTATAGTTTCCAGTATTTAGGAATTTCTGTCAACTACAATAACAAGTTCAACAGCGCATTGAAACAGCTATATAACAAAGTCTTAAGAGAAATGTGTGGACTTTCATAAAGATATAAACAACTAACGTTGCTTTAAGACATAAAGATAGACTTGTTTGACAGAACGATTACTCCTGTAGCATTACATGGATGTGAAGTATGGCGCCCATCAATGATGACGTTAGCGTCAAGACTTCAATCACGATAATTATTACCAAATCATTTTAAACTTGAAAAAAACAGCCCCAACCTCAGTTAACAATAATGGCAGACAGACAAACAGATACAATCTCAATTAAATTTCAGTTCTTTTATGCTGAGGACAACAAATGTGCTTTTTTTTTTACATTCAGTCCCCGTGTGCATGTGATTTTGCACATTTTGTACATCCGCTCTCACTGACACCCAACGGTCGTTCCCTTCCTAAAGACGGAAACGGGTTATATGCACATAGAAATAGATTAGATATGATAGATAGATTATGATAGATAGATAGATAGATATGATAGATAATAATAGATAGATCGATAGATAAGACAACAGACAGACAGACAGACAGATAGAGAGATAGAGAGATAGACAAGACAGACAGACAGACAAGACAGACAGACAGACAGACAGACAGACAGACAGACAGGCTGATTGATTGATGATTGATTGATTGATTGATGATTGATTGATTGATTGATTGATTTGATTGATTGATAGTCAACATACAAACACAGATAGATCGATAGATAGACAGACACACAGACAGACAGAAAGACAGACAAACGACAAGACGTAGATAGATAGATAGATAGATAGATAGATAGATAGATAGATAGATAGATAGATAGATAGATAGATAGATAGATAGATAATAGATAGATAGATAGATAGACAACAGACAAGACATAGACAGACAGACAGAAGACAAACAGACAGACAGAAGACAGACAGACAGACTGATAGATAGACAGACAGACAGACAGACAGACAGACAGAAGAAGATAGACAGATAGATAGATAGATAGATAGATAGATAGATAGATAGATAGATAGATAGATAGATAGATAGATAGATAGATAGATAGATAGATAAACAGACAATCAACAAACATACAGACACAGACAAAAAGATAGTCAACAGACAGACAAGACAGATAGATAGACCAACAGCCAGCCAGCCAGACAGACAGACAGTCAGAGAGACAGAGGGACTGCAAAGCCTCACCAGTTAAATGTCTCTCTGCACACCTCAGCGCCACTTCAGCCTTCTTTTGGTAATACTCCGTGGTACGGTGGGCGTGACGTAGAAACCCCTCGTGACCCCAATGATGTAATAGTTGTGATAACATCACCTGCACGCATGGTGTCATTAGTTCCCGTTAATTAAACATACACAAACAACACAAACACAACACGCACGTACCATACGCAAGCAAGCGCGCGCGCACGCACGCACGCACGCACCACACACACACACACACACACACACACACACACACACACACACACACACACACACACACACACACACACAGGGACGGGATAGCCTAGTGGTCAGAACACTGCGCTCGCAATTTGACGACCAGGGTTCGAATCCCGTTTGAGGGGATTTTTCCACTAGAGTTAACATCAGTGCTGACTCCACTCTCCCCAAAAGTCCTTCGGATGAGACTATTAACCGAGATCTCGTGTGCGAACGCACGCAGAACATCTTGCGCACACGTTAAAACCAGTTCCGCTATTCGGAAGAATAGGCCATTGGGTGCCGGTGGGAACGGATGACAAAATTTACAAATCTGCATACACGCTGGGACTGGATGTAAAAAAGCACATGAGAGCTTTATCCTCGAAATAAGGATACAAATAAATAAATAAATACCTACACTAAGCAACTGAAAGTAGTTAATGGAACTGTCTGTCTCTCTTTCTGTCTGTTTAACTTTCTTCCTTTCTGCATGTATGTATTTTTGTCTGTCTGTCTTTCTTTATTTCTTTCTGTCTGCCTGTCTTTCTTTCTCTCTGTCTGTCTGTCCGTCTTTATGCCTGTTTTTCTGTCTGTCTAACTTTTTGTCTAGCTGTCAGTGTGCCAGTGTGTGTAACTGTCAGTCTGTCTGTCTATCTCTGTGTCCATTCGTCTCTCCATCTGTTCGTAAGCCTATCCCTAAGTCTGTGTGTCCGTCTGTCCGTCCATCGGTCCGTCCGCCCGTCCGCCCGTCCGTCCGTCCGTCCGTCCGTCCGTCTGTCTGTCTGTCTGTCTGTCTGCCCATCTGTCTGCCCGTCTGTCTGTCTGATTGTCCGTCCGTCTGTCTGTCCGTCCGTCTGTCTGTCTGTCTGGCTGTCTATCTGTCCGTCTGTCTCTCTGTCTGACTGTCTGTCTGTGTGTCTGTGTGTGTGTACCTGAGCCAGACCGCTGGCACTGAGGAAGCTGATGGTGTTCATCAGTGTTATCATCTGTATCACAGCTTGGGGCCCGCTCACCACCCCCACCCTCAGTCTGAAACATCATCGTCACCATCATCACCATCATTATCCCCATCATCATCATCATCAGTGTCACCATCTGTATCACAGCTTGGTGCCCGCTGACCACCCCACCCTCAGTCTGAAACACCATCACCATCATCACCATCATCAGCATTACTATCATCACCATCACTATCATCACCATCATCATATCGATCATCATCATCACCGTCATCACCATCAGCAGCAGCAGCACCATCACCGTCATCACCATCACTGTCATCAGCATCATCACCATCAGCAGCAGCAACATCAGCACCAGCACCAGCACCAACACCAGCAGCATCCTCACTATCATCAGCATCATCACCATCACAACCATCATCCGCATCATCACCACCATCATCACTATCATCACTATCATCACCATCAACTCCGGTGACAGATTGTATTGTATAGACCGATCACTGTAAGTCACAGAAAAATTTCTCTGCGTGAAATTCGGGCTGCTCTCTCCGAGGAGAGCGTGTCGCCACAAGAGCAGCGCCACCCATTTTTTTATTTGTTTTTACAATATATAGCGCTATATAAATTCCATATAGTAGTAGCAAGTATAGTAGTAGTAGTAGTAGTAGTAGTAGTAGTAGTAGTAGTAGTAGTAGTAGTATCAGAAACAGAACTGTCATATTACTATACATTGCTGTTAACAGTGACTGTCATACATTGTGATGTATTGCTATTAACAGTGACTGTCATACATTGTGATGTATTGCTACTATCAGTGACTGTCATACATTGTGATGTATTGCTATTATCAATGACTAAACTGTCATACATTGTGATGTATTGCTGTTATCAGTGACTGTCATACATTGTGATGTATTGCTATTAACAGTGACTGTCATACATTGTGATGTATTGCTATTATCAATGACTAAACTGTCATACATTGTGATGTATTGCTGTTATCAGTGACTGTCATACATTGTGATGTATTGCTATTAACAGTGACTGTCATACATTGTGATGTATTGCTATTATCAAAGACTAAACTGTCATACATTGTGATGTATTGCTGTTATGAGTGACTGTCATACATTGTGATGTATTGCTATTATCAAAGACTAAACTGTCATACATTGTGATGTATTGCTGTTATCAGTGACTGTCATACATTGTGATGTATTGCTATTATCAATGACTAAACTGTCATACATTGTGATGTATTGCTGTTAACAGTGACTGTCATACATTGTGATGTATTGCTATTATCAATGACTAAACTGTCATACATTGTGATGTATTGCTATTATCAAAGACTAAACTGTCATACATTGTGATGTATTGCTGTTATCAGTGACTGTCATACATTGTGATGTATTGCTATTATCAATGACTAAACTGTCATACATTGTGATGTATTGCTATTATCAATGACTAAACTGTCATACATTGTGATGTATTGCTATTATCAATGACTAAACTGTCATACATTGTGATGTATTGCTACTATCAGTGACTGTCATACATTGTGATGTATTGCCATTATCAATGACTAAACTGTCATACATTGTGATGTATTGCTGTTAACAGTGACTGTCATACATTGTGATGTATTGCTATTATCAAAGACTAAACTGTCATACATTGTGATGTATTGCTATTAACAGTGACTGTCATACATTGTGATGTATTGCTATTATCAATGACTAAACTGTCATACATTGTGATGTATTGCTACTAATCAGTGACTGTCATACATTGTGATGTATTGCTATTATCAATGACTAAACTGTCATACATTGTGATGTATTGCTGTTATCAGTGACTGTCATACATTGTGATGTATTGCTGTTATCAGTGACTGTCATACATTGTGATGTATTGCTATCATCAAGAGACTCTGTCATACATTGTGATGTATTGCTGTTATCAGTGACTGTCATACATTGTGATGTATTGCTATTATCAATGACTAAACTGTCATACATTGTGATGTATTGCTGTTATCAGTGACTGTCATACATTGTGATGTATTGCTATTATCAATGACTAAACTGTCATACATTGTGATGTATTGCTTTATCAGTGACTGTCATACATTGTGATGTATTGCTATTATCAATGACTAAACCTGTCATACATTGTGATGTATTGCTGTTATCAGTGACTGTCATACATTGTGATGTATTGCTATTACATGACTGTCATACATTGTGATGTATTGCTTTATCATGTGACTGTCATACATTGTGATGTATTGCTAGTTATCAAGTGACTGTCTATTACATTGTGATGTATTGCTGTTATCAGTGACTGTCATAAATTGTGATGTACTGCTGTTAACAGTGACTGAACTTTCAGAATATGCCATCCTCCTATCAAACAGTTTTTCTTACTGATAACAACAAGCAACTACTTTCAACGTTTTGAGTGTTCTTTTCACACACACACACACACACACACACACACACACACACACACAACACACACACACACACACACACACACACACACACACACATACACACTGAGCGCATGCATACAAAGACAAGTAAGTGTTTTGGTCGATCAGTATAATCATAGATTGGTAGACAGAGTCAGACACTGTACCAACAAATAAATAGACACAGATAGACTGACCGGACGGATAATATCGTGAACATATAAAATGACACACACAGAGACAGACAGAAAGACAGACAGACAGACAGGCGTTGGCAGGCAAACAGGCAAGCAGGCAGATAGACACTCGACTGATAAACAAACACAGAGACAGACTGACAGGACAGACAATATTGTGAACATATAATACCACACACACACGCTCGCGTGCACACACCACAGCACGCACGCACGCACGCACGCACGCACGCACACACGCACTCACACACACACACACACACACACACACACAACACACACACACACACACACACACACACACACACACACACACACACACACACACGAGTCCTTCGGATGAGACTTTGAACCGAGGCCCCGTGTGCGAACGCACGCAGAACATCTTGCGCACACGTTAACTCCTGTTCCGCTTTTCATAAGAGTAGGCCATCGTGTGCCGGTGGGAACAGATGACATTTACAAAACTGCATACACACGGGGACTGGATGTAAAAAAGCACAAGAGTGCTTATTCCATTATCCTCGATATAAAAGAATTGAATTGAATTGAACACACACACACACACACACACACACACACACACACACACACACACACACACACACACACACACACACACACACACAGACTGACAGACAGATAGATAAACAGACAGATAGACATACAGACAGACCGGCCCAGAGACAGACAGACAGACAGACAGACAGACCGACAGATAGACACAGACAGCGATACAGACATACCCACCCCGGCGCGATGGTTTTGGAAAAGGTGTCCACGTGAATCACACGTCCGTCCACATCCATTGACAGCAGGGAGGGGGAGGGGGTGGGGGTGGAGGTGGGTGGCTGACACAGCAACAACAACAACGGTCAGTGTAGACAATTCATATTCCATCATTCCTCTCATCCCTTTAGGGGTATGGAGCATTATTCGAAACATAAAAAAAAACAAAAATTACCAATCTCCTCTTACCCCTCCCCCCCCCCTCCCAATTTTTCAAATGCAAAAAATATGTTCTTTTTCGGTGGTCTAGGTGGTAACGCGCCTTGCCTAGAAAGCAAAAAGCCCGGGTCGGAGTGTGCGGGGTTCGTACCCCGTTTAGACCCAAAACTTTTTCCCCACCCATTAGACCCTGAGTGGTGGTCTGGGCGCTAGTCTTTCGGATGAGACGATAAACCGAGGTCCCGTGTGTTACACATCACTATTTAGCGCACGTAAAAGAACCCACGGCAACAAGTGGGTTGTCTCTGGCAAAATTCTGTAGAAAAAAGCCACTCTGATAGGGAAACAAATACAGTTGCATGCAGGAAAAAGAAAAAAATGGGTAGGCGCTGCACATGTGGCCACGGGCTCTCCCCGGGGAGAGCAGCCCGAATTTCACGCAGAGAAATCTGCTGTGACATAAAGTGGTACAAAATACAAAACAAAAAAAAAATTATTTTACTCTTAAAGACAAAATGAAACTAAGATCTTCCAAGCTAACAACAACAAAATAAAAGCCCTAAAAAATTCTCTACTGTATGCTGTAGTAGTAGCAGCAGCAGCAGCAGCAGCAGCACGCAGTAGTAGTAGTAGTAGTAGTAGTTAGTAGTAGTAGTAGTAGTAGTCGTGGTTAGAAGTAGCACATCCACCACACCAATTGTAGTAGTAGCAGGAGGAGCAAGTAGCAGCAGCAGCAGAAGCAGCAGTAGTAGCAGTGGCAGTAGGAGGAGCAGTAGCAGCAGTAGTATTGTTGTTGTGACGTTGTCAGGCTTGCTCACAAGCAGGCAGGGAGGGAGTAGAAAGGCAGAAAACAGCAAGAATGAGATGACGTTGCGACACGAAAAATAGAAGAGATGAAATTTGCGGTACATGATTTCTAGAATGCGAATATTCTTAATGAGCCCACGGGATTTGGACACAGCTAACACTCTGAACACAGCTGATTTTTTGTACGATTATGAATTTACAGCCTGCCTTGTTATATGTGTCAATATTCCCCCGTAGGGATGCCAGGGGACTGTCAGTATAAATAGCATCCCCAACATCTGGAAATTCTGTACTAGGAATTCCCTCTTTTCAATTCCTCTTTGTTTCTGCATTCTTCATTGTCTTCCTGTCACCTCTCCCTTGTCTATTTTCTGCCTACTTGATCCATTCTCCTGGCTTTTTTTTCCAGAAGACTTAGAAGATAACAATTCTCTCCCACGCCGAATGCGGATGTGCTGAGTCTGACCTTTTAGACGATTAATTAACAGCAGCACAAGGCATTTTCGCTCATATCACAGACTGCAATAGTTGCTGTTTGACCGTTCTGCAAAGAAGCATGTGCCATTCACACATTGAATTCAGAGCCCTTTTTTTTAACTTCTAGATTAACGCAACCATGCAGAATACTTTTCTCTCCTTTCTAGTACGCTTTGATATAGTCACTTTCCACCCTGATGTTTCCATTTCAGTCAACAAAGGTTTCCCCAGGGGCAATCCCCTGGAACAGAGACCTTAGTGAAACCTCAAACCCGCGCCCACACTTAGCCTGGAATCGTCCCTGACCACTCCAGTGCCCTGGCCTGACGCTCTCATTGCTATACTTTCCCATGGGTTTTCCCACCCCCACCCTCATCCTAGAATATGTTGTGTGTGTGTGTGTGTGTGTGTGTGTGTGTGTGTGTGTGTGTGTGTGTGTGTGTGTGTGTGTGTGTGTGTGTGTGTGTGTGTGTGTCACACTGATGAAAACCGTTCAAAGTTAAAACAAAAAAGTAAGAAGCAGGGCAGGGAGGGGGCAGGTGATGCTATGTGTCATCAGCTGCCTTCACGGGTGTACATACTTCACACAAGAATGGGAGCTGTGCCAAACGGGGCTGACAAATTGCCAGGTCATGATGCTAAAATCTCATGGGTGGTCACTAGGTCACAGTGATACGGCCGACAAGGTCACGTCACTTTGTTGTTGCTATCGTCAGCTGTTATGGTGTTGTTATACCTGTTATC
This sequence comes from Stramonita haemastoma, assembly GCA_030674155.1. Lineage (NCBI taxonomy): Eukaryota > Metazoa > Mollusca > Gastropoda > Neogastropoda > Muricidae > Stramonita > Stramonita haemastoma. Next base: position 35,915,599 of record CM060322.1, read on the forward strand.
ACAATTACCATCTCCAATGTATTGCATTGTATTGAATTTTATTTGTTTTTAACTGTGTCGTATTCTATTGTACTGTATTGAATTGAATACTACTTCACGCACGACAAATTTCTGTGCACGAAATTTGGAATGCTCTCCCTGGGAAAAGTGTATCGCCACAAAAGCAGCGCCGCCCTTTTTTTCTTATTTTTTCCTGCCCGCAAGAGTAATTGTAAGAAGCAGCAGCAGCAGCAGCAGCAGCAGCAGCAGCAGCAGCAGCAGCAGCAGCAGATAGTAGTAGTAGCAGTGACTGAGTACTAGTTGAAGTGGTGGTGCTGGTAATGCTGGTGGTTACCATCATCATCATAGTAAACATCACCATCATCATCATTATCATCATCAGCATCATCTTCATCACCATCATTACCATGATCACCATGATCACCTTCATCTTCATCATCATCTTCATCATTAGCAACCATCATCATCATCAACACCATGATAATCAGCACCAAGGACAGATGGAGAGCAGACGGCACAGACATTGTGTTGGTTACCTGGGGACAGTGTGTGGGTTACCTGGGGACAGTGTGTGGGTTACCTGGGGACAGTGTTACCTGGGGACAGTGTGTTACCTGGGGACAGTGTGTTGGTTACCTGGGGACAGTGTGCTGGTTACCTGGGGACAGTGTGTTGGTTACCTGGGGACAGTGTATGGGTTACCTGGGGACAGTGTGTTGGTTACCTGGGGACAGTGTGTGGGTTACGTGGGAAAGTGCTACCTGGGGACAGTGTTACCTGGGGACAGTGTGTTGGTTACCTGGGGACAATGTGTTGGTTATCTGGGGACAGTGTGTTGGTTACCTGGGGACAGTGTGTTGGTTACCTGGGGACAGTGTGTTGGTTACCTGGGGACAGTGTGCTGGTTACCTGGGGACAGTGTATGGGTTACCTGGGGACAGTGTGTTGGCTACCTGGGGACAGTGTGTGGGTTACGTGGGAAAGTGCTACCTGGGGACAGTGTTACCTGGGGACAGTGTGTGGGTTACCTGGGGACAGTGTTACCTGGGGACAGTGTTACCTGGGGACAGTGTGGTTGGTTACCTGGGGACAGTGTTACCTGGGGACAGTGTTGGTTACCTGGGGACAGGGTGTGGGTTACCTGGGGACAGTGTTACCTGGGGACAGTGTGTTGGTTACCTGGGGACAGGGTGTGGGATACCTGGGGACAGTGTTACCTGGGGACAGTGTGTTGGTTACCTAGGGACAGTGTGTTGGTTACCTGGGGACAGTGTGTTGGTTACCTGGGGACAGGGTGTGGTTACCTGGGGACAGTGTTACCTGGGGACAGTGTGTTGGTTACCTGGGGACAGGTGTGTTGATTACCTGGGGACAGTGTGTGGGTTACCTGGGGACAGTGTTACTGGGACAGTGTTACCTGGGGACAGTGTGTTGGTTACCTGGAGACAGTTTGTTGATTACCTGGAGACAGTTTGTTGATTACCTGGGGACAGGTGTTGGTTACCTGGGACAGCGTGTTGGTTACCTGGAGACAGTTTGTTGATTACCTGGGGACAGCGTGTTGTT
>CM060322.1:35924664-36004664 GCA_030674155.1 Stramonita haemastoma
CTTGTCCAGTCAGTCATGTTCTGTTGTAATTGTGAAATCCTTGTACAACATTAGAACAGAGGTGGGGATAACGCTGTTTTTTACTGAAGAGGTTTCGAGTTTGGGTACTCTATACCGCTTTTGATCATCTGCAAGACGTGAAAATATCATCAACGCACCAAGGTTCGCCGGGATTCAAACCCGTAACCTGTTACTCTACGATCCAAATGACTGAAAGCACGTGACCTGTCTCATTTGGCTACAGGCACCCCACAGTTCATCATACAGAAGCCACTTTTTTCAGCTGTTGGCAAATAAAAGCCCTTTCAGCCCCGAAGTCGGAATGTGGCTACCTTAATGGTGTGTAAAAACAGTCGTAAACACAAAATTGTACCATTGGAGACCTCTAAGCTCTAGCCAAGGAACGGGAAAAACAAGAATAAAAAAAAAACAACTGTTGTGAGACCTGGATCACCCACCATCAATATGCATTATATTATATCAATATGCGTTAGCTGGAACAAGCCTGGGAATCCAGGATTCGTTATCTAGATACACGGGCATTGGCCTAAGCAAGCATGCATACACAGCAAAACTAATCAGAACAACAGGGGATGGGATAGCCATGTGGTTAGAGCGTTGCGCTTGCGACCTGACGGCCCGGGATCCAGTCGCCACCGGAAAGCCCGTTCATAGGTTCTCCCTCCATCCTCCCCCCCCCCCCCCCCCCCCAAGTTAACATCAGTGCCAACTCCACTCCCCCGAAAGTCCTTCAGATGAAACTATAAACCGGGATTCGGTGCGCACGTAGAACATCTTGCGCACACATTAAAATCTCACTCTGTTCCACCTTTTGGAAGCGTGGGCCATTTGTGCCGGTGGGAACAGGTGACAAAATAACAAAAATAAACTAAATGAATAAATAGATAGATGAATAGATAAACGATACCAACGACAACAACAATGACAGGAGTAACAAAAGAGATCCTCGAACAACCAGTCATCATTCGTTACAAAAACCACTATATGAGAAGAGGAAGATGATGATGATGATGATGATGATGATGATGATGATGATGATGATGATGATGATGATGATGATGATGATGATGATGAATGTTGAACCACCATAGTGGTGATGGCGATTGTGGGGTGATTGTGTATCTTTTACGTCACAAGTGGCACCAGTAATAGTAGCAGTTGTAGACAGCAACATTAGTAGCAGCAGCAAATGTAGTAGTAGTAGTAGTAGTAGTAGTAGTAGTAGTAGTAGTAGTAGTAGTAGTAGTAGTAGTAGTAGTAGTAGTAGTAGTAGCAGCAGCAGCAGCAGCAGCAGTAGGAGCAGCAGCAGCAGCAGCAGTAGTACCGTAAAATCCCTAGCATAAGCCCACCATCTAGCAAACGCCCACCCCCCACTTTAGGCCAAAAGTTGTGCACAGGGGTAACTACCTAGCAAACGCCCACCCTGCTTTTTTCAAAGAGACTATGCTCACTTTCACTAAGATTTGTGCAGACTGTTCTTAGAGTCCTTTGACGACGCTTCCTGATGGCCGGAAGTTGGTTCTTGAATCTCTCTGTGCCATTTTTGCAAATTGCCAAAGCGACAGTCTTACACTGTATCTTTCTAATTGGAAGCCCTCCAGTATCTGGATAACGAAGCAGGTGGGAATGTTTCGGAGTGTGCCCGTGAATTTTCTGTGGATAGGAAGAGGATTAGGGAATGGAGTGAAAACAGAGATAGACTTGAACAACAGTACGGTAAAGACAAACAAAAACGGAAACTGTCAACAGGACCAGCAGTTAGATCTGAACATGTCGACCAAGGTGTGCTGCATTATCTGAAAGATGAAAGATCTGAAGGCAGGGTATTGCGAAACAAGGACCTACAACGGAAAGCCATGGAACTCGTTGGCCTTCTTTGCCTCAAAGTCCCTTTTTTTCTATTTTCCTTCACTTATACTCACACGACCTAACTTACATGCTTTCGGGGTTTGTATTCACTCAATCACACAGTTGAGCACAAAAATTATTTTGTGCAAAGGGGTCTATCCCTAGCAAACGCCCACCCCCCATTTTTGCCCTAAATCAGTGCAGGGGGGGGGGGGCGTATACTAGGGATTTTACGGTAGTAGTAGTAGCAGCAGCAGCAGCAGCAGCAGCAGCAGCAGCAGAAGCAGCAGCAGCAGTAGTAGTAGTAGTAGTAGTAGTAGTAGTAGTAGTAGTAGTAATATAGTAGTAGTAGTAGTAGTAGTAGTAGTAGTAGTAGTATAGTAGTAGCATCATGTATTATCGTCATCATTGTCATCTTTGGCATTACCCCCCTCATCAACACTATCACGCTACTCACCCACTGGCCATCCCATACTGCAGATGTTTCTGCAGCAACTCTTTGTCCACGTGAACCACCGATCCGTCACTGACAGAATACACAGAGGCTTCACAGTGAAACATTCACAGTGCAGGAGAAAACACAGAGGCTTCACAGTGAAACATTCACAGTGCAGGAGAAAACACAAAGGCTTCACAGTGAAACACAGTCACAGTGCAGAAGAAAACACAAAGGCTTCACAGTGAAACATTCACAGTGCAGGAGAAAACAAAGAGGCTTCACAGTGAAACATTCACAGTGCAGGAGAAAACACAAAGGCTTCACAGTGAAACATAGTCACAGTGCAGAAGAAAACACAAGGCTTCACAGTGAAACATTCACAGTGCAGGAGAAAACACAGAGGCTTCACAGTGAAACACAGTCACTCAGTGCAGGAGAAAACACAGAGGCTTCACAGTGAAACATTCATCGTGCAGGAGAAAACACAAAGGCTTCACAGTGAAACACAGTCACAGTGCAGGAGAAAACAAAGAGGCTTCACAGTGATACACAATCACAGTGCAGGAGAAAACACAAAGGCTTCACAGTGAAACATTCACCGTGCAGGAGAAAACACAAAGGTTTCACAGTGAAACATCACCGTGCAGGAGAAAACACAGAGGCTTCACAGTGAAACACAGTCACAGTGCAGGAGAAAACACAGAGCTTCACAGTGAAACATTCGCAGTGCAGGAGAAAACACAGAGCTTCACAGTGAAACAATCGCAGTGCAGGAGAAAACACAAAGGCTTCAAAGTGAAACAATCACAGTGCAGAAGAAAACACAGAGGCTTCACAGTGAAACATTCGCAGTGCTGGAGAAAACACAGAGGCTTCACAGTGAAACATTCGCAGTGCAGGAGAAAACACAAAGGCTTCACAGTGAAACAATCACAGTGCAGAAGAAAACACAGAGGCTTCACAGTGAAACACAGTCACAGTGCAGGAGAAAACACAGAGGCTTCACAGTGAAACACAGTCACAGTGCAGGAGAAAAGACAAAGGCTTCACAGTGAAACACAGTCACAGTGCAGGAGAAAAGACAAAGGCATCACGGTGAAACACAGTTACACAGTGCAGGAGAAAACACAGAAGCTTCACAGTGATACACAATCACAGTGCAGGAGAAAACACAAAGCCTTCACAGTGAAACATTCACAGTGCAGGAGAAAACACAAAGGCTTCACAGTGAAACACAGTCACAGTGCAGGAGAAAACACAAAGGCTTCACAGTGAAACATTCACGTGCAGGAGAAAACACAAAGGCTTCACAGTGAAACACAGTCACAGTGCAGGAGAAAAGACAAAGGCATCACAGTGAAACACAGTTACACAGTGCAGGAGAAAACACAGAGGCTTCACAGTGAAACACAATCACAGTGCAGGAGAAAACACAAAGGCTTCACAGTGAAAACATTCACAGTGCAGGAGAAAACACAGAGCTTCACAGTGAAACACAGTCACAGTGCAGGAGAAAACACAGAGGCTTCACAGTGAAACACAATCATAGTGCAGGAGAAAACACAAAGGCTTTACAGTGAAACACAATCACACAGTGCAGGAGAAAACACAAAGGCTTCACAGTGAAACACAGTCACAGTGCAGGAGAAAACACAGAGGCTTCACAGTGAAACACAATCACAGTGCAGGAGAAAACAAGAAAGGGTTGGGATGAGAGACAGCACGGGTAAGGAGGGGACAAGAAAAACAGAAATGGGCACAGGGATTTAGCGTGGGAAAGAACGATAAGGAGATGGGTCTAGGTTGATAGAAGGGATAGGGATGAAACAAAAAGATGCAAAGAAAAAGTGGGAGGGGGAGGAAGGAGGGAGCATGTACACAGACAGACAAAAGACCCATAAACTCCTCCACAACAAACATGTACGGGCCTGTTGCAGGCCTCAGAGAGGTCAGAGGGAAGAAGGACCTTGGCAGACCTCAACACCTGCAGTCTACTCCTTAGCTTGGGGAAAGCGCGTGCTCTGACCACTAAGGAGAGATGCTGATGCTATCACTGAAGGGGCAGGCTGCTGGTGATGATAACAGTCCTGCACAACCCCCCAGGCTAGAACTCATTCTGCTACGGACTGCTTTGATTTGTTCAACAAAAGGACCACCATTCTAAAACTTCAAGCAAACAAAGACATTTTCTGGGACCCCAAAATTCACTCTGGCTTGTTAGTTAAAAGTTATTTATTTCAAGTTGGAAGTCAAATCTTGTTCGAGAACATTCTTTCATCTGATCTTTGGCCCTGAACATTGCTACAAGTACATTTTCATCTCCCTGTAGCTAAAATCATTGTCAAAATTGAAGTCCTGAAGTCGGAATGCGGCTACCTTAATGCTGGATAGAAACAGTCGGACACAAAAAAATTTTACCTTTGGTGAACCTAGGAGCTCTAGCCGAGGAACGACAGAAAAAAAAGGAAAGAGTTTTTGCGACCTGGACATTGAACTCTGACCAAAGCAGCAGCCAAAACGCGAGAAGGAAAGAAAAAGGGGGGTGTGGGTAAGGAGAGGTAATGTCGTTTTGTCTTTTCAGTGTTGGGCAGGTCTTTTGCAGGTAAGAGGGGGGAGGAGATGGAGAAATATTTCCCCTATCTCTCTCTCTCTCTCTCTCTCTCTCTCTCTCTCTCTCTCTCTCTCTCTCTCTCTCTCTCTCTCTCTCTCTCTTACTTGAGTTTGAAGTCTGCCTCTACAATGGGGAAAACTTCAGGGCTGGGATATCCAACGTCCATATTGATACAGTGGTCAGGGGCGGCCAACACTGTAAGAGAGGAGTCACAGCGAGAGAGGGGGCAATGAAGAGAGAGAGAGAGAGAGAGAGAGAGAGAGAGAGAGAGAGGAGAGAGAGGAGAGAGAGAGAACACACACACACACACACACACACACACACACACACACACACACACACACACACACACACACACACACACACACACACACACACACACAAACGCAAAACGCAAAACGCAAACGCAATTTTATTTAACGAGGGTAATAGATTAAGTAACAAGACTTTTTTTTCATCCAGCCCTCAAAGAAAAGAAAAATAATTCCAAGAAAAACAAAGCAATTGATACAAACGAACATACACAAGCATGGATACCAATAATGCAAAAAAGGAGAGAGAGAGAGAGAGAGAGAGAGAGAGAGAGAGAGAGAGAGAGAGGAGAGAGAGAGAGAGAGAGAGAGAGAGAGAGAGAGAGAGAGAGAGAGAGAGAGAGAGAGAGAGAGAGAGAGAGAGAGAGAAGAAGAAGAAGAAGAAGAAGAAGAAGAAGAAGAAGAAGAAGAAGAAGAAGAAGAAGAAAGAAGAAGAAGAAGAAGAAGAAGAGAAGACAAACAAGTAAGGAAACAGGATATACATGTTACACTAATACAGCTTGGGAAGGAGATATGATATATCATATTGTTTCATCAAAAGATTATGATACATTGTTTTAAATTTTGTCAGATTAGTTTCATTTTTTAATTGGGATGGAAGTCTATTCCACAGCCATCCCCAGAATATGCCAGGCTTGATTTAAATAGGATAATCTTAGGTAGAGGTAGATTAATCAAATGAGAGTGTCTAGAATTATTTAAGAGAGAGAGAGAGAGAGAGAGAGAGAGAGAGAGAGAGAGAGAGAGAGAGAGAGAGAGGAGAGAGAGAGAGAGAGAGAGAGAGAGAGAGAGAGAGAGAGAGATATTCGGATAGTTGCAGATTTAAAAGACAGAGACAGACAGACTGAAAGAGACAGACAGGCATACAAACAGGCAAACAGACAGAGCAGTGGTCAAGGAAAAGTTTATTTGACAGAAGTCTTTTCATTCATTACCAACACACACGCGCGCACACACACACGCACGGACGCACGCACGCATGTACGCACGCGCGCGCAACACACACACACACACACACACACACACACACACACACACACACATACACGACTTGAAAGCAATCTGGTCAAAATGAGTGAGGGGGAAGACCCGTGTACGGGTTCTATCAGACATTAACTGACGTGACCGTTGGATCCTGTAGAAATGAGCTTCACACTGGGTGATGCTGACAGCGGTGTGTACCCCATTCACCATGTTAACAAATCAAACCACGGCTGAGAAATCAGCACTGTGTGAGTTTTGTTTTTTCTCCCCTTTTATCAAAATGTTATGTTGTTGTTGTTGTTGTTCCCCAGCTTAACACTCTGGGGGGTCACTCAGAATGTGCACTCTGACTCACTAATCCCACCTGGGAATCACTGTGAGATTGAAATTGCACACTGAATGAGAAGTTTGTGTGTATGGCTATTTTCAAGTACCTCGCCATATAGGCAGCCATACTCCGACTTCAGAGGATTTATTCTCCTTTGAAGGAGAGTGCAGGTTGTTCTGTTAAGAGCTTATCATGGCTGAAGGCAATCTCAACACAACATTTTACAACATCATAACAGTTTAGTGTAGGCCTTGGCAATGAGCTGACATCAATAACTGACACAACTTTTGACCTAGGCCAAAATGTTATGTTTTATATGACTTATTTTGTTGATAGATGGTGGTGGATTGATGTTTTCAGTCATTTACCTCATCATATTCTCATGTTTGCTCTTTTTTTTCAAATCAAAATCATCATTGATTCTTACTTCTAAATTTCGTTTCTGAATGAGTGCCTTTTTATATCATTACCTTATTATTGTATCTCTGTCTTATTTCTTGAATGTTGTTTAATACTTGGTATGGTTTCTTGCTCTTGGTATTTGGATCATTATTATTGTTGTTGTTTAGTTAGAGGGTTTTTACCTTGATGTTATCCCTGAAAAGGGCGGGGACTGGATGTAAAAAAAACACACAAGTGCTTATTCATTATCCTCGAATGAAAGAATTTGCCTTGCCTTGCCTTGCCTTGCCTTGCCTTGCTTTACCTTGCCTTGCCTTGCCTTGCTGCACTGTTGACAATTGCTGATAATTAAGAAAGTTTCACTATTCACAAAACTGCACCGTTCTGGACGCGTCACCAGGAAACACCATGTATGAAGTGGAAACATTCACCTTTCTTGATACTTGATGGAGAAAGACTAATTCTAAAACAGCATGCTCCCAGGCGGGCGTATCTAGCTTGAAACATCTGGGAGCTATAGTATCGGATGAAGGGTCAAAACCCAGAGTGCTCTCCAAGACAGCCCAGACCACGGCTGCAATGAACAACCTGAAAGTCCTGTGGAACAACAAACCCATCGCGGTCGGCTTAAAGATCAGACGGATGCGTTCCGTGGTCGTGTCCGTATTTTTGTGTGCATGTTAAACGTGGGCCATAACAGCGGACACTGAAAGACGTACAGCCAAGGGAGATGAAATGCTTTCGCAAATTTCTTGGCATTTCGTAAAAAGATCACACAACCGTGAAAAACCGCGAGGAATGGAGGAAGCAGGCTGCAAAATCTCCAGTGGTGGCCCAACAGTCGACCAAGACTATGGATTAAGTGAAAGGGAAGGAAATATATCTGTTACACACTGGACCTCAGTTTGCCATCTCATCAGGGTGACTATTAACCCACCCGCACCACTCATGGTCCTGTTGGGAGGGGGGGGGGGTCGCGTCTGAAAGTTACAGGAATCGAACCCAGGACCTCACACATTCTGGACAAGTGCCAATGACTCACTGATAGATATATTGAAAGCAGGGCAAAACAGAGAAAAGTGTGCCAAAGCTTGTAAGTAAAAACAAAGCAGAAAAGTACATAAGGAAGGCAGAAGATAGGCAAGACTGAGACGTAGCAAACACACACACCACACAACACAACACAACACAACACACACACACACACGACACGACACAACACAACACAACACAACACACGCACACACACGCGCACAGACACGCACACGCGCACAACACAACACAACACAAACAACACAACACAACAAAACAACACAACACAACACAACACAACACAACACAAAACACAACACACACACACACACACACACACACACACACACACAACACACACATACGTTCTTAGAAGCTCAGCAACTGTAAATAATATAGAAAATGAACTCAGTCTAAGATCTGACAAGCAATTTCCTAAAAGAGCTAAAAATATCCGCTCACTCACCACAATCAGCACCTTCACAAATAGTCTTTTTGAAAAGTCAGGAGTTAATCCCAGAGAAGTGCAACAGCTTATACCTCTATTATCTCCTTGTCCGTCATGGGAGCTTCAAAGGGCTCAATTTGATTTGGAATGCTCCATCTATAAAAAAGATAATGGAAGTAATATTCTTAGCGCGTATGTGAAAGAACATATTATAAACAAGTACTCATCACATCTTCAAATATACACCGATGGGTTCTCTACTCAATAATACTGAAGGAGGTGCAGCTTTCATCATTCCTTCATTACATGTTGAAAAAATGTACCACATTGGGAAAAATCACTCAATTTTCACAGCAGAGCTGACAGCCATTCTGATGGTTTTAAATTATTTACTTGATTTTCCCAGGACCATTGTGAAGGTGGTGTTATGTGTTGATTCAAAATCAGTGCTCCAATCCCTTAAAAACTCAGGATCAAAAGTAAGACAAGAACTTATCACTGAAATATTACATCTTATACATTTTCTAATCCTAAGAGGCACTGATGTCACCTTTTGCTGGGTACCTTCTCATTGCAATATAATATTCAATGAAAAGGTTGATAGAGCTGCTAAAAATGCGGCAATGCGTTATGATTGTGCTGATACTTTGAACATACCAATGTCTGTCGATGAGAATTATACTTTGATCGAACATGCATGCTGGAAACATGTTAGAAAAAAACAAGACGACGCTGGATTTTCTAACCATCATGTTTCCTTTTCTGACCTTAACCATATTCTCTGTGTACGTTTTGGGCTGGATAAATTGCGTCTTAGATCGGTCATTTGTCTCATAAATAGACTTAAATTAAATGCCTTCCGAACGAAGTATGCTACAAATGTGCATTGCATATGTGATGGGACGATTTCAGTCAGTCATATTCTTTTTAACTGTCCCGTTTTAAAACAGTGTCTTCCCATCACACGTGAGAACTCTCTGGACAGTATTTTAAGTAACTGTGTGATGCTGTGTGAACTCGCCTTATCGCTGAAGAAGAGTCCAATTGACAGTTTACTATAGTGCTTTTGAACATGTTAGTAGCTTGTTTAGAGACAGAGATTTTAATCTTGTGCTCTTTCTTAATTTTCTAAAAAGTTCTGATTGATTGTTCAGGGTTTAGTGTTCACTTTTTGTGTTTTTTGTTTCTACCATTGGTTAAAAGTTTGGGTTTTTTTTGTTTTTTGTGTTTTTTTTGGTCTAATATCACTTATGTGAATAGACATTAAACTGAAGAACAACACACACACACACACACACACACACACACACACACACACACACACACACACACACACACACACCACAACACAACACAACACAACACAACACAACACAACACACCACAACACAACACAACACACCACAACACACCACAACACAACACAACACACCACAACACAACACAACACACCACAACACAACGCAACACAACACACCACACCCACAACACACACACAAAAGACAAAGGCTGGAGGTGTCCACAGCAAGGAGGACCCTACAGGTGCAGCTGAGAGACTGACGACGGCGACATGACTCACCCACAGCCTGTCCTAGTGCCTGCTGCTGCTGCTGCAGCCTCAGGGCCAAGGGGGAGAACAGCCGCTGGTAGTCCACGTACACTGGCCGCCCTTCCTCTCCACCCCTAATGAAATTCGATTGTGTCTTTTTGGAATTAGGACTTACGGGGCGGGACAGCTAAGTGGTATGGTCAAAGCGCTCGCTTTCCCCAAGTCAAGTTAAGCAGCGTCGAAAGCGGTTACCAGTTGGATGGGTGACCGTTTGTGCGCCTTGGTCTCTTATTAAACCCCCGTCCAGTCCAAAACGCAAATTGTAGTGAGTCAAGATCTTTCTCTGTATTGGAAAGAATCAGAGATTTTGCCATATTTTCTAATGTTTCCATCACAAGAGATGTGAGAGATACAAGTCTAAAATCATTATGCCGAGATAGACTGGGTTTCTTTGAGGTAGTAGGGGGAGACCGGGGCAGGTCGGGCCATGGGGCAGGTCGGGTCACCTTAAAAATAACCGCCTAAACCGTAATTTTCCGCCGTTTTCTTTGCATTCCTCGTTTTTGATCGACTGGATCTACTGCAGACACCAATTTGTAAGCCTGTGGTACTGGTGTTTCCAAGTCATCTGGCAAAACCTCCCTGGTTTTTCACCGTGAGTAACTTTTTATACCACTTTCCTGACAGAATAACTGCTCAAGGAATTTTCTGTTCAACGTTCTATTTGATGTAATCTATTCTTAGATCACTTGGCAGAATGTTTATGGTGGATTCTGCAGCTCAATTTGATTGATATGTGTAAAAAAGTTAAAGTTTGGAATCATACAGTATGGGGCAGGTTGGGCCGGGGTAGGTTGGGCCACTGTCCCAACCTGCCCCGGGAAACTGCCCCATAGTGGATAATTGATACTTTACACTCTTGTTTTCTTAATTTTGATGTGTTCTTATGCTCTGTTCTCTCTTTTTCATGAACAGATGGTGATGACTTACAAGAAGACGACAACACAAGGAAAGGTCTCCACAAGTGTCTGCCCAGATGCTGTAGATGCTGTTCTAAAGGGTGGTCATTGCATAATGCTTCTTAACCTTTTCATATTCCAAAAGAGACTCTGAGACATGCAGTTGAAAAATCAAATGAAGGCAAAGAATTCCAGAGTTTTACAGATACCTGCAAGACTAGACCATGACTAGACCATGCCAAAGTGTTCGGTGAAGCTGAGAAAATGGAACTGACAGAATATGTACTGAAAGCTTTATGGATCGGTTTCCCCCTGGATTTCAAGACTGTAATGAGTCTATAGCATCAACTTGCAGACAGAAACAAAATCAGGTGGACACCTAGCTGGGCTGTCAATGGAATGGCAGGTGAGGACTGGCTTTCTTAAACCTCAAGTGTGTATAAGGAAGCCTACACCTGAAGCTACCAGCTATGTAAGGACAACAACTTTCAACAGGACAAATGTTGAGTTTTCTTTGGCAATTTGCAAGGTCTGCATTCAGTTACTCATTTCCACCTGAGCTCATTTACAACCATAATGAAACAGGGCTAACCACGTCACAGAAGCCACAAAAAGTTTGTTGCAGAAGTAGGCACAAAGCAAGCTGCACAAGGCCTGTCACATGAACCTGGCCAGACTGTCACCATGTCTGGCTTCATCAAGCAGTGGGCAATGCACTGCCACCTGTCCTAATCTATCCACGAAGAAATTTCAAATCCCACATTCTGCACAAGGCCCCATCAGGAGCGAAAGGTCTTCCCAACCAAAGTGGACGGATGACAGAAGATCTATGTCAGGAATGTCTTCAGTATTTTGTACCACACAGCTGTAGCATTCGTTTTTTTGTAAATAGTAAGTTTGCAGAGGTGGTGACAGGTGTTTTCATTGTTTTATATTAAAAAAACATAATTTATTTCTTATTTTTGATGAGAATATTACTGTGTCCCAACCTGCCCCAGCACCGGGGCAGGTTGGGACACTTTGGATTGTCTCTTTAACCATCATTTACAAATAAACACTCACTGATTTTAGTTATTTTTTGCTTTTCTGTTATTTCTGAATATATAAAGATTTGTTTTAAATCATTTTATGTATCATTTGTGTACTTATATTCAAATGAGAGCGAAAATGGCAAAAAAGTGTCCCAACCTGCCCCGGTCTCCCCCTACATCGGAAGTCTTCCAAATAACTGGTATCTGGCAAGAGTCCAGCGAGGCCTGGAACAGGTGCTGAAAATCGCTGACAAGCTCAGTGGCACAGAACTAAAGGGTTCTTCTACCCTGTGTACCATCTGTTTGGAAGAATTGTTAATATTTATTGCCATTGAGTGCTTACATGTAACTTGTTCATCAACAATGACCCTATTCTCAAACACTAGAGATTGCTTCAGGCCATTTATTTCATCTTGAAAAAATCGTGCTTTTCCAAGCAAGTAAAAAAAAACACAAAAAAAAAACGTTTAGTTGGTCTGGTACATTGTTCTCAGATACCCCCTGGAGATAAATCTTCGTCCTAAGTGGGGCAGCTATCATGTTTACTATTTACATATTTTTATTCCCTGCCAGGCAGCAGGACAATTGCTTACTGCAAACTTGTCCTCATACACACTCACTGCGTCTAGCCTAAACAACAGCAGCTTCAACTTCTTTATGCACTTGTTTTTGTTGTTCTGTGCCTGTGTAGCTTCCGCTCTGTTCAATACACGTTTTAGATCCTTTGTAACCCAAAGCTAGTTACAGGGGCAAATACTTATCTCCTTTGTTGGAATAACACAACTGACACAAAATGTAATATAAGAAGAAATAACAACTGTTAGTTCATTTAAATCAGAACACGCGTTATAAAAAAAAATATCCCATAATTTTACGCGCGCGCGCGCGCACACACACACACACACACACACACACACACACACACACACACACACACACACACACACTCATTCTGTGTACGTTGGCACACGGACTTCGGTTTATGGTCTCATCTGAAAGACTTTGGGAGGAGTGGAGTGGGTACTGACGTTGACTTCAGGGGGAAAATTCAATCCCCTGAACCAGTCTGGGTGGTAGCTCAAACTTGGGACATACGGGGGAGGGGGAGGAGGCCATCAGCACAACCCTTCAACAAATTCAGTGCTATCTTTTCAAATGCCGGGCACTGTGCTTGCATGAAATGCTAATGATTTGAACACTGAGGTTGTGTTTTATTTTAATCACCACCATGCTGCAGATTTTAACTACTACAGCAGAAAACGAAAATCACACACACACACACACACACACACACACACACACACACACACACACACACACACATATATATATATATATATATATATATATATATATATATATATATATATATATATATACATATATATATATATATATATATATATATATATATATATATATATATATATATATACACGCACGCACGCACGCACGCACATACACACACACACACACACACACACACACACACACACACACACACACACACACACACACACACTGTACAAATAATAGTTTTACATCTTTCAGTTCCAAATTCTAAAGTTGAGTTTCGGGTTTTTTCAGTTAAAAGGTTGTCACAACCTTACAACTACACAGCTTACCTCTCCGCCCCAGCTGAATCGCAAACACAACTCATTCCAGCTCAAAACACAGATCTTCGCAATCTACTGAGAACAACAAATTCTGCAGAGAACAACAAATTCTATGGCAGACGAGTGTCAACTTTATTATTCATCCAGGAAGTTATAGGCTCAGGCGAACGCGAATCTACATGGTGTCACCTACACCGACGCTGATTGGTTGAGCGATGCCGTATAAGTTTCAGTGGGTCACCTCCCTGCAGAAAGTAAATTTACATGCGTAGCCACTTACATTATGTAGGCCACACGGTTATCAGATAATGAATTTCAAACCACAAGACGTGATGGGGACACTAAGTCTTATGTAACCTGACTGTTAGAACTGCAACAAATATATTCCTCACTTCTTTGCAACATTGTTTCTTTCCTCACCTTCACTGGTCCCGTAGTCCCCCTAGGGGCACCACTGAAGTTTTTACAACTAGCTTCCTCCACTCTCCACCCAAGGCCTGTCCACTCTCTAATGTCTTCCCATCGTTTCCTCTGTCTGCCTCTTTGCCTCCCTCCTTTTACTGTTCCCTGTAAGCCTGTCTTGGCCAGTCCAGATGTTCGTGTGACGTGCCTGTACCACTTCAGCTAGCGTTTTTTCACTGAAGTCAGGAGCTCTTCATATGGTCGATGGCATCTTTTATTCTGGTTTTCACTTCTTTATTAGCGATGTAATCTCTGTATGAAATGCCAAGAAGTTTGCGAAAGCATCTAATTTCCATTACCTGCATCCTTTCAATGTCTGCTGTTATGGTCCACGTTTTACATGCGTACGAAAATATGGACATGATCAGAGAACACATCAGTCTAATCTTGAAGCTGATGGCTATGTTCTTATCATTCCAGAGGACTCTCAGTTCGCTCATTGCAGCTGTGGTCTGAGCTATCCTCGAGAGAATTTCAGATTTTGATCCTTCATCTGATATTTTGCTCCCAGACATTTAATGCTATGGATGGCCCTGATTTTCTTACCATCTACAATTGTCATTGCTGATGCCGTTGGTACTATTTGTCATCAGCTGGGTTTTCTCTGCACTGATCTGCATGTCATACGCTGATAAGGCTTTATCAAGGTGATTTACCAGGCTGACTACCACTTGCTGTTCTCCAGCTAGACCGTCCCCTGTGATTGTCCTGCCTCCAATGCGGACTGTTTCCTCATGATTCTCAGGTGCATCAGCCATTATTCTCTCTAAGAAGATGCTGAAGAGGGGGGAGAGAGCAGACATCCTTGGCGTACTCTATCAGTGGTTCGGAATCAATCGCCTATGTTTTTGTCATAAAAGACTGCATTGGTTGCCTTGTTATAAGAGCATTATGTGGTTCTGATCAGGTTGGCATTGATGTTATACAGCTTTGTGATTGCTCACAGAGGTGTATGCCAAACTTTGTCGATGTTGAACGCCTTATTAAAGTCCACAGAGACTGGTAAAGATCTTGTTGGTGTTGCATGTATTTTTCACAGAGTATTCTAAGATTGAAGATTTGTTCAGTTGTGTTCTGTCTTGCTCTGAACCCTGCCAGCTCTTCTTGGATGATCTCCTGAGCTTGAGCTTTAGTCTGTTCAGGAGGATTCTTAGCATCACTTTGTTGGGATGGCTGATCAGGCTGGTAGTTTTGGCAGAGTTGTAAGTTGCTTTTTTCAGGTGGGTGATAATCAGGGACTGTGTCCCAGGTGTTTGCCACTCCCCTGTCTTCCAGGTCTTATAGCAGATGGTAAGTAACACCTGATTGTTGTGTGAGTGTGCAGCTCAGAGTAGTATTCTGTCCACCTCTTTAAAATATCTAGATCTTCAGTGAGACATTTCCCTGCATTGTCTTGGATGGTAGTGGTTCTCCCGTCTTTTGAGCTTGTTAGGTCTTTCACAAGCTGGTAGGCTTTCTTGCTGTTGTTTGGGGGGGGGGGGGGGGGGTTGCAGGTTTTCTTCAATAAGTTTGCATTGTTCTTGTTGGGCTTCTATGGCTTCATCCATGCTGTCTGATGTGGGGGCATATGCGGCACTATTGTGATGTCGAAGGAGGTTGCTCTCAAACGGATGGTAATAAGTCTGCTGGACACTGGCTGACAGCTTATGACGGTGTTCACAATGTCCTTGTGAATGAGGAACCCCACGCCCTGTTCATCCGTATCCTGTTTTCCACTGAAGTATATTTTGTGGCCTTCCTGGGTCGTTGTTTCTCCCATGTTTTTCCACCTTACTTCGCAGAGCCCAAGGATGTGCCATTTGTATATGGCCATCTGATGTGTTAGTTCTTCCACTTTGCCTGTGGCTCTTAGTGTTTGTACATTCCAAGTGCCAATGGTGATGTAGTTTCTGGCACGGATCTTGCTGCGTTGTACACCAGTAGCATACTCTCTACCTCTGTCCTGATGTGCAACAGCATACAGGGTCCTTGGTAACCCGGGCGATGACCATCCGTTATGGAGATTTCTTTGTCTTCTTCATTGGTGGGTCTTGCGCAAATCAAACCTGGTGGATCCCACCCCGCTCCAAGTAGGATTTTTTGGTTGAGTTTACTACCCACATGTGACAGGTAGGACTGGATTACATGGTTACCAGTGGCAGAGGAAGCCTCTTATCTGACGATTAGTTTTTTAATTCATAATATTGTTTTAAAGTAAGAAAGACTGATAAAAATGTTTTGATATATTTTTTTTTGTTTAGGTTGCTCTCTTCTCTGCTGTCTCCTATGTATTTTAATCTATTTGTTTTACCTAATTATAATCAGTGTATCTGTCTTGACATTAATGTTTGGGTCAGTTGGTGATTATGTTTTTTGAAGACATACCTCTCTTTTTAGCTTAAATCAGTATCAATGTATCCAGTTGGGAAATATGCCTTTGTTGAATGTATACCTACCCCCTTTTTTAAATCATAGGTTGAACTTTGTTGTTGGTTATGGTGGTTTTTTGTGGGGGAGGGGGTTACTATAACTTTTTTTTATTTCGGCTTGTTTTGGTTGGGGCTGTCTCTGGGGTGGAGGGTTGTTTCTTTTTGTTTTGCTTTTATGGTTTTATTTTGGGTTGGGGTTTTGTTGCTTTTTTGTTGTTTTAATATTCCCTAATCCTGACAAGGGCAGATTGAAAAAAAGTATGTGAATATCTATTCTGTAACCCTTAAAAAATAAACATAATTCATTCATTCATTCTCTCTCTTCAAAAAACCAAACCACACATACAAACAAAGCAAACAAAAACAGACAGACAGGAAACAGAAGAGGAGGAGAAGCCACCGATAGAGAGAGAACAGGGAAAAAACAGAAAGACTAAATTAGTAAATGAAAAACAAAAAGAATGAAAGACAAAAGAACAACACAGAAGAGGAGAGAGAGGAGAGAGAGAGAGAGAGAGAGAGAGAGAGAGAGAGAGAGAGAGAGAGAGAGAGAGAGAGAGAAGAGAGAGTCGAATTTAAATTGTCTATACAACAGGGGTGAATATAAGCTGACAACAAAAGGTTTGCAAAGGAGTTCACATCACGAAAAATATTACATTAACAATTTCAAACTCATCTGCTTCCAAGCACATAGACTCACGAGCACGTGCACGCACACATACAAACATGTGCACACACACGCGCGTCGGCGCGTGCACACACCACACACACCACACACACATACACGCGCGTGCATGCGAGGTGCAGGCTATGTTGAAAGCTTGTCATGGCTGAAGGCAGTCTCAACACAACATTGACAACATAACAACGCTTTAATGTAGGCCGTGACACTTAGCTGACATCAATACCTTATTGCTTATGGCCTGGGCCAAGCTGCATATTATGTGGTTTTATATGGTATGTTTTCAGCCAGACTGAGAGGTTTCTGACGATATCTTTACCTATATGACAGATGTTCTGACACAGTTCGTCCCAACAACACAGTTTGTCGTAATTTACGACGAACTGTGTCCAACCCCCCCCCCCCCCCCCCCCCCCCCTGGGATCGACACGGTTCGTCTCAATTACGACGAACTGTGTCGAGCCCCCCGGTCGTATAAATTATGACGAACTGACGAAGAAACCGAGGTCCCGTGTGCAAACGCACGCAGACCATTTTGCGCACAGGTTAAAAACCCGTTCCGCCTTTTGAAAAAGTGTGCCATTTCGTGCCAGCACGAACGGGTGACCTTTTTTATTTTAAAATGTATGCATACACATGTGTCGTGTTTAGACACCAACGGATGACAACATTTACAAAACTGCATACAAACGGGGACCGGTCGTAAAAATAAACACATGAGTGCTTATTCCATTATCCTTGAAATAAAATCTTTTTAAACAGCTAAAGTCTGGATGCAGCTACCTTAACGGTGTGTAAACAGGTTTGCATACGCAACATTTCATCATTGTTAAACCTGGGAGCTCTAGCAAACCAACGAGAAAAAAGTCAATGCCTAAAATCCTTTAGGCACTGTGTGAAGGGACAGACTCAATGGGTCATCAAGAATATTGACTAGTTTGTGTATTTGTTTGTTTTCCGTTACTCCTATTTCACACAACGAATGATCTCGCTCCATAAGTTGACTTCACTTGACATGACATGACATGACATAACATGTCATGACGTGACATGACTTGACTCCTCTATCCCTAAAGAATGGTAGGAACACTGCCCTGAATTTTTCAAGTGGTGTGTCCAGGGCAAGTGGACTTTGATGGACACTGGCAATTCTTTGTTTAGGCTGGTTTAATACGGCTAAACACAAAACAGACGCGCGGATGCAAAAACCTGGCAAGACACCTTCATTGCACCATCTGGTTTAGTAAAGAAAATATATATAATAAAACAAGGGGCACAGTGTCATTCTGGATAATAATAAGGATTTGGAGCTTTGAAAAATTAACACACGACAAAATCCACACACACTATACACACGTGCGCGGGCGCGCCTTGGATTTCGGACTGGACGGTCGAGGGTTCGAATCCCATAAAAGCCATAGGGATTTTTCGGACTCCAGAGGGCTCATACCCAGAGTGAGTGTGCTGTGGGCTCAGTGGGGAGACTGGGACCACACAGTCGAGCTTCATCCACTTGACGGCTGTGAATTTGAGAGTGTTGATCAAATTACCTGACCAACACTGCAGGTGTCTGTATCTCTCGGGCCCGGTTGACGCCGGGATATATTATGATTAGTAATCGTAGAGAACAACCCTGTCAAGTAGTCTCAAAGCAGATGCACTTCCACAGCAGCATCATTACATCATCCCCATTACCATTGATCATCATGCAATAATAAAAATTGCTCCTAATTCGGTGGTCCCCATTGCTCTGGTCTGATGGTGACCTCAGATTCGGTTTGCCCATACACTTCTGTGCCCGAGGTGAGTTTGTGTCAAAGCCTTTGGGGTTGGAGGTTCCCGGGAGACGGTCGTTGGAGGGACGTCGTGGTGGTCGCCATCTCGGATGCTGGTTCACTCAGTCTGGCTCCCCGACTGAGCTAATACTGTCGTTAGTAGGGGGCTTAGTGGGTGGTGTCCTGCGTATGTTAGCTCAGAACAGGCACCACTGAGCACCACCAAAGTGACCCAGCAGAAGTGCAGGGCCCCTCTGGCTGGTTAGCCCGCGGCGGCCTAATATTGATGAGCTCCCTGTAGACTACCGACCCTGAGGATGAGACATAACGAATCTGGGTATGGCTGTGGCGGGAAGATTGAAATAAGCAGCGTGGGAACAGCAGGACGGGGGAGTTACAGAAGATGAGGCAGCAACAACCAAAACAAAACAAAACAAAACAAAAATATATATATTTTATGTGTGTGTGTGTGTGTATATATATATATTATCATATATATAAAAATATAGATATATATACTTTAAATTATATATATATATTAGTATATATATAATATATATTAATCTTTATATACATTTTGACTTCATCTTCAACAGCAAAGGACGCTGCCTTCATATCCCTTGCTTTCTTTTATATTGTTTTAGCTTATATGCTTCATTAACTACACTTTGGTTTCAAAGCAACTACTGAAAAAATCAGATTGTTTTCTTTATGTAACCATAATCAGAAAAGCAATGCTATCGACTTAAAGCGTTTTCCGCCATGTTTTTATCAATTGTTATCAATTGTTAAAATTGTTTTTAGTGGGGGATGGGGGTGTTATTAGAGGAATAACAATGATGATGATGTGAGGTGATGATGAGATGATGAGATGATTGATGATGATGAATAAAATAATAAAATAATAATTAATAAAATAAGCAATAATAATTAAATAATAATAATAATAATAAAAATGGAATTTATATAGGGCTAAATCTTATAATGCAAACAAATCGAAGCCCTTAGGGAAAGTTGCCGCTAATGATGTTTTTGTTGCAGGGCTGCCGTCAACATAATCATAATTATCTATAAGTGACCTGATGATGAGGGAAGAACTGTAAACATTGATAAAAGTGGACAAGAAAGGACAGCCCTGCCTAATGTCACAAGAAACATGACAAAGTTCTGACACCCTCCATGGTTTACCCCTGTTAGGGATACTGGCCCATCTCGCAAAGTATTTACCAAAACCATACAGCTTTAATACATGAAGCAGAAATGGTTTTGAGATTAAATCAAGTGCCTTGAAATAATATACAGAAGGTATATAGCCCGTATGGGTGTTTTGTTGTATGTAATTAATTGCATCATCTATGGTTGTGACTACCGTAGAAATATTTCTGCATTTAAGAAACCCTTCCTGGTCCTCACTTATCAGTTTCTGTATTACTTGGTCTAGTCTTTCTGCTGAAGTTTTTGCAAGTCTTATAGTCTGAATTAGTTATAGGTTTCCAATTATTCACGCTTTCCTTTCTTAAGTCTTTCCCCTTGTGCAGTAGTGTAATTATCCTTTGTTTCTCAGTATAGAAGAGTTCTCCTGTATGAAAGGATTCGATGAAGGAATCAGTGACCTTTGTTGCTAGTTTCGGCCAAATAAATCTAAGAATTCAACAGTGATTCCATCATTACCAGGGGCAGAGCCATAATGCAGTTTCCTTTATAGCTTTTGTGATTTCTTGTATGGAGACTCTCCCCTCACCTTGGACTGCTTCATTTGCACTGAGGTGAGGGAACATTTCCTTTTCTACAAAACTAGCAGCTGCTACTGTTATGCCTTCTATCAAAGTTGTCTGATTCCATAATTCTTTATAAAATGACATCTGCTCCTTGAGTAGTTCATTTTGGTCACTCATAATTTCTGGGGCGGGATATAACCTAGTGGTCAGAACATTGCGCTCGCAATTTGACAACCCGGGTTCGATTCCCGGTCAAGGGGATTTTTCCTCTGGAGTTAAAATCAGTGCTGACTCCACTCCCCCCAGAAGTCTTTCGGATGAGACTGTAAACCGAGGCCCGTGTGCGAACGCACGCAGATCATTTTGCGCACACGTTAAATCCTGTTCCACTTTTCGTAAGAGTAGGCCATCGTGTCTGGCGGGAACAGATGACATTTACAAAACTGCACACACACGGAGACTGGATGTAAAAAATTATGATAGCTTATTCCATTACCCTCGATATAAAAGAATAAATAAATAAATAAATAAAGATAAATAAATAAATCCTGATTCCTTACGTAAACTCGTAAGGATTTGTGTGTGTGGTGTGTGTGTGTGTGTGTGTGTGTGTGTGTGTGTGTGTGTGTGTGTGTGTGTGTGTGTTGTGTGTGTGTGTGTGTGTGTGTGTGTGTGTGTGTGCGTGCGTGCGTGCATGCATGCATGCATACGTATGTATGTATGTATGTATGTATGTATGTATGTATGTATGTATGTATGTATGTATGTATGTATGTATGTATGCATGCATGCATGTATGATGCATGCATGCATGCATGCATGTATGTGTGTATGAGTGTATGTAGGTAGATATGCACGTATAGGCTATTGGTAGGCCTATGTGTATGTAGGCATCCGTCAGTTTCAGGAGATTATGGAGTATTGCTCTAGGCCCTATAGCGCAAAACCTGGGTAAATAAGTATGAAGGGCAAGCTGTTACCCGTGCAGCAGACAGCCTCCCCCCCACCCCCTCTCCACACCGCTGGAATGGTCCATTGGAAAGGCGATCGCCGATATGAATGTTTCCAGTGCCGTTGCAGGAGCCACCAGACCGTTGTCATATAGGCCTACGGCCCCAAACCGCCCTTAGGACTCCAACTTCCCGATTTTTCGTCAGAGATGGTGTCTAAACACGACACCTGAGTGCGTACTGAGCTTTTTTTCACTGTCATCCGCTCCTACCGGCACACAATAGCCTGCTCTTCCAAAAAGCGGAACAGGCTGTTAACATGTGCCCAAGATGTTCTGCGTGCGTTCACACATGAGGTCACGGTTTATAGTGTCATCCGAATGATTTGACATTCAGTTCAAGTTTTTTGTCAAGCTGGGAAGAAAGGGCGAGATTGGGAATCGAACCCAGAACCTCACGGTTTACTTGTTGACAAGCGAATGCCTTAACCATCCTGCCACTTTCCTTCTCTTATGTACGAATGTATGTATGTATGTATGTATGTCTGTATGACTGTGTGTATATTAAAGTTAAAGTCTGTCCCGAGCCTAAGGCTCATCAGGCCGGTGCTTATCCCGGTTTCTGTGGCGTTAAGCGACTGAGTCATAGACTTCCCCCTGGATAGGACGCCAGTCTATCGCAGGGTTAACCCCCAACACAAGGTTGGTACCCCTTTTACAGAAAATAGCCGTAAAGTGCCTTTTCCAAGGGCACAACGCCATAGCCGAAAGTTGGGATCGAACCCTGTGTGTGTGTGTGTGTGTTGTGTGTGTGTGTGTGTGTGTGTGTGTGTGTGTGTGTGTGTGTGTGTGTGTGTGTGTGTGTGTGTGTGTGTGAGTGTATGATGCCTTCAGCGCCTGGGATTTATCACAGTTCTTGATTAAACCATTGATGCTGGGGGCAACAGCAAAGTGAGAGGATGTATGATCAGTGGTTTTCCCACTCATGATATTCCACTTTACAGCTTAGTCTTTGGTGATCGACTAGGACTCCCTGACTAGGAAGGAGGCTTGACTTGCACAGTCCTTATGTGCTGCAGCCCCAGGGGATGATTGGCCTTTGGAGAACATCTCCAACGCTGACTGTCCTTATGCCCTCTTGGCCGAGAGAGTGGGGATGTACTGTGGGCAAGGCATCTCCACTATAGCCTAATCAAATTTCTGCCCAGTTTCCGAAACAGCAGCTGCCTCCTCTGCTGTTTTGGAGGTCATCGTCAAACACGACGGACATACAATATGTATGTCAAGTCAAGTCAAGTCAAGTCAAGTCAAAATGATCTTTATTGAGGGTAAAAGATTAAGTTTACACAACTTTTTTTCATCCTGCCCTCACTAAAAAAAATCATAAAGATGACTTCTAAAGCATGCAAAGACAAATATCAACCTTGTTGAAAAACTCAAGTAAATGAGGATTTTTTTTTTTTTCAAATCTCTCAAGATAAAAAACAACAACAAAAAACCCAGACCCAAGACAGTACAACATAAGCTCACGTCACACATACAAATGATAAAATTACAAAATAACATGGGCATGAACAACAAACATCCAAACGTGAGGTAGTATCGAACATAATCGTGGACTTACAGTTTGTCCATCAAATGTCTCTTCAAAAGCTTCTTAAACATTTGTTTAGAAGGAACTGATTTCAGACAGGGAGGTAGGCTATTCCACAATGTTCTTCCTGAATATGCAAGGCTTGATTTATAGAGATTATTATGGGGCCTGGGCAGAAACAGTCTATGGGTAGGCCTGTATATATTGACAGCAAAATTTTCCACAATTCTCTTTGGGGCTTTTCCGTTTAATATATTGAACATACATAGGTACTTGTTGAACTGTAGTCTGTCTTTAAGTGGAAGAATATCTAGTTCTTTGTAGTTGGTGGTGGTCAGTGTATTAGGATTCAATCGGATTAGTTTAACAGCTCTTTTATGTAGGCGGCTTATATGCTTTAGGTTTGTTTCACTGGCACTGTCCCATAAGGTAGAAACATAATTTATAAGAGATAGAATATGTGCATGAAAGAATAGTTTTCGTGACTGTAGATTTAGAAAATTTTTGATTTTCCTAAGTTGATATAATCTTACTGAGATTCTTTTTCCTAATGCAGCTATGTGATCTGACCAAGACAAATCGTTGTCAATTACTGCACCTAGTACTTTGTGTGAGACTACTTCTTCGATTTGTTGTCCATGGATATATATAGGCGCGAATGGGGAACGCAATTTCTGTCTTTTTTGCCGAGTAGTTATAAACATACATTTTGTTTTATTAGAATTAAGAGACATGTGATTGAGTTCTGTCCATTCGATAAGTTTATTGATATCTGCCTGCATATCATTCACAAGCTGGTTTGGATCATTGTTGTTACATTGAATTGATGTATCATCAGCAAACATTTGACATGAACAATGGATATGCAGAGGTAGGTCGTTAATATAAATGGAGAAAAGAAGTGGTCCTAGTATTGATCCCTGAGGTATTCCATATTTCACGGGTAATAAGGTTGATCTCCTAGGCCCAACTTCAACAAGTTGATGACGATTAGTGAGAAATGAGTCTAAAAATGATAATGCTTGGTTAGAAATTTTATAGCATTTTAATTTTTTGATAAGGAGAGAGTGGCTAATCACGTCAAAGGCTTTAGCAAAGTCTAGAAAAAGGACTCCTGTGATTTCATTATTATTGATATTCAAAAGACAATGCTCAATGAGTTGTATTAAGGCTGTATGGCAAGAATGGTTTTCACGAAAACCTGACTGGTTTTCATTAATTAGATCATATGTTTTAAAATGAGAATGTAAGTGAAACTGTATATGTTTTTCTAATGGTTTAGATAGGACTGACAGTATGGATATTGGTCTGTAGTTTGATGGATTGGTTCGGTCTCCTGATTTGTGTAAGGGTATTACTTTTGCTCGTTTAAACTTCATTGGGAAGTAATTCTTGTCAATACACAAGTTAAATATGTAGGTTAGGGTGTCAGTTATAGCATATGCACTGATTTTTAATATTTGACTATCAATTTTGTCTAGGTCTTTTGATCTTGACTGTTTCAATTTGAGTATACTATTAAGCACTTCTGTTACTGTTATTGGGGGTATAACAAAATCAGATGAGATGCTCTTTGATGAACAGAATTGCTTTAATTCAATCAGCTCATTTGTTTCTGTTTTATCATTAGATATTATAGAGTCAGCAATGTTTGCAAAGTGAGAATTCAGGTTTTCTGCTGATATTTCTTTTATGACTTTTTGGGAGTTATGTCTTGAGTTATTAGTTAAGGTATTAATGGCTTTCCAAATCGCTTTTGGATTTTGGGCTGAAGATAGCAAATCTTGAAAGTATTTTGTTTTGGCTTTGCGCTTCATTGAATTGAATTGAATGTATGTATGTATGTATGTATGTATGTATGTATGTATGTATGTATGTATGTATGTATGTATGTATGTATGTATGTATGTATGTATGTATGTATGTATGTATGCTTGCACACACACATATGCACACGCACGCACGCACGCACGCACGCACGCGCGCGCGCGCATACACGCACACACACGCGCGCGCGCGCACACACACATACACACACACACACACACAGTCTTTCGGTTGAGACTATAAACCGAGGCCCTGTGTGCGAACGCACGCAGAACATCTTGCGCACACGTTAAATCCTGTTCCGCCTTTCGTAGGAGTAGGCCATCGTGTGCCGGTGGGAACAGAAGACATTTACAAAAATGCATACACATGGGGACTAGATATAAAAAAGCATACGATTGCTTATTCCATTATCCTCGATATAAAAGAATAAATTTTAAAAAAATAATTAAATAAAAATAAACACACACACACACAGTGCGTTCAGCTTTTTTCGGAAGCTTGAAATCGAAAGAAGGAAACCCAACACCGCACGTCACTGGAGTGGTTTCCCTTGGAAAGCTAGGCTTGCCGTGTACCCAGCCTACCGCGAGTTAGCCTATCTTGTAGGTCACAGCCCCCCTAAGGAAGCCGCTTTCTGCACACCACATTGTTTTTTCGGCTGTTGGCCACATTTCGTCCGTGCATTCACACATTTGAACCTTCAGTATGGATCTGCAAAGCTTTTTGGACGTTGCAACGGTGGTGACGAAGTTGAAAATGTATCCGTATTTCGACTTGGCGCACTTTACTTTATGCAGTTTGGCAGTAAGAGACGACACAGCAGTTTCGCAAGGTGAGTAGCCTAGGCCCTACAGTGACTTTCCGTGTTCACTCAGTCCGTAGTTTATCCATAGGCCTACCTCTGTGCACGCAGTCACTGTCATATTACGCTTGTCTGTAGATTTATGGTTTTACAACGTCCTGCTCTGAACAAGAGACAAGAATTTAGTGTACATACTGGGAACTTGTGTGGACCTCTCGATAGGCTATTGGCAGTAGTAGGCCTATTGGAGTATTGCTGAGCAGTTTTGTTGCGTGCGCCCTTGCCGGTTTCGGTATTTTTTTGTGTACACATGCATGTACACATTTTTGTGTACGCATGCATGTACACACACACACACACACACACACACACACACACACACACACACACACACACACACACACACACATTTCAGGAAGGAAGACCGGATAGCCTAGTGGTCAGAACATTGCACTCGCAATTTGACAACCAGGGTTCGATTCCCGTTCGAGGGGATTTTTCCCCTGGAGTTAACATCATTGCCGACTCCACTCTTCCCAAATGTCCTTCAGATGAGACTATTTAAACCAAGGCCCTGAGGCCCTGTGTGCCAAGGCAGGCAGAACATCCTGCACACATGTTAAATCCTGTTTGTTTTGCTTTCACTTTCAGTAAGTAGGCCATTGAGTGTGCTGGTTGGAACAGATAAGATTGACAAAATTGCATTCACATGGGGACAGGATGTAAAAAAGCACATTAGTGCTTATTCCAATATCCTCATGAATATGAAAGAATAAAAAAAATAATAAAAATAAACACACTGACACAGGTTACACACATTCTTAATTTCTTTCTGTGGTAAAAGAAATTACAATCATTATTCTACTTTAATGGTCCAATAGGGATATTAGTATTATTAGTAGATTAGTTTGTAATTAATGTGTTCATTAAGTTTTAAACAAAATCTTTTTCAGTTTTTTTTGGTGGGGGGTTTTTGGTGGTTATTTTATTTGTTTTTTTACCTGAGAGAGAGAGGGAGGTGGACATTGATTTTGTTTTGGGAGGGGTTTTCTGTGTGTTTTAATTTGTTTTCATATCTTTGTAGTTTGTTGTTCCTCATGTAAATTTCTAAGTAAGTCTTCATCAGTCAATCCCTACCCACCCTCTCTCTTTTCTTTTTTTTTTCCTGTCTCAAGATTTTCTTACCCGACTACCTGCATAGGCCCAAACCACCACAGCACTTTCTCACTCTCTTTAACTGAATTTTTTTTTGTTCTTTGTTTTTTACTGACTTTTTAAAAATGGTGTTATTAATATTAGTGAGGGAGACAATTTATTAACATTCATTATACACAGACACACACACACACACACATAATATTACATATGAGCCTGTGCCAAAACGTGCTCTCAGCAACCCCCACTATCAGTATCTTCATGAGGGTCCTGCATAAATCTCATTCAAAAATTCTTATCAGTTAAAATAAAATGCTTATCTGGAAGGACATACATGTAAGAGATAAATGTGACCGCACAGAAGGCAGAACATACTGAGTTATTCCATAGTTTTCATTATCATTTCAAACTTTAGCACTAGCAGCAGCTGTTCAATTAATGTCTTTTTTTAAGGCATGATTCATGAATAAGGTAACAGCTGTCAAAACTATGTGCTATCATTATCAGTGTAATCTATTGTACTACAAATAGTTCAGCTAATTAAGTCTTGTCATCTGCTTCTTCCATCTGAGTCTGCCTCTGTCTCTGTGTCTCTGTCTCTGTCTGTTTCTCTGTCTCTGTCTGTTTCTCTCTCTCTCTCTCTCTCTCTCTCTCTCTCTCTCTCTCTCTCTCTCTCTCTCTCTCTCTCTCTCTCTCTCTCTCTCTCTCTCTCTCCCCTCTCTCCTCTCTCTCCCTTTCTCTCCCTCTCTCCCCTCCCTCCCTCCCTCTCTCTCTCCCTTCCTCCTCTCTTTCCTCTCTTTTGTTATAAATCTGACATACTCTGCGGGACGGGATGCTTGCTTTCCCCCAGCCAGGTTAAGCAGCATCAAGCGCGGTTGCCAATTGGGTGGGTGACAGTTTGCGTGCCTTGGCTACAGTACAGTTCCCCCTGTTCACCCAGCTGTGAATGGGCACCTACCCTCTTTAGGGTCAGGGAAGATAAAGCAGCGAGGGAAAGGAGATGGGCACCGCCCTCAACATGCTGGCCCCTAGAGAAGCTGAGGTCTCTGACACCTCGCTCCCCTACGACCACACAGGTTATGGGACACCTTTACCTTTACTCTAAATGTTGAAGTGCATAATTATGATGATATTTAAACAAGAATATAGGCTACCAAGACCTCTCGCCAACTCGTGTTATTCATTCTTCATGAATAATCAAATGCCCAGCTTGCTTGACAGTATTTGAGTTTTCAAAACTTGTATTTTACCCGAGACATAAATAAGGGGAGTTTTCTGTGAGTACGATTATGACTGACTATGAGTCCTTAGCTAAACCCTGCACTCTGGCTTTCCACTAATAGGGCCAAGTCTTTTTCTCTTTCTTTTTTTTTTTTTTTTTAAAGTGTGGCTGGTGGGAGACATCAACTTTAGTCACTTTCTTAAAAATATATATATTTATAAACTGAAGCTGAAACAAAACCAAAAAATGAACTTGTACAAGTGATTGTATTCATGAACATCAGATTTTATCCATTGTACTTGTAGCCTGAAACTTGCACAACAAAGCAGCTGTAAACAGTAGTTTCCATTCATTTACTGATTCAGCCAGTATGATCTGTATTGTATCTTAGTTTTATGCCTGCCGCAAGTCAAATATGAAATTAATCCTGTGAAATAAGAAAGACGCTCTCTTTACATGGTCTGTCTATCTGTCTTTGTCTCTGTCTGTCTGTCTGTCTGTCTGTTCTCTGCCTCTGCCTCTGCCTCTCTCTCTCTCTCTCTCTCTCTCTCTCTCTCTCTCCTCTCTCTCTCTCTCTCTCTCTCTCTCTCTCTCTCTCTCTCTCTCTCTCTCCTCTCTCAAGACAGTTTTTGTAGCGGGGAAAGAGAAAAACAAAAACAACCAGCTGCTTGTAAATTATACATGTAGAATAGGTTTGTCCAAATCTATCACTTGCTCATTTTTTCCCTTCAGAGCAACTGGTTGAAATAAGAAAAGGAAACAATGGAAGAAACAAGCAGAGAAAACTACCATAAAATGGATGAAGTACAATCTTATCCAGTAAAAGTCATCCACACAACTCAACTGCCATACTTATTAATTGATATTAAGATAAATCAAAATGTAACTGAGGGAACCCAGACATTTCCTCATTTGTTTTTTCGTTGTTGTTTTTTAAACTAAACCACATTGTGCAGGGCTCTGTGTTAACAGAGCATCTTTTCTTGCTGTAGACATACACATGTGCTTCAGATGTGACCCTTGACGTATTCTGTTTGGACTGAACATTCTTAAACAGACGTCCGTTGTTTTAACTCCTTTATCTGCCTGGCCACAGGGGAGGCTAACAGCTGTAGTGCATATATCGGTGTAACTTAAAACTTTTTATGTGTACATACATGCATGTATACACAGTAGGGGAGTAAGTTCTCAGTAGTGGTTTGTCATGAAAAGGAAATTAAGATACTGGCTTTTCTTTTTTTTTTCAATCCTCATGGTGCTGTTTTTTGTTGTTGTTGTTTTTTTGGGTTTTTTTGGGGGGGTATTTAATTTTTTTCTTTTCTTCCAGACTCCAGCTCTTTCCTAAAACTGTTGTTATTTTCTAATTTTCTTCTTCTTTAACACTGCTTGTGACATGATATTTGTACAGCGCCTTATCTTTTGAAAAACAGATTTCTATTACCTGTGAAAACTGCTACTCTGTGTTGTGCATTATTGTTATGACCATTCAATTCAGCATTCATTCCCTGTCACAGGATGCTGCAAGACCCCTTGACTGTACTCTCCTGCTTTCACAACTTTATCACTGTGAATGGAATTTTTTTTTCCTCTGCCACGTTCTGGCAGGTTGTCCGTGGTACATGTGTACCTTTTGTTCATGCCCCAAAAGATGCAAAACTGTGCTGCACAACTTGAGTAAACACTGTTCTGCTAAACATAAATAAACCTTAAACATGTCACTCTTCTTTTATAACGCGGACATGTCACTCACCTTTTGCATTCTCTTCACTGGGTGCCCATTGAAGAAAGGATTCATTTTAAAGTATCTCAAGTGCTACAAATTTATGAATAACATGACTCCAGCCTATTTTGATGAGCTACAAAGCTATTCACCTTCTCGACAGCTTCGTTCTTCAACTGACGTCGGCAAGCTTATAAAATGATAATTCTGTCCTACAGTTACAGAAAAAAAATTGTGTGGCCCACAGGTCTCTTTGCAGGCCTTTTCTTCCTGGAATGCCTTGCCTTTCTGTACCTAGATATGTCTTGCGCCTTTTCTTCCCTATCCTCTTTAAAATATCATTTATTTTTCTCTCCTTAAGGCAAGCCACAATTTAACTTTTCATTCCTTCCTAGTAAAGTTGTGTGTATGTGTGTGTGTCACAGGGGTGATGAGAGAGAGAGAGAGAGAGAGAGAGAGAGAGAGAGAGAGAGATCATATTCGCTTGAATTAGTGTGTATTACTCATTTTTTTCTTAAATATAATTTCTGCAGTTGGAAAACATAAGGATTTTGTCTTCATGGGATAATCTTAAAACATAAAATCTTCTATATTTTTTATCATTATTATTATTTTATTGTAATCCTGGCATTTGAATACCAGTAGTGATAATAGAATAGCATTGTAAACTCTGGAATGAGCACATAATGTTTATTCTGCACTTTGATAAGTTCATTCATATAACAAAAAGATAGTAAAAAATATGCAAACAAATTTGCATATATATGCACACACATGCACCTCTCTTTCTCTGTCTCTCTCTTGCTCATGTATGCACACACACATTTACACACACACACACACACACACACACACACACACACACACACACACATGCTATAAAGAGGAAACAAGAAGCTATTTTTAGTGCCTCAGACTTCTTTGATCTTACATCACCTTCTTCTCCCCCCAGAACTGTGTGGGGAATCATCAGGGCAAGGCACTGAATTACTCGGCAAATTCCTCCACTTTTCTTGGTTGTCTTCCAAGCTTTGGGTCTTTGCATTATGGTGGTGAACTTGTGTACACCCTGCCACAGGGGTACACTGTTTGTGTACTAATAGAGAAGCCAGGTGCTCTAGTGCATGCACACACTTAGCGTGCCAGTAGGCTTAGAGGTGCAAAATTCTATGGCTTTTTTTTTTCTTTTTAAAGTAGGCCGTAAACTCTGGATGGGCTTGTGCAAGTTTGAAACACTAGAGTAAATTATGCTTTAATAGAAGTGTGTGTGTGTGTGTGTGTTTGTGTGTGTGTGTGTGTGTGTGTGTGTGTGTGTAAGTAATGTAAATGCTAGATGGGTCTGTACCTCAAACACTGGGGTAATTTAATTCTATAAATGCTTTAAAAATTGATTTTAGAAAATGTATGTGTGTGTGTGTGCGCGCGTACATGCTTGCATGTATGTATACACATGTCTGGTTGTGAGAGAAAGGTACGGAGAAAAAGAGTAAGTTTGTGTAATAAAGCACATGTGCATGCATATAAGTATGTTATTCCATTGTTAACTTTATGTTTACTGATTTGTCTGCATGCTTGTTACAATGTTAGAGTTGTGTGTATGGTAACGCATGTGTGCATGTGATTGTTTTTTTAGTTGAGTTCAGGTGTTAAACATGTCAAACGCTTTTGTGCCATCTGTTTGGGTACCTCACCCTCAGTCTCAAAGAATATTATTTGAAAGTGTTCCAGCACATGATGGTTCAGTTGATGTGCTGAAAACATATGGTGCCACATCAGTGGATTACTTAAAATGGACATTTTGCGCATGACTGCAAAAACATTCATGTACTTGCATGCAGAGTAAAAGATTCAAGAGAATATGCATGTGCATGCACTCGTGGATCGAAATACCTACACACAAGTATAAATTACCTCTTTGTCGACACATCCATGTTTGCACAAATGTTGATTTTTTTTTTTATTAGTGTAAAGATTTATGATACATCACACACTTATATCCATGAATTCACACGTTTGCATTCATGGAAGACAGGTGGCAGGATGGTTATAAAACATATTTTCTTGCCAACAAGTAAACCATGAGGTTCTGGGTTCGATTCCCAGCCGCACCCTTTCTTTCCAGTTTGACGCAAAAATAGAACTGAATGTCAGTCATTCAGATGAGACTATAAGCCAAGGCCCCATATGCGAACGCGCGCAAAACATCTTGCACACAGGTTACAAACCTAGCTGCTCCACCTTTCAGAAGAACCAGCCATTGTGTTCCGGTAGGAGCGGATGACAATAAAATAAAAAAAACAGCATGCACACAGGTGTCATGTTTATTTAAGACAGCATCCCTAAGGAAAAATTGAGGAGTTGGAGTCCCCAGGGCTGTATATGGCACCGTTCTGGTGGCTCCTTCAATGGCACTGAAACTAATTGTATCTCTGCAAATGTCTTTCCAAGGAACCATTCCTGTGATGTAGAAAGAAGGGGGTCTGCTGTATGGGTAACACTAACAGCTTGCTTCCGTACTTACTTACCCAGGCTTTGCACTATAGAGCCTAGAGCACAACTCATTAGTCTTCAGAGACTGATGGATGCCTACTACTGTACTAGTAGTACTACTGCATACATAATACACACATGCATGCACACACAATGCACACACACACGCATGCACGCACACACACACACACACACACACACACACATGTGATATTGATAATGCAGAACTTTATAGCATCATATGGGAATCAAATCTCTGCATTGCAAACAGCTTGCCATGTGAACACATGAGCTATACAGTGACAGGGTTCGTACGGTCCTTGAAAGTCCTTGAATTTTGGACCCCCCTTTTCAAGGCCTTGAAAGTCCTTGAAAATCAGGCATATACCTCCAGGTGCTTGAAAAGTCCTTGAATTTTACTGTTACCAAAGAAAAAAAGAAGGATAAAGAGAAAGAGAGAGAGATTGGCATGGTAAGATCAGGTATGGTACTGACTGTAAATTCGTGGAATTTTTATAAAAGTAAAAAAAGAGAAGAAGAAAAAATAGGAGAAAAAAGAAATCTACAAAAGCAGGTCAAGGGAACTAACTCTTCCATGCCGGTTAGTAATTACTCCCCTTCTCTGCTTTATGTCACAAGGCAATTCAAGCCTAGGTAGGCCTAACAAGACAACTTTTTCCGTTGAAAAACCATGTGTACCAACAATGGGTGTCAAGTTTCATGACAGGGATGGACTAGTAGCTCTAATATAAGGCAGAAAGGGAGAGGGGGCTTTCACTGGCTGTTCCACGTGGGGTCAGAGAGCAATGGTTATATTAAATTAAATACAACAGTCAGCAGGCCACCGGCCTCCCCTTTTTCCTGGAGAGTCCCCCCCCCCTCTCTCTCTCTC
Source organism: Stramonita haemastoma (assembly GCA_030674155.1). Lineage (NCBI taxonomy): Eukaryota > Metazoa > Mollusca > Gastropoda > Neogastropoda > Muricidae > Stramonita > Stramonita haemastoma. The sequence goes on from CM060322.1 coordinate 35,957,943, forward strand.
TATAGTCTCTCCTCTCTCTCTCTCTCTCTCTCTCTCTCTCTCTCTCTCTCTCTCTCTCTCTCTCTCTCTCTGACACACACACACACACACGCTGGAAGTAAATGACTGACTTACACAGGCGAACGCACACACACACACACACACACACACACACACACACACACACACACACACACAACTTCTCTCTCTCTGTCTCTCTCTATCTCTGTCTCTCTCTCATTTTCTCCACTTCTCCCTGTCTCTTACACACACAGACACACACACACCTCTTCCCCCCCTCCCCCTTATCTCTTTCTCTTTCTGTTTCTCTGTCTATGTGTGTCAGTCCTTTCTTTCTCTTTCTTCCTCTATCTGCATTAGTGCACATTTGTCTAGAAATATACTCATTTTTGCTATGTGATTACTTGGGAATAGAACCTCCTTTAGATTGAAGAAATGGCAGAAAAAGTCATACTTGGAGAGCTTATTTTATGGCAGAAATTGCTTAGTACCAAGAACTGAAATTAGTTCAAGGAGAGGCCGTTAAACAGGCTAGAATTGTTGAAAATTCTTCAGCTTCAGGGGGCGTTGCCCCCTGACCCCCACAAGGGGCTTTGCCCCTTCACCCCGCCAGGGGGCGATGCCCCCTGGACCCCCCCCCCCCCCCACCTTTCACGATTTTTGGAGTCTGTCAATTCCTATCCCTGCAACACTGAAACTTGATGGGGCATCAGAGACGCGCGCGGGGATGTGCATACAGTTATATAAGGGTGGAATTATACTTAAATTGCTTCAGGATTGATTTTTTTTCTTCAGGATTTGGAATGTCCAGAGGACAAAAAAAAATTGGGTTTCAGGATTGAGAGATTTTTTCACTTTCACCCATGTCAATGTGTTGTGATGTGAAAATCTGTCCACAGCAATACCATCAGCTATTCCCCCTCTCCAGCCCCTCCCCCCTCCCTTCCAACCTGTTATCCAGGAGGATAAATGTTTACTATTGTAAACTATTAGTCTCCTGGTAAAGTAACTCACAGGGAGCTTTACACATATTTAGACTTTGAGAACCAGTATGCAGAGAAATTATGAATGAACAGATGGGGTGATCACTTAGATTGAAATTGTTTTAAGCGAAATGCACACTTTAGGCCAACGATTGTTTTTGATTTAGCCCAGTTAACTGCAGTAGAAATATTGATTCTTGTTATGAAGAAAAATTGGACCTAATGGTAGATATTTTCTTTTCAGCTGTAAAGTGTGTAGACATTGTTAAAATGCAAGCACTATTTGTCGATGGAGGTCCTTGAAAATTGAGAGTGAGGTCCTTGAAAGTCCTTGAAAAGTCCTTGAATTTTCTTTCCAAAGATCTGTATGAACCCTGAGTGATGTTCAAGTTTATGCCTGTAACAAACTTCTGTTGAAAAATCCTTTATTGTACAACATTGCATTGATACAAATTTATATGGCAGCTAGTTGCTGACATAATAATAATAACAAAACCAAAAAAGCAAGACATCTAAATTCATGGTAACTTGGCTTATTGTTTTTTATGAGGGTGAGACTGTTTTGCACACAATGTTTCTGACTACAAAGTAGCATTTTAATCTGATGCAGAATTTAGTACACTATTTTTTACAATATGTTTTCAATGCCTTTCCATTCAGTACAATGTAGTACTATAACAGTACAGCTCAGAAGCCAGTGCTGTGATACAAGACTCTGAAAACAGTGCTGTTGATTTGCTTACAAGCTAGCCTTCTTTCTCCCTTGAAAAGGTCCAAAGTTCTTACAAATTGTAAGTTTTTCCAAAGATATAGATGTTTTGTTTCGGGGGGGGAGGGGGGTGGGGTTAGATCATCCCATTCATTTGCTTTCACATTCTTGGTTATTTGGCAGCATGCCCAGTGTTATCATCACGACATGTCCCCATTGCTGACTTTTAAACTATAGCATGATACATTATTATGCATACATGATATGGTTAATTGGGTTGTGTGTTGAAAAGTAGCATGATGGAAGCTCTAAACTATTGATGGCTAAGTGGTAATGTATTTTTCCTAGAAAGAGAGATTGTACAAGTTGTGGTCTGAAGTCTGTCCTTTTTCCCTGTTCACTTGTCTATGAATGCCACTCTCAAGGTGCTTGTCTCTTGGATGAGATGATAACGGGCCTTTTGTGCAACAACTATTTAGTGCATGATAAAGAACCCATAGCAGTAAGAGAGTTATTTCTGACAAACTTCTGGAAAAATACATAGCCATCATCATGGGAAAATACATAGTTTGGGGGTGGGGGGGATTAACAAACAAAAAACCCCACAAAAAAACTAGTGGCTTAAACTACTGCCCCTGCGTCAACAGACTGGGCTCCCATTCCTGTCAAGAAACTCAGACCAAGTTGTAAGCAGAGAGCTTTATGAATGTGCCATGGCTGTGTGCTACACAATACAAAATCGCTGTGCTGGTCAGTATGAATAATGCTGACGTGTGTACTACTACACTGTGCTGTGCAGCACAGCAATTTCGTATTGTGTACCACTCAGTATGATGTGACGTGTGTACTACTACACTGTGCTGTGCAGCACAGCAATTTCGTATTGTGTACCACTCAGTATGATGTGACGTGTGTACTACTACACTGTGTTGTGCAGCACAGCAATTTCATATTGTGTACCACTCAGTATGATGTGACATGTGTACTACTACACTGTGCTTTGCAGCACAGCAATTTGGTATTGTGTACCACTCAGTATGATGTGACGTGTGTACTACTACACTGTGTTGTGCAGCACAGCAATTTGGTATTGTGTACCACTCATTATGATGTGACGTGTGTACTACTACACTGTGTTGTGCAGCACAGCAATTTGGTATTGTGTACCACTCATTATGATGTGACGTGTGTACTACTATACTGTGCTGCAATTTCGTATTGTGTACCACTCAGTATGATTTTTTTTTTTTTAAATTCTTTTGTATCGAGGATAGTGGAATAAGCACTTATGATGCTGACATGTGTACTACTACACTGTGCTGTGCAGCACAGCAATTTCGTATTGTGTACCACTCATTATGATGTGACATGTGTACTACTACACTGTGCTGTGCAGCACAGCAATTTCGTATTGTGTACCACTCAGTATGATTTTTTTGATTTTTTTTTTTTTCTTTTGTATCAAGGATAATGGAATAAGCACTCAGGATGATGCTGACATGTATATTACTCCACTGTGCTGTGCAGCTGCCCCCACCCCCCCAGGCGGCGGTGGCCAGACGCTGCCGTTCCAGCGCAAACACCCTTTGTCCAGCTGGCTGGCCACCATGCTGATCAGCTTTGCGGGCAGCATCATCGCCAACCTGCTGCTGGGGGAACCCCTCCTCACGCCCTTCAAAGACCACCGCGCCCTGCTCACCGCTTCCATCGTCTGGTCAGTCAGTCATGATAACAGTGTAGTGATAAATATAAGATATATATTATATATATATATATATATATATATATATATATATATATATATATATATATATATATATATATATATATATGTATATATATATGTATATATATATGTATATATGTATATTTTCTTATGTGATGGGGTGGTAAGTAGATTGCCTCCCATGCGATCAGAGCCCTGTCGCAGCGTTGTGTTACTAAATAGGGACACACCTGCGAATTGTGCGATGCTCTGTTTCTTTGGGTGGTGGTCGAAAGCCCTCCATTTGCATACTCTTTGCCTTCATGGTGAACGGTAGAATTTATGCAACCTCTTTTTAGAGGTCACGTCCTAACTGGCTAGCTGTACCTACCCGAGAAGCTGTGCAGAGATGGGACATCACATGGGCCAATGTCCACTCTGTTACATATATATATATATTAGAGAGAGAGAGCACCGAGTCTTGTAAAGCAACAAATCAGAGTGCTTATATTCAAGTCATTGACACACATGCATGCAGCCATCCATGAAGGAACAGATAACAAATTTACACAGTCACACACACAGTCACACACACACACACACACACACACACACACACACACACAGAGTCACACAGCCTAGTGGTCAGAACATTGCACTGGCAATGTGAAGACCCGGGTTCGAGTCCGGTCGAGGAAATTTTCTTCCTGGAGTTAACATTAGTGCTGACTCCACTCTCCCCAAAAGTCCTTCGGATGAGACTTTAAACCGAGGCCCCGTGTGCGAACGCACGCAGAACATCTTGCGCACATGTTAAATCCTGTTCCGCTTTTTGTAAGAGTAGGCCATCGTGTGCCGGTGGGAACTTGACTTACTTGACTTATGCCTGTGGATTCCCGTGGGAACATAGGGCCACAACAACGCTCCTCCAACGGACTCGGTTCTGGGAGATCTTCTTCAGCTCGGCCCATGTCATTCCGGCTGCTTTCGTCTCTGCTTCAATGCTTCTGTGCCAGGTCTGTTTTGGTCGGCCTACTTTCCGCTTCCCTTGTGGATTCCAGTCAAGGGCCTGCCTGGTGACATCTGAAGCAGGCTTGCGGAGCGTATGGCCAATCCATCCCCATTTCCTTTTCTTGATCTCCGTGTCAATTGGAGCGTGTCTGGTCCTGTCCCATAGTTCTTCGTTTGAGACTACTTCTGGCCACCTGATACCAAGGATGTTCCTAAGACATCTGTTGGTAAATGTCTGGAGTTTGTGGGTGTTGGTCTTTGTCACCCGCCAGGTTTCTGAGCCATACAGTAGGACCGACTTGACATTGGTGTTGAATATCCGGATCTTGTTGTGGAGTGAGAGGGATGTTGATCTCCAGATTGGGCGAAGGGTGTTGAAGGTATGACGTGCTTTATTTATTCGGCACTTGATGTCTTCGTCCGTTCCCCCATCTTTACTAACGACACTGCCCAGGTAGGTGAATTTGTCGACTTCTTTGATGTTTTCTTGGTGTAGTCGCACTGGGTCTTGTTTCTTGTTGTTCACACCTCATGACCTCCGTCTTCCTGATGTTGATTTGGAGGCCTATTTTATCGGCTTCCTCCGCAACATGACATAGCTTCTCTTGTGCATCTTGGTGCCTGTGTGAGAGAAGGCTGATGTCGTCTGCGAAGTCCAGGTCTTCCAGCTGCCTTGTGATGGTCCACTGTATGCCAGTTCTCCTGCCTGCTGTGGCCTGTCGCATTATCCAGTCAACCACCAACAGGAAGATGGTTGGTGACAGCAGACAGCCCTGACGAACGCCGGTTTGTACGCAGAAGGGTTCCGTCAATTTACCATCATGGATGACTTGGCAAGTGGCATCTTCATAGAGCTGTTGGATGATGGTGACGAACTTTGGTGGGAAACCATAGTGGTGCATCAGTCTCCAGATGACATCTCTGTCGACGCTGTCAAATGCCTTCTGGAAGTCGACAAAGACTGAATACAAGGGGGTCTGCCACTCTAGGGACTGCTCGATGATGATGCGCGTTGTTGCGATCTGATCTGTGCATGATCTGTTTTGTCGGAAGCCTGCCTGTTCATCCCTGAGTGTCTTGTCTAGTGCCGTCTTCAGTCTTTCTAAGATTATTCTTGTCAGTACTTTCCCTGGTATAGACAGCAGCATGATTCCTCTCAAGTTGTTGCAGGATGACAGGTCCCCTTTCTTTGGTAGCTTCACGAGGTAGCCTTTCTTCCAGTCTTCTGGCACACTCTCTTGCTCCCAGATCTTGTGTAGGAGTGGATACATCATGTCAGTTGAAGTCTGGATGTCTGCCTTCAGTGCTTCAGGGGGTATACCATCAGGACCTGCTGCTTTGCCTGACTTTAAAGACTTTATGGCTTTGGTGATCTCATTTTTGGTGGGGGGGCCGGTGTTGATGCCAAGGATTTCAGTAGGTGGTGGGATATCTGGTGGGACAGATGGTGCTGGTCTGTTGAGTGTTTCTTTGAAGTGCTCTGCCCATCTTGCTCTCTGGTCTTCTTCACCTGGAATGGTATTGCCGTTCTTGTCGTTGATGGGGCAATTAGGTTTACTGTTTTTTCCTGAGAGAGTCCTCGTGATCTCATAGAGTCTCTTCATGTTTCTTTGGCCTGCTGCAGTCTCTGCTTCCTGAGTCAGCTCCTCAATGAAATTTCTCTTGTCCTTTCTTGCACTTCTTTTTACTGCACGGTTTTTGTCCCAGTATCGTGCTTGTAATGTCTGCTTCTCTTCCTGATCTTGTGTTCTGTTGATCTGGTCTTTCAGCTGTTTTCTCTCAGTGATCAGTGCCCATGTTTCTGTTGTCAGCCATTCCTTGTGTTTTCTTGTATTTTTTCCCAAGACTGCTTGGCATGTTGTCTTCCAGGTCTCATGTAGACTGTGCCACTGCTCTTCGATCGTTTCCTCTGGCATCTGGGCAAGCATGCTGAATTTGTTTCTTAGTTCCAGCTTGAATTCTTCTGTTTTCGCTCTGTCTTTAAGGCTTTGCACGTTGAATTTGTGCGATGGTCTTCCTGCCTTGTCGGTGAAGGCTTTGAGCTTTGTCTTGAGGATGGCTATTACAAGATGGTGGTCTGACGCTGCGTCTGCTCCGCGCTTCACCCTGACATCGTGCAGGCTCCTTCTCCACTTTCGCCCGATGGTGATGTGGTCGATCTGGTTTTCAGTCTTGCCATCTGGGGAAGTCCATGTGGTCTTGTGGACTTTCTTGTGGGGAAAGATGGTGCCTCCAATGACCAGGTCATTGAAGGTGCAGAACTCTGCTAAGAGTTCACCATTTTCATTCTGGTTTCCCGTGCCATGTTTGCCCATGATCAGTTCTCTGTTGGTGTTATCTGACCCAACTTTTGCATTCAGGTCTCCCATTAGGATCTTCATGTCCCTCTTTGGCGTTTTGTCCATTATGGCTTGGACTTGCTCGTAGAAGTTTTCTTTTTCTTCTAAATCAGCGGCATTTGTTGGAGCATAGCATTGGAGGATGGTAACTTTCCTGCCCTTTGAGTTGAACCGGGCAGTGAGGATCCGTGGTGACACTGGTTCCCAGGATAGTAGTGCTCGCGTTGCCTCAGGTTTCATCAGCAGCGCTACTCCATGTGTGTGGGGCTGGCCTTCCTCCTGTCCAGAGTAGATGATGGTATCTCCACTCGCTAGTCTTGACCGTCCCGTTCCATTCCATCTAGTCTCGCACAGGCCAAGGATCTTCAGGTTGTACCTATGCATTTCTCTACATACCTGTGCTGTTTTTCCAGTTTCATATAGGGTTCTGATGTTCCAGGTCCCTATCCTGGTTGTTGACTTGGTTGACAGAAGAGTTGTCGGCGCACTGGCTTCCCGAAGGCTTTCACCAGCTCGCGTCATAGACTCTACCAGAGAGGACTCTCCCCCAACCAGGTCGCTGTTTAGAGATGTTGTTGTGGTTTCTGTAACATACTGATTTTTAAGTGAATGGGTTGTTAACCCAAAGCACAACCCCCAACCTGGAGGACCAGGGTGCAAATTTAGTCTGGCTCCTACCCCACAGACCTGTTGAGCATGGTTGAACCTGCCGGGGGCCGAAGCCCCCGCCCACATAGCTCTGGGGATCAAACAGAACACGCAAGCCATCCCACCACGTCAAGGTAACGCACCGTCGGGACAGGCCGGTGGGAACAGATGACAATATTTACAAAACTGCATACACACGGGGACCTGATGAAAAAAAGCACATGATTGCTTATTCTGTTATCCTCGATATAAAAGAATAAATAAATACACACACACACACACTTGATGGTCTTTGCCAGCAGATCAGGATAAGAATAGATTTGTGGTCTTTTTTAATCTGTGTCTTCACAGAAGCAGTCTATAAGGCTGAAGAGAGGGGTCAGGATGGGTCAGTGGGCAGTGTTGTTTCCATGACTGTAGTCTGTCTGTCCCGAGCCTAGAGCTCATCAGGCCGGTGCTTATCCCGGTTTCTGTGGCGTTAAGCGACTGAGAGTCATAGACTCCCCCCTGGATAGGATGCCAGGCTATCGCAGGGTTAACCCCCAACACAAGGTTGGTACCCCTTTTACACCTGGGTGGGGTGAGAAAATAGCCGTAAAGTGCCTTTTCCAAGGGCACAACGCCATAGCCGAAAGCTGGGATCGAACCTGCAACCTTTAGATTACGAGTCCAACGCCCTAACCACTAGACTACAGCGGCGGCTATGACTGTAGTGTACCATAAAGGTAAAAGTGTTCCCATAACTGAGGCAGTTGCTGGGGAGTGAGGTGTCGGAGACTACAGCTTCTCCAGGGGCCAGTATAACAGGAACTGTGAGAACTATGCTGTGAGGACAGGTACTGTCTGAACTGTGTGTGTTGTGTGGACAGGTACTGTGTGAACTATGTGTTGTGTGGACAAGCACTGTGTGAACTGTGTGTGTGATGTATGGACAGGTACTGTGTGAACTATGTGTGTGGACAGGTACTGTGTGAACTATGTGTGATGTGTGGACAGGTACTGTGTGAACTATGTGTGTGGACAGGTACTGTGTGAACTATGATTCAAGATTCAAAATATTTTATTGCCATTTAAGTCATGCAGACTTATTTGACACAACAAAACAAACATCAGTTTTAATTATCTTTCTGCCCAAAATGATGTCCACTAAAAACATGTTGCATTCTTCTTCTCTTTTTCTCTTTTCTCAAAACATTCATTCACATATCTAATGATATCTGCTTGATATATATCAACTGCGATTATGTCGCTTACCTTATCTATATGTTTTTTACGTTCTTTGTCTTTGGTTTTAACTTTGAATAACAAATTGTTTCTGAGTTCATCATATAACACACATTCATCGAGTACATGAAATTCATCTTCTATTTTGTTACAAAATTTACATTTTCTGTCCTCTCTGGGCATATTTTGGTGTCTCCCTTTCTCTATCATTAAATCGTGACAGCTTAAGCGAAATTTACAAAAAGTATTTTTATGAGTTTTGTTTTCATAGTTAATAAGATATGGTTCCAGTCTGTATTCCTTTGGTTACAAAATCATAAAATTTTAGTTTTGCAAACTGTTTTTTCTGGTAGTTCCAGAATGTTTTATACATAGTCTGAAGCTTTCTTTGAACAGCATAACTTAACCGATGAACATCAAAAGTACTCTGGTTTTCCACACATGTTTAAACCCAATTGTGTAAAGGATATTTTTTACTGTATTGATCCATTTATCACATGTATTCGTCTGATACAAATAATCGTATACTATTCTAATATAAGAGTTTGGTTTTGATTCTATGTGTGATGTGTGGACAGGTACTGTGTGAACTATATGATGTGTGGACAGGTACTGTGTGAACTATGTGTTGTGTGGACAGGTACTGTGTGAACTATGTGTGTGTGGTGTGTGGACATGTACTGTGTGAACTATGTGTGTGAACAGGTACTGTGTGAACTATGTGTGTGGACAGGTACTGTGTGAACTGTGCGTGTGATGTGTGGACAGGTACAGTGTGAACTATGTGTGATGTGTGGACAAGTACTGTGTGAACTATGTGTGGTGTGTGGACAGGTACTGTGTGAACTATGTGTGATGTGTGGACAGGTACTGTGTGAACTATGTGTGGTGTGTGGACAGGTACTGTGTAATCTATGTGTTGTGTGGACAGGTACTGTGTGAACTATGTGTTGTGTGGACAGGTACTGTGTGAACTATGTGTGGACAGGTACTGTGTGAACTATGTGTGGACAGGTACTGTGTGAACTATGTGTGGACAGGTACTGTGTGAACTATGTGTGTTGTGTGGACAGGTACTGTGTGAACTATGTGTGGTGTGTGGACAGGTACTGTGTGAACTGTGTGTGTGGACAGGTATTGTGTGAACTATGTGTGTGTTGTGTGGACAGGTACTGTGTGAACTATGTGTGATGTGTGGACAGGTACTGTGTGAACTATGTGATGTGTGGACAGGTATTGTGTGAACTATGTGTGGACAGGTACTGTGTGAACTATGTGTGGACAGGTACTGTGTGAACTGTATGTGGACAGGTACTGTGTGAACTATGTGGTGACAGGTACTGTATGAACTCTGTGTGGCCAGGTACTGTGTGAACTACTTCCCCCTGGACCTGGTGTACAAGGTGTCGAAGGTGTTGCCAGTGAAGGTGGGGCTGTACCTGCTGAAGGAGGTGCAGCGTGCACACAAGGTGTACCACGGGGTGCTGAGCACCGCCAAGATCTACCCTGACGCCTACTTCATCATCATTCTCATTGGCACCCTCAAAGGTCGGTCTGCTGCAGGGGGTTCTGTAGGGGCGTGTCTGCATCACATGGGGGGCAAACACACAGAAGACTTGGTACTAGGGGGACGGGATAGCCTAGTGGTCAGAACATTGTGCTCGCAATTTGATGACCCGGGTTCGATTCCCGTTCGAGGGGGATTTTCCCCCTGGAGTTAACATCAGTGCTGACTCCACTCTCCCCAAAAGTCCTTCGGATGAGACTATAAACCAAGGCCCCGTGTGTGAATGCACGCAGAACATCTTGCGTACATTTGTTAAATCCTGTTCAGCTTTTTGTAATAAAAGGCCATTGTGTGCTGGTGGGAACAGATGACAAGATTTACAAAACTGCATACACACGGGGATTGGATGTAAAAAAGCACTTGAGTGCTTATTCCATTATCCTCGATATAAAAGAATAAATAGATAAACACACACACACACACACACACACACACACACACACACACACACACACACACACACACACACACACACACACGTTCAATATAAGACTGAAAAGAGATATGTTTTAAGGACGGACTTGAAAGAATGAGAAGTAGTGTTGTGCCTGAGAGAATATGGGGAAGAATTCCAACAGGAAGGGGCTCAGACAGAGAAAGATCACTCACCATATGACTTTGTATGAAAGGTAGGGATATGAAACAAATAAATGTCTTCTCTTCTCTCTCTCTCTCTCTCTCTCTCTCTCTCTCTCTCTCTCTCTCTCTCTCTCTCTCTCTCTCTCTCTCTCTCTGTTTTTTTTTGTTTGTTTTTTTGTTTTGCTAGCACACTTAGTGAAGACAGTCTGTATCCTACTGGTAATTGTTGAGAGGCTGCTGCCTGTGACGTGGCTGACTGATGGTGTTGGGTGTGTGCAGGGAACGGCAGTGGAATCATGAAGAACTTTGAACGTCTGGTTCGTGGAGTCTGGCTCCCCAACACCAACGAGATTCTGCAGCCTACATTGTAAGAGAGTGGTTTTATTTTTATTCTTCTTTTATATCTTCTTTTATATCGAGGTTAATGGAATAAGCACTCATGCTTTTTGGTTTCTTATCTTTAGTTTGTCTTTTCACCAAAAAGTGAAGTAAATAAGAGAGTTTTGTTTTCTTGTTTTGGGGTTTGTTGTTTTGTTTGGGTTTAGTTTTGATTTTTAGGTGTGTGTGGTTAGAGTATGGCGCTCGCAATTAGATGGCCTGGGTTTGAACCACCACTGTGATACCTACACACTTAAGGGGATACTGACTCCACTCCCCCAAAAGTCCTTTAGGTGAGACTGTAAACCAAGACCCCATGTGCAAATGCATGCAGAACATCTTGCACACACATTAAAACCTGTTCTGCTTTTCAGAAGAGTAGGCCATTCATGCCAGGAAAAACAGATGATATAAAAAATATATAGATGCATGAACACTGCTGTCAGCTGAGGGATGGAAAAAACACAAAACTGAATAAAAACAAAAACCAGCCAAAATTTGCTGCAGTGTGTTCATGTTTCATTGAAAACGGTAGATAAAGCAGATTAGTCAGAGTTTACAAATACTGTCTATAGAGGAGGGGATTTGGGGGTTGGTTTTTTTATTGATCTATAGATATGCATTTATTTTAGAACATTTTTACAAAAGAGTATGTCTTGACTCAGAAGAGCAATAACGATTCCAATAAATGCACTAAGCGCATAAGCACTAATAATAAGCGCTTTGATTTGTGTACTCCACAAGATTCAGCGCTATATAAATCCCATATATCATTATTACCGTAAAATCCCTAGCATAAGCCCACCATCTAGCAAACGCCCACCCCCCACTTTGGGCCAAAAGTTGTGCACAGGGGTAACTACCTAGCAAACGCCCACCCTGCTTTTTTCAAAGACACTATGCTCACTTTCACTAGGGTTTGTGCAGACTGTTCTAAAAGTCATCTTTTTCCTCTTCTGTACCTTTTCGTGTTTCTTTCCTTTTTTTCTTATTCTTTGTCCCCTCTCCTCACTCCCATCCAACCCCAACAAAGTGAATTAAAATGACGTCATGCTTTTTCCACTGACGTCTTTTGTCTGTCAGTGACATACCGGTACTTTGAGGACACTTCCTGATGGCCAGATGTTGGTTCTTGAATCTCTCTGTGCCATTTTTGCAAAATGCCGAAGCCATAGTCTTACACTGTAGCTTTCAAATTGGAAGCCCTTCAGTATCTGGATAACGAAGCAGGTGGGAATGTTTCGGAGTGTACCCGTGAAATTTCTGTGGATAGGTCAAGTCTTCTCCTCACACCACCTAACTTACATGCTTTCGGGGTTTGTATTCACTCAGTTACACGGTTGAGCACAAAAAATACTTTGTGCAAAGGGGTCTATCCCTAGCAAACGCCCACCCCCCAATTTTGCCCTAAATATGTGCACAGGGGGGGTCGGCGTATGCTAGGGATTTTACGGTATTATTATTATAAATGAAGAATCTTGCCTGCTGTTATGTCAAATCTTCACCTGCAAGATTTTGGCCACACTTTGACACACACAACTATCACAGCATGTACAAAAATGTATCAGTAGGTAAAAGGTTTTGAACTATTTTGAGGAAGGAAGGGGGAAATGAGTGAAAGTAGTGAAGAGAAGGCAGCTGTAAGTGCTGGCCAACTGTGCGCTGATTGGCCTGTGGGTGTGTGCACAGTAGTTTTTATAGGAAGAAAGCAGACCACACCTGTCCATGGGCCTCTCTGCCACCTGTGGGGTGTCCAAGCACTGACACCTTGCCCAATGCCTGACATTCCTTTTCTGCTGATAAGACTGGCTGGCTGGCTGGCTGAGACTGCTAAGCTATCTCCCTGACCCGCCCTCTCTCCCTGTGCCTTCTGTGCTGTTTAAATCCTGTGTGTGTGTCAGCACTGGTTTTTCTCTGTTTCGTTTTTCTTCTTCTTTGTGTATGTGTTTGTGTGTGTGTGTGTTGTGTTCTATTTTTCTGTGATATGGAAATCCCCACAGCTGGTATTCTTACACATTTATATGTTCAACCTCTTTTATAATATAATTTATGTAGGATATGAAAAGGATGGGCTACAGTTGCATATATTTTTTATAGGTGGATAGGTAGGTAGGTAAATAGTTAAATAGGTAGATAGATAGATCCAAAGTTATTCTTATGCCAAAGCTAATATTAAGGGAGGTGAAAAATCTCTCTCCGCACATCTCTCTCCAAGTAGTGGAATTACTGAGAGAGAACAAGTTGAATAACTGACAGTATACTGTTTCTATAGACACTGCGGTGCTTGTTATCCTGGTATGGTTTAACTGCTGTGTGGTGCCCTGCCTGTTCAGAAACAGCTATCAGAGTGTAGTGAATGTGGCTTGCTGTGTTTGTTTATTTAGCTATTCATTCTTTTCTTTCAAGAATAATCAAATCAGCACTCTTATGCTTTTTTACATCCAGTCTCCATGTGCATGCAGTTTTGTAAGTTTTGTCATCTGTTTCCACCTGCATACAGTGGGCTACACTTTTGAAAAGCAGAACAAGTTTTAACAAAGTGTGTGCAAAATGTTCCGTGTGCATTTGCGCAGGGGACCTCAGTTTATAGTCTCATCCAAAGGACTTTTGGGGGTAGAGATGTCAGCACTGACATATACTTCAGGAGGAAAAATCCAGATTCAAACCCAGGTCAGCAGATGGGGAGTACAATGCACAACACTCTAACCACTAGGCTATCCTGCCCCCCTGTGTATCCTCACATAATTAACCACTAGGCAATCCTGCCCCCCTGTGTATCATAGTCCTCACATAATTAATCACTAGGCTATCCTGACCCTGTGTATCCTCACATAATTAACCACTAGGCAATCCTGCCCCCTGTGTATCATAGTCCTCACATAATTAACCACTAGGCTATCCTGCCCTCTGTGTATCATAGTCCTCACATAATCAGCACAGAGCTGAACAGTGAGGTCATACACAGAAAAAGGTTGAATTGAGTTGCCCCCACCCCAAAAAATCCCTCACCAAAAACATCCCAACAGCAGCTAACCACAAACAAACAAATGAAAAGAACTGACAGAAAGAACACCCCCCCTCTCTCTCTCTCTCTCTCTCTCTCTCTCTCTCTCTCTCTCTCTCTCTCTCTCTCTCTCTCTCTCTCTCATACTGGCCTGATTCACACATACACGCATGCACACACACACACACTCTTGATGTTTTTTAAAAAGCAAATATAGAGTGTGCATGCATGTCGTTGATGTGGCGTTAAGACATTGTAACTGTAACATCTTCATTTTCTTTTGCTTTATTTTTTTTGTATTTTGCACCACATTGCTTTTTCTCTCTTTGTTTTTTTTTTTGTTGTTTTTTTTAAGATGGATGGCTTGTTGAAAAAAGGGAAATTTTATATGTTGCTTTTTTAATGTACCATTAGAATATAAAAATTTGACTTTGACACATGTCAGTAAACAGTATGTTTTCAATTGATTTATTTTTTCCCTGAGCTAAAGAGATGCTGTCAAGGAGTTACACACTCTGTATATTTTTACATGACAACAGTCTGTATTTGGAATAACACCACCAGTGCAAGGGAATTCTCTCACTCATGGTCTGAAAGAGCAGTAAGTAAACGGTGACAGTGACCTGCCTGAGCAAGTCCTTGAATCCAACACTCTCCCTAGGGGATGCCGGGGGCCTGTCAGTGTAAATAGCATCCCCACCTTCTGGCAATTGTGTTCCAGGAATTCCCTCTTTTCTATCCCTCTCTTTGTTTCTACTTCATTTCTTTTCTTCCTGTCACCTCCATCTTGTTCTTTTTTTTTTTTTTCCTTCTTGGTCTGTTCTCCTGCCTTTTTTCCAGAGACTTAAAAGATAACTATTCTCCACCATGTTGAAGTCAGATGCGCTGGGCCTGACTTGTCAGGCACTTAACAGCAGCACAACGCATTTTCACTCATAGGACAGACAATAGTTGCTGTCTGAGCGTTTTCAGAAGAATCTGACATTGCTCTGAGCTGGGCACTGGCAGGGAGACAATCAGCCTGCTGACTGATAGCTGACTTTGCACCTGTCTGTCTATAGCTTACCTAGCACCTGTGTCTATGGCTTACCTAGCACCTGTCTGTCTATAGCCGACTTAGCACCTTTATGTCTATAGCTTATTAGCACCTGTCTGTCTGTAGCTTACTTAGCACCTGTCTGTCTATAGCTTACTTTGCACCTGTCTATAGCTTTGCACCTGTCTATAGCTTACTTAGCACCTGTCTGTGAATAGCTTACTTAGCACCTGTGTCTATAGCTTACTTTGCACCTGTCTGTCTATAGCTTACTTAGCACCTGTCTGTCTATAGCTTACTTAGCACCCGTCTGTCCATAGCACTTGTCTGTCCATAGCTGACTTAACACCTGTTTATAGCTTACTTAACACCTCTCTGTCTATAGCTTACTTAGCACTTGTCTGTCCATAGCTGACTTAACACCTGTTTATAGCTTACTTAACACATGTCTGTCTATAGCTTACTTAGCACTTGTCTGTCCATAGCTGACTTAACACCTGTTTATAGCTTACTTAACACCTCTCTGTCTATAGCTTACTTAGCACTTGTCTGTCCATAGCTGACTTAACACCTGTTTATAGCTTACTTAACACCTCTCTGTCTATAGCTGATTTAGCATATGTGTCTGTCTATAGCTGACTTAGCACCTGTCTATATTTTACTTAGCACTATAGCCGACTTAGCACCTGTCTATAGCTGACTTAGCACCTGTCTATAACTGACTTAGCACCTGTCTATGGCAGCTAGGAAAAATCTGTAGTGGGAGAAAGGCATATATATATATATATATATATATATATATATATATATATATATATATATATATATATATATACTATATATACATATATATATATAATATATTATATATATATATATATTTTTTTTTTTTTTTTTTTTTTTAAATAAATTTTGTATTGTTTAGATAAAACTGGGCAATTTGTTTTCCGTCGACAGTGTAACCAAAGAATGTCTCCTGGCTTCCATCCTGTTCCTGTGTGAACGCCTCAACTACATCAAGGTGCCTCACGCCTTCATCTACTTTGGTGTCGTCGTCTTCTTCATCTACTTCCGGCTGTCCACCATGCTGCTGGGGCTGAAGGACCCCTCGGCCCCGCTGGAGAACCTCTTCTGTGCCGTCTTCATGGGCGGCATGTCCGACGCCATGCGCAAAGCCGTGACCTCCGACCCAGCCAAGGAGGAGGAGAGGGACGGGGCCCTGCGAGGGGACCCCCTCAAGTCCAAGGAGGACAAGAAAAAGGAATAGGCCGTGTGGAACAAAGAAAAGAGCTTTAGCTTTGGGTTTGACTCTTTGGTATCATTGCTGTTGTTATTGGTGATAAACGTGTTCTTATTCTTTTTTGAGAGGGTTGACTTTTTTGTTTTTATAGGGATGTTGTTAGTTTTGTTATGTGTTTATTATTTCAGTGAGGGAGGGAATGTGAAGAAGATTGCAGACATATGAGTGAAAGGAACTAGGGGAAAGTCGAGAGAGAGAGAGATTGTATAGTTATGTTTTTTTCTTTCTGGTTCTTCCTTGCTGCTGTGTCTGTATGTGTGTGCACTTCTTCTGTGAGGCATTCAGAAGACTCGGTATGTCTTACTGGCTCCAAGAATGCAAGTGGTGGGTAAACAGTCAAGAGAAGCAAGTTGACAATGAAAACAAGAATGTACATCGTCAGAACACTTAGGACCTTTACCATACACACTCAACTCACTTAATTACAGTCATGCACACATGCTCGCTCTCTCTCTCTCTCTCTCTCTCTCTCTCCTCTCTCTCTCTCTCTCTCTCTCTCTCTCTCTCTTTTACTTCTCCTCCGATCAATGCTCTATCTCGTCTCATCTCTCTACTCACTTCCTTTTCGATCTGCGTCAGTCTAACTACTTTTTTCAGATCTGTGTCGGCTATTGTTGTGTGTGTGTGTCTTTTATAGAAGTACTGTTGCCACCACTGGTTTTGTAAGGCAGAGGATTTGGTAGTTTTTTGTTACACAGCCTTATTACATGTCTGCTTGTTGTCGGCAGTATTGGTGACCATCAATCTGATTGAAAAGCTAAGTTTAAGGTGTCGGTGATCTCTGTGGATAATGTGATTGTTTATTTGGTATTGTAGGGGGTAGTCCTTTTATTTCAGATAGATTTTTTATCAAAATACTTAAAACTTGTGGAGTGTGTTTACTTCAGAGTGGTTTTACCTGAATGTGCGTTTTCTCTGTTGGCTTTTCTGTTGTTTTCTATTTATTTTATAATGGTATTAGAGCTGCCATTTTCTGGATTATCATTGTATTTCTGGTGCTATGAAAATTTGAAAAGTTTTATGGATTTATTTATCAGGCTGATAGATTTTCTTTGTCATACTGTTTGATCTTTTTTTTATGTCATATTTTGTTGTTGTAAATACATTCTCAGGCCTGGAGAGGTTGAACTTCCCACATCACTCTGCTAGAAAATGCTGGTACAGCTCCAGCACTCCCAGACTCCTCAAGGAGGTAAAGGAGAAGTCACGTCACGTCGTCAAAAATTGTGTGGCTGGAGTGTGCAGGAATGCATGGCATGTTGCTGATGTGCTGTGCTAGTGCTTTGTCTGGACTACCGGAGACATATCAGGCAATTAATACCTTGTTTTTATGTGTTTCTGTAGAGATAGTAACTATGTTGCCATGGAATGGAAAAACCAGATTGTGTGGTGTGTGTGGCAAGTCAAATTTTTATTTCCAGATGATTGTGTGGTGTGGTGTGTGTGTGTGTGTGTGTGTGTGTTGTGGTGATGTGATAATTTCTGGCTTCTGTTTTCCGTACTACTGGCATGGCCAATCAAAACCTAGCAATTGGTAATGAATGTATAATTTGCAGGGTAGTCGAGTCTGCTGCAAAGCTTTTGTCCATGATCACTTTTGGGAAAATTGGTCCCATTTTGTTTTTCATTCATAGTTTCTTTTCAAGCTGTTTTGTTTTTGATGGATAATAACAGGGTGGTTTTTGGCCGGACCTCATACGGGGTTAAGGGTGAGAAGAAATCTTCTTTCATTGTTTGAAGTCAACTCTTGAGTTCAGCTTGGGTGAAATTTTGGCATAGCTGATCACTTACCACCATCACAGTTGCCACATTCCATCCTCAGGGATGTCTAAACTCGACACATACATTTTGATTTTGTCATCCATTTTTATCAGTGCCAGATATACCTACTTTTCTTTGTGAGGTGGAATGACTAGGTGCAAAATTGTGTGTGTGCGTGTGTGTGGTATGTGTGTGTGTGTGTGTTTCACACATCCACACATCGGACCTGGGTTTAACCTCAGCATCTTAAAGACTGGAGGGCAATCACTGAACAAGCCTTTACAATGTCTGCTTCACAGAGAAAGTAAGTTGCTTTCATTTGAAAGCTAGTGAGGATTGAAACCGGACTCTTAGATCATGCATCAAACGTCTTAAATACCCAGTCAGCCAAGTTTGGCAAGGTGCGATTTAAAAAAAGTCGCCATAACTGATATGCCATTAAAAATGCTCTCACACTTCACAGTTTTCTTCCATTCATAAATGGCTTCATTCGGCAGAGTCTGAGAAATGGCATTAAGTGTCGATCTTCCTCATCATGTTATGTATGTCACCTCTATTCCACATCAACAGAGAAAGTGTGTTGTCTGAGCAGACATAAAACACTAGTCACTTAGAATTTGTATTTGATAACATTGTAACATCATTATCCCATTTTCACATAGCTTGCGTTTAATGGTGGAACAGCTCAACTCATTATCTGAAAATCAGTCTGTTGTTTCCCCTCCTCAGACTCCACATGTTCAAGATGAGACCACAAACCATTGTCCTTGGTTTGAAACAGAATGCGTGCATTACGTTTTTTTCCATGACATCCCATAATCACCTCAACCTTAGCGGTGCCATGGTTGATTAGACAATCACCCATCCCCTCTCCTTTTGACATTTTAAAAAAACTGCATACCCACGGGGACTGGATGTAAAAAAGCACAAGAGTGCTTATTCCATTATCCTCGATATAAAAGAATAAATCAAAACAAATCAAATCTGTGCAAAAGGTGAGGGGAGAAAAACCATCTGTACCTACGTTAAAACACAACGCTCTGTCACAGAAGAGAAAGCCTGTCATGGCTGGCAATGGAGGAGGTCAGTTGTAGGGTACAGAATGATGACTCCTGCCAGCAGAGCATTGACTCGTGCTGGTGGTAAAACAACCGCCAATGGTCAGGGTGGTCAACCTTACAGGGAATAATCTGCATACTGTGACACCACCAGGAGAAAACAACCGAAACCTGTTCAGTATAAAATGTACAACAGCTGACCTTTCAAGCTGCAGTCAAGATGAAGATTATTGAATGAAAGTCACTCTCCCATTAATGATTTATTTCAGACAGTTTCATTTACATTAAGCCAATATCTTACATGGAAATGTGTTGGGTAAAAAGTTTTAGATGAGAAGTTCTGGGGAAAGATTTTGTGTGTGTGTGTGCTTTTTTGTTTTTTTCTCCCAGTTGTTCCACACATTCCCCAGATTCCATCGTGCTTACCTGTGTTCCAGCAGCTGGAAGATGACGATGTTATTTGCTTCATCCTTTGTGTGTGTGTGTGTGTGTGTGAAAACTACTTTTGATTTATTTATGTGTTCGTTGATTGTTTTGGTTATTGTATTTCTTTTATTTCCATTTATTGTCTTCTTAGTTGATAAAGAAATTTATGTGTTTGATTTGGGGGGGGGGGGAGTTGTTACCTTTTTACCATTGTTGATTATTTATTTTCCTATTTGTATGTAATTTTGTTTTTTACTTCATTGTGTGTTTAATTGTTTTGATTTTTTTCTTTTGCATTACATTTATTGTGGTTTGGGTTGTTTGTTATTGTTGATTTTTTGTTATGATTTTGATGTCAAGAAGGAAGAAAAAGTATTATATAGAGAGATATTGTAATCATAGGGGTTTTTCCTTAGAAGACATATATTTTGGTACCTTTTGTTTTGTAGATGGTTCATCTAGAAAACATGTAATTATGTAATCAGGAATATTTTATCAAAGTATTTGATATTGGCAGGAAGATGTATCTATGTTATATTGAAATATGTATTTTTAAAATTACATTTGTTTTGATCATCTTGGATCTCCTGACATAGTTAAGATGAAATGGAAATTTTCTTATTATGGCTTCACATTCATATACTTTTTATTGGTATATTCATATGTATCTGTTAGTGTATATTACTCAATACTTGTATGTTACGGACTGTTTCCGATGGGAAAACTAGCAATAATTTTTTTTTCTTATATCAAACATTTTTGTTTTCTAAGTGAAATTTTTTAAAGTGATTACTTAGTGCACAGTCTACACAAATTGAAGCATTGTAATTACTTAGTGCACTGTCTACGCAAATTGAAGTGTTATACATCATTAGCACACCGTCTTGGTAAATTAATTTATTATAATTTATCAGTGTACTGTCTACTCAAACTGATCTGTTATTATTACCAAGTGCACTGTCTACCTTGGCAAATGGATGTGTGATGATGAGTGTGTTGTCTGCTCACTTGATGTGTTACAGTTACCTAGTGCACTGTATTAAACTGTTAGGAATATGGTGATTGCACATCTGTTAAGTATTACTTACTCATTAACATCAAGGTTGTTTTCTACCTAATTGTGATAAAAACAAGAAATTGTTCTTTTGATATAAACTGGTTATTTTAATGTAATTTTTCGGTTATCAGCATTTGGATGGCTACAGCTGATTTTTGGTATGTGGGTGTTTGTTTTTTCCACCTGGTATTTTTATAACAGTTTTATGTTGATTTTCTTCACATGTTTTGCAATATTTGGTGAATCTGTGATTATTTTCAGTTTTAGATCAAGTCACTGTGTTGATGTGACTCATGATTTTAATTGTAGATTGTTTTCCCCAAAGTACTTGTAGGCATTGCAGTCTTGCCATAGCAAACCCTTGGCCAGATGTGTAGCCATGCATGGGTGAAAACTAAATCTGCCTGGCACCTTTATTTGTCAAAAGCAAGATTTATGGCAGGTACACACTGGAAAAAAGTTTGGCTTCTCTTAGTTTGTGTCCATGTGACATATGTGAGGATGAAGTGTTTGCATACAAGACAAAAAGTACCTGAAAAATGACGATGATGCTGTGAGTAAAGTCAAAGCTTCAGTTTTAGTCAGTGCATATCTTCACCTCTGAGAACACAAGGAGTTGTCCCATAGTGACTGACAAGGGCAGACCTCTTTTTTGAGAATTGTGGGTTTGGGGGGGGGGGGGGGGGGGGGTTACATGCTTTTAGTTGAGCCTTTCTTAATTCCATTTGTGTGAGTGGGAAAGAAGTAGCTGCAGTATTTCTGTAACATGAGAACATGAGTGGGGGTGGGTGGGGTGGAGAGGTAGATGCAGGAGAAGAACCCTTTTGCTATTTCAATTATGTATCTGTTCTTGAAGTTGGAATGCAGCTACCTTAATGGTGGGTGAAAACAGTCGCGTGTGGTAAATCTCACCTTGAGTGAAGCTCAGAGCTCCAGGTGAGGTACCAAAGGTAGTGTAAAGAAAAGTGTGCTTTGTTTCATTAAATGAGTCCTTCCTTTCTGCCTTTTCTGTAGTTAGTCTCTGCACTGCAGCAGGCAGCTCACTCTGCAGGTCCTTCCTCCCAGAAAGGAGTTGTTGTTTAGTGAGTTGTCTTGGGGTAGGAAAAATAACACAGTATTGGAGTTGGCATGAATGTGTGGGTAGGATTGAAAGAAGACACCCCCAAACCTCAGCACTACTGGAATTGTCTGTCAGCATGCAGCTTAGTGGACAAACGGATATATCTCTGTGCAGTGTGACACCAATTCTGCCATTTTGTGTGTTCACCTGATGACGTTGTACTGATTGATAGACAATCATGTAGGTTTTTATTACCGTGCATGGAAAGCATTTTTGGGGGGGAGGGATGCTGTTGTTTGTGTGTGGGTTGGGGGTTTTTTTGTTTTTTTTATTGTGGTTTGGTTTGAAAATCAGCTGCTTTTTTAATAGTTGACATTTGTCAGGTGTTCTGTCACCTTGCAAATGCGGTTATTCCCTAACACTTAAAAAAATCTATAATGAATCTGATAACACTTTCGACAAATGGTTGACAAGTCAGCTGGTATTTACTTGGAATATAACAAGAAAACATTCTGCTGTTGTTGCTGCTTGTTTAAGAAAAGTAGTAAAAGCTTGAGTTCTTAAAAGCAATATTAAGCTGTGTTAAGTTATATGCAATATTGTTATTGTTGTTAATATTTCCTAACTAGCAGAAGCAGCATCAGTGTGTAAATTAATGGCATCTTTGTAGTACTGACTAAGCATTTTGGACAGAAGACGCCATCATTTCATGGGGGTGTTTTCATGACAGAGTGAACTTATGTTCACCACAGAACCTGGTGTTAGGCATCTATTTATTACCTTTGATTATACTGTTGATCATGACCTCAATCAAAACTGAAGGGCACTGTCAAAGGTCCATAATTGATCATCCCCCATTGATGTGACTCCTGCCAATCCGACAGTCAGTTTAACCCTCTTCCATTCGCTTTTCTGACCAAGAAACTCCTCCTAGTATTCGGAAAATTTCAATCTTTTTCTAGTAAAACACAGTTCCTTAGTAATATACACCACCATATAAAAACTACTGATAGTAGAGTCTTGAAATTTGACAGGAATGTTCATAAGTTGTCATAGTTTACTTTGCATCAAAATTTGACAGTCCTGCTTATATATGTCGTGTTGCTGTCCCCCTTTTTGTCACCAAATCAAGGTGACAACATGTTCACTTCATGCTGTTAGTAAAATAATATGCTCTAACATGCACATCATGCACTAGTATGAGTCAAAATTATAAAAAAAATAGTGTCCTACCTACAGGCCCTCTGTAGGATTCCACGTCAGGGTAATCGATTGAATAATACACATCACATGAAGATTGTCACCAAGTCCATTGTCTGGGATTGTACAGTTTTTCTACATACTAAAGAGAAATAAAAAATACGCAAACACGGTACATTATTTATTCACGGGATGGATTGCGTCGTGCCTTGAACTGGGCTTTGATGTCATTGAGAAAGGGCCTGATCTTGTAGAGAGGGTCGTACTGGGGGCTGTCACGTCCAGGTGTGTCACTTGTGTCTCTCAAATGAAAATATTGATTCAGCTTCAAAAATCTTGTTTTGGGCATGACAGTACTGATCCATGAGTGAGAAAACTTGGGGTCAGTGGACCAGTACATATGTATTCTGGGCAGACGATTGATTCCCATCATTATCAGTATAGACAGGTAAGCCCTGATCTCCTCAGGTGTTGTGTCTGTCCACAAAGGATCAGAAGCCACACCTCTAGCAGCGATCTTTTGTTTGGCATACTAATTTGTCTCATCTGCCGCACTACGAAAAAAAGTTGGGGAAACAAACAGAAAAAAATAATCCAGGGGCTTGGCACTGAGCGGGTAGTGTGTGTACAGGGCCTGCAGGCAACTGAAAATCTTTCACTGCCAGCGCTGTGTGCGCCGCGCGCCACGTCGTCTGCAAGTTTAGTAGTGGAATGTTGTCTTCAGGGTCACTTTCTACTGCATAATCCTCATCTATTTCATCCCTTCCTTCTTCAGTTTCAATTTCAACATCAGATTCTCTATTCTGTTGTCTTTCAATCTCCTCAACTTGACGCATAATTTCGTCAATTTCATCTTCTGGAAAATCTTCCCACATTTCATCTTCGTGCTTTGCCGCCATTCTTAACTATGAGAAAATGTGTGAATGAAAATGAGAGACGCTGACCAATTTCTTGAGAATGGAAGGATGTGTGGTGCCAGAAATAGTACTGAAAAGCCATTGGGCTATCCTTACTATAGCGGGAAAAGTCACTCATGGTGTGTGTGAACTTGTTCATGCTCAGAGCGTGATGGAAAATACCCACTGGCCGCGAGCGATTCTCGGCATGCTGCGGCACGATAAAAATAAATGGGGCCTTTTCCGAAAAGCCCGCTGCGGCATTAGAAAATGGGAGAGGGTTAATGGTATGATTGGACGCCTTTTTGCGTTTTTGGAAGATAAAATGTTGAGTCTGTGTGTGTGTGTAGGGGGGGGGGGTTGTGGTAGTGTGTGTATGTGTGGTTTTTTGTTTTGTTGTTGGGTTGTGCTTTTTTTTTTGAGGGGGGGGGGGGAGTGGTAATTGGTTTTCCCCATTCAAAATAGTCTCTTTTTTTATTGTAGTTCTTACTGTGAACTTCTGACCGGTGTAATTGGATCAGGCTTGTCTGATCTGTGTGTAACAAATAGGAACAGCTTTTTTTGGTTGATATCACAAAATCGTTATATATGGCAGTGTTGGCTGTTTTTTGTTGTTAGGGGAGGCATCCTGATGTAGGATTTTTTTATTATTAGGCTATATCTACATTAAGTGCCTGCCACCTGCTGTCCAAAGGAGTTCAAGTCAGTTGTTTTAAAAAAAAAAAAAAAGAAAAGAAAGAATTCTGTTTATATAGAAGAAAGAAAGAACTCAGATAAAGAGAATTTCCCATTTAAATTATTTTTCTTCTTCATCAAACGCTAAAACAGCAATTATGTTGTCTGTCATTAGAGCAAAAATGTGTTGTGCTGCCATTAAGCACCTGACAAGTCAGGCCCAGTGCATCCGACTTTGGCCTGGGAAATAATTGTTATCTTTTAAAGTCTTTCTGGAAAATAGGCAGGAAGATGGACCGAGAGGGCAGAAAATAGACGAGCAGGTGGTAACAGGAAGAAAAGGAACATGGCAGAAACAAAGAGAGGGATAGAAAAGAGGGAATTGCCAGGACAGAATTTTCGAAAGGTGAGGATGCTATTTAAACTGAAAAGCCCCTGGCATCCCCACAGGGGGGGGGGGGGGGGGGGGGGGGGGGGTCCATTTTTTTTTTTTTTTAAACAGCAAAAAAAACAAACTGAAACTAAGTATATCTGGTGATGAAAAGTTAACCTTTCTGACCGGTTGTTTTGTGAATAATTGTGTTCATGCCCAGCACTGTTGTGTGATTTTGCTCATCTTTAAAGCAGGCAATAAATTCGCTGAATCCCTAAATTATCTAAATCAAAACTACTGTAAGTTACGGTGATATTTTTGTCTTCCATGTGACGTTTCTGTCTTCCACACAATCTCAGACTATTTGTTGTTGTTTTTCTTTTTTGCTTTATCTCACATGTTTGTGCCTGTTTCTTCATTTACACCTGAAACACATTTTTCAGTCTATTAGCTCATCTTCCTAATTTTGTACAAATTATAGAAATGAGAAAAAAGGAAGAAACCACGCTGAAGGCTTATTAGAATCATGTGACATATGAGAATTTTTAATATATTTAGAGATTAAGAGACGTGTGTGTGTGTGTGTGTAATCTGGAACAAAAGTAAATGGAAACATTAAGTGATAGCAAGCAGTATAGCAGTTTGCATACATTTCGGTATCATCATTCAAATACAATTTTTAGCGAAATATTTTGAGAAGGAAAAAAAAAGAGTGTGTGATCTATCTTCCAAACAGCTGCTTTGAAATATTTACTGAAACTTAGTCAAGTTGATGAACAAGGGTTTTTCCTGAAATCAGTATGTTGCACCTCTAACTAACGCAAATGTCACATTTTTAAAAATTCAAAACTGTTCTATGCCTATGTAATTTTGTGTATGAAGCATTCATGTACAAAAAAAATTATCTGAATTTTCAGCGAGAGTTTTCACAACTTTATACTTGCTTCATCAAGTTGAGCAAAACATATTGTTTGACAATCTCTATTTTTGAAGTGTTTTGTTGTTCTCTTGCAAAGAAACAAACATATGTTAGCACTGCCACAGGTAATAGCTGACTGTGTCTTTTATAACAAAAAGAAGCTGCACCTACCTTCTATTGTTTTGACGACAACAGACATTTTTTTGGTTGTCAAAATGCTCTTGTTTCAAGCCATTGGTGACTTTCTTGAGATATTTAGGCTGAAAACATTTGAATTTCACTTCCTTAGTGTTTGATACTGCTTCAAAACATATTTCTGTCTCTATTGAGTAGTTCTCCAATTCACAAAAGTGTTACCATCAAAATTTTCTTCAGCCATCTTGATATTAAGTCAGCTGCAGCTTCTTGTTTTAATATCAGGTGTTTCCTATAAGAATGTGTCCTTGTCTGCCATGACTATTGTCATGACATGATTGATGTTGGGAAACACTTTGGTGATAACATTTTGAGATTACAGCAGCAAGATTATAATTGTCATTTTCAAAATTAGTGCTGTGTTATTTTGTTACTGCTTACAGAAATACTGTCATGAAAACTAAGAGAACGATGAGAAAACTTAACAGATATTATTTTGTTTTTGCCATGGGATCGGTTGGCTTGTATATTTTTTGTGTCTCTTTGTTTTCTGTCTCCCATCTGTTGGGTACTCTCTTCCACCTACACACTCTCGCACTTTTGTAACAACAAAATTAACTACAATAATGAAAAATAAATACATTACGATGTAAATTGCCTTGTGGTTTTGTTTGATTGTGACAACAAGTGTGTGAGGAAGAAATTAGATAAGACAATCAGTACTTAGGAATACAATTTTTAACCCTAACAATGTCAGGAACTCAGCATTTAACATGAACAGATAATTTACTAAAACAACAGGCACCATTTGGTGCATCAAGGTGCACACACGCACACAAACACACACGCACGCGCACACACACACACACACACACACACACACCACACACACACACACAGGGATTCAAATCTCGTTCAAGAGGATTTTTCCTCCGGAGTTAACATCAGTGCTGACTCATTTGCCCCAAGCGTCCTTCAATGAGACTATAAACAAAGGGCCCATGTGCGAACACACGAAGAACATCTTGAGCACATATTAAAACCTGTTCCACTTTTTGGAAGAGATTGTGTGCCCTGGGAACGGATGACAAAATTTACAAAACTGCACACATGGGGACTGGATGTAAAAAATAACCACTTGAGAGCTTATTCCATTATCCTTGAAACAAAACAATAGAACACAACACACACTCTCTCTCTCTCTCTCCACCACACACACACACACACACACACATCTTAAATCCTGTTCTGATTTTCATAAGAGTAGGCCATTGTGTGCCAGTGGGAAGTGGAGCAGATGACAAGATTTACAAAACTGCATACACACGGGGACTGGATGTAAAAAAGTATGAGTGCTTATTCCATTATCCTCGATATAAAAGAAAAAGGGAAGTACAGGGGGGACGGAATACCTGGTGGTTAGAGTGATGCACATTTGGGCTAATGATCTACTGACCCAGGTTTGAATCTCGTTCATGAGGATTTTTCTTCTGGAGTTAATATCAGTACTGACTCCACTCCCCCCAAAAAAGTCATATGGATAAGACTATAAACTTAGGCCCTGTGTGTGAACATAGGCAAAAACTGCACATATGTTAAAACCTGTTCTGCTTTTTGGAAGAGTAGACCATTGTGTGCCAGTGGAAACAGATGACAACATTTACAATACTGCATACACACAGGGACTGGATGTTAAAAAGTACATGAGTGCCTTTTCCATTATCCTGGAAATGAAAGAATTTAAAAAAAGAACTTGGACACAAACACACTTTTTTTTTCAATTTCCTGAAGTACTGTGCAATGGAATATTCTACTCTGACTAAAACCACACAGCCATGAAGTGCTTGTTAAGATATTTTCCCCATACTGTTACATGACTCCATAAGGAAATGAAGCCTGGTATTTGCCTGTTACGTGTTTCTATGACCCAGTAAACATCATTACAGATTTCAGGATCTTAAACATGTATACCTGATCTTCTGCATGAGGACACACAAGAAGGGATCAATGCACCCCAAGCCTTGGACCTTTTCTTTTTCTTTTTAATGATAATAATACATGGAATTTATATAGCGCTTTATCTTGTAAAAAAAAAAATCTAAGCCCTTTTTGTTAGTTTGTTCCTTGGCTAGAGGTCCAAGGTTTACCAATGGTGATATGTTTGTGTGTGTGACTATTTTTGTCTGCCATTTAGGTAGCAGCATTTAGACTTTGGGGATGATGTTTAAACACTGTGTTTACAGGGGGGGGGGGGGGGGGGGGTAATATGTCTGTCATTGCTCTTACCAGCATAAATGGCCTACTCTTCCATAAAGCAAAACTGATTTTAAACTAATGTGTGTGCAAGATGCAATCATGTTGTGTGTGCTTTTGCACACAGGGCCTTGGTTCATAGCCTCATTTGAAGGACTTTTGGGGGAGTGGTGTCAGTACATATGTTAACTCTTG
This sequence comes from Stramonita haemastoma, assembly GCA_030674155.1. Classification (NCBI taxonomy): domain Eukaryota; kingdom Metazoa; phylum Mollusca; class Gastropoda; order Neogastropoda; family Muricidae; genus Stramonita; species Stramonita haemastoma. The sequence goes on from CM060322.1 coordinate 35,986,434, forward strand.
GGGGGATATCTAACCCCCAGGAGCAAGTGCCTCAGTGGTGGCTTGAAATCGGGTCAACAAATCCCAAGCTCAACACTCTAACCACTAGGCTATCCCACCCCCATAGAAGGGGTCAATGCACCACAAGTTCTGCACCTTGATTTAACTTGACACGACTTCTACCTTAACTCCTTGGGAAGTCATTGGGGCTTCCACCCCACAGATTCCAGGTAAGGTTACCCAGGAGACTGCACAAAATCCCTCCTTGAACCAGTAACTCCTAAAATCTTAGGATCAAAAGTATGATGCAGTATCCTCTCAACCACCGTCATAACACACACACACACACACACACACAAACACGGGGCATCTCTCTCTCTCTCTCTCTCTCTCTCTCTCTCTCTCTCTCTCTCTGAAAATTTGCTTCACTCTCTTAACTTCTATGGTAATATATTATGCATACAATGTTATATGTTCCAAACTGACCACTGAAAACCTGGTGCTGTGTAATCAGAAATAAAACATAAATTATCTACAAAGGGCCATCCGAGATTTTCTTTTCTCCATTTCGGGGCTTGGGATCTGAGGTTCACCATCCAGGATTTCATTAAATTTCCTCTGCAGCTGTGCTTTTCCTCCATCTGCGAGATTACTTCAGCGAAGATCTGATTCAGACTGCTGTTTGGTGTACAACACAGATTTAATAGCCATTAAGAGAACATTGGGGACATGATAACTCAGTGGCAGCATCGAGCTATGTTACTAAATGGATGGGTGACCGTTTGCGCGCCTTGGCTTCAACACAGTCTCCCAGTTCACCCAACTGTAAACGGGTACCTGATGCCTCGTTCCCCAACGGCTACATAGGATATGGGACACCTTGACCTTTTACCTTTACCTTGATTAAGAGAACTCACCATCCGTGGCTATAGTTAGGTGAAAGAACACAGTCTCCTCCTTGTGGTGAGCCGGTTGTAATTGTCTCCCTTGCCAAGTCAAAGTCGAATGTTTATTCCCAGATGGCACAAAACCTTACATTAGTAGCAAAGGACATGCAAGGGAGCATGTGTCCAATTTGGACACACCAGATGCAATAAGATTTTTTTAGTGGTTGTTTTTGTTTTTGTTTCTCGTTCCTTGGCTAGAGCTTCGAGGTTCACCAATGGTGACATTTTGCGTATGCAACCGTTTTTACCCACCATGACTGTAGCCGCATTCCAATTTCGGGGATTCACTACTACTTGCCAAAAAAGGATTAGTTATTTATTCAGTTTTTTTTTAATTCTTTTATATCTAGGATAATGGAATAAGCACTTATGAGCTCTTTTACACTCAGTCCCGGTGTGTATGCAGTTTTGTAAATCTTGTCATCTGTTCCCACCGGCACACAATGGCCTACTCTTACGCAAAGCGGAACAGGATTTAGCGTGTGCAAGATGTTCTGCGTGCGTTCGCACACGGGGCCTCGGTTTAAAGTCTCATCTGAAGGACTTTTGGGGAGAGTGGAGTCAGCACTGATGTTAACTCCAGGGGCTCTTCCTTCAGGTCACCGTGGTCAACAACCACAGGCTTGGGAAGAGAGAAATATACAGAATAGGCGATCCTGGGGGGGGAGGATATCTGTGACAGCACTGAAACAGTCGTGCATATTTCTTTCTTTAAAGGCCTGTCATGTCAAAATCCCAAGAATCAAGGTTTTTTATGTACAGAATCAAGGGATTTTTATGTACAGTTTGCAGGTTTTCTGTTTTTATGGGTTTCCCAAGGTGATTGTTGTTGTTGCTGTTGGGGTTTTTTTTGGTTTTTTTGGGGGGGGCTTGGTAAAAAGTGTGCATGTCTTGGGTACATACACGAGGTCAGTGCTGGAAAACCTTTGGTTTTAACAAATGTGGACAATCCGAACCGAACGCAATCAATGTGTTTGCAGGGAGCCCTGTTCCTGCAGCACACTGACACTCACTCACTCTCACTCACTCAGTCCCATGTCCCAAAGGACGTAGGGGGGACATGAGAGAAGACGCAACAGCGATCTTTTTCCATGCTTCACGATCCTGTGTGGCTAGTAGGAGATGTTGCAGGGGTTGGGCGGTCCAGTCTTTGATGTTGTCAACCCACGATTTCTTTTGGCGGCCTCTTCTTCTCTTGCCCTCGACTGTTCCTTGCAGGATGGTTTTTGCTAGGGTGTTGTGTCTTGTGGTGTGACCAAACCACATCAGCTTTCTCCTCTTTATGGTGGAGAGCAAAGGCTCTTGGGGGCCCACACGCTTTTTGATTTCTTCTTTCACATAGTTATTGGTCTTGTGTTCTTTGTATGATATTTTGAGGAGTCTTCTGTGGCACTTGTTCTCGAATGCTTGGATTCTCCTCTCTAACTCTGCTGTCAGAGTCCATGATTCACAGCCATATAGGAGGATAGATATCACGAGGGATTTGTAAAGGTGGTATTTGGTGCAGAAGCTGATGTTGTTGCTTCTGATAATCCTCTGGAGTCTGACTAGAGCAGATGTTGCTGTTGCAATGCGAGCTTTCACTTCATTGTTTGATGTGCCATCTTTTGTTAGGATGGAGCCTAAGTATTTGAATTGGCTCACCTCTTCTAGTATTTCTCCATTCATCTTTATTTCCGTGATGTCATTACTCGCGCTGTTGACCATGATCTTTGATTTCTCTGTACTGACCTCCATGCCGTATGCGCTCGCTCGATCTGTTAAATTGTCTGTGAGGATTTGCAGTTCTTGTTTGCTGCTGCCCATGAGGTCAATGTCATCTGCAAATCTGAGGTTGCAAAGGGGTCTTCCACCAATGGAGATGGAAGTGTGGTGGTTTTGCAGTGTCTCTGTCATGATGTTTTCGAGGAAGAGGTTGAAAAGTACAGGTGAGAGAAGGCAGCCCTGGCGAACCCCAACCGTGGTCTTGAAGAACTCGCCCACGTGATTGTTTATGAAGACTGCACTTCTTGCGTTCTCGTACAGAGCCTTGATGACTTCAATTAGGCAGCTGTCAATGTTGAAGTGCCTGAGTACTTGCCAGAGGCCGTCATGCCATACCCTGTCAAAGGCCTTTTTGAAATCTATGAAGTTATGGTACAAGTCTTTTTGGTGTTGGAGATGCTTCTCTATCAGAATTCTCAGATTGAAAATTTGTTCCATTGTGCTGCGTTTTGGTCTAAAGCCCGCTTGTTCTTCTGCCAGGAGTTTTTCCGCTTGGTTTTTCAGTCTGTTGAGGACTACCTGCAGCATGATCTTGCTAGGATGACTTATGAGACTGATGGTTCTGTAGTTCTGGCATTGCTTAAGGTTTCCTTTCTTTGGCAGGGGTATTACAAGAGACTGTGTCCATTCTTTTGGCCATTCTTTGGTGTCGTGGATCTTCTGACAAAGTTCTGTGAATCGCCTTGCTGTTTCATTCCCTCCATTTTTTATGAGTTCAGCTGGGATGTTATCGATTCCAGGGGACTTCCCCTTCTTCAATTGTTTAATAGCTGCATCTACTTCACACCTTAGTATTGGTGGGTCTTTATCTTGGTGTTCAGGGGGTTTGTCAGAAACTATGTTGGTATCTGGGCGTAGTGGGTAGTTATACAATCCCTCACAGTATTCTGTCCAGCGTTGGAGGATGGCATTGCTTTCCGTTAAAAGATTTCCTTCTTTGTCTTCTATAACAGAGGCTTTAGGCTGTGTGGTTTTCGTTAGTGCTTTCAAAGTGTCGTAAGCTGTTTTGCTGTTTCCCTTGGCCATTCCAGCTTCAATGTTGTTGCATTGTTCTTCTATCCACGCTTCTTTGGCTTCTCTCATCTTTTTCCTCACTTCTCTGTGGCTATCCATGTATTTCTTGTAAGCTTCTTGACTTGTGAACTTTTGTTTCTTAAGTTCTCTTCTTTTGTCGCAGAGATCAAGAACCTCATTTGTCACCCAGGGTTGTTTCTTTGTTCTGCTTCTTCCTAATGTTTCTTCTGCTGCTGTCGTTAGCACTTCTTTGATGTTGTTGGCCAGTGTGTCCACATCATTGTCGATGGCTGTGAGTGCCGCGAACTTTCCTCCAATGTTGGCTTGGAAGATCTCAACCACTGTTGGGTCTTTGAGTTTTTCCAGGTCGAATCTTATGCGTGGGCTTTTTGGCTGGTGTTTTGCTTTCAGTTTCAGCCTGATGGTGGTAAGTACAAGGTCGTGGTCACTGCCAATGTCAGCTCCTGGGAATGTTCTTGTGTTTGCCTTGTTTATGCTGGATTTGAATCTTTGGGGTGACAGAATGTAATCAATTTGATTATGAATCAGACCATTTGGTGAGTGCCAGGTTGATGTTCTGGATGGCTTGTGAGGGTGGAGTGTGTTAGCCAAAGTCAGTTTGTGCTTCTTTGCGAATTCCAGCAGCCGCTGTCCTCTGTCATTTGTTTCTCCCAGTCCAAATCGTCCTGTGGTTCCTGCCCAGGTGTCATAGGCATCAGGTCCCACCTTAGCATTCCAGTCGCCTTCCACAATAAGGATGTCTTTTTTGGGCGTTTTGGAGATGACGTTTTCAAGTTCTTCATAGAATTCTTCTATCTGGTCATCATCGTAGTCAGATGTTGGAGCATACACTTGGATGATGGTGAGATTCTGGGTTTTGCAGAAACTCTGATTGAGATGAGTCTGCTGGATACTGGTGTGCAGCTGATGATGCTTGACACAATCTCTTTCCTGACAATAAAGCCTACTCCATGTTGATGTAGTTTCTCTTCTCCGCTGTACCATATTTTGTGGCCGTCTTGCGTGGTTGTTTCTCCGAAGCCAATCCATCTGACTTCCGCAAGCCCTATGATGTCCCATTTATACCTCTGTAATTCATGTGTAAGTTCCTGTACTCTTCCTGCTTGTACAGAGTCCTCACATTCCATGTACCAATGGTCGCCCCTTTAGCTGGAAGCTTTAGTGTTTGTTCTGCCCCAGTAGCACACTTGTCACTCCCACCCTGGAGGCTTGCAGTGGGTAGCGCGGTCGTTGTTGATCCGGGCCTCGACCGATCCGGCATGTCTTTCTGTTTTGTTGTTCTCATCATGTCCTTTCAGTGGGCTTGAGAAAGCTTGGTGGCGCCCATCTCCTCTCCAAGACTCCTACTGGTGGTTAAGAATGCACCAGCCCCTCACAACGTTTCGCCCGCCAGTAGAAGCGGTTACCGGGGTGTGGGTGGGTTAAGGACCCGGACCCAGAAGTGAGAGTTGAGTGCCAAGTGAGGACCAGTGCTCCCGTCCATCCCGAGGGATGCTACTGCCAGGTTTACAAAGGTACCACCTCTCCTTAAGCACCCCATACACTGACACTGACACTCCCAAATAACACCTTCAGGAGACCAGTGCAAGTTATGTCAGTCTAGTAGGCCTATGTGGCTTGACTTGTTCTTCCGGTCAAACATAAATTTACATTAAGTCTAGCTTTTCACGCCCTTACATAGTTAACGTATCTGTTGTAGGCCTGCAAATCCGTACTTTGTTGTTGTTGTTGTTTTGTATGTCAAGGGCCTTAGATGTGAAGCTCAGAAAGGTTTTACTATAGCTTACTGCAGGATGAGGCTTGGCACACATGAAAATCCCTGTAGATATATAGCAGTGAATGACAGGATCATGCTCTGTCAGTCATGTCCATTACAATAGCGGTTAAAAAAACAATGATTCCCTATTCAGTACTACCGAGGCTACATAGCCTATGTGATTCTATCATATTGTGGTTGATGACAGGAAAAACTGAAAATCTGATCTCAAGAAAAAAGAGGGGGAGGGGGGGGGGGGGGGGGGGGGGGGGGGGGGGGGGGGGGGGGGGGGGAGACAGGATAAGCCGATCAAAGAAAGCAGTCACTGACATTCTGAATTGCCTTTTCAGAATCTGTTGTAACTCTGCCAAAGTTTTATTTAAAATGTTAGATGCACAAGTTCATCCTATAGCATTGAATGAAGAACCCAAACCCAAGTCCTCTACGTACAGAATAGGCCTATCCCAGAAATAAAAGTCATGTGGAATGACAAGATTAACGCCGGCAGCTTCAAGATAAGAGCGATGCATATGTTACCCTGGTCATATCCATATCTGTGTCTGCATGTGAAATGTGGACCAGAACAGCAGACATTGACAGAAAGAAACAGGCAATGGAGATAAGATGCTTTTGCAAACTTCTTGATATCTCGTTCAGAGATCACATAACCGGCGAAGAAGGGGAAACCAGAACTGAAAACTCCATAATTTAATACTGGCTGCACAAAGAGCTCCTGATTTCAGAGGGGGGGGGGGGAGGGGGGGGGACACGATCTGAAGTGGAACTGGCGCGTCACACAAACATTTGGACTGGCCAGGGAATTGTACAATGAGAGAGAGGAAGAGGCAGACAGAGAAAACAATGCATCCATGGGAAGACAACATCAGAGAGTGGACTGGCCTTGAGTAGAACAACACAGGCTACTACAGAAAGCTCAGAACTGCGAAGAGTGGAGGAAGCTGAATGCAAAATCTTCAAAAATAAACGGTCACAAAGTTAGATAGGCCTACACATCTGATGCCGAGAACAGATATCTTCTCGGTTTCGGAGACAAGAAAGTGTTTAAATTGAAGTGAAGTGGAAAAATGTCTATTTTGTAGTTCTAAATGTGTTGAAAGATGAAGTGCATGTAACGTTTGTCTGTCCTATGTCTAATTTTTTGCCTGTTCATCGATAGAGCTCCGATATTCACCAAAGGGGAGATTTTGCGTGTGCCACTGTTTAAGATCACCATTAAGGTGGCCGCATACCGACTTCTGGGTTGGTGTCTAAACACGACGCCTGTGTGCATGCAAATTGTCAGACGTTTCTACCAGCACGAAATGGCCTACTCTTCCTGGCAGAACGGGTTTTCAAAGTGTGAGCAAGGTGTTCTGCGTGCGTTTGCAGGCGGGGCATTGGTTTATAGTTTCATCTGAAAGACTTTTGGTGGAGTGGAGTCAGTAGTGATGTGAACTCCAGGGTAAAATCCCCTAAAACGGGTGCTTGCATGGTAGTTCGGTCCTGGGCCGTCAGATCACAAGCCCACCGCTCTAACCACTAGGTGTTGCTGCTGCCTCCAAGTCCCAAGCTTCAGAACCATATAGGACTATCAGCTGAATTTGTGCATCGATCTCTTATCAGCAAATCAAATGAATAGTTATTTAGAAAAAGTAGTGGTTTTTTTTTTCAATACACACAACAAACTGTTCTTTCATCTGCAAGATCTTTACATGCAGCAGTGAAGCTAAGCTTAGTGGAAAAACGGATTTCCAAATATCAGCCAGGGCCTATAATTATAGTTAATCACAGGCATGGCATCTCCATTATAGGCCTACAACCATTCTCATATCATTTAAAGCCAGAAAACCTCCTTTTCTAAAGACGATGATAATAAAATTATTATAAATGTTGTTTGAGGTCAAGTGAAGCTAAAAAATTTTTAAAAATCAACTGCTTTTGTAAACCTACCACTGTTTCAGATAACAGAATAACATCATCTGCAAGCAGGAGAATAAGCAATTCTGTGGGGTCATGAGGAAAAGTGGCACCATGTCTGCCACTACTATTCGCTTCCATAGCAAGTTCATAAATAGAAATAGAGAACATGAAATGACTGCATACATCAGCCTGTTTAAAACTGGTTGTACAATTGATTAAGTTCGTTAACATTGCACTACAGTGAATCTTGTATTTCACATACTGAAACATGGCTTTTAAACATCTTTGTAGTTGATGTTTAATTTAACATACTTTTTCTCGAGAATGGGACGTGATAAATACCTGTTAAGTCAAAAGCCTCTTCAAAACTAATGAATGCTACATACAAAATTGCAATTAGAAGCAAACCTTTTCAGGAGGCATGCAGGGAGGGTAAACACATCATGGTATATCGTGAAATATTTGTTCTTTTAAAACCTGCTTGATGTTCACCAGAAATATAATTTACCTGAACCCTGAATCTGTCATTTATAATTGTAGGCTACTGCACAGCTTGCTGCTTTTGTCGGTAAATAAAATTCCTCTATAATTACTAGGATTATCAACATCACCATTTTTGTTAATGCACCATTCACGTGATAATGTTTCATCATACATGGAGAGCTAGATTGTGTGTGTGTGTGTGTGTGTGTGTGTGTGTGTGTGTGTGTGTGTGTGTGTGTGTGTGTGTGCGCGCGCGCGCGCGCGCGTGCGTGCGGTGTTTGTGTGTGTGTGTGTGTGTGTGTGTGTATGTGCGCGTGCGTGCTTGTGTTTTGTGTGTGTGTGTGTGTGTGTGTGTGTGTGTGAGAGAGAGAGAGAGAGAGAGAGAGAGAGAGAGAGAGAGAGAGAGAGAGAGAGAGAGAGAGAGAGAGAGAGAGAGAGAGAGAGAGAGATTTGATTTTTAAAAATCAGTGGGTAAGGGCGTTTGCAGCAAAAGTAGTGACACAAGCATATAAAGAGGGCTGTTTGAATCACATGTTGCTGCCTTTGTAGAAATATGAAGATTAAAAAAATATTTATAACCATAATGCACAAATAAAACGAAACTAAAAATGCGGTCATAGGCTTACTGCCTTTGACATGCCGATAGCAGTAGGCCTAATTAAGTTGCGTTTCGTTTTGCGAGAATATTTTAACAGTATTTATTGCTGTCTTTGTTTATTTATTCAATTTCCTTTCAAAATATTTTCAGTCATGTTTCATTAAAACTTAACGGTAGAGATTTACTGTATAAATATTTCCCATAAATTTTGGTAATTCAACTAATCCAAAACATTGATGGCTTTTATTCTATATTAATTTCTTCGTTCATTATACCGTAAATTTTCCGTTCCAATAAAGTCCGCGCCAGTGCGTGTGATTCACATAGGCTAGGCTAGAGTGCACGGCTTAGTGTTGTGATTATCAATGGCGATGGTTTGATTCGTCCTCTGTTGCTGTGCGAGAGTATTGTTTGTGCAAACCCTCTTACTGTGCAGTGTGTTACTTGATAACTTTCAGTGAAGGGATGTGTGAACTGATCAGCTGATCAGTAGCAAGAAAATAGGACAGTCATTCCCGCCGCATCAACTAGCACAAGATGGCGTCTGTCTTCGACAACGTGCTCCTTTCTTCTTTCTCTGACAATGGACAATTCGAGAGAACTGAAATTGACTCACCACGACGACTGCAGCTTACCCTAAAAGAAACAGATGTTCTTATAGATATATAATCGGGGTATGTTTCATAAAAAAATTGTGTTTGAATTTCAACATTGATGTGTACATGTCGATGTCAATTTTGGGTCATTGAAGATTTGGACCGAGACTAAAGCCAGTGATGCCGTGTTCGGGTGTTTCCATTTTTAATATCGTGAAGCTCGGATGCACGAGGCTGTATTCTGTGGTTTCATAAGGTAGTAATCATACAGCTGTGAAAGTACTCAGAAGCCCGGTAGGCTAGTTGATGGGTGTAAATGACCCCTCGCCACAAAAAAAGTTATGATCGATCAGTCGAAAAGTAATTCATTGATATTTGACCAGCTAATCTAGTACTGTTAGTAGTACTGTAGTAGTAGGCCTAGTTGCCTATCATTATTAGTAATCATTGACATGTAACGTAAAAAACATGCCTGTGGACAACTCATTGTATTTGTTTAGTGAAATTTTGTACTTTGTAATCTATAAATGGAAAAAACCCTGAAATGTTATATTGCTTGAAATGTAAAGAGTAAGAGGAGAGATTTCCAGGCTTGATTGACTTTGACCAGAGTTCTGGGTTTGTGAATTGGACCATAGCAGCATAGGTCTACATTAAAAAAACACAAGAAGCAAATGAGAAACCCCCTCAAAGTGCATATGAGACTGCCAAAAGGCCGTGCAAAAAACAGCAGGTCATAGAATTTCAAAGGTGAAATCATACATAATTCTCTGTAATGTTTAAAAGGTAAACCATTTACCTGTATAGTGTATGAAAACTAAAAGCAAAAGATAACTTATGCGTTATTTTTTCTGATAGCATGGATAATGTTAGACCACCCACAAAAAGTCAGTTATGATGCTGGACATGAAAAATGTCTACAATTGTACAGTTACAGGGTTCGCGATAACCGGTAATTGTCGGTATTTTACCGATTGTAAACAGGGAATACCGAAAATTTTCGAAGCAGCCGGTACCGCGTACCGATTCTGTTTGCCTTGACCGATTAGATTTCCGTCTCAAAAAAAAAGTCTGAAGTGACATTTTCTGACAGTCTGTCATGCGCCTGTACTGTGCTTACGCACCTACCCCTTCCTACCACCACCCCTTCGGACGAACATCTTTGGCGCCAGCATAATTAGCCTAGCACGCAGAACAGCAAGCTTTACTGTGAAAGAATAGAGCTTCGCGCTCTTCTCGGCATGACAGTAACTTCTATTCACAATGAGTAAATGGGCCTAGATTTATTTAATCTTTATTCTTTTAATCTTTTATATCGAGGATAATGGAATAAGCACTCCTGTGCTTTTTTACATCCAATCCCCATGTGTATGCAGTTTTGTAAATGTCATCTGTTCCCACCGGCACACGATGGCCTGCTCTTACGAAAAGCGAAAAGCGGAGGGTCTTTGACTAGTATGAATTTGCGCGTTGCTTTGAGAGAGAAGAGTCGAAAACTAAATCTAAATTGAACAAAAGATCTAGATGAGCGCTAGGCATAGAAACAAGAAAGAAGAATATAAGTCTCACGAATGATGCCATGCAAAACAACAGACTGACAGGGACAGTGGCACAGGCGCTAGAAAAAAAAATCCTATTTCCTGCGTGGCTTCATGCCCAAGAAGCGAGTGGCAGCAGCACGGCAGTCAAAGTCTGAGAGATTTGCATTCAATTTAGATTTTGTTTTGCTGCCGAACAATCCCCCCCTCCCCCACCCCCTCACTGAATAGTTTCGTTTTGTTCACAGTTCGGTTTAAAGTCTGTCCCGAGCCATAAGGCTCATCAGGCCGGTGCTTATCCCGGTTTCTGTGGCGTTAAGGCGACTGAGAGTCATAGACTCCCCCCTGGATAGGAACGCCAGTCTATCGTAGGGTTAACCCCCAACACAAGGTTGGTACCCCCCTTTTACACCTGGGTGGGGTGAGAAAATCAGCCGTAAAAGTGCCTTTTCCAAGGGCAAAAACGCCATAAGCGGAATAGCTGGGATCGAACCCGCAACCTTTAGATTACGAGTACAACGCCCTAACCACTAGGCCACAGCGGCGGCTTTTGTTTCACAGTAGTACCGGATTTATTTTCTGGGGACCGATTTTGGGGGAGCTGGTCAAGATATCTCTGAAATGGCAACTCGCAGTACCGTTTTTAAAAAAAATCCTAACGCGAACCCTGAGTTATAGCTGAGCAAGGGTCATGAAACGGGGCTTTCGTGAAAGAAGTTTGACACTACTATAGTATAATGATGAAGAAATTCAGTGGTTTTGTCAATTTTAACTGGTGAATGGAGTACACTTTTCATGTCCACCATCATAACTGACACAAGTTTATGTTTGTACTTTTTCTTATGTCATGCAAACTTCTACTGCAGCTGTCATAGAGCATGAAACAGTTCAATATGCCCATTTTAAAAGACAGTGAAGCACTCACTAGAAATTCAGGTTCTCTTTAATACATTTATTATTTGAAGAACAAGGAATGCGATAACCGTAAATTGTTGGTATTTTACCGAATTGTAAACAGGGAATACCAAAAATTTTCAAAGCAGCCGGTACTGCGACCGATTTTTGTTTGCCTGTGACCGATTAGGTTTCCGTCTCCAAAAAAAAAAAAAAAAGTCTGAAGAGACAATTTTCTGACAGTCTGTCATGCGCCTGTGCTTATAGCACCTACCCCTTCCCCAGGGTTCGGATAACCGGTAATTGTCGGTTTTTTTACCGATTGTAAACAGGGAATACCAAAAAATTTTCGAAGCAGCCGTACCCCGCGTACCGATTCTGTTTGCCTGTGACCGATTAGATTTTGGTCCCCCCCCCCCCCCCCCCCCCAAAAGTCTGAAGTGACATTTTCTGACAGTCTGTCATGCACCTGTGCTTACGCACCTACCCTTTCCCATCCCTTCTAATTCCGACGAACTCTTATCTTCGGCGCCAACCTCATTACACGCAGAACAGCAAACTTTACTGTGAAAGAATAGAGCTTCGCGCTCTTCTCGGCATGACAGTGACTTCCATTCGCAATGGGTAAATGGGGCCTAGATTGATTTATTCTTTATCTTTTATTCTGTTATATCGAGGATAATGGAATAAGCACTTCTGTGCTTTTTACATCCAGTCCCTGTGTGTATGCAGTTTTTGTAAATGTCATCTGTTCCCACCGGCACACAATGGCCTGCTCTTACGAAAAGCGGAGGGTCTATAACTAGTGAAATTGCGCGTTGCTTTAGAAAAAAAGAGTCGAAAAACTAAATCTAAATTAAACAAAAGATCTAGATGAGCGCTAAGCATAGAAACAAGAAAGAAGAATATGTCACACGAATGATGTCATGCAAAACAACAGACTGACAGGTACAGTGACACAGGCGCTAGAAAAAAAAAAATCCTACCTATTTCCTGCGTGGCTTCATGCCCAAGAAGTGAGTGGCAGTCAAAGTCTCTGAAGATTTGCATTCAATTTAGATTTAGTTTTGCTGCCGAACAATCCCCCCCCTCACTGAAAAGTTTCATTTGTTCAACAGAACGTACCGGATTTTATTTTCTGGGGACCGATTTTGGGGGAGTTGGTCAAGATATCTCTGAAATGGCAACTCCAGTACCGGTTTTAAAAAATCCTAGCGCAAACCCTGTTCCCATCCCTTCTGACGAACTCTTTGTCTTTCTTTGTGTATGCAGTTTTGTAAATGTCATCTGTTTTCCCACCAATGGCCTACTCTTTCCAAAAGCTAGGGTCTATGACTGAAATTGCCCATTGCTTTGAGAGAGAAGTCCCAAAACTAAAAAAACTTAACTGAACAAAGATCTAGATGAGTGCGAAGCGTAGAAACAAGAAAGAAGAATAGGCTTAGCAAAAGTTAAGTCACACGAATGATGTCATGCAAAACAACAGACTGACACAGACAGTGACACAGGCGCTTGAAAAAATCCTACCTATTTCCTGCGTGGCTTCATGCCCAAGAAGCGAGTGGCAGCAGCACGGCAGTCAAAGTCTCTGAGAGATTTGCATTCAATCTAGATTTAGTTTTGCTGCCAAACAATCCCCCCCCCCCACCCCCTCACTGAATAGTTTTCGTTTTGTTCACAGTAGGTACCCCCGGATTTTATTTTCTGGGACCGATTTTGAGGGAGTTGGTCAAGATATTCTCTGAAATGGCAACTCCAGTACCGGTTTTAAAAAAATCCCTAAGCGCGAACCCCTGAAAGAAAGAACGTATGTCAGTTATGGACATGGACATGAAAAGCACAATAAAATCTTTTTCATTAAATCCACCATTGAGATGACCCCTTAAATCATGGACTGCAATATCACTAGGCCAAACAAACCCAATGAGTAAAGTTTATCAGCTTTTGATTACATGCTTTACATGGCTTGATAAATGAATGTGTCAGAAACCATTTCCCTCAAAATCACAAATCACCTAAGTGAAGCAATTTAAACACAAATTAAAAAAAAAAAAGCCACCACCTTAAATTAGAAACAATGCATTCTATTAACTTATTTATACTGATTTGTCATACTGATATGTGTTTTTGTTGTGGTTGTTGACATGTAAACCGTTTGGTTGTGACAAGGAAAACCTCTCCCTTTCAAAACCACAAATCACTGAAGTGTAGCAATTTAAACTCAAATGGAAAAAAAAAAATCTTAATTAGAAACAATGCATTCTATTGACATCTACATTGATTATATTATTAGAGTGATGATCTATCAAACAAATATTATTGATGAAATGCTGTCGTTGAGCGTTTGGTTGTGACTTGGGAAAGCTGGGACAAGACAAAGACCTTGAACTCTAATTATGGCATCGCAATGCTCCTTTGGCAGGGAAAAGTACATGTTGAGAGATATTTTAAGGTCAAGGTGAAGTGCCTACACTGGAAGTCTTGTCAGTGAAAGAATGTGTGCCAGTTTTGCACCAGATTTACATCATTTGGTTGTGGCGCTAAGAAAGGGAAAATGATGGTGATCATCTGGGGTTTCAAGCAGTGTATGAGGATAGGAACTCCAGCCTGATCAAAAACAATGTTTTCTTTATACTGTTAACAGTTTAATTCATCCGTTTTAGCTATAATGTATTGATGACATTGGACAGTTCTTTTTGAGTGAATTGTTAAAATTGGGCCTACTTTTGGAAACCAAGCATCACAACACACAACAAGCATATAAATCTGCCCTCTATTTTAGTATTTAAATTCATAACAAAGAAAGTACAAATTTTTCTGCTTGGGAACTTGAAACAACATCAGGGCATAATATAATACAAGTTGTGTTTGAAAATTAGCAGACTTTCAAGTCAGGAGAACAATCTGAGTAAAGTAATGCACCATAATGTCACAAAGCCGCCATGTTTGGAATGAGTAATTTGGGTAAAACAAATTCCACAATATTAAAAGCAAAACCACAAATATTTATTAAAACATTTTTTTTTTTTTTAAATATCAAACACGACCAGTAAACAGCATTCCACCACAATTTTAAACTTAATTCGGCCAAATGGCAGATTGTGAAGTAGGTCTCTATCATCAATCATGCCTCACATGTTTTCTGAGAATGACCCAGATAGGAAATTGCATTTAGGATGCATATGTAATTTGGGTGTTAATGTAATAATTCTCACAAGAGGGAGGTACAGGGGTGGGCTTGCCTGACAGAATAACACTTATAAAACTTGTGTGGTAATTCTGAATCTTAAAAAATTATTGTTAATAAAATTAATCTCAGCTACTTTCGCTGCTGGATTTATTGAAACTAGTGTGAACGTGATTTTTGTAACTTGTGCAGGTGAGCAGAAAGATGACACACTAGTAGTGACTTCAGCAACAGAATTGGCCCGATGTGGCAGACAGAGCTTGATTGTTACCAATGAAACAGAATCTCTTCTCTTCAAGTTTCCAAGTATTCACTGTAAAGTATTCTCTGCATTATGCACAGAGAGAGAGAGAGAGAGAGAACACCATGAATTGGATTTGAAGATTAGTTTTGAGATTGTGGGTTTGAACATTTGTACATACAGCTCTGTAGAACTTGTACAATTAGCAAGGAAAAAAGTTTGACCCCATAGGAGTGCTGTGCAAGATATGTGGCTGGTTCAAATCTTGATTTTGCCGGATCATCAAATACAGTTTATAAAATGTGATTACAGTTTTACTTTCGTTTAATTAAAAATTCTCTGTGGGCATCAAACTCAAAGTCAGATACATGTACACATCTTGTAATTTGTAATGATTTGCAGATCAGCTCCTCTACAGGGAAAAGTATGAGCACCGTTAAGATAACGATCCTAAAGAGACTAGTCTGTGTCTTACTCGTTAACGGTAAAGGTTTTTTTTTAAGTTGTGAGATCTCTGTAACACAATAGCAAACTTTCCTACAATAATATATAGATTTTTGTCCCCAAGGCAGATCAGTACATAACACCTATAACATTTGGTTTTCAGTGCTGAAATCGTTCCAGGAACAGTGCAAGAACTTCAGGACAAAAGCAAATCTGTTTTTTCCAGCAAACAGATGAGTCCTCTGGCAGTGCATATTTCCAGGTATGTTGGTATAAGGTGTTGCCAGTTGATTTGTAAAGATAATTTCAGCACATATAAATATGTTTCAGGTAACCTAGATTTAAACAATAATTTCAGAACATATACATATGTCTAAAGGTAACCTAGATTTAAACCATAAAGGCTGAAATGTTTACTAGAAGATAGCTTCTTCTCTGAAGACCTATTATGCAGCTGCCCTTAAGAGTTTCTGTCTTCTGGTAGTTTTTTGTGCATAGTGTATTTAAATCTTGTAATATTTGTTAGCATTGGAAATATAGTAAGATTTTTGGTTCATAAAGGAATGTCCACTGTGAATTTGTGTGTAGATGAATTTGGAGACCTCCTTTTAAGGCCTTGGATCCTATTGAAAATAACCAAACTGACAATCTGTTGACAAAAACCTCCTTGATAACCCTCGAAAATCAAGGCATGTCTGTCAAAGATTCTCTTTAACTCATAAATTCATATTATGTGGTGAAGTGGAATAAAACCGAAACACATTTAAGCACTGTCATGTGCTGTAATGTCATACGCTATATTTTGAAGCTGACCTAAAGCAAACAAGACCTTCATTGCTGTGCCTGGTACTAAATGCCCGGAAGAACTTTTGTGTAATGGCTGCTGGTGGCAAAATCATTCTTGCATTGATTTGGGCAAGTCTTTCACACAATTTTTTGTGATTCACTTTTTCTTCACATGGGCCGAACCTACCTTTCGAAGCTACTCCAGTTCTTCAAGTCTATAGAATATCTAATCCAAAATTGGTTGTTCTGTTTCAGTTTTATGGCTATTTGTCTCAACAACAAAACATGATGCAGGACTACATTCGGACTTCCACCTACCAGCGGGCCATGTTGGCAAATGTGACCGACTTTCAGGATAAGGTGACATATTCTTTGAAATCAGTGCATGTTTATAATCAGTCTATGATCATCAGCAAACACACTCCAAAAAAGTGCATGTAAGCATTCGTATTGAGACGGGATAGTCTAGTAGTTAGATTATTGCGCTTGCAATTTGACGACCCGGGTTTCAATCCTGTTTAAGGGGATTTTTCTCCTGGAGTTATCATCAGTGCAGACTCTACTCTTCCCCAAAATCCTTTGGATGAGACTATAAACCGAAGTCCCTTGTGCGAATGCATACAGAACATCTTGTGCACATGTTAAATCCTGTTCTGCTTTTCGAAAGAGCAGACCATTGTGTACCCGTGTGAACTGATCACAAAATTTACAAAATGTCATACACACGGGGACTGGATGTAAAAAAGCACATGAGAGCTTATTCCATTATCCTCTGATAAATAAATAAATAAATCATACTCTTGCATGACACCGAGAGATTAATAGGAAACTTCTGCCAGGAAGTCCGTACAGTAAACAATGGTTTAGAAGTCTTAAGATATTTAAGAGGGATGGGTAGGGAAGAGAATGAACTAGTGTGTCAGGTTATTATATCAGGGGTGAAAGTAGTTCCGGATTATTCCGGAATTCTGGATTGTTGAACTTGCATGGGAAGGGTCTTCCGGATTGGCGACCTCAATTTCCGGATTGGTAGTCTTTAAAAAAAAAAAAAAAAAAAAAAATCAGACCAAGTATCAGATAAAATGTACATCAGCCCGCCAGAATTACATCATTGCCTTGGCATACTTCAAATGGTACACCTCGAAATTGTGTCAAAATATGTTTTGATTGACTTGTAAATAATTCATGGAAAGTTCGGAAAACGAATGCGCTTTTGCTCTTTATTGACTGTCTTGGCATAGGGAAAAAAACAAACTGAAGGGAGACTAGTAGGCCTTGCCTATTGTGCATGGGCAGTTTAATCCAGAAACGCTGCATTCGCGGGTGACTAGATCCAGTTACGATTCACTTCAGCACTGTTGTGTTTTAGGACTACTAAACGAAATATGAAAGATACCCTTCCAAGTTAACGTTTCCGCGCTTGAAAGTAGCGTAAAGAATAAATGGCTATGGGCTTGGCTCTCAGAAGAAGATAGCAATCGCTTTCAAAACTGGTGCAGAAAAGTCCACCAGCTTTGCTTGTGTAGTGTACAGTCTGTGGAAAGACACTGAACTACGGAGAGAGTGGAAAACAAGCGCTCAACATCCACACCGAAGACAAGGCGCACAAAGCAGCACCGCATCACGCAAAACGGAATTCAAAACAGTGTCAATTCTAGGGTGCACCCTTGCGGGATTCCAGCACTTTTTTCAACTTGTCTTTGCCGCTAAATAATGTGACCAGTGCGCCCTAACAGAAGCAAAAAAACCTGTGGATAGTGCATATTTGAACAAACAGTGCCATGGTAGCTGTCGTTTGTATAATTTAAAAAAAACAAAAAACGCTAGGCCTACATGCCTTGGTCATTACGTTGATACACCAGGGACGACAAGATGCATTGATTAGCGCTTACAGTCCTCACAATCATTACAGAGCGGCTGTTCTGACGTCATTTACCTACGGGTTTGCATCATTACGTCATTTTCAAAGGAGCCGTGTATTCCTGGGACAAGTGACGTCATTGTGATCGATAGCAGAAGAACCCACTCCGAGCAGGGTTCAAAGTTGGTAGACCAAAGAGTTT
>CM060322.1:36009664-36067164 GCA_030674155.1 Stramonita haemastoma
CCCGACACATCCACATTTTGTGCTTTCTGTGATGTGATGTGTCCCTGTGCCATCACTATGACTACTTTAAAGGCTATCACGATTAAAATTTTGTAGAATCACAGAAGTTCTGAGTTGTTTCATGTTTGTCACACCTGTGTGATGACACTGGTGACAATGTAACACTTATGTACAATATTACACTTCTGTGCACTTAACAAACATGTGGTAAGACATAGACATCTGAAATGCAGTATATAGGTAAGATATTGATTGAATATTCCTTGTTTTCAAAAGACAAAAAACCAGTTAAACAAAAAGTATGCCTCATCAAGACATATAAAACAACAGGTGTTATGAGGACATTGTGTGACACATCCTTGAAGTACAATTGCACACAAACATTAATAAACACGTTAGCTAGGCATCAGTTCTTTATTCAACACTTACATGTATGAATTTGTGTCTATTCCATATATATTTTGCTGGTTTATTGTATACAACATACTTTTACCTGTGATTGGTGACAAATAAGGTGACAACGACACGACATTTTGTGACCAGACATGTAAACTTGCCTTAAAATGCAAGTACAAAGATATATCTAGCTTGTGACAAAATTTCAGCTTGATAGCTTGTCATGCACACAGACAATTGTCTCAGGAGTAGACTGTCAGTTTGGGGTAGAAAACTTTAAAAGAATTCAAAATCTACAGGCAGTTTAGCTCTGTAGAATTCAACAACAGGAGGGTTAAAATATACTTTCATGTATGTATTGCAGTCAGTCCTGTTTAAACATACTTTAAGATATGTATTCAGAATGTATGTCATACTATTACAAACATTATATGGTACATCTGCTTTTAGTTATAGAATATATCCCGAGTGTAAACATACAGCAGATTCTATAGACAGTGTATGATGTATCTGAATATTTTCAAGGGTGAATTTTATTTCATGTTTTTTCATACAAATCATTGAAGAGAGAGGGAAAGAGGGTGGTGAGGATTATAAAGGAAGAACAGGGACATGGATATATATGCTACTTATTTGATAAGAATATTTGATAACATACATTGGTAATGTTGATAATCGTATGTATTTATGTGAAGTAGCAGGTATGAACAGATTGTAGAGAAGAATGGACCTGGAGGCACATAGGTTTCACCGGGTTTAAGTTTTGCGGGACACACTGGCTGAAAAATTCAGTGCAGTGGCCAGCAACTCCTCAGGGAGTTTGAAGAGGTGTCAGGTCAAGTGAAGTCAAGAATCTGGGTATGGGTGATGTGTGCAGGCTTTGGTAAACCACAACCACCTCAGCGATCAGATTGTGGTTATCCCTGGCAAAGTGGAGGAGGTGGAGGTGCCAGAAATGGTGGACACCATCATCTCTGAGCCCATGGGATACATGCTCTTCAACGAGCGCATGCTGGAGTCCTACCTCCATGCCAAGAAATGGCTTAGACCTGGAGGTGAGTTTTTGCATTCATTTTGTTTTCAGGACATTGTCGTTGTAGTCGAAGTGGATGTGCATGGAGAGATTTTGTGGTGTTATGTGCTGATGTTCATCTCAGCCAGAGCTGAAATCATTTTGCTTTCTCTGTTTCTTAATTTGTAGGCAAGATGAATGACATTAGAAGGTTACCTGTACATATCTGCCTTTATTGATGTTAGTCATATTTTAATGTAAGGTGTAAGCTGGTTTCAGTGACATGACTGTTGTGGATTAGGTGTTTGTTAATTTCAGTACTCTTTTTGCAGGCAAGATGTACCCAACACAGGGGGACCTTCACATAGCTCCCTTCACTGACGAAGCTCTCTACATGGAACAGTACACCAAGGCCAACTTTTGGTGAGTATTTCTGCAGCCTGTTCCTTCTAATCCCCTAAAAGGCCAATGGTAAATAAAACAGAAACAGTAATCAACTTGAAATCTGTGTTTTTCATTCAGTTAACCAGAAGGTGATCTGACCTGTACTAGTTGTTAACTAGAATATAATCTGTCTGTCATGGCCATATTAACTTGAATATGTAATCTATAGATTTGTTATGGTGATTTTGTGACAGTGGAGTGGGGGGAAATGTGAAAGGTGTTCGATGTTACCCAGGATGTGGCACATACCATAATGAAGACCTGTGTCAGAACTGCACGCATTGTCATGCATGTATATCATAGACAGTCATCACCCCCCAAATGTCAAGCACTTTTTTTTCGTCCACTACTACTTTGACAAAAAATGTCGAGGCTTGAGAAGAATTAGCCTTTGATCAAAAAAAGAATATGTGGTGGTTTTACTATGATGAATGACGTAGTGTGCACTGCACTTGGCTGTTAAAGCTGTCCACAGAGAGTCTGATGCAGCTGTCCACAGGGGGTACAAAGTGTGAAAAGTTTGAATCTTCTGCGATTTTGATTTGTAGAAAGTCATACAACTTGATTATTAAAACGATGACGATCTTTATATGGCTTCTTGTAAGTGCTGTGAACAGGATACATCAGCTTTATTAATGTTTGTGGTTTGTTTCTTCTTATAGGTATCAAGAATCTTTCCATGGAGTAAATCTCTGCACACTACGCAACGCTGCTGTGTCAGAATATTTCAAACAGCCAATTGTGGTGAGTACCTTCATAGAGTTTATGTTGTTGAAGAACAACTAGAAAACATGTCAAGTTTATGAAAATAGCTTAACCATTTTTAAAGAAATCCTGACAGTTGCTGTGGGTTGAAAATATTAGTATCTTTGGATCTCTTTCCCAGTTACAAAGAAAAAGTTATTTCTTTAATGTGTTTGAACTTATAAACTGCAATGATGTGTGAAGGACACAGTGATAGAAGGGGGCTTAGTGGTGTCTGGAACTTATTGGATCAGAAGAAGCACCTCTGAACACCACCAAAGTGACCCAGCAGCAGTGCAGGGCCCCTCTGGCTGGTGGCCTTATGGCAACTTGAAATTGGGCTTCTTGTGGACATCTGGCCCTGGGGATGGGACATAACGAATTTGGGTATGGCTAGGGCAGAGAGATTAAAATGCCAGCTTGGTTACAGCAGGACAGAAACACTACAGAAGATATAGCAGCAAAAATTAAAATGTTGGACATGCAAACAGAAACCCTTAAACAAATCTGATGATGGTAGTTCTCCAAGGCAAGGTAGAGGGCAGAAGGCAAAACGGCAGACTACCTAAACCCTACATTGTAAGCATTACTGAGGTCAGCATTTCAGGAGGGAAATGATAGATTTGAGCAGAGATAGAGATGGATGGCAAACCCTGGTGGCATTATGTAAAGCTCCTACTGTCAACAACAGTGATGGAGACATGTGAACAGGTTAAGGTAGTGTTTAGCACTGGGTTTGATATTCATGTATTGCTTATCTTTTTTGTTCTTGCATTCCAAGCTTTTTGTTTGCCAGTGACCCAAGTATGAATGGTTTTTTTTCTTTTTCAGGACACATTTGATATCCGCATCTGTCTGTCCAAGTCGAACAAGTACGTGATTGACTTCCAGACGGCGGAGGAGACGGACCTGCATGTGGTGGACATCCCTTTGTCCTTCACCATGATGCAGGGCGGCATGGTGCATGGGCTGGCCTTCTGGTTCGAGGTCGGCTTCCTGGGCAATGAGTAAGTGCCGCTTCCCACCTTCCATGAATGATGAGTACATGAGGAGGGGGGTGCATGTGTGGGGGTGCACAGCAGGAAGATCATATGTATGCATCTGCCAGTGGGTTTGTGGATTTTGTCTGTGTTGTCTGTTCCACCTGGTTATTTTTTGTTGTAGTGGTCATTCTTTGAAGTCTTTATTTTGTTTGTGGCTTCATGCTCTTCTTGATCTTACCTCATTGACATTCATTCTGTTGTTGTTTGTTCCTGTTCTTTGGTGTTATGTCTGCTTTTTAATTTTTCCTTTGTTTAAGGTGGACCACTGCGTCACTTTTAGCAAATTTTTGTTTCTCAGTAACTACTAAAGATATCTGCATGAAATTTGGTACACATACTAAGTGCATTAATAAAGCTATCTGTGCAAAGTTTGAAGTATGTAAGTCCAACAGATATGATAATGTGATAATTTTTCAAAAAAAATAGGGGTCAGTGTTTGGCCCATCTGCTGCTTTCAAAATATGCAATGCATGATGAAGTTTATCATTTTTCCTTTTTGATTTGACATCACTGTGTGCAATGATCACAAAAAAATATAGTTTAGTTCATAAAATATATTTTTCTTTTTTTTTCAAAAATGCCAAAAAAATTTTGCTCCAGTTTTTAAATTTTTATTTCATGGTATTGAAAAACTATAATAGCTACAGAGTTCAAACTGTCTCATTGCACTCAGCACACATTTCTACACCAGCATACCAAATTTCAGTGGATTATTTTCATTAGGTTAGAAGTTACAGGTGGGCCAAATAACAGTTGCGGCCGAAAAACCACGTTTTGAGAAAAATGCCCGTAAAGATTTAGTTAACAATTTAATCAATGAAAATCATGTTTAAACATTACCAAAAAATTATCCATGGTAAAATAACAATAGGCCAACACTACTGAGTGATTAGAAACAGCTTTTCTCATAGAATAAATTTTTCAGGAGGCTCCTGGGGCAACACCCCCTCTTTGCCTGCCTGGCTATGTTCATGTTCCGCATGCATTTACACTTTCTTTCTTTTTTTCCTCTTCTTTTTGGCCCTATCAGATGATTTTCTAGTGGCTGTTTTCACTCTGAGAATGTCTGATTTATCTACAAACACTTCTGCATTGCTCACTGCCACAAAATCCAGTCCAGCAAGCACAATATTGCTGGAAAAGTATCTCGCCTCCAGACTGCAGGCTGACTGTCTTCTTCATCTCAGCTTTGAATATATTGTTGATAATGTGATAACTAAGATGTGTGAGGATGCAAAACAGAATGCAAAACAACTGTGTGATTGTGGAAAATACAGGTGAAAGTAAAAAAAAAAAAATTTTAAAAGGGGGGGGGGGGGCGGTGGCAGAGAAGAAAAATTATGGGTGAAGGTTTTTCTTTTCTAACACCATTCACTGTGTCAAACTCAGTAAAAACAATTCTTTTGTGAATTATCATTAAACTTAAAACTGCCTCTGAAAACACAAACAACTGAATAAAAAATAAAACTGAGAATATGGGAAAAAAGTGAGTGTATACTGAATAGCCCTTGTCAGAGACTGCAAACCAGAAATTCAGGCACTACTGTATTCCTGCTAAGTAGTACCAACAACACATAACTTTTTGGGAAAAAAAGTGCCCTGCTATATTCCCAAAAAGTAATAAATCGATGGAAAATGTAGCTATAATTTCACTTTGTGCACCTTTATGTTGTCACCCAACTTTCCTTCGGATTTGCTCTTCGTGTGTTTCCGTGAGTGAAATTATCCATGATGTCAGAAAGTAGGTCAGTGAATGACCTTCACATTGATACCAAACAAGGGGGGGTAGCGAAACTGGTCGGCAAGCGCGACGATCTCCAAACTGATGCAAACTTCGCGTTTTGGGGCCACAATTGCTCTAAATTCACCACCCCTACCTTAGAAAATGATTTTATTTGCAATGAAATCGGTCAAAACAAACAAAATGAGTGATTGAAAAGCAAAGTTGACACATTACTTGACCAAATGCAACCATAATCCCAAAAGTCTTTTTTTGGGGGGGGGGGGGGTGAAAACCTATGCCGCGGTCCCCCTTAAATGAAGGGAGATAAAAAGATGCACTCCTTAGGCAGAGAAAAAATCTGTGGGGATAAGTGTTATACTTTTTTATGAACCAAGGTTATTTCTTTCATCACACAATGATTATGCTATAAAGGCGTGAGTTGTTTCTAGATTTAGAGCATTTTGCTTTGTAGTGTAATTAGTGTGTGATAAAAGGAGTAACTTAGGTTAATTTTTTTGGTATATCTGATCTTCACAGATATTTCTCTGCTTAGGGCTGGCATCTTTGATCTCTGTAGATTCCATTCTCCCCCAAAAACCCAAAGTAGTAGACATGACAGCAAACCAGAGGACTAAAGAACAAGGGCATTTACTTGTGTACTGTTATGTGTGCAGCTATGCTGTGTGGTTGTCCACATCGCCAACAGAACCCCTGACTCACTGGTACCAGGTGCGGTGTTTGGTGGAAAAACCAGTGCTGGTCAAACAGGGACAGACATGACTGGCCGTGTGGTGCTGCGCTGTAACACCAGGTACGTTTGGTCAGATGGGGTGCTTGGTTAACAGGGTCAGATAGACTGTAGATTGAAGGTTTCTGTGTTCAGGACAGCTGTCTTCAGTGTTCTAGGCTGTGCTGTGGTAGCACTTACATATGTTTTACCTCCTGGGCACACAAAAAAGGCACCACATGGGGTTGCAGGGAGGTACCCCTTTAGCTTCAGGCTTCGAAACGTAGGCATTGATCCTGGACACCTTCACCTTCACCTGTCCTGTAGTCCCGTGGACCATGGGGACACCACTGAAGATTTTGCAGCCAGCTTCCTGCACTCCCCACGGTCCTTCGCTTTCCATAGCAGATCGCTCCTCCCAAGGCCTGTCCACTCTCTGATGTTGTCTTCCCATTGTTTCCTCTGTCACCCTCTTTATCTCCCTCCTTTTACTGTTCCCTGTAAGACAGTCTTGGTTTGTCCAGGTGTTCGTGTGACGTGCCCGAATTACTTTGGCTTGTGTTTTTCACTGTAGTCTGGAGCTCTTCATATAGCCTGATGGCATTCTTTATTCTGGTTTTCACTTCTTCATTAGTGATGTGTCTCTGTTTGAAATGCCGAGGAGTTTGCGAAAGCATCTAATTTCTATTGCCTGTATCCTTTCATTGTCTGATGCTGTGGCACATGTTTCACATGCATACATGTGATCATGGTCACATTCAGAAAAAAAACAAGATATACTAAAACCTTTTTTTTCTCTATGTGCAATCCACAGTAAGGCCTGAATTAATCAATTTTGTCCACACTGTTGTGATTTTCAGTGATTGACTGGATTGCGATAGCATGTACAGTTAACCTTCATTTACTCAGGCACCCACACTCTCTTAAAAGCAATAGCAATATTTTTAGTTTAGGCAGAGTTACCATGACGGCAATCTTGCATCACGTTGGTGAACAAGTTTTGAAGTGACAAAGTATCAACAGTGACCATTGTGTATATCAGGCAGAGTTACGATGTGGAGATAGAGCTGGACGTCCCAGGGCAGAACTACAAGAGCTGTAACACCCTGGACTTGAAGAACCCCTTTTTCCGATACACGGGTCAGGCTCCACAGCCCCCTCCTGGCAACACGGGATCTGCCACAGAGCAGTACTGGAGCAGCTTAAATTTAACAGGTGAGACAACAGTACTTCTAGCAAAATGTTTCTGAAATATTTATAGTAATATTGTTGCCATGTATATATATGGCACACAAATATGCTGCAGCTTAGTAGGCTGTTGTATAAAGTGGGTCAGAATTTTTAATCGTAAAGATTTGTAACTGCTTGGTGATGTTTTCTTTGTAAGTTGCAATGAAATTATTTGACTGTCTCATTGGAATCTCATATGTCGTAGGATTTCTGTGACATGCACTGAAACAAACTTAAGATATATTTGAATATTTTATTTATTGATATGAAAGTCAGCAAAACATTTTTCAAAGACCAGTTAAGTTACTGAAGAGGTCTGATTGCCTTCTTACCTAGCTGTTCAGTCAGTCATTTTCCATGCATCATTGTGCATGTGAAATGTAGAAAGATCAGCAGTCAAGTTTGAGGAGTGCCTGTTTTAACACTTTCTACCCCGGGTACGGATTAATCCGTACCACGCGATCATCTCCCCTGGACGGGGTACGGATTAATCCGTACCACAGCAGGTACTTTCACTTTCGCCCTCCCATTCTGTTCTGTTCTCACATGGTCGTTTTAGCTTGTTGGCTTTAGCTGCCACGTTAGTCGCACATCGTTCCCAGCTAATTTGCATATAAATTGAGCGTGTTTTTGTTGTGTTTATTGTTGTTTTACGTGTCATATGCTTGTAGTATGGCTTTGGTACATCATACTTTCACTGCTGACAAAGTAACAGAAGTTTTAAACGAGTTATTACGTTGCCGATAAAGATCGTGTTTTGGATAGAGATCGTGAGAGCTTTGAGTCTCGCGACACTAGACTTGTGTGCCGCTTGAGGAGCGAGATAGGCCAGCTAAAAGGGGTGGGAAGGGGGGGGGGGGGTGACTGGGGAGGGGCGTGGCCTTGGTACTGTGAGTACCCCCACGATAAACACCAACTGTTTACATGAAAATGAACTACAAGCCACCTGGTGAAGTGCAAACATTCTGTACATATGAATAAAGTAGTGTAGAAAAGTTCAGGAACTTACTTGGACTAGGGAAGAAATGTCATCTGTATATTCCATGATCGTTATTGTGACAGTGTCATGTGTACAGTTCAGTGGTTCCCTTTGATTATATTACATTTGATGTGATGCTGGAAGAAAACTTGTATAGTACCTATGTTTGTCCCTGTTTATTTGAGATTCTTGTATAGTTTTGTTGTTGTGTTGTATTTGTTGCATACATTGCGTAAAAATCATAAGCCCATCAGTGGGATCACTACTTAAAATCAGAGCAGTTACGTAATTTGACACCATAATAAACATATTTTTTTATGCAATATGATTTTTTATGTACGCATATAATGGGCAGTCATTTACCCACACAATGCCATAGTTTCATAAGAAATGGGCTTCAAACAAAAAAGATATGATGATTTTTCTATGATGACCCAGTGCACACTGCACTCAGCTGCTGCAGGGCTGGTCCACAGAGACTGCAGTGCAGCTGCACCCTTGGGGTACAAAGTGTTAAGCTGAAGTATTTTGTGCCAATAAGAACGGACGACAAAATGGAAATTGCACATGACACGCTGGTGTCATGATCAGTTGGCATCCCATGCATGCAAAATCTCACCCTTGGTGAACCTTGGAGAACTTTTACTGCCAAAGAACGCAGAAAAAAAGGTACTTTAAATGATTTAACATGTTGCTTGCAGGATTTTAAAACTGTTTATTTCACTTTCAGTATAAAGATGTGGATATTCATTCATATGTCATTATATTGACGCTTGTGCACAAATTAACTGTGGTGGGTACAGGTGGAGACTCCAACATCACTCTGTACGGAGGACAGAATCAGACCTACGTCAATGGCTTCCTCAACGGAAACGTGGTGGACCTCTCTCAGACAGCTGTGCAGCCCCAGCCGCAGCAGCAGCAGCAACAGCAGCAGCAGCAGCAGCAACAACAACAACAACAGCAGCAACAACAGCAACAGCAGGGCGTGATTCAAGGCAATCTGATTGCTGTGTGTGAGTATCGCGTTTAATACTGATCATTCTTATGGCTAAACAGGAGGTTAGAGGAAAAAGGAGGAAGAGGTGGGGGGACTGCCAAGTTTTTCAGATCAACAGACTGGCGATTTGATGATGCCTGGTTTGAGTGGGTGCTGAGCTGTCTGAGGAGTAGGACTAGCAAACCTTAGTCGATCACCACTCCACTGCCAGTCCTGTGGCTGAGGCTATGGGAAGTCCTATTTGCATATACATGCACTGATAATAGTTTGTGCGTACATATAAATCCTAATAGTTTGTGTGTACATATAAATCCTGTCCACGTTTCAGAGAAGAGTTGACCAGCTAGGTAGATGGTAACCAGGATGATGCAAACATTTCCAGCAAGCAACCTGCAGCGGGGAGAGGGAAGGGTTTTACCAACTTCAACTTGGCACGGGCATGTCACAAGATCAAAAGGACTTGCAAAAACAATACTGCAAGGCACTGTCCATGGAGGAAGAAAAAGAGGCAGACCAAAGAAGAGAGGACAACATCAGTGAATGGACAGGCCTAGAACTTAACGGAAATTTTGAGAAAGGAACAGAGAAGAATGGAGGGAACTGGTTGTCATGTCTTCAGGGGTGCCCCCATGGTCGCCAGACTATGGAATAAATAGATATATAGATAGAACTTGCCAAAAGACCCAGAATCCCCCTACCCCAAAAGCCCAACTTGGGTTAGACCAAAAATCCCCCTACCCCAAAACCCCACCTTGTCCAAGATGCACTGCATGAAAGATCCAGCTCAGCATCTCAGAGTCACCTCACCGTTCAAGAAGCCAGGTCATACAGGGTAAACTGAAGGTCAAGTTCCCTGAAAAAAAAAACAAAGAAAGAACGAACGCACGCAAAGCTGCAACTATTGAATGGGGTGTGATGCTCAGTTCAGATCCATTTCACTGTTGCGCTTACAGAGTTTAGCTAGAGACTTGAAATGACTCATCTATTGGATTTTTATGTTCTTTGGAGTAAACCCTATTCTACACACTGTGGAGGTTTGTTGTTAATTGAGAAAACAAATTATGGAATGAGTGATTCGCGTTGTTGTCTCGAAGCTTCAACTCTTGTTCCCCCAACTCGCACTCTCGAGATGGGTTAGGAGATAAGGTTTTTTGTTCTTTTTGGTTGGTGGTAGGGTTTTTTCATGGTCCTTTTTCTCACACGCTTTTTTAGTAAAGCAAGCCAAATGATTATTTTGTTATTCTTGAGGTAAGAAAACTTTTAGAGTAAAAACTGACAGTTCCTTTTTTAGAGGTTCCCCGCCTCCCTAGAATGACCTGTCAGGAAAAAACCAGAAATATCCTCCTGTTCTCTTACATGTAATCAATGATGGAGATTACTACGAGATATTTTTGAAATAGATGAAGGCTATGAGTCTTTATAGTGGATGGCAAAAATTCATCAAGAAAAATAAAACAACTAGACTCCCTAACAAAATAAATAGCATTGCAAGTTCTTTAAGGGGGACCGCGGCATAGGTTTTCACCAAAAAAATAATAAAAATGACTTTTGGGATTATGGTTGCATTTGGTCAAGTAATGTGTTAACTTTGCTTTTCAATCACTCATTTTGTTTGTTTTGACCGATTTCATTGCAAATAAAATCATTTTCTGAGATAGGGGTGGGTGAATTTAGAGCAATTGTGGCCCAAAAACGCGAAGTTTGCATCAGTTTGGAGATCGTCGCGCTTGCCAACCAGTTTCGCTACCCCCCCTTGTTTGGTATCAATGTGAAGGTCATTCATTGACCTACTTTCTGACATCACCTCTCAATGGATAATTTCACTCACGGAAACACACGAAGAGCAAATCCGAAGGAACCCGAGAGGCATTTTCTACAGGCATACGGTTGAGTCGAAGTCTCTGATTGGCTTGTGGCCGTAAAAAAATAGCTGATTGGTTCTAAGAGTCATGTGACTTTTATCCAAGATGGCGGATGTTTACATCTCGAGTCTGTTCGATGCACGTATTCAACCTGTTTTCAGCCAAAGTTTTTTACTGAAAGTCTCAAAAATGCCAAAATATGCCAAAAACAAGTGTTGGACTACCAATGCCTTTGGTAGAAAGAATGAAAAACGGAAGAAAACGGAAAATAGACTGACAATCTCTGGCTGGAGTGGTGACCTAGTTTTGCTGTGCCATGCACATCAACTCGCGATGTTGCCGATAACCACTCGCTTACTTCATTGATGCGAAAATTGAAGTTTTTCTCCGAAAAAACGTGTATCAGTGGCTGACAGCGACACTAGTTTTGATATAGACTCGATGCGCAAGAAAAATAAACCGATCCGCGGGCCCGCAACTTCTCAAACGACAGAACATCATCAGTGATGTGTCACCCTTGGAAAGTTGGGTGACAACATAAAGGTGCACAAAGTGAAATTATAGCTACATTTTCCATCAATTTATTACTATTTTGGGAATATAGCAGGGCACTTTTTTTCCCAATAAGTTATGTGTTGTTGGTACTTAGCAGGAATACAGTAGTGCCTGAATTTCTGGTTTGCAGTCTCTGACAAGGGTTATTCAGTATACACTCACTTTTTTCCATATTTTCAGTTTTATTTTTTATTCAGTTGTTTGTGTTTTCAGAGGCAGTTTTAAGTTTAATGATAATTCACAAAAGAATTGTTTTTACTGAGTTTGACACAGTGAATGGTGTTAGAAAAGAAAAACCTTCACCCATAATTTTTCTTCTCTGCCCCCCCCCTTTAAAAAATTTTTTTTTTTACTTTCTCCTGTATTTTCCACAATCACACAGTTGTTTTGCATTCTGTTTTGCATCCTCACACATCTTAGTTATCACATTATCAACAATATATTCAAAGCTGAGATGAAGAAGACAGTCAGCCTGCAGTCTGGAGGCGAGATACTTTTCCAGCAATATTGTGCTTGCTGGACTGGATTTTGTGGCAGTGAGCAATGCAGAAGTGTTTGTAGATAAATCAAACATTCTCAGAGTGAAAACAGCCACTAGAAAATCATCTGATAGGGCCAAAAAGAAGAGGGAAAAAAAAAAAAGTGTAATGCATGCGGAACATGAACATAGCCAGGCAGGCAAAAGAGGGGGTGTATGCCCCAGGAGCCTCCTGAAAAATTTATTCTATGAGAAAAGCTGTTTCTAATCACTCAGTAGTGTTGGCCTATTGTTATTTTACCATGCATAATTTTTTGGTAATGTTTAAACATGATTTTCATTGATTAAATTGTTAACTAAATCTTTACGGGCATTTTTCTCAAAACGTGGTTTTTCGGCCGCAACTGTTATTTGGCCCACCTGTAACTTCTAACCTAATGAAAATAATCCACTGAAATTTGGTATGCTGGTGTAGAAATGTGTGCTGAGTGCAATGAGACAGTTTGAACTCTGTAGCTATTATAGTTTTTCAATACCATGAAATAAAAATTTAAAAACTGGAGCAAAATTTTTTTGGCATTTTTGAAAAAAAAAAGAAAAATATATTTTATGAACTAAACTATATTTTTTTGTGATCATTGCACACAGTGATGTCAAATCAAACAGGAAAAATGATAAACTTCATCATGCATTGCATATTTTGAAAGCAGCAGATGGGCCAAACACTGACCCCTATTTTTTTTGAAAAATTATCACATTATCATATCTGTTGGACTTGCATACTTCAAACTTTGCACAGATAGCTTTATTAATGCACTTAGTATGTGTACCAAATTTCATGCAGATATCTTTGGTAGTTTCTGAGAAACAAAAATTTGCTAAAAGTGACGCAGTGGTCCACCTTAAAAAAAAGAAGGGAAAAAAAGTGACTTTGTCAGTTGTTTGGGATAAAAATGTGTTTGCTCCTGAAAACATTTTGTGAATTGAAAGGTATTTGTCCATTAAAAAACACAATCCTGGTATAGGTGGATATCTGTCGTGACCAAGGTGTGTGTTTGTGTGTTATGTTTGTGCTGTCTTTGTCATGTGTGTTGTTTGTGTGTATGCAGCCAACGTGGCTCCTATCAACCCTGGCAGCATTCCGAGTGTTGGGACGCTGGGCACCAGCAATGCCAACCGAACCTCTATCGGGGGAGGGTTGAGTCCTATCAACTTCACCAACACACAGGTTAGTTGTAGTCTGTGTTTTCACGCACCTTCCCCCACCCCCTCCCTTCAGGAACTGAAAAACAGCCACCAACCTGAACACCTTTTCTGTATTTCTTAGAATTGAAAAACTGATACAGAGATGAAAAAACAAAACAAACTTTAGTTATGGGCACAGTCCCCTGTTTGCTGGCAGGTAGATAAAATTACACCTCAACCCCTCCTCTGCCAACCCAGGTCCCCCTAAGCGTTATTCTGTTTCATCCCTTTGTAAAGCAAGCGTTTTCCTTCAAACACACTTGTTTACAAATGCATGCTAACAGTCCCATGCACACAATTCACAAAACTAAGCAAGAAAAGCAGTATATCACTCCCTTGTGAACATTTTCTTGGCATTGCCAATATTTTCTTTTGTGTTTTAGTAATTTTTCTTAGAATTTTGTTATAGAAATGGTAGGTGTGGTTTTAAACTGCCTTGTCAGTGAGAGCCCACAGACTGTAGGTTGCCTCAGTATTATACAAGGTCTGCTAGTTATATTTTATTCACAGTCCCTTTGCTTTTGTTGCTGTAAAAGTGATATTCCATTTTCATACTTGAATGTAGGAGACAAAAAGTTTGTGTCTTGACAATGAAGAAAAAAATCCTTCAGCTTCAGTGGTTGTGCCCCGGTGTGCTAGGACAGGGGACAAGCCTGTATTCGGTTTTGTTGTGGTTGTTCCTGGGCTAATGCTCCGAAGTTTGTCTATGCAACCGGTTTAAGGTTTGCTGCATTCTGACTTTGGGGAAGCCTCTTTTCTGCATTCTGTGTCTCATCAGGTTTGCTGATTTTACTTTGCAAAGTGCGGCTACTTTTTGCTCATTCTCTTGTAGGCCGTATCCCCATATCAGGAAAAGCTGTGCAGATGTATTTCTCTTTTCTCTGTTTTTGCGAGTGTTTACAGTTTTCTCGTTATTTACTTCTTGTCGTGTGTGTTTGTGTTTTTTGATTATGGAATTATAATGGG
Source organism: Stramonita haemastoma (assembly GCA_030674155.1). Lineage (NCBI taxonomy): Eukaryota > Metazoa > Mollusca > Gastropoda > Neogastropoda > Muricidae > Stramonita > Stramonita haemastoma. Next base: position 36,024,069 of record CM060322.1, read on the forward strand.
GTGTGTATTTGTGGGGGGGGGGGGGGGGGGGGATTTGGATTCGGAAAGTTTATTCATTAGGCCATAGCCCCGTATGAAGGGGATAGTGAAGAAAACGTACACATGGAAAAACATCAAAAAGCAAATAAACAAAATTATTTGGTCATTATAGATTTATAGCAAAACTTCATGACTATGATGTGGTGATTAGAGAGAGAGATGATACAAAGCTCCAGGGGGTTTTCGTCATTGCCATCATCTCTGTCATTGTCTTATAGTTGCAATATTATCATCATCATCACTATTATACGAATAGGTAGCATCCCTAAATTTAAGCATATTTTTGCTTTGTTTTTCTATCTTCACAAAATGCGTTAAAAAAACAAACCTGACAGTAGTGTTTAGTTTTTATTTTTGTTTTGATGTTGTCCACATGTATTGTGCAGTGTATAGCATAATCTGACAGGAAGGATGGAAGGAGAGAGGGAGGAGAGAGGGTCCTGTAAATCTGTACTCTTTGTTATACAATATGTGTGTGCTCATTTTTCCCCTCCATAATTGATAGGGCAGGTTATTATTTATTCTTTTTGGTGGTAAACTTACTTCAGATTGTAAACAGTCCAAGGGGGGCAGGATATATATCCTTGTTGTTAGTGTTGTGCTTGCGATTTGGCCTAGAATTGAGCCAGAGTTTGAGCCAACGCCAAGATGCCTGTTCAAGATTTCCCCAGGCGTTTAATCCTAGTAGCACTGAATTAACAGCAGCGGTACTCAGTGCTTGTAGCGGAATTAACATTGGCCAGTGTTTTAAATCAAGATGAGTCAAACAACCCGAGATATTGAAATGTAAAACTGAGCTAAGTGTGTAAAGCTATACACCACTGGAAAGCTTGTATAAAAAGCTTTCAAATGAGTATAATTTCATACCAGCATGTAGTCTTTATGTAAAAAATAAAATGATTTAAAAAATCACGTACTTTACTGATCTTTGTCACACTGTCAGGGCCCCGGATTGATTTTAACATAATAAACAATGTTGTTACGGTGCAGAAAAGTCATAATTAGGCAAATACTATCTCAACATAAGTTTTGAAAAAAATGAGCTTGTGTAGGTTTATTGGTCGTGAAATACTTTGAAAGTCCAACGAAACAATTAATGCTATTGTGGTCGTCATGGCAGCGAACACTAATTTTGTGTGAAGTGGTGCCATTCTATGACAAAAATACAACAATCGCTTGATTTTGTGTGATGCAAAGTACTCAGCAGCAGATTGTTTTGACTCGACAATTATTTTGAAGCCTTCTTGTGTCAAAATAAACAATGTATGATGTCAAAATTGTCAATAAGTGCATCCTGCAAAACTGGCACCGTTTCATTTGGACGGATCGTGATGATTTTTTTAATTAAGTTTTAAAAAAAAATATTCCTTAATCCTTTCCTCATTGTCATTTAATTAACCAAATCCAGCCTCTTACACTTCTCTTCTCTGTGAATATCATCAAAGAGCTTACAAAACCTTCAAGAAATTCTGATGTAAATGCTGGATGCCATTTTTTTTCAAGAAGATCACATCTAGTCAAAAAAATCACACATCAGTTCAGACTACACATCCCTGAAAGTTTTTCAAATGAGACTAACAATAACTGAGGCCCCATGTGTGAACGCACACTGAACATCTTGTGCACATATTAAAACCTGTTCTGCCTTTCAGGAGAGTACATAAATCAACACATCAGTTCAGACTACACATCCCTGAAAGTTTTTCAAATGAGACCTAACAATAAACTGAGGCCCCATGTGTGAACGCACACTGAACATCTTGTGCACATATTAAAACCTGTTCTGCCTTTCAGGAGAGTACATAAATTGTACCAGTAAGAATGGATTGCAAGCACAGTATTTGAAAAAAATGCATGCATACTTGTGTCCTGTCTTCCAAAATGGTGTGCAAAACTGGTTGCATACTCGAAAATTTTACCATTGGTGAACCTCAAAGCCTCATCCAAGGGAGGACCCTGCCCCACCAGTCTTGAGAATGGATAGATGGAACCACAAATCTAAAGAACACTGTTCAGCTGTGCGTTCCCCAGCTGAACTCTTCAGGGGTCACCAGGCATGTGCACTCTGATGCACTCGTCCTACCAGGGAGGCACACAAGCAGCAACACATTCTTGGAGACATGACCAAAATACTTCCCTCCAAGCCAGTCGCTCCCCATCGGTCATTGTCTTCAGCTCTATCTGCATGCATACTTGTGTCCTGTCTTCCATAATGGTGTACAAAACCGGTTGCATATTAATGCATGCTCTCTGTGAGATTGAAATTTGTACACTGAGTGAGAGGGTAGCGTGTATGTCTGTTTTTAGGTACCTCGCCATATAGGCATCTGCACTCCAACTTCAGAGGATCAGTATTCAGTTAAACTTTTAACTTTTTTTTAATAGTAAAAGAGTATATATATTGCTGTTATACATGGACTTTCAAAAGTGGTGGTTTTTTGTTTTTTTTTAGTAAAAGAGTGTATTGCTGTTATACATGGACATTGAAAAGCTGTGGTGGTTGTTTCAGAACGTGATCAGCGGCGGCACTAACCACTACCCTGTCAGCAACCAGTTCATGATTGGCGACTACGTCATGCCGGGCACCGTCCTAGTCCAGCAGCCTAACCAGCAGGGGGCAGGAGGGGGAGGAGACAAGAAGGCCCCCATGTCCTAACTGCCTTCGGCTCCTCCCTCCATCTGCCTTTCTGGCTCTGGAATGCCAGTCACCTCCAGTGTAGACTTTGGTGGCTGAGGGAGGGGGGGTTGGGGGGGGGGGGAATGAACAGGGAGCAGTTTATATCATCCCGAACTTCCCTCCCCTGTTCATTATTTTTGGGAACATGTCTGTAAGGAAAGGATGGGACCTTTTTTTTTCTTCTTTTTTGTTGTTGTTGGAATTTTTAAATAGCTTGTGTGTTGAAAGGAAGGTGGAGAGAGACATCTCAAGTACTGTGGAGTGTTGTTTTAGACACCGTGTGTAGGGAAGGAGGCAATGAAACGTCACAGCCTTGTTGGGAAAGAAACTGCATTGCAAAACTTTTCTTGTCCGTATTTTCTAACAAGAGAGAGAGAGAAAGCACAAAAAATATGGCTAAATAAATGTGGGTGAAATGAGGGTGGGTGATTGGAAGGAACTCTGGATGGATGTAGACAGGTGGGGGTAATTATTTCAGCAGCGGTGGCTTTAAAACTGAACTTCAACGCTGTTTTTGCTGAGGTAGGTACACAGGCAGTTAGGATGGGTTGTGTGCTGTTCTTGCAGATGGGAGTCCACCCCAGACTCCCCACTGCCCCACTAGTGTGCGTTTTGCTGTGGCTTTGGCACTTCAAGGTTTGGGGAAAAGGCAGTGTGGATGGGGATGTTTCCTGTTCAGTTTTTTTATTTAATTTAATTTTTTAGGATTTTTTCAAAAGTTTTTTGTTTTTTAAATGAAAGTCACTGCTAATATTTCTACTGTGTAAGAAAAGTGAACTTATTAGTTCTGAGGAAGCTGCCTTTTAAAAAAAAAATTTATTTGGCTTTTTAAAATTCTGCAAAGATACTGTTATCTGCAAAAGTCTGTGCTCAGAATGGAACTTGAATGTTTGCAGTTGTGCTCAGTGTCAGTAATAAGCTTTGAGCTTGCATTTACATAAATCTCTTAGTGTGCTGAAGAGAGATAGCAACACTGTTTCATTCAGGGAAAAAAAGGATACTCTTTCAAAAGCACAGTGAGAACAGCCTGAAGGGTAGTGTACCCTGCCGATAAAGGCAGCCTGCTGGTTTCCTCTGGGAAGTAAACTATCCCTGTTTTTAGTTCTGCTCTGCAACTGGGTTGTGAGTTTGAAAGAGACAATCAAGTTAGCCTTAAGTGGGGCACGCATTTCACTGTCAGCTGACTGTGCCAGCTACATTCAAACAGTTCAGTGCTGAAGACAATGACCGATGGGGAGTGACTGACTGGCTGGGAGGGAGGGAAGTAGTTTGGTCATGTCTCCTAGAATGTGCTGCTGCTTGTGTGCCTCCCTGGCATGATGTTTTCTCTAGTGGCAGGTTTCAGGCTCTGCTGCCCTACTTTGGACCATCAGTGTCTTGGAGTAACATTTTACTGGGATACACCTTTTGTGAAGATGCAGTTGTCACATTGCTAGGGGCCCAATCTCAGTCCATCCTTAAGGAAGCCAGGTGTGTGTATGATTGGGATATGGCCAGCGTGGGAGGCTACAGTGGCAGCGGTTTATCGTCGGGTTTATGGATGTTGAGTTTTTTTGGCACTGCATTGTTGACACTCTTGTCTGTCTAGGATATACCCAGAATTTGCCTGCCTGTGGAAGGATTTTCACTGCTGCTTTAATCTGGAGCTTTTTCTTTAAGTTTGAAGCTCTGATGTTAATCTGTCCATGACAAGTAAACATGCTGTGTGTGTGCTAGAGTTACTTGTTCTTCATTGTTTGCAGATAATACTAAGCCTATCAGTATGTTTGTTTTCAATCGGTACAGTAGAAAGCTTATTGGTCGATTTTAGGAGGTTGCCCTTTCTTTTTTTTAAACCATCTGCTGTGCTGTTTCCTGCTTTAGAATTAAAACAATTTTTTTCTGTAAAGCAGGCGTCTGGTAGCTGATTTCTGATAGAAAACTGCAAGGGAGCAGAAAGGAGGCATTGTCATGCTCTTGGTGATCCTCAGAACTTGGGCGGCCAAAAGTGTCATTGAATTGTACCAAGGGTCAAAGGACCTTGCTTCTTGACTTGCAGCACCAGTTTGTGTAGTGCTTATTCAGTAGGTTGTTCCAAGTCAGCAGGTTGATCTCACACTGTTTTATTTCTGCTTCTGTCTTGCTGCAGCCATCAATAGCATCATTGTCAACAGAGCTGGCAAGATTTCCAGGCTGTCTGTTCAGCCACAGGCAATCATTCAGCGCATGTAGAGCAAAGCTTGCTGAAAAATCTTGCAAAAAGAAAATAACAATCAACCTGTTTCTGTCCAGAAAGCTCGAAGTGAGAAAGGATTTGAACAATTTGAAGTTATTTTTGAGAAGACTGAACTTGCATATAAATATATATATATATAGTTATATATATTTATATATTTTTCCCCCCCATTGTTTGCTGTGCAAGAACATTGTTATTTTTTATTGTAAACATGCTTCAAATTTACTACTAGGTAACAAATGAAATGGTTCTTTTACAGCCACACTATTCTTTCTTCTTAAACAGCAATGAAGAGCATTTGTAATCAACGCTGTGGCAAAGATACCCAGCAAAAAGTAAAGCAGTACTGCCAAGCAGTTGATTCTTGTACACAGAAGGAAAGGGGTATGACTAACACAGAAAAGGCAGAAAGCAGTCTTACAAGGGCTGAAAGTGCTGACAGCTTGTTCACATACGATTTCAGAGTAGGATTGATAATAGCTACAAGGTTACTTCCAAGCATCATATCCTCAGTATAAGTTCATGGGAGGTGAATGACTTGAGCATGACTGTGGAGTAACAACCATTGTGGCGATAGGTATTTGTGGACAATAGGTGTTGTGATTGTATCTGGAAACAGCCAGCATGAATGAGGTGGGTTTGTGTCTATAGATTGAAGTCCTTAGGAATGGAGTAAACTGTCTGTGAGTTGGGAGACTGATTGTGGCTTGTTTTCAGTGTGTGAAACTATGTGACGTACTCATTCATTGTGCCCAGGCTACAGTGTTTTATATTTTTCATGAATCATGTAACATTGAAATTATACATAACTGTTACTTTGACAAACCCATTCCTGATTGCTGATCTGAAAGAGTCAACAAAAAGGAGAGTACGTTAGTTAGCTCCATGTTTGTCATACATGTATTTTGCGTTCTCCTTTGTCCATCTATATTTTATGACCTGTATAACCTTTTGTGATTTATGTTTCTTTTCCAGTAGTTTTTGGGTTTTTTTGGTACATTTGATTTGTTCTGATACTAACAAAAAGTATTTGTATGGCTGTGTTTTGAAAAGTATGTGTGGAAGTATGTGCAAATGTACTGATTTGTGTCTTTGCTATTGCAAAGAATACAGCAGAGTTTTATCTGCGACTTATGCAGTTTGACGTAATTACGGGTTGGTTAGAAATCACTCAAGCTGCGGCACTTGCTTGCCTGTGGTGTTCTTTGCTGCTTTGAAGTCAAACTGAGGTGTAATGCAATGTCACGAGGTGTGACAGGGGCAGGTGTCTGGCTCATGGCCCGCCTCCACAGGTCAGCAAGGTAGACTCTTCCTCTCTTCTGGTTTTTTTTTTTTTTAACAACAAATAAAACCCAACTGGTATCCTTTGTACTCCACGATGTAGTAGTGTTCTTTCTGTGACTGCATTCTCTGTATGACAATGCTACCTCATATTGTCTTTGCAGCTTTTGGTGCATGCACTTTTATGCACACCCCCAAATACTGCACACAAATTGGTTTGACAGATGCTATAGTCCAGTGGTTAAGACTGTTCAACTTCAATCCCATTGGTCCATGAAGTCGTTGGTTTGAATCTCGGCAGCACCCGGAGAATGAAGGGTGTGGATTTTTATGATCTCCAAGGTCAACTTGAAGTGCAGATCTGCCAGTGCTTAATTCCTTTCTTATAGATACACATGCACAAAATCAATTATGCGCATTAAAGATCTTGTAATTCATGTCGTTGTTCAGTGGGTTATGGAAACATGAGCATACCTAACCTTGCATACATCCCCAAAGTTGGAATGCGACTACCTTCATGGTGGGTCAAAAATGTCATATGCAAAGTCTCACCAGTGGTGAACCGTCGTATGTTAAGTCAGGTAAAGTGAAAAAAACTTGCAATCCTGAAACCATTTCTACGACCTCCAGACTTTATTATTATTATTATTATTACTTCCACTTTATGTCACAGCAGATTTCTCTGTGTGAAATTCGGGTTGCTCTCCCCATGGAGAGCGCGTCGCCACAAGTGCAGCACCACCTATTTTTTCTTGTCTGCAACTGTATTTTGTTTTCCTATCAGAATGGCTTTTTTCTACAGAATTTTTCCAGGGACAACCCTCTTGTTGCCGTGGGTTATTTAACATGCACTAAATAATAATGTGTAACACACAGGACCTCAGTTTATTGTCTCATGGATGGTGGAATAGTTTCAGGCCCAAACGGGATTCAAACCTCCGCACACGCTGACCCAGACTTTACGCTTTCTAGACAGGCCTGTTACGATCCACCAAATCCTGAAAGAATTTTTTTATCCTGAAATGATTAAAGCACAATTCCACCCTTCTATAATATAACGTATGGACATTTTCAAGTTACATCTCACTCATGTAATTAGACCAATAAATCACTAACTAGTAACTAGACATCTTGCAAAGTCTTTTTTTTTTAGCCTTTAGTAAGGCTCACTGGGTATGCTTAGAAAACGTGCACAACCAGTATCGGGTCCAAAAGGAAAATCACAGTTGATGGTTTTGTCGCAGTTCACTCACAATATTTTAGAATTTCAATAAAATTATAAACAAGTGTTCTGATATCATAAACATGAATTGAAAGTTATTTGATCTGGAAAAGGCATTAAATGAAAGGAAAGTCCTTGGGTCTTTTTAAAAATTTTATTTTATTTTATTTTAGTTTGAGGATAATGGAATAAGCACTCATGTGCTTTTTTACATCCAGTCCCCGTGTGTATGCAGTTTTTGTAAATCGTGTCATCTGTTCCCACCTGCACACAATGGCCTACTCTTACGAAAAGTGGAACAGAATTTAACGTGTGTGCAAGATGTTCTGCGTGCGTATGCACACAGGGCCTCGGTTTAGAGTCTCATCCGAAGGACTTGGGGAGGCAAGTGGTTCATGTTGGGTGGAAGCAAATTTCTCTGCCACTGAATCTTTGTTTTCAAGACAACACAAGCATTGGAAGTTTTCCAAGATATATGTATAAAAGGATATGGATACGAAAGTTGACCAAGGTACTCATTAAAATATTGCAAGGCATGAAGCAGTTTAGAGGACTCATGAGGACGCCAAGTCATTTTAAAAGGACCTTTGCCATCATGACTTAATAGAATATCTTCAAGATCACACCAATGTGACCATGCAGATCTGTAGAATTCTCCACTCTGCCCAGACAATATGTAGCTGTAGCGACAGTCAACAACCTCTTAATGCCTAAATGACCTCAGCCTTTAAACGATCATTGTCAGCATCACTTGTTGGTTTGATCTGGCTGCCATGGCTAACATAACTCCCAGTGTCTTGAATTTACACACTTGCACTGCCAGTATTAATGGAGGAATTTTGGAAGAAAATTTAAGGCTGTCTCACATTTAAAGGACCTCTTTTTCTTCTTTTTTTTCTGCTGCCTCATCTTTTGTAAGGTCCTTGTCCTGCTGTTTCCATGCAGCTGCTCAATTTAATCCCCCCCACTACGACAGCCATACCCAGATTGGTTGTGTCTTGTCCTCAGGGTCGGGAGCCTATCAATACCAGGCTGCTGTGGGCCACCAGCCAGAGGGGCCCTGCACTGCTGCTGGATCACTTTGGTGGTGTTCAATGGTGCCTTGTCTGAGTTTACATATGCAGAGCACCACCCACTAAGCCCCCGACTAATGACAGTATTGGTTCAGTCATGGAGCCAGATGGAGTGAGTTGCCAACCCAAGGTGGCAACCACCACGTCCATCCAACGACCGTCCCCTGCGAACCTCGAACCCCAAAAGCTTTGACACAGACTTACCGCAGGCACAGAAGTATATGGGGAAACTGAATCTGAGGTTACCATGAGACCAGAGCAACGGGAGGCACCGAACCAGAGGCAATTTTTATTATTGCATGATGATCAGTTGTAATGAGGATGACGCAGTGATGTTGCTATGGAAGTGCATCTGCTTTGAGATTGCTTGACAGGGTTGTACTCTACCCTTACTGTCATATCTCGGCGTCAACCGGGCCTGAGAAATACAGACACCTGCAGTGTTGGTCAGGTAATTTGAGCAACTCTCAAATTCGCATCTGTAAAGTGGATGAAGCTCGACTGTGTGGTCCCAGTCTTCGCCTTCCCACTGAGCTCATAGCGTACTCTGGGTAGGAACCAGCCAGAGTCCAAAAAACCCCTATGACTGTAATGGGATTGGGTTCCATGATCTTCCAGTCCAAAATCCAAGGCGCTAACCACTGCACCATTGCGGCTGGTTTCTGTTCAATATTTTTGCTGCTGTTAAAAACTATATTCAACACAATATATGCAATTTATTAGCATAGAACACTACAAAATAAGTGATCACGAAACCTCATTCATGTCTTGGGGTTCTCAAAATCTGAATAAGTTTAGAGCTCTGTGAAATGCCATTACTTTATGATAATCAGGACAAATATTTTAAAACTGCGTGCTAACTCAGTGTATAAAATAGCTGCAGTTCATCCTGCTGGATAGCAGATGCAGCAGGGGAGGGGCAATGGGTAGTGGAGAGGGAGGAGGCTGGTGGTACTAGCCTACTAAGGATACAGATGGTATGCAAAAAAAGCTACTGCCGTAAAGATTGAGAGAACAGTGTGTGTGTCTGTGCAAGACAGACACGGGGCAGGGAGAGAGAGATAGCTCTGTGCGTGAACTAAGTCTATGTGGGAACTAGTGTGTGTGTGAGGGAGCAAGAGAGAGAATGAACATTAATTTCCCAAGGGTTACAGAATAAGCCGTCACATACTTTTTTTTCATCCAGCCCTTGCCCTGATTAGGAACTATCAACAAAACAAAAAAGAACAGAAGCCCCCACAAAGAAGAGAGAGAGAGAGAGAGAAGGAAGAGAGAAAAGAGCTTTGTGTGGTGTGAACTCGTGTGTGTGAGAGAGGAGGGTGGAGGGGCGGAAGATGGTAGGAGATGGTTCCACTCTGGGGCAGGCAACCAACAGATGCCTATAGCTATTGAAGATTAAATGAACGCCAGAGACGTGAGGAAAGAGGGTAGTGGCAGTCAAAAGGTCACAATGTCTGGCCGGCCACTGCTGCCAGTTCCTCATCTCTATCAGTTCTCCCCTTCCCTCTTCCTACCATCTCCTTCACCCCTCTGCTTTATAACTGCTGCCCCCCCCCCCCCCCCCTTTCCTGACCCCTGAAACCTGTTGTTGGTACTTTGCAGGTGGCCTCTAACACTCCCAACCCCCTTCTTTCATCAGACAACTCCTCCCCACTCCTGGCCTCAGACCTGTTCTTGATGTACCATATCAGACATATTCACACACTTTTGTAGCACCCAGGGGCAAAAGTCTTATTCTGAAGGACTAAAACTTAAGGACTTTGAACTCCAGTTAGACCTAACTGGCCTAAAGCTGCTACTGGCACTGCAAGTGGCCGTGCTTGGCAATCTAGACCCAGATCTGCTTTTCATAGAAACATGCAGAGGAAAAAAAAAAGTCATTTTTTCCGATGTCTCTATCTTGGCATGCTGCCTAAGAACACTTTGGCTCAGTGATGTAAGCTTTGATGACACCTCACAAAAAAGGCAGCGTGCAGTAGCCTATGCTTTCCAGTTAGATCTTTTCAGTCAGATATTATCATATATCAGTTGTATCATCTAATCCACTTACAGTTACCCTTAGCAGTCAACCATGTATCTTGGAAATAACATTTCCATGGCATTTTCACTTTCACTGCAATTAGACAAAAATGATGTCTTCTATCTACACAGTTACTATGTATGTCGTATAAAGACAAAGAGAGAGCAGGCCAGGAAAGAGGAAAAACTCTGAACGCAGAGACATGCAGCATATAGGCCTACCCAAGTTACTGATAGGTGCTATTCATTCATTTAGCAAGTTCGCAAACTCTCACCTATACTTTTATCAAATCAAGAAATCATATATATATATATATATATATATATCTATATATATGATATATCTATATATACTATATATATATCTCTCTCTCTCTCTCTCTCCCTTCTCTCTCTCTAATAATATATATATCCTATATTGTCACCTGCAGAGCGTGAAAAGTGCAATGTTGAGGGAGGATGTTTGAAAGATAATAATCAACTGGTACAATGCTGCCATAGTTAGCACCACCAGGGCCACAGTTTGACGTCAGTTACCAACTTTGCAACTTGGGTCTGGACACTGACTGGGTTGAACTAGGCCCGGAAAAACCATGCTAGAATCTAAATTTAGTTTATCTTACTGTGGGAATCACTGCCGACTAGGCCTATTTAGCAACGCAGAAAAAAAGTGTCTATATCCCTTGCCTTTTCGTTTGATTCAGCAGGACTTGTAAGTACCTTTCAAAAATTAAAAGGACCTGATGATATTTTGAAAAGGACGACACCTGACCAAATGACTTAAAGGCATTTAACCGAAATCAAATACAGGGCTTAAAAGACCCACAAAACCTTATCTCTTTGGGGTAAGCATCAGGGAGGGTATAGTCTTGTTGGCACTCCAGCAGACAAACTGGCATTGGCCTTCATACTTGAAACAGTCCATGAAGAACCTGTCCATAACTCTCCAGTAACAATGTGTAGATCAAAACATCTTTGGACGCAGTTATGAATTGTATCATATGCAATATGCCCACGAATAAAATTCCCAAGAGTTTTATGTACGTTTATCCGACATTTGGTCTGATTTTTTTTTTTTTTAGATCAGTGTTCTGGAGATTGAGATTGCCATTCTGCAAGACCCTTTCCTCTCAGGTTCGTCATTCCAGAACTACTTTCACCCATGTCTATGTTACAGTACAGCTGACAGTACAAACAAATTTTACAGATCTATCTTACAGTACAGCTGAGAGTACAAACACACTTTACAGATCTATCTTACAGTACAGCTGACAGTACAAATACTTACACTTACAGATCTATCTTACAGTACAGCTGACAGTACAAACACACTTTACAGATCTATCTTACAGTACAGCTGACAGTACACACTTTACAGGTCTATCTTACAGTACAGCTGACAGTACACACTTTACAGATCTATCTTACAGTACAGCTGACAGTACATATATTTACACTTTACAGATCTATCTTACAGTACAGCTGACAGTACAAATATTTACACTTTACAGATCTATCTTACAGTACAGCTGACAGCTTACACTTTACAGATCTATCTTACATAACAGCTGACAATACAAACACACTTTACAGATTTATCTAATAGCTTACAGTATAGATGACAGCTTACACTTTACAGATCTTACAGTCCAGCTTTTAAATTAAAAAAAAAACTTTTCTTTCGAAGATAATGGAATAAGCCCTCATGTGTTTTTAATATCCAGTCCCCGTGTGTATACAGTTTTGTAAATTTTGTCATCTGTTCCCACTGGCACACAATGGCCTGCTCTACCAAAAAGCAGAACCGGTTTTGGCTGCGTTTGCACATGGGACCTTGGTTTATAGTGTCATCCGAAGGACTTTTGGGGGTAGTGGATATAATATGAGTACAACACTGTCAAATAGCCGCCGCTGTAGTCTAGTGGTTAGGGCGTTGGACTCGTAATCTAAAGGTTGTGGGTTCGATCCCAGCTTTCGGCTTTGGCGTTGTGCCCTTGGAAAAGGCACTTTAGGGCTATTTTCTCACCCCACCCAGGTGTAAAAGGGGTACCAACCTTGTGTTGGGGGTTAACCCTGCGATAGACTGGCGTCCTATCCAGGGGGAGTCTATGACTCTCAGTCGCTTAACGCCACAGAAACCGGGATAAGCACCGGCCTGATGAGCCTCTATAGGCTCGGGACAGACTTTAACTTAACTGTCAAGTAGTCTCAAAGCATATGCACTTCCACAGCAGCATCATTACATCATTCCCATTATCACTGAACATCATGCAATAAAAAAAAAAAAAAGCCTGTTTTGGTGGCCCCTGTTGCTTTGGTCTTGTGGTGACCTCAGATTCAGTTTCCCAATACGCTTTGGTGCCTGTGGTGAGTTTGTGTGAAAGCCTTTGGGGTTGGAGGTTTGGGGTGGGGGTGGGGTGGGGGGGGTCATTGGAGGGATGTTGTGATGGTCGCCACCTCGGGTGGGTGTCTCACTCAGTCTGGCTCCACGACTGAGCTAATACTGTCGTTAGTAGGGGGTTTAGTAGGTGGTGTCCTGCATATGTTAGCTCAGAACAGGCACCACTGACCACCACCAAAGTGACTCAGCAGAAGTGCAGAGCCCCTCTGGCTGGTGGCCCTGTGATGGCCTGATATTGATGAGCTCCCTGTGGACTCCCGACCCTGAGGATGAGACTTTATGACCTGGGTATGGCTGTGGCAGGGAGATTGAAATGAGCGGCGTGGGAACAGCAGGGAAAGGAATGTAACAGAAGATGAGGCAGGAAAAGAATAATGTACAGATCATTCTAACAGTCCAGCTGGCAGTACAAACGCTTTACAGATCATTCTCACAGTCGAGCTGACAGTACAGACACTTTCCAGATCATTCTCACAATCTAGCTGACACTGACAATACAAACACTTCAGTACAAACAGATTACAGATCATTCTCACAGTGCAGTTGACAGTACAAACACTTTACAAATTGTTCTCACAGTCCCGTTGACAGTACAAACACTTTATAGATCGTTCTCACAGTCCAGTTGACAGTACAAACACTTTACAGATTGTTCTCACAGGCCAGCCGACAGAACACACACTTACACGCACTTTACACATGTGCTCAACATCAAGAAGATGCAATGCAAGCAGTAGTATTTATCTGATGCAACAAACTTTAATTCAATTTATTTCATTCATTTCATTTACCATTAACTCATTGCCACATGCCATGCTCAGTGTACCCTACACAAGTGACCATTATTTTGAAAAAAACATCATCTTAACATCCAAACAAGTCCAATTTGATGAATACTGTCCTGGAGAAACAAAATGGCATTCATGATTTATGCAAGAACTTCAATATAGACAGAGACAATTAAGGAGCATCTTGTATCTTAACAACATTACAATTATAGTACACATGCTCATTTTCAGAGTTGCCAACCGGTCCTCTTCTGGTGGAAACTACTATGTTAACAGACATAATTTTCAGCTTTTTCCTCTCTAGACATGAGAATTTTCTGCCTTGTTGACCATTTCCAGGGCCAGTGCTGAGATCAGTTCAAATCTGTGTGTGTGTGTGTGTGTGTGTGTGTGTTGATCCTGGGGCTGCTACCATCCTGACAAGGTTATCTCACTTGGATGATTCTCAGTATTGAATACATCTTCCTTTGTAACTGAGCAGATTCTGTTTCAATGATTTATTTGCTGTGCTTGCCAACTGTTGTGAGCTGCCTGTGAACGCTGTCTCTGTGTCAGCTCTACTGAGTTCAAAGGTCAGTTGAGAGCTGTCCAACTGTTAGGAAGACCACCAGATACAGAGGACTGCATGCCCATTGTTTGAAAGCCTGTACCATGCACACTGGTCAGCCACTGTAATCAGTTATGCAGACAGTCTGTAAAACGGCTCTTGGGGCCAATGTTTCTTCAAAAGCTATATGTAGAAGTTTTCAGTGTCTATACAACAATTGTACTGAGTAATTCCAACCTTCCCACTCAGAAAACAATGTTGGGTTGCCAGCCAGATCATGCGTTGCAAATCACTTGTACACACTGACACCAAAAGATGCATGCATGCACACACAGTGCAAGAGTGCTTACTATAACCCCGTCATCTTGCATGCTGATGGGTGTGCATTCAGGCATGTACATGCACACACCATCACGCATGATTTCTGAGACAAGCAAAGAATTCTTTTGAAGCACATCCAGAGTTTGATTTAGGATGTGTGTGATGCTTCGCAGATGACATTGACGGACTAGCAAGATCAGAACAAGAGCTTGCCAGCCTAATAGAACACCTGAACAAGGCCTCTAAAACATACAGCTGGAAATCAGTGCAGAGAAGACCAAAATGATGACCAGTAACGCCAAGGGCATCAGCACTGATATCAGGGTCAATGACCAAAAGCTGGAAACGGTTCAAAGCTTCAAGTCTTTGGGAGCTGTTGTATCAGACAAGGGGTCCAAGCCAGAGGTAGTATGCAGGACTGCACAGGCAATAACCGTACTGTCCAAACTGCACACCATCTGGAAAGATAAAAATATTTCACTCGACTCCTAGATCAGACTAATGCGCTCCATTGTCATATCCATATTCCTATATGCCTGTGAATCATGGACTTTGACTGCTGATTTGGAGAGAAGAGTACAGGCAGTAGAGATAAGATGCTTCCAGAGACTCCTTGGCATCTCCTACAGAGACCACATAAGCAACGAAGAGGTGCTTCAGAATCCAGCAAACCATTGGTCTCTATGAAAATCTTCTATCAATCATAAAGAAGCGTAAACTTAAATGGTATGGGCATGTCACAAGATCAAAAGGACTTGCAAAAACAATACTATGAGGCACTGTCCAAGGAAGAAGAAAAAGAGGCAGACCAAGGACGAGATGGGAGGACAACATCAGTGAATGGACAGGCCTAGAACTCAACAAAACTTTGAGAAAGGCAGACAAGAGAGAGGAATGGAGGGAACTGGTTATCAAGTCTTCAGGGTGCCACCACGGTCGTCAGACTGAGGGATAGATAGATGGATAGATAGTGATGTTTGTGTATCACCACTCTTTTTGACACTTTCTACATGTTTGCCTCTCTCTCATGCCTATCTCCATCTCTTCTTTCCAAAAAGCTGTAGTGGTACTACAAAATGGATCTTCATGGTCCAGTGATGGTAGCAACCATTTTTGGGAGCCACTGAAGAAGCCATGTAAAATGCAAATGCACACAATTGTTTCACAACTTTGAATCAGTATTTGCAGTATCAGTGTTGCATGTGTAGCTTTGTTGAAGTGTCTATAAGCATAAAAGAATAATAAAAAAGCACCAGAAAAGCAGTTTACAATTGTACATTTAGAGATAGAGCAAAGGATTAAACTCAGAAAGTGTCTGTCACAAAAATGCATGTATTTTCAGAATGTTGGTATCCAGAGTCATTTTCATATGTCAAAATTCTAAAAAAAAAGTCTTCAGCTCTGGTAGCTGAAGAGGTTTCCTCTATGACTTTTTTTCATTCTCATCTCTAACTCCCTGATTTTTACTTACTACCTCTCTGATTTCCACTTGCAACTAACTTGAACACCATAAAAAAAAAAATACAGGGGCAAAAGCTGTTGTACAGTAGGAAACACTTGAGTGGGTGGGTGGCGTGCTCCCGACCAGTCAGAAACAATGTTTCAATCATTCTGGAGGGTACAACTTTACTTGCCTCTTGGTTAAGAAACTAGTATTCAGTAAGAACTTGTTTTCCTAATGTCTCCAAGGGAGATAAATTCATGCAGGTTACAAGCAAGCATGGCTAAAAACAATCAACAAGTATACATAAAATTCCGCAAATCAAAATCACAGACCCAGGCAACCATTTCCCACACTTTAATATCTTTTCATCCGCATATGTACACCCATATAAAAACATGCAATCATGGGCCCATTCCTGCACACACACACACACACACACACACACACACAACACACACACACACACACACACACACACCTGAGTTATCATGGCATTTCATATAATAAGATTTACGACATAGTACATCAACATTTAAAAAGACAATAAAGAAAATACAAAAAATATAAAAAAGATACAAGAATAATTTAGAAAAAAAAAAAAGTTCAAAAAGAAAGGAAGGGGGCTGACTCTTCTACGCCTGATCAAATCTTTCTCCTCCCCCCCCCCCCCCCCCCCCCTTCTCTCTCATTCACTCAGTCCTTGTTTGTTGTAATTATGAAATCCTTCTTCAATATCAGAACACAGGTGGGGATAAAACTGCTTTTACTTTGGAAAATTTTGAGTATGGGTACTCTGTAGCACTTTTGAGACGGAAGGAGTTCAAAATATTTAGCAGCACATGCATACCATCACTCACGATTTGTTTTGCTCTGTCTTTCACATGACATTCATACAGATCGTTTAGCTTCATTTGCATACAACCCTTAATTTTGCCACAGCGTGTTACAACTCTGTTTTGCACATTTTTGCTTCTGACATTCAGCATTTTACACCAGCAGATTAAAGAAAAAGAAACAACAGACTCAAAAAAGCATCTGTAGAAGTGTTGCAACTCTTTAACACTGAACAGAAGGCTCCTGAGCTTTTGAAGAAAAAAAAATACAAGAGTGACATTTCTTATTTATCATATCTGTATTGGCAGAGAAGTACTTATCATCAATGACAGTAACCAAGTATTTATATTCATGAATCTGTTCTACTTTTATATCATGTAAAACTCTGGTGCAGGCTCTGGGTTTTTGTGGAAGTCAACTAGCATTTCTTTCGTCTTTTTTACATTTAAGTCCAGATAGTTTCTTCTGCACCAGGAGGAAAACACTTTGACTTTTTCAGAATATACAAGATGTTTCCACATTCAATTAGTTTGCTGCGACCCTTTTGGGGTGGGTTTTTTGTTGTTGGTGTGTTTGTTTTACTATTACCTAAGGGCAGAATGTGTGGGGAAACATGCAAAAGAACTGGGAGGGCTGGCCAACTGCTGAATTCAGGGAAGTAAAAAAGTCTTTCACAACACTGTTCAATCTGAGATATATATTTCTCTCAGGTATGAACAAAACATTGTCAGCTGTGTTGGGTGTTGGCAGCTCTGAATCCTTCCAACATGGCACTGTACTCGTCTATCCTCACAAATACACATGTATACATCTATCCATGCTGCTCCTTTGCAATGCTGGTATGGACCCTTTACACACACATGTGTATACATGCAGAGCCCAGATTGTGGAGGGAGTTCACGGACACACACATGCATGTGCACGTGTCCACACACACACACACACACACACACACACACACGCACACACACACACACACACACCACACACACACACACACACACACACACACACACATTCACGCAGACATAGAGCCACAGAGTCTTGAATCAACAGGGAGGGGGGAGGAAGGTGCACAGTCAGTTTCTCTGGTATGGATGGGAAGAACCGGCAGCCTTGATGTTGGTCTTGATGGTGCTGGGCATCTTCCCCATACCTGTCAACACACATCAACAAATATCACTGCACGGTATGGGACCACATGTCTTTCAACCATACTGATCACTATTAGTCAACATATACATACCACGGTGTGTCCATGATAACTATTGAATTGCAATGCTGGGAGTTTACCATTCTATAAAGTTAAAAATAAACATCACCGTTAATCAGTTTATCCACATCACACAGAAATGTGTGTTTTCAACTAAACTACACAACTGTTATCTGTATGCACTCTTAATATCAAACTTCTAGACCCCAAAATCAATGTAGACATGTTAAAAAAAAGATCTACTGGTACACAACGTGCCAACTCCTCCCTACCTTACCTTCTCCAAACTAAAACAAAAACTAAACAAAGCCATCAAGCCTGAAAAGACCCCAGCAGCAACAACTATATCACAGACAGTCTACACAAGAAAGATATGTATATATATAAATACATAACTTTTCACTGGACTTTTAACAAGCAATTAAATAAAATTAAGAAAAAGACCCCACGCCACCTCAAATCAAAATTCAACCCATCACAGAGAGAGTCACTGAATATTACAAAGTGTGGGGTCTGTAAAGAAATAAAAAATCTCCACATCCACAGATATTACCATGCTCTAAAATACAGTGTCTGCTGAAGTCACTGATTGTTTTTCCATGGGGCCAATATTAGTGCATAAAGTCTGGCTGTGCTTTGTACACCGCAGGGTTTGTACTAAAAAAAAAAAAGGACCCTCAAATTGACAAACTTTTCACAAAACTTTTAAGACCCACAGTGACAAAATTTCAAAATGCAATGTTCTACTGACTGTTGAAAAATCATTAACGACATAGCAATCTGCAACACAGAGGGGCTGTTTTAACAACCCCCCCCCCACAGATTCACTGCCTGAACACTGGTGCAGTGCCTCAGTCATCTCCAGGAAAAATGGAAAAAGTCAAGTCACACACACACACGCACATACCCAAAATACTAACTAGTACTACCAACATATCAGAACAAACTTACACGCACACACACATATTCTGCAGCACGCCAGCTAAAGGCACAGCGTCAGCATTAGCACTAACTAACTACAGGGGTAATTAAGATGTGAGTGAGCAAAGGAAGACGTACTCCATCTACCTGGCTTGGCGTGGGGGGCCTGCTGCATGGGGTGCATCTGTCCTGGGGCCATCTGCTGCTGCTGCTGCTGCATCTGGGGGTCGGGGCGCCGCAGCCGCAGGCCTTTGGTGATGGCCCCCACCAGGTTGGTGGTGTCCTGTGCCACTGACGTCTGCGGCTGAGACCCCTTCTGACCTGCACACATGCACGCACACATCACGCGCATGCACACACATGCATGTGTGCATCCACGCAAACACACACACATGCACACACACGCATGACACGCACACACACAACACACACACATATTCTAGTTACACATGCCTTTGTCTCCTTTTTCTATCAGAGAACTAGTTTGGTAATAAGACTACTGTTCTAATATGTGAGTGGATTTTACTGTGCGCGTGCGCACACACACACATGCGCACGTGCGCATGCACACACACACACACACGCACACCCACACAACACACACACACTTGACATTCAGTAACCACACAAATACCAGTTCTGACAATGCTAACCATACTGTAAGCTTTGTTGTGTCAAAGGGGAGACAACTGTCCTGTCTGTCTAGGTGCTATAGTGTGCTGCTGCTTTCTTTTCTTTCACACCTGTTGTGATGCTGTTGTTACTGCTAGGAACACAGCTGTTTACTGGCTGGTTCTGTCAGAGTAGGCCAGATAGACCAGATCTGCCATGCTTCTCCAACTGCTTTGACACGGTTTCAACCCATTTAACCCAGGTTGGCCAGAACACAGACCTTAAACAGGTTTACTTAAAGTGAAGGAATGTTACCTATGAAAGAAAATATTATCCTCACTAGCCTTTACTCTGGAAGCCAGACAATGCCCTTGCAGTGGGGGTGGGGGGATGGGGGGACCCATCATCCTACTGGAACATGGGGTGTGGGTGGGGGGACCCATCATTCTGCTGGAACATGGGGTGGGAAGGGACCTGTGTTCCAGGGGTTTTTACTGGATATATGCTTTTATGCAGTTCTCTCCAGTAATTTGGGAAATATAAGCAAACTTAAAATAGTTAACCCTTTGCTGGGCACAGCAAAATCATTTGTCACCTTCCTGCCGGGCAGAGAAAATGGAGGTGGATGGCTTGTGAGTGGGTGTATGTATTTAACATGCAATAACTCTACAATGGTCAGGTGGATTTTGATGAAATAAAAACAGCAAGATGCAGAAATGAATAAAGAAATTGCTAATACCCAATTTTTGTAATTATTTTTATTTTCTTTCAGAATTATAATGCATAAACACACAAAGTCATTGATTGGTTTGTGTGTGTTACAGTTAGCGTTGCAATAACTTTAGAATGCGTACATGGATTTTGATTAAATAAAAACTAAAACATTAAGAAACAAATATAGAAAAGATATTTTCAACCTACTGTTGGTTTTATAGTTTTTTTGATAAATGGTGCACGAACACATCGAACATTCCGACGATCGCCATTTTTGTTTACCGATGATCGCGATCAGCTTAACATTTAAGTTTGAGCCGCTACCGTATCAAAATCCCGAATAGCAACCAAATAACAAAATATATCAAGTTCTGAACCATTGCCGAACTTGAAATCCGCGATAATTTCCCCAAATCTAAGAGCAGAATTCAAAACGCGTATCGGCTGTGTTAGATTTGACGATCGATTTTTGTCTCGAACTTCGCTGTAGTCAAAGTTGTCTCTCTCACTTCAGTCAACAAACTCAGAAGTGCACACACTACTAGGATCGATTACATCGATATTTGAGCCTAGATACACATCTCACAGCGTCATATTTTCGGCATGGAAGCTGTAAAAACGATCGTACATGTCGGGTTCGAAGATAGCATCCATCTTGGAAAAATTTGCGATTTTTTTCCTCCAAAACTTGCAACAAACTCACTCCAATCGCCGCCATTTGTAATAAACATGCGGAAGTCTTGCGGGCAGTCTCGTGGCTTCTATATTCACGAGATTTGAAGCGAGATTGGCGGGAATTTCGAATGTATGATCGCTCTGAAGTGACGGTCATGTCGCCGGGCGCTTTGGGGCGTTTTGCCCAAGGACAGGGTCGGGCGCTTTGGGGCGTTGTGCCAAGCAAAGGGTTAAAGTGATTTTTCTCTTTTTGTTAACCCCTACACTGCGCTGTTGACGAGCGCTGCTCGTCATAGAAACCGCCACCTGCAATGCTGTGTTGACGAGCGCCGCTCGTCATGAACCAATGCTCTCTGTTTCGCTCAGCATTGCTGAAAATCCTTCTTATTATGATTTGTTTAGCTCTCTTGATGTATCTTCAAGCCATGAGTCCCATTTGTTCAAGTTATTTGCATATTTTATGACGTTCAATCAGCAAGGTAAACAAGGTACTGCGAAGTTCAATTTTTGGGTTTTCGAAGCAATGGCTGTCCCTCAACTGACCTACACAGTTGCCGAAGTTATTGTTGAAATTTATAGAGATCAAGATAATGGAGATTAGGTTTTTTTTTTTTTATCCAGTTCACATCGAACTTTGCGAAGTTGATGCAAACGACTCAGGTTTTGATCCGGAAGAAACTTCTGCGTACTCGTGGTCTGAACGGAACATGAAGATCGTATCGTTCGAGATGCAGTTGGGTATATTTGAGGGCTTTATTCGTTTTTATAACATATTTATATTGCTTTTTTTCTCTGTTTATTCATAAACAGAACAACTAAATGTGTGTATCGTATGGTTGCACCTTTGGTCAGGGCTTGGTCAGTGAGCGAGCGAGCCAGTCACTGAGTGGCGGATGTGTTTGATCTACTTTGAAGTGGTTGCGACCTCGTGTGTCACTTGTCACCTAGGCTACTCGTTAGCTGTCAGTTATCAGTGTGTGTGTCTGTCTGTTTTGTTGATGAGCTATTGTTCTTGCTGACATCTGCCCTGGCTCCCTGGCTGTGTGTTTGTGTGAAGAGCAGGTGTGTGTGTGTGTGTGTGTGTGTGTGTGTGTGTGTGTGTGTGTGTGTGTGTGTGTGTGTGTGTGTGTGTGTGTGTGTGTGTGTGTGTGTGTGTGTGCGTGCGTGCGTGTCTGCGTGCCTGCGCGCGCACGTGTGTCTGTCTGTCTAATTATATATTTTAAAAATTGTCACAAATACAATCTTCATTCAATTTCCTTTCATTCAGTATATACTGTTATGTAGCTATCTTAGGAATTTCCTGAATTAAAAGCAATTGAAAATCATATGCGTGATTTTTGTCTGTTTCTGAAAATTTCTTCAGCATAGGCCTGAGCAAAATAGGTCAGCAGCGAAAAGGTTAAAGTTTTCAGCATAAGCCACAGAAAAAAAAACCCATGTATGCAGAGCAAGGGTTATGAAAAAAAAAAAGGATCACCTCCAACTACAAAGTTACAGTTACCTGCATCGCTCTCCCATTCATCCTTCGATGAGTTGATGATGTCTAACAAGTTGCTGGTGATTTTGTGAAGAGAGTTCAGTTGTTTCTGAAAGAACCACACACAAACAGATAATGACACATCAGCATGCAGCACGTCCTCCATCCCTACAACACACAGAAAAAGGCTGGTATCCAGCAATATCAAGACATCGACTCTACACTATTATAAAGCTAGTGCCTGGCCACTGACTATGTATACAGGTATACACAAACTCTCATACTTCAAGAACAGTGTACAGGCCATTTATCTTTTAGAATTATAAAAGATTTTCCAATGTCTTTGATTTTTCTTTATCTTTTACAAAATTATAGGGTGTTGTTTTTTTCCCTCACGTCTTTTTTAACTCCCCCCCGAAAATAGGATTAGATTGCATGCATTAACAAAAAATCATGAAGACCCTGACTGGTAATGCCTAATAAAATGGTTCCATACTACAAAATGGACAGCATATTTCTAATGTGCTTTTCTTGAAAATCTTAAGAACAGAAATGTTTTACATAAAAATCAGAAACAAACAGGAGTGTCGACAAACTGTTCATAACACTATAATTAATGTATACATACTTATGTGACAATAACCATGCCATGACAAAAGACACTGTAAAATTCACAAGAACAAAAAAACAACAACCTAATTTGAAAAAATGGCATTTGATTGCTTCTATCAACTTCAGTAAGTTCTCTAGATCTCCAATTTCATGAATGTCCGCCTTCCTGTCTTCCATTCAAAAAGCTGCCTTTGTATAATTATGGTTACATACCAGAGAACATATAGTTACATCAAATCAGCCAGTGAACAAAGCAAAACATTAATTCTTGACAAGATGTTAAAGATAAATTCTTTTGTATTTGCCAGATATAAACTCTGGTACTTTTCTGAATTACATCTCCAAACTTTCCCACTCCTCACAATCTTGTTTTCATAGTCAGGTGCAGAGGTGGTAAAAGGAAAACAGTGGCTGGTCAGAACTGAAGGCCTCAGCCATCTGGAAGTACCAACAGACAATGGCACAAGATTGTATACTTTGATACAGGCTATACACAAGGCAGCCATGATGGCACACACATCATTCAGTGATGTGGCCTTGGTTTCACTTCTGCACTGGAGGGAACATGCTGTGTGAATTTTTCAAGTGCCCAGAAGACAAAATATGTGGGAATCCTGCAATGTTGCAGCCTAAAATTAACACTGCAACTTTGCACAACAGAAACAATCACTGCAGCAAGAGGGTGGGACATACCGTTGCTGTTTCATGATTGACGTTGGCTGCTTTGTGAGTGATGATGCTGATCTTCTCCTCCACTTCAGGCTCTGGCTTGGTTCTGAGGTAATCCGGCACCAGGTCATGATTGCATGACATCACACGCCCCTCTGTCAGTTTCTGCACAACAAGAACCAGACAGAAAAACCTTCAGTTTGCTGCACTTTGCCATAATCAGGGGATGATTATAAGTGTTTTTGACTTGACTCATTTGCTGACATCAAATACACAGTACATAAACTAACCACATACACAAGAAAAACTGGAAGGGAGGGGAGAAAGGGGGGGGGGGGGGGTCTGTGTGGTGGTGGTTATGGTGAAGTGGAAGAGTTTTCTTGCAACTTTATCATTCTATAAGATAAGATGACCCCCTGATTAATTCTGGCTACCAGTAGATTGTAGCTAGGCATATGAAATACCCTGTAGGCATCACTGGCTTCACCAGTGCATAATTATGCAGTTGATCAAACAACTGCTGTCTGGATCAACAGTGACCAACTGGTCCTACTTCAAACTGAAAAGATCACGTCGATGAAGACTGACTGCCAGTATTAAGTCGACAACTTTTACTGTTACATATCCCACAATGCAGTCTCTTCCAGAAGACAATACCTTTGATGACATTTTGAATGTTGTCTGAAAGAGTGTTGACTTTGTGGTTAAGCTGCTGTCCATTTTCAAAATAAAAGCTTTTTTCAAATTTTTTTGGTGGGGACTATGGCTCATGGCGAACCTTTATAACTTACAGAATTCATTTTCAGACCAATATTGATGGTAAGTGTGTTTTGAAGGTATAAACTTGTGAAGAAATTTTGAAATGAGACAAGCCTTGTCATAAGCAATGACAGGTTATGAACAATGATCCTCTGCTCACTGCCTTTGGTTTTTCCCCCTCACATATCAGTTTCTACATATTACAAACAATTACTGTTTAGCATGTCGTGAAGTCTTTGGATTTTTTCCCCCAGTGTTTTTATGCATCTGTTGAGAAAAAAAAGAGAGTCTTCAAATTAAAAAAACAACTTTATTGATTCATTTTTTAATTGATGTATGTTTGTAGTGGGTGTGCATGTGTTGGGAATTTACTTCCCTTGGCATGGTATTTTCACTTAATACTTACTAAATCTAGAAGGACAGCAGAGGGTTGAACACCTAGTCAGTGAATTTCTTTGAGAATGCTGCTTGAACTACCTCACTAACACTGCAGATGTATGTATTTCTTGGGTTTGGTTAATCAGTGATTTAGAGGTGATTTAGCACCAACCTACAAAGTGAAAAGTCCAGGTTTCAAGTGTGTGGTAGTTCGATCCCTGTTTGGGCCAGAAACTTTTCTCCTATCCACTAGACTCTGAGTTGTGGTCTGGGTGCTTGTCTTTCGGATGAGACGATAAACTGAGGTCCCATGTGTTACAAATTATTTAGCACACGTAAAAGAACCCATGTCAACCAGGGAGTTGTCCCTGGCAAAATTCTGTAGAAAAAAATAACTGACAGGTAAACAAATACAGTTGCAGACAGGAAAAGAAAAAAAAAAAAAGGTGGCACTGCTCATGTGGTAATGCACTCTCCCCAGGGAGAGCTGCCCGACTTTCATGCAGAGAAAGACTATACCATACAATACAATGCCAAGATATATTATGATAGGAAACATAGAACACAGCCTGGTCAAGAAGTCTCATAGCTGATGCATTTTAATAGCATCATAATTACATCATCCTTATCACCACTCACTATCACGCAATACTTTGAATAATATATTTAACTGAATACTTTGAATAATATATTTAACTGTCTTTAATTAAGTGGCCTCTGTTGCTCTGGTCTCAAGGTGACTTTAAATTCAGTTTACAATTCCATATCTGTAGTATACAAATAGTAAACTGGTGTGAAAAAAAATGCATGCACATGAGAGCATGTTCTTGAACATAAGTTTGTAGTGTGTGTGTGTGTGTGTGTGTGTGTGTGTGTGTGTGTGTGCGTGTGTGTGTGCGTGTGTGTGTGTGTGTGTGTGTGTGTGCGTGCATGAGTGCGTGCGCGTGTGTGTGTAGGATTATGCATACATGTCTTTGGTTGTAGTTTTTCTCCATACAAGCAAATCACATCAGCCCTGCCTGCAGTATAGCAACTCCTGACAACAGCATACCTCCAGATGGGGGTCTGCATTCTGGGACACCACGATGGGGAAGACCACATAGTTACGGAGAGCAGGCATCTTGTCCCCACGCAGCATCTGTCTCAGGGAATTCAGCTGACCCGACAGCAGAGCATAGTTGTCCAACATCGATGGCCTGCACAATGATACACACAACCATCCACAACACCAGCACATTGTGACATACACATGCATGCATACACATGCCATTGTGTGCTGGTGGGAACAGATGACAATATTTACAAAACTGCATACACAGGAGGACTGGATGTAAAAAAGCACAGGAGTGCTTATTCCATTATCCTTGATATAATAAAATAATAAAAATAAAAATGATATTATTAATAATGCACACAGACACATACAAAATTTGAACATTTGATCAACAAAGGCCATGACCCCAACTGAAAGGACATGTACATACAGACATGACAATAGCAATTAAAAAAAAAAAGAGTTGATCTTGATACTGATATAGCAAAGTATTATAACATCTACCATTAATAATATCATTGTTTATAATATGGTTTGAAAATTGACTGCCTTGTGCATGCATTTATATAACAAAGAGTAAATTTAAAACCCATTTTTCTAAAACATTTTTTTATGGCCACTATAGCTGAATCAATAAAACGTTTGACAGCTATCCACAAAACCACAGGCTTATATCTCAGGAGCAGCATGAATTAAAGGTGAGAATTGTTATGATCTCTTGAGTCAACTTAAACTTTAAAGTTAAAGTGCAGACCTGCCAGCCTATCATTTTCCTTCTTTTATTCACATACAGAAGATTGATGGAAATAAAGACCTCATAGTTCCTATCATCATTTGGTGGGTTATAAAAACACAAACATGCCAAGCATGGTAATCTGACAGAATACTCATTGGCTGCAGCAAACTTTAAAATCTACACTAGACTACAGTAATGCAAGAATGCTTCAAATACCCCATATTCCACAAATGACTTTGCTTCTTAAGGAAATAAATGGTAAAATCTTACCAATTTAGAGTTTCATATTCAGTCTCCAGTTTGGCAATGAAGGCAGCTAGTTGGTTTTTCAAGTCTTGTACTTTGACTGTCAGCCCCTCTAAACCTGCTTCCAACTGCTTCTCTTCTTTCTGCAAAAAAAAAAAAACAGAAATGAGAGAGAGAGAGAGAGAGAGAGAGAGAGAGAGAGAGAGAGAGAGAGAGAGAGAGAGAGAGAGAGAGAGAGAGAGAGAGAGAGTGTGTGTGTGTGTGTGTGTGTGGGGTGTGTGTGTGTGTGTGTGTGTGTGTGGATGCAATGTGTGTGTGTGGATGCAATGTGTATGTGTGTGTGTGTGTGTGTGTGTGTGTGTGTGTGTGTGTGTGTGTTGTGTGTGTGTGTGTGTGGATGCAATGTGTGTGTGGATGCAATGTGAATGTGTGTGTGTGTGTGTGTGTGTGTGTGTGTGTGTGTGGTATATTAGGCCTACATTGTGTATCACTGTATGTGTGCATGCATGTATGTCATTGTCTGTGCACCCATAGTACTATGAAGTATGTGTCTGTGCATGTGCATGGCATGTCTGAGCCTCTCAGTCTCACTCTCATCACTGAGCCCATATTGGGGCAATAGATAGATGAAAATAAATATTTTTTTTATACACGACGATAGACTCAGATTCAGCATTCTTTCTCTTAATTTACAAAAAAAAAGTTTTTATTTAATTTTATCACTCTACATTGTTATCATGAAATAGTTTTAAAAAAACAACAACAATAATTAAACATGTATCAAAAAGCAAAGAAACATTAGTAAAATTAAAAAACAAAGACCCCCCCCCCCACCAAACACACATACTCAAACAAAACGAGGAGGATGAGACAGACAGACAGACACTGAGACAGACAGAGAGAGGTCACAATATAGATAGTAATTAGTATGTTTTAATTTAAATGGGTTATTATACATTGTTTTAAAATGAAAGTTATATTATTAGTTATAATGACTGTCATGTAATATAAAACATGATCATAGTACAACAGAGGTATTCAACAGTTCCATCACTGTAATTGTAACAGTGTCACTGTCATGCGTACAGTTAAGTGGTTTGTTTAGATTATATTATTATTACATTGGGTGAGACTATGCTTGTGAAGTACAGGTCTATGTTTGTCTCTGCTTATTTGTTATTCTTGCATATAAACTGTTTTGTTATTCACTAACTGCAAGGTTCGCGCTAGGATTTTTTAAAACCGGTACTGCGAGTTGCCATTTCAGAGACATCTTGACCAACTCCCCCAAAATCGGTCCCCAGAAAATAAAATCCGGTACGTACTGTGAACAAAACGAAACTATTCAGTGAGGGGGTGGGGGAGTGGGGGATTGTTGGGCAGCAAAACAAAATCTAAATTGAACGCGAATCTCTCAGACTTTGACTACCGTGCTGCTGCTTGCTGCCACTCGCTTCTTGGGCATGAAGCCACAAAGGAAATAGGATTTTTTTTCTAGCGCCTGTGCCACTGTCCGTGTCAGTCTGTTGTTTTGCATGGCATCATTCGTGTGACTTATATTCTTCTTTCTTGTTTCTATGCTTAGCGCTCATCTAGATCTTTGTTCAATTTAGATGTGGTTTTCGACTCTTCTCTCTGAAAGCAACGCGCAAATTCATAGTCATAGACCCTCGCTCGCTTTTCGTAAGAGTAGGCCATCGTGTGCCCGTGGGAATGGATTACATTTACAAAACTGCATACACACGGGGACTGGATGTGAAAAAGCACAGGAGTGCTTATTCCATTATCCTCGATATAAAAGATTAAAAGAATACAGAATAAATAAATCTAGACCCCATTTACTCAATGTGAATGGAAGCCGCTGTCATGCCGAGAAGAGCGCGAAGCTCTATTCTTTCACAGTAAAGCTTGCTGTTCTGCGTGCTAGGCTAATAATGAGGCTGGCGCTAAAGATGTTTGTCGGAAGGGGTGGGAAGGGGTAGGTGCGGTAAGCACAGTACAGGCCCATGACAGACTGTCAGAAAACGTCACTTCAGACTTTTTTTTTTGAGACGGAAATCTAATCGGTCACAGGCAAACAGAACCGGTACGCGGTACCGGCTGCTTAAAATTTTTTCGGTATTCCCTGTTTACAATCGGTAAAATACCGACAATTACCGGTTATCGCGAACCCTGTAACTGTGTTGTATTAGTTGTATGCACTGTGTAAGAATTATAACGGCAGCAGTCCAGTGACCACTTTAAATCAGAGCAATTAGATAGTTTCCCACAATAATTGATTAAAACATTCATTTATATGCGGTATAGACTTTTATCCAAACTCACAATAGGTAGTCATTCACCCACACAATTTTATAATGCCATTGTGATAGTTTCATAATAAATATGGGCTTAAAGTTAAACTCTCTGCCTGAACGTTCTGGATGAGGAACATGGATTAGGAAATGTTCCCCCCGCAACGGAGCATTACCCCTTTCGCTGCTGTCATATTTTGCTCAGGCACATGCTGACCGAAACAGAGAGAGCATTGAATCATGATGAACAGCGATTGTCTACTGAGCATTGCTGGCACTGTTCCTCAACAGTGCAGTAAAGAGCTTAATGGCCCATTTTTCTGTAAAAAGCAACCAATCAGAACATATCTTGTTGTTTTGTGCTTGTTTTATAAACTGGGTCATAACCTGACCCTCTGCATCTTATTACTGTCAGCGTCAAAAATGGCATCTGAAGCTACACCAAAACAACAACGAAGCATGATAAAAGACAACAAAAACAGCGTTTCAATCTTGCTGAAGTTATCAAAATGCTTCAGACTGAATGTTCTGACATTAATGAAGGGAATGACGATAATTCTAGTTTTTTTTATGAGAGAGAGAGAGAGAGAGGGGGAGGGGGGTGTTGAATCACCAAATTTAATCCCACTAGCTGCATGTCACTGAAGAAGAGGGGAAGAAGGTGGGTGAAGCAGACGGCACATGAAGCAAAAGCCTTTCGATTTCTCATTTTCCTGAATAATTTGTGCATATTACTACATCTTTGTGTCAATCATATTCACCAAAGATGAATTTCAATCATTGTTTATTTTATTTTTAGCATTGGCAGACTTGTTTCACTTTCTTGTGATTGCTGGGATACAGTCTAATTTCTAAAGATGTGATTGGGGTTTATTCCCAACAAAAATTAAGGATACTTTATATAATGCACCTTTACTAGCTGAACTATGAAAGTAAGAAACTTTATACTCTGATACTAACTTACTCAGTGTATTACTAATTATTTCTTTAAATTTTACTTCCTAACTTGCTATAACTTTTTTTTTTGGTGATTTTTTCCCCTAACCCTTACCAATAGCCTGATGTGGTGAACAGCAGGGGAGAGAACCGTCAGAGCCGAGTTAGCCTAATGTGCTATGATGATTTTACTAGGCCTATGATGACCCAGTGCACACTGCACTCAGCTGATGTAGGGCTGGTCCACAAACACTGTAGTGCAGCTTTACTCTGTGGGTACAAAGTGTTAATGACGGTCTCAAATTCTGAACACTTTAAAAATATTATGATTATTATTAACATTATACGACCAATTTACCCCTCGAGAGTCAGATTCTGTGAGTGTCAAATCACAAGTAATGAACATATGAAGTATACAAAGCACTCAATACACTTGCTTTAACACCATACAGAAAAAAATCGACCATGACATATTGCACATGAAAATCTTTACTGAAACATGAACAAGAATAACAAGAAAATATTAATTTAACTGACTGATTGTGCAGCTTGCATTTTCACTGTTGTCTCCGTATCGTAACCCGGAAGTATGAAGTATTGCGCATGCGTGCTAGCCTAGGCTAATTTGGTTTGTCATTGTGGTCCCAGCAGATATTTCCGCAGAAGGGACTACAAGTGATACGCAAGGAAACGTTTGCTGGATAGCCTACTCTATCTCACTCGGTTGCTGGCTGCTAACTAAAATGAGGAAAAGCCCCATTGAGCTCGACACGATTCAAAGCCTACAGGTAGCCTAGCCCCTAAACCTTGACCTCAAATATGAAGGAAGTGACCTTTTGACTGCTTGCTTTCGCTTTTTTCAGCCGGCAATCATCATCATCATCTTCTTCCTTAGAGTACTCACTTTCGTCAAACCGAAGGATCTAGGCTAGCACTGAAGTGGGGGCTAAGTTAGAGAGAAAGAGATAAACTACTTATCAAAGAAAAAAGTGTAACCCCCCTCACAAAAACGTATTTTTGTTTGGTGTGTTACTAAGCGCTAAGTTCAGTAACTCCCTTGTAGAGTTGAGTGATCGCCCCTTAAAAAAGAGTGCCTATCGGGATACCTCTGTTTTTTAAATCTCACTTCCTGCCTGGGGCTAGTGAGGGAGAGACGCGTGACAGAGACTCGCTCCTGAGTCTAGATGTTCCCCATTAAGGTTGGTTTATTTCCTTAATTTCGTTTTTGATCACCAACTATCTGTTTAAGCAAATTTCAGCTTAATTCAGAATAGTTTTGGAAGGTTCATGAAATTTATATGTTTGATTTAATTTCACAGGCTTTCAACCTGTGAATTAACAGTGAACGTAACTTCGTATGTACAACGTACGTGATCGCTTCGAACAAAGGAAGCGTGGGTTAAATTTTGGCGCGATCATGGTTTTTGTTGTAAGATTAATTTGTGGTAGAATATTGTTTAGTTATTATTAAAATGCTAGAAATATTTTAGTGTGGCTTTATACTACAAATATATGGGTGTGAAGGCCTATTTTTATTATTAAGAATGGTGATTTATTTATAATAAATCATGTAGCAATTTTAAAATAAGTAATGGCATTGGAATGTCATTGTGGACATTTATTTAAAATAAATTAGTCCCTTTTATTAATGTTTGCACAGTTTCATAGGATGGACCATCCTCTGTCCTAAAGTAAATGAGACATGTTGTGAGACAAGTTATTAAAATTATGTAGTGATGATTTTATTATTAGAATTGTGATTTATTTGTGATAGATCATTTAGTAATTCTAGAATGGGTGAAGTGGCATTGGGGTGTCATTGTGGACGTTTGTTTGAAGTAAGTTGGTCCTTCTTGTTAATTAATGCTTGCACAGTTTCATAGGATAGACCATCATCTGTCCTAGGGTAAATGAGACATGTTGGGATGCTTGCACGGTTTCATGGGATGGACCATCATCTGTTCTAGGGTAAATGAAGCGTGTGTGATACTGGCTGCTGAAGTTGTGAAATAATTTTGGAGGTGATGTTGGATTGTTCTGAGAATATTTAATTCTCATGAGAATGGTAAATTGAATAGGGTGAGAATGCCTTTTGGTAATTGAGCTGTGTTGTAAACAAGCTCAGTGATGGATGTTTTGTGGTGATGTTTTTTACAGTGTATGTTCTTTGATTACAGGAACATCGTCGGGTTTCTACCCTGTCACACCTGCTTGCCCCATCGTTAAATCTCCACCATTATTATTGTTGTTTTTATTAATGGCCCTGATCTGAGATTGATCACTGATCTTGATATTTTAGTTTAGAACTGAACAGAATATATCTTTTGTTTTTTAATTGTACTTGTAGTACAGTTAGTCAATTGGTGTTTTGTGTAATGTGGTAGTGTTGTGGGTTGTGTTGTGGAATATATGTGGTAAACCCAATTCGCTCGGTCTGGAGTCGCATTGAATGAATGTTGTTGTTCGTCACGTTCAGTGTGTTCAGTGTGGCTGCTGAGTGAGTTGAGGTTAGTTAATTTCACTTCACCTACTTTCCTACCTCTTCTATATTTCTTTTCCCCTATTTTTCTACTATCCTCTTACTATCCCCCCTTTATCACTCCCCGGCCCATAAGTAGCTGAGCCCTACTCTTCTTTAGGGTTACTGAAGAAAATAGGAATTATTCTAAAACTCTAAGATTTCCGGTACCGAATCAGACGGAACGGGAATTGGAGTGGCGACTTAGATAATTCCCGTGTAGGACCCTCTACAAAAGTAAGAGGGCCAACCAACAGATGTGAGAATATTCATGAGCCTGTTAGCCTGCTCCTGTCTCAATGTCAAGGACACCCCTTGTCTATCGTGGCAATGGTTGGCTGGGCGCGCTGGACTGCTCGCAGAAAGTGACGGTCAGAAAGTAAACATTCTCCACATACCTATGCATAGACTTTGTTATGAGTGACACAACACAAGATGAAGTTGATGAAAACAATGATAAACGTAATCTAGGTGTTAGATCTGTCCTCTCGTTCTGTTAATTCCACCTGCTGACCGTCAACTTTCGATTCGAAGGAACTTGTAAACATTTTCTTTATTGGGGACGGGATAACCTAGTGGTTAGAGTGATGCACTCGTCATCTGTTGACCCGGGTTCGATTCTCGTTCAAGAGAATTTTTCCTCTGGAGTGAACATCAGTGCCGACTCCACTCCCCCAGATGGGACTAAGCCAAGGTCCCGTGTGTGAACGCATGCAGAACATCTTGCGCACTCGTTAAAACCCGTTCCGCTATTCGGAAGAGTAGGCCATTGTGTGCCAATAGGAACAGATGACAAAATTGACAAAACTGCATACACGCAGGGACTAAATGTAAAAAGCACACGAGTGCTTAAGAATAAAATAGCAATGTTCTTCAGCATCACGTTGTTTTCGTAT
This sequence comes from Stramonita haemastoma, assembly GCA_030674155.1. Lineage (NCBI taxonomy): Eukaryota > Metazoa > Mollusca > Gastropoda > Neogastropoda > Muricidae > Stramonita > Stramonita haemastoma. The sequence goes on from CM060322.1 coordinate 36,057,640, forward strand.
ATTCTGCTGGATTATGTTTTTTGAATTCGTACATTTATCTGAATTAGCTTTTAAAATCATCCATGTGGTTCATTTCGTAAAAGTCAAAAATTATTTTTGATTACTGTCATTGTGCCAACCTATGTACGCACACATCTGGTAGCTTTCAGTGTAGTGTAGATTTTCTTCAGTTTTAGTACACCTAGATTTGTGAAGTTGCAGTAAGATAAAAAGCACAGGTAGCATGGTGTGGTAATAGAGGGCCGTGTTTTCAGTTTTATAGTAATGTAACAGGGCAAAACACATACAGTACATACAGTGTTGTTCTATTATATATAACTAGTAGAACTGGCTAGAGCTCCAGGGTTCACCCGAGGAAGGCGAAACCGAAATATTGGGGAACCATATATGCTGGTTGTTTTATTTCACACACACACACACACACACACACACACACACACACACACACACACACACACACACACACACACACACACACGTACGTACGTACGTACGTACGTACGTACGTATATATATATATATATATATATATATAATATATATATATATATATATATAATATATATATATATATATATATTGTGTGTGTGTGTGTGTGTGTGTGTGTGTGTGGGGTGTGGTGTGTGTGTGTGTGTGTGTGTGTGTGAATTAGGATGGTTATAACTTGAAATAATTTTGTCAGACCAATAATTATTACTCCGTGATTATTGTGGATTTATCAATTTATATAGGAAGGAAGGTGGCAGGATGGTTAAGACATTCACCTGCCAACAAGTAAATCGTGAGGTTCTGGGTTCGTACCCAGCTCGCCCTTTCTTCCCAGTTTGACGAAAAAATCAAAATGAATGTCAAAGTCATTCGGATGAGACTATAAACCGAGGCCCCGTGTGCAAACGCTCGCAGAATATCTTGCGCACATTAAAACCCCGTCCCGCCTTTCGAAAGAGCAGGCCATCGTGTGCCGGTGGGAGCGGATGAGAAAATTAAAAAAAAAAACAGCATGCACACAGGTGTCGAGTTTAGACACCATCCCTGGGGAAAAATCGGGGAGTTGGAGTCCCAGGGCGGCTTGGGGCTGTATATGGCAACGTTCTGTGGCTCCTGCGACGGTACTGGAACCATTCGTATCGGTCATTGCCTTTCCAATGGAACATTCCAGTGGCGTGGAGAGGGGGGGGTCTGCTGCATGGGTAACAGCTTGCCCTTCATACTTACCCAGGCTTTGTGCTGTAAAGACTAGAGCGCAACTCCATAGTCTTCCGAGACTGATGTGTGCCTACTACTACTAGGCCTACTACTACTACTACTACTACTACTACTACTACTACTACTACTACTACTACTACTACTATACTAGCCTACTAGGCCTACTAGGCCTCTAGGCCTACTACTACTACTACTACTACTACTACTACTACTACTACTACTACTACTACTACTACTACTACTATATCAATTATATGTATATATATATATATATATATATAATATATATATATACACACACACACACATATATATATATATATATATATATATATATATATATATATATATATATATATATATATATATATATATATATATATATATAAAGGCATTTGGAGTTATTTCATTAATCTCTACAAAGTAGTCTGTGTGTGTGTGTGTGTGTGTGTGTGTGTGTGTGTGTGTGTGTGTGTGTGTGTGTGTGTGTGTGTGTGTGTGTTTTCTCTAGCTTGAAATCTTCCTATCAAATATTTACTAGTATTGGTATGTGAGAGAACAGGTGTATGCACACACACGTGTGCGGGTGGTTGGTGGGTGGGTGGGTGATACCAATTGTATTGCAATGTAGGCTAAACTTTACCTCTTCATCATTGGCATCTGGCTCCCCTCCACAAGATCATGTTGCTATCAGAGAAGTGCAGTGCCACCCCATCGCTCACATCTGTATTTTACACAGTATTGTCTACCCGTCTTATTTCTATTCCTATGAGTGGCTTTGCATCAACCAAATTTTAATGGGGGGAGGGGGGTGCTCTTTAGCTAGAGCTCCAGGGTTCACCAACGGTGAGCTTTTTGCATATACAACCCCCCCCCCCCCCCCACTTCCCACTGCCAGTAAGGTAGCAGCATTCCGACCTCAAGGCTGGTGTCTAAACACGACATCGGTATGAATGCATTGTTTTTGGTTAACATTTGTCATTTGTTCCTACTGGCACAATGTAGCATACTCTTCAGAAAGGTGGAAGGGGTTTTTAACATGTGCGCAAGTTTTTTTGTGTGCATTCGCACATGTACGGTAGCCTCGGTATATAGTCTCGTGGGAAGGACTTTGCCATTCACTTCGATTTTACCGTCAGCTGGGAAGAAAGGGCAAGGCTGGGAATCGAACCCAGAACCCCACAGTTCACTTGTTAGGCAGGTGAATGTTTTAACCCTCCAACCACCTTCCTTCTTATGTTCATTTATTTGGAAGGGGGGGGGGGGGGGGGGGGGGGGGGGTCGCTTTAGCAGCATTTTCCTTAGACTTTTTCTCTAACAGGGAAACGAATATAAGAAACTATTCAACTTGTTGGGGGTGGGAGGGGTGGGGGTGGGGTATCATCCAAAGAAAAATGGCATTTGGGAGCCAGGAAATACAAGTATGTTCTCCGCCCCCTGCAATCCCTCTCCTCTTGCAGGCACCACCCCGTTAAACAGCATGCAGGGGTTGAACAGACTTGGTGAAGGAGGGGGAGGAGGGGGGCAGTAGTAGGAGGAGGTCGAGGAGGAGGGAGAGAAGTAGGAGGAGGAAGAAGAGATAGAGGAGGAAGAGAAGAAGAGGTAGGAAGTAACAGGAGGAGAGGAGAAACAGGAGAGAGGAAGAGAAGGAGTAGTGGAAGTAATAGGAGAGGAGAAGAGGAGGAGGAGTAACAGGATGAGGAGGAAGAGAAGGAGTAGTGGAAGTAATAGGAGGAGAATGAGGAGGAGGGTAACAGGATGAGGAGGAAGAGAAGGAGTAGTGGTAGTAATAGGAGGAGAATGAGGAGGAGGAGTAACAGGATGAGGAGGAAGAGAAGGAGTAGTGGAAGTAATAGGAGGAGAATGAGGAGGAGGAGTAACAGGATGAGGAGGAAGAGAAGGAGTAGTGGAAGTAATAGGAGGAGAATGAGGAGGAGGAGTAACAGGATGAGGAGGAAGAGAAGGAGTAGTGGAAGTAATAGGAGGAGAATGAGGAGGAGGTAACAGGATGAGGAGGAAGAGAAGGAGTAGTGGAAGTAATAGGAGGAGAATGAGGAGGAGGAGTAACAGGATGAGGAGGAAGAGAAGGAGTAGTGGAAGTAATAGGAGGAGAAGAGGAGGAGGAGTAACAGGATGAGGAGGAAGAGAAGGAGTAGTGGAAGTAATAGGAGGAGGAGAATGAGGAGGAGGAGTAACAGGATGAGGAGGAAGAGAAGGAGTAGTGGTAGTAATAGGAGGAGGAGAATGAGGAGGAGGAGTAACAGGATGAGGAGGAAGAGAAGGAGTAGTGGAAGTAATAGGAGGAGAATGAGGAGGAGGAGTAACAGGATGAGGAGGAAGAGAAGGAGTAGTGGAAGTAATAGGGAGGAGAATGAGGAGGAGGAGTAACAGGATGAGGAGGAAGAGAAGGAGTAGTGGAAGTAATAGGAGGAGAAGGAGGAGGAGGAGTAACAGGATGAGGAGGAAGAGAAGGAGTAGTGGAAGTAATAGGAGGAGAAGGAGGAGGAGGAGTAACAGATGAAGGAGAAGAGAAGGATAGTGGAAGTAATAGGAGGAGAATGAGGAGAGGTAGTAACACAGAAGAGGAAGAGAAGGAGTAGTGGGAAGTTAATAGGAGGAGAAGGAGCATGAGAGTAACAGGTGGGGGAAGAGAAGGAGTAGTGGAAGTAATAGGAGGAGAAAGAGGAGGAGGAGTAACAGGATGAGGAGGAAGAGAAGGAGTAGTGGAAGTAATAGGAGGAGAATGAGGAGGAGGAGTAACAGTAGGTTTGAAAGATTGAAAAACTAGGGCCTAGGGTCAATGCTGCATAGTTAACACGATGGCGACGTTGCACGAGTTACTGAAAGGTTTAAACCACCTAGACCACACTCTGACGTCAGATACCAACTTTGCAACTGAAATTAATGTCTGGGCTGTGTTGAACTAGGCATAGGAAAATCCAAGCTAGAATCTAAATTTCGTCTCTCTTGCTGTGGGCATCACTGCCGACTACTTAAAATGTATATATAAAAAAAAGGAATCTATATCCCTTGCCTTTTTGCTTGATTCAACAGGACTTGTTGTCAGAAATTAAGGTGGTATTTTAAAAAGACCGACAAAGTCTTAGACTCTGCACTTGGGCACATCAGACTAAATCACCATATGCCCACAAAGCTAAAACTTGCTCCTTCTCCTCTGTGTGCCTGTGGTAAAGAAAACCAGACACGCGAGCACATACTTTAGAGGTGTAGGCTACGCTATTCAGTGACCTGAGGAAGAAAGTGTGGCCGACGGAGATAACCCTACAGACCAAGCTGTACGGCCCACGAGAAGAGCTGGAAAGGACATACCATTATTCTCCCAGGCACATCTGACAGTGTAAAGCCAACGAGAGAAGAAAGGACCCACTTGCTGAATCAAAGGACTTAAAAGGAATTCTCAAGGGCTGAAAAGTCTCTTAGGAACCCTGAATCTCCTTTCCGGGGTTGCATCGGGAAGGAGGTAGTCTTGTTGGCACTCGCAGCAGACAAATTGGCTTTGGCCTTCATACTTGAGACAGACAATGAAACATGCTGTGTGCAAATCTTAATGCAGCGACCCACTTCGGCACTGCTAATATTAGATGGAAAGATTTCAGGCTTAAGAGCACACACACACAACACACACACACACACACACACACACACACACACACACACACACACACACACACACACACACACACACACACACACACACACACACGAATCGAGATTTAATTCGTCTTTTTGACCCCTCTAGGGGCATGGAGGATTTCAGTAAACAAAATCAACTGTAACATATATAGGCCCAACTCCTAATCAGTGCCGGTATAGTTGCCTGCATTTAGACTCGCATTACCAAACTGGATGCTGCTGCTGCTGCTGCTGCTGCTGCTACTGCTGATGGTAATGAGGAGGAGGGAGAGGAAAAGGAAGAGGAGGAGTTGATGATGCGGGTGATGACAGTATATGATGATACAGAACCTCCAAAAGAACACCATGGTGCTTGGTAAAATGCACTGACAATCATTTGTAAACCTTTTTATTGCAACAGCAACAACAACAACTGACAAAAATCAATGAGCAAAAGGGTCTGGAGCATACATAGTATATTGCAAAAAGAGTTGTTTCCCTTCTTGTAAAAAAAAAGTCAGATAATTATAGCTCCTGGCAACGCATTTACATAAAATTCAGGATTACAATGTGTCTATGAAATCTCTGCGCGCTGGGACTTAAACAAAACATCTTCAACAACATTACAGTGCTTAAGATAAAACTAGTTTGGAAACGTCAGCATTCTATAACTTAATCACAACACCCCCCCACATACAACATCTTCACACAATGGCAATATTGTGACATAGGAAGTGAACTGCAGTTCTAATCACATAGCGGATTAACACAACGTTTTGCAGTCACCTTCAACCTACATTGCAAAGAAAACAAAAGTTTTTGATATCAGCGAACCAAAGCCTGCCCTGTTGTACATTCAGTGCCAACAGTGGCTTGAAAATTGTTAACTTCAAAAACACTAGGCTTGTACAGATCCAGATTAAAAACAGTCAACAGAAAGAAATAATCAGCATCATCAAATTTTGGACAAAATCAAGGCTGAAATGCAATTGCTATCAAATTTTGGACAAAATCAAGGCTGAAATGCAAGTGCTATCAAATTTTAGGCAAAATCAATGCTGAAATGCTATTGCTATCAAATTTTGGACAAAATCAAGGCTAAAATGCAATTGCTATCAAATTATAGGCAAAATCAAGGCTGAAATGCAATTGCTATCAAATTTTGGACAAAATCAAGGCTGAAATGCAATTGCTAATTGTGGTTGAAACACCTTTTTCTAAACTGACACTTTTTGTACTTGAGAAAGAAAAGAAAACCCTCATGTGATGATCTCTTCCCCCCCCCCCTTTCTTTGAATTTTAGTTTTTCTATTCTTTCTTACAAATTGAAGTAGGTTTTAAAGCTGCAACTTATTTTGCTTGTCTATGTTCTAACAATTAAAAAAAAGTCATCCTCTGCACAGCTGAATTACATTTGTACATTTATATTCATTCAAATGAATCCTTAAATACCCGCTCTGAACATCTAAGTAAAACAAAATTAAAACAAAACAGAACAAAAAGCAACCCCCGCCCTCTCGACCTATATGCTGTTTATTAAAGAGGCATCCTTGAAGACAAATCTTGAGATATTTCTCCTTAAAAATGGTGTTCTTGTCTTGAAATCTGCAACAGACCAATCAGTCTATAAATGTCACAAAACAGGGCTTTGCCTCGTAATCACACACAAACGCACGCACGCACGCACGTACGTGTCCTTTGAGATGACCTCAATCCAGATGTAATTTCGTCTGCCAGCTTCCTAACCACAATATATGCATGCGGTGAATTAACATCATAGGAATTTCCCTAAACCGGAAATCTCCACTAGGAGATTAATCTAGTCAATCACCATCATAGGAACACAAGTTCTCCTCATTTGCTGATCGTTTCCAACTTTCCCATGACGACTTGGTATTGCTATATGTCCTTAATCCCAAACACAAGATACACAGAACATTTTTTTCCATACTGAATCTATCAAAGTGCACCCTATTTTCTGACCAGCACTCCATAGAATACACTATTTCACCCGGAGCTAAAGGTAGAGTCTCAGTTAATGAGCGAATGAACCGTATTTGTTTTCATCCCCGAAGTCAGAATGTGGCTACCTTAATGATGGGCAAATGGTCGCATGCGTAAAATCTTTGCATTAGTGAGCCTCGGAGATCCATCAAGGGAGAAAACGATATGTTTTTCCTCTTTCTTGTGCTGTTCTTTCTGTCCAATCGTCTTTGAATCGTTATTTTTCTGTGCCATTCAGTTTGTTTGGTTGTCTCCCTTCTTTGTTGGGTTCTTCAGCCTTGTCTCTGCTTTTTTGTCTTCTTTCCCCTCCCGCTTTTGTGTCTTTCTTTCTGCAGTCTATCCCTGTTTGTCTGTCTTCTTCCTCCTATGTCCCTCAATTCATTCATTCATTCATTCATTCATTCTTCTTGCATTCATTCTTGCATTCATTCTTGCATTCATTCATTCATTCCATTCATTCATTCATTCATTCATTCTTTCTTTCTTTCTCTTTCTTTAGTCTGTCATTAATTTTTTGTCTTCTTTCTCTTATCTGCCTTTTCCTTCCTTCCTTCCTTTCGTTCTTTTTCCCTTCAATCTGTCTCCCTTTATTTTCTTCCTTCAGTCTGTCTCTCTTTGTTTTCTTCTTCCTCTCCCCCCTTCTTTCTTTCTGTCTTTCTTTGTTCAGTTTTGGAGGATCTTTGATACGTGAAGCCAGAGTGGAGGAATAGGAGAAGCACCCTCACCTGAGAACAGACGGCACAAGATCCTGATCTGTATCTGTCCCCCCCCCCCCCTCCAAAAAAAAAGTGCTTTCCATTTCACACATTAAACTCCCTCTTTCTATCCAATCTTCTGTCTGTCTAATTGCCAGCATGTCTTTTAGTCTACACACATACACGCGCACGCGCGCGCGAGTGCATGCACACGCTTGCACACAGACACACAGACACACAGACACACTCTCGCACAATAAGCATGCGTTTGCATGCACATAGTCCTCATTCTCTCTCTCTCACGCACGCACGCACGCACACACGTACGCACACACACACACACACACGAACGCACGCATGCACGCACACACACACATCCCCCCCCCCCCACAGAGTTGTGTATTAATGAGTCGATAATACCAAAACTGACCTTGAATCTATGACAGAAACGGAAACAATGCTATCGTGACATGCGCAGTGTGATCAGCGTGCTATCAGTCCACGGGGTTAACTCCCCATGACTTGTGGATGAGGAAGCTGAAGGTGGCGTCATTGTCGATGCTCATACTGATGGCTGAGTAATAGTCCATGAACTCCTGCAGAGTCACCTGACCACACGCACAATCAGTCCCTCAGTCAACCAACCCGTCACTTGGCTATTCCACAAATCTTTCCATCTACCTACCAATCAACCAACCAAACCAACCAATCGGCCACCAACCAACCAACCAACCAACCCAACCAACCAACCGAACGAACGAACGAACGAACGAGTGAACCAACCAACCAACCAACCAACCAACCAACCAACCAACCAACCAACAACAACCAACCAAACAACCAACCAACCAACCAACCAATCTTCCGAGAAACAACCAACCAACCAACCAACCTTCTGAGAAACAATCTGCCAGTCAAGGAATCCGCAAAAAGCAAGCAACTCACTCACTAACTAAGCCAATTAATCGTCTAAGCAAGCAGCCAGCAAATTAAGCAGTCAATATAATAATAGCCAGGCAAACAAACGAGCAAACATGGGACAAACAAGAAGCTGAACTGGGGATGCGGACGTGGGAGATAAGGGGATTTAGTACACTCGGCATTTGAAATAATTATGGTCATAGTTATGAATCAGATCTGGTAAAAGAAAGGTTATCGTTATTATTGTTGTCGTTGTCGTCATTATCATCACCCCCGGCCCCGCTCCCGTCCACCGCCACCACCACCACCACCACCACCACCATCATCATCATCATCATCATCATCATCATCATCATCATCATCATCATCATCACCACACCACCACCACCACCACCACCACCACCGCCACCGCCATCATCATCAGCATCAGCATCAGCAGCAGCATCATCATCATCATCATCATCATCATCATCATCATCATCATCATCATCATCATCATCATCATCATCACACCACCACCACCACCACCACCGCCACCACCACCACTACCATCATCTTCCTGCTCCTCCTCCTCCTCCTCATCACTACTATCCTCCTCCGCCGTCTCCCTCCTTTCTCTCTTAACATATTTCTCCCTCTCTCCCTCTTGGCCTGTCAGTCTTTCTATGTGCCTCCGTCTCGTGCCTTGTCTGTCTGTCTGTCTGTCTGTCTGTCTGTCTGTCTGTCTGTCTGTCTGTCTGTCTGTAAATATTCGAGTTTCGAGTTTATGTCTATGTGTGTGTGTGCATGCTTGACTGCGTGCGTGCGTGGGTTTGTGTGTATACACACATATATACATATACATACATACATATACTATCTATCTATCTATCTATCTATCTATCTATCTATCTATCTATCTATCTATCTATCTATCTATCTATCTATCTATCTATCTATCTATCTATATCTATATATATATATCTATATCTGTGTGTGTGTGTGTGTGCGTGTGCGCGTGCGTGTGTGTGTGTGTATGTATGCATGTATGCATGTATGCATGTATGCATGTGCGTGTGCGTGTGCG
>CM060322.1:36084664-36092164 GCA_030674155.1 Stramonita haemastoma
ATGGCTGAATGGAAGATGTAGTAAATCTCAGAACAACCACAGTCTGACTGCCCCTACCATCAATTTTATAGGAAGAGATGGTCATTTCCCTCAGCAGAGCATTCAACATGCTCTGTAAAGTTGATGGAAGTCCGTCCACTGGCATTCCGAACAAACTGTGATGAATAATTTGAGAATTTTGTTACGAGCTCAGAGCGTTGTGTCTTGCTGGCTCAGAGAGAGAGAGAGAGAATGAATGAATGAATAATCTTTATTTTTCAAGGGTAACAGAGTAAGTAATCATTACATACTTTTTTTCATCCGGATGAGAGAGAGAGAGAGAGAGAGAGAGAGAGAGAGAGAGAGAGAGAGAGAGAGAGAGAGAGAGAGAGAGAGAGAGAGAGAGAGAGAGAGAGAGAGAGAGAGATGACACGACAAATGTGACCGTTGCAGTCACTCCGGAAACTGAACCACCCCAACATCGTGAAGCTGAAAGAGGTCATCCGTGAAAACGATCTGCTCTACTTTGTCTTTGAGTTCATGAAGGAGAACCTCTACCAGCTCATCAAAGATCGGTGAGTGTGTGTGTGTGTGTTGTGTGTGTGTGTGTGTGTGTGTGTGTGGTGTGTGCGCGCGCACGTGCGTGTGTATGTGTGTGTGTGTGAGTGTGTGTTGTGTGTGTTGTGTGTGTGTGTGTTGTGGTGTGAGTGTGTGTGTGTGTGAGTGTGTGTGTGTGAGTGTATGTGTGTGTATGTGTGTGTGTACGTGTGTGTGTGTGTGTGTCCGTGTGCGTGTGTCAATATGTGTGTCCGTATGTGTGTCCGCACGCGCGCGTGTGGTGTGTGTGTGTGTGCGCGCAGGCGTGTGTGTGTATGTGTGTGCGTGCGCTCGCGCAGTATGTGTGTGTATGTGTGTGTGTAGGTCTGTGCATGTGTGTGCGTGCGTGTGTACGTTAGAAATACGAATACATACAGGAAAAGATCGGTGGCGCTGCACTTGTGGCAACACATTTTCCCAAGGAATAGCAGCCTGTGTTTCATGCAAAGAAATTTACCGTGACTGAAAGTGGTACACAAAAACCATGGAATGCAATACACAAGACAATGCAATGCAACACAATGTAGTATCATGCATAGCAAAGTAAAGCAAAACAACATGATAACAATACAATGTTATGCATCACAACACAATACAGCACAATACGACACGACACATTACAATACCACACAATAAAGTACCACATAGTTCAACGCAACACGGCAGTGACTGACTTGCAGCCTGTGTGGTTGCAGAGACAAGCTGCTGCCGGAGGCTGTGATCCGCAACATCATGTATCAGATCCTGCAGGGCCTGTCCTTCATGCACAAACATGGTGAGGCAGCCAATCCTTGGTGTGCTGTTGCTTCTTGTTGTCCTTGTTGTTGTTGTTGTTTGTTTTTTGTTGTTGTTGGCCGTGGTGATGATGATGATGATGATGATGATGATGATGATGTTGATGATGATAGTGATGATGATGATGATGATGATGATGATGATGATTTTGGTGGAAGGTTTTTTTGTTGATAGTGGTGGTGTGCATTGCTTTCTTCATTATCCTGCTCCTCCTCCTCAGCATCATCATCATCATCTTTCTCTGCTGCTGCTGCAGTCTCTCTCGTTCTTTTTTCTACTTTCTTCTCCTTCATGCTGTGCTGTGTTGTCTTGTTGTGTCATTTTAAGACGATTTGTGCTGTGTAACGTGTTTGTTTCGTGCTCTGACACATCAAGTGTATCTGTGTCATTTTGGGCTGTGTCCTTTCAAGTTATGCTGTGTTGACTGGCGTTGTGCTGTGTCGTGGAGGTTGTGTGATGCTGTCTTCACGTGCGAATCGTGTCTGTTGTGCCATGTCAGGCTGTAGTGCGCCATATCATGTAGCATCATGCTGTTTCTTGTGTCTGGTCATAATTATTATGATATCTGATAACAGAGTCGTGTCACTTTGTGTTGTTGTATCCCATCTTCCCTTTCCCTTCCGCAGAGAACCATTTTAATAGTAATAATAATAATACATGGAATTTATATAGCGCTATATCTTGCACATTTTGTTCTTGCGTGCATAAATTCTGCGTCTGTTACCATCATAAACTTAGTTGTTTAAAAAGTCACAGCAAATGTTTGTGGTGTGGATGGCAGGTTTCTTTACAGCAAGTGTGTGTGGTGTGTGGAGGCAGGTTTCTTCCACAGGGACCTGAAGCCAGAGAACCTGCTGTGTAACGGCACAGACCTGGTCAAGCTGGCCGACTTTGGCCTGGCACGGGAAACACGTTCCGCGCCGCCCTACACTGACTATGTCTCCACCAGATGGTAGGCTACCCCAACCCCCGCCCCCTGGATCTTATGCTGGTTGAAAGTACAGTGGCTGCGTAGCACAGCACAGCACAGTAATAATGATAACACCAAAAACAACAGCAGCAGTAGCAGCAACAATAACACTACTACTACTACTACTACTACTACTACTACTACTACTACTACTACTACTACTACTACTACTACTATTACTACTACTGCTGCTGCTGCTGCTGCTGCTACTACTACTGCTACTACTACTACTACCACTACTACTACTACTATTACTGCTGCTGCTGCTGCTGCTGCTGCTGATGAACCAAAACACACACACACACACATACACACACACACACACGCACGCACGCACGCACGCACGCACGCACGCACGAACACACACACACACACACACACACACACACACACATGAAGGTAATGTACTTTGGCCGGGTGATGAGAATTTCGGTTGTTGAAGGCATGGACTGATCAGTACACTGTACAGTTACTGTGCAGCCTCTGAACAAACAGATCCGTTACAAAAAAAGTTGAAATGGACACATACTATCAGCTACAGCAGATTAATTTCTCTGTGTAGAATTGGGGCTGCTCTTCCCGTGGAGAGCGCGTTTCCACAAGAGCAGTGCCATTCTTTATTCTGTTTTATTGTTTACCTGTTTGTATGAGTATTTGTTTTTCCATCTAGGTGGCTCTTTTACAGAGTTTGGCCAGGGACAACTCTCTTGTTGGCGTTGGCTAACCTAACTCAATATAGGACCTCAGGTTATTGCCTCATCCGAAAGACTATCACCCAGATCACCACTCAAGGTTTTGATTCAAACAGGGATCAAACCCACGTCATTTCGCTTTCAATATGGGTGTGTTACCTGTAGACCACTGATCCACATGCACCAGTGGCTTTTATTGGTACTACACAGGTCCTGTGCACCTGAAATATTCGACGTGTTTCTGTTCTTTACCAGTTACAGATCTCCTAGTGATGCTGGGTAGAGTAGAAAACGCCTCCATAAAGTGTAGTATGTGTCCCATTGCTGCACAACTGACTTATTTCTGTATCACTGACTGCAGGTCCCATTGCAGCAAAACTAACTGCAGTTCTGTATCACTGACTGCAGGTCCCATTGCAGCAAAACTAACTGCAGTTCTGTATCACTGACTGCAGGTCCCATTGCAGCAAAACTAACTGCAGTTCTGTATCACTGACTGCAGGTCCATTGCTGCCACAACTAACTTCAGTTCTGTATCACTGACTGCAGGTACCATTGCTGCACAACTAATTGCAGTTCTGCATCACTGACTGCAGGTACCATTGCTGCATAACTAACTGCAGTTCTGCATCACTGACTGCAGGTACCATTGCTGCACAACTAACCACAGCTCTGCATCACTGACTGCAGGTACCATTACTGCACAACTAACTGCAGTTCTGCATCACTGACTGCAGGTACCATCGCTGCACAACTAACTGCAGTTCTGCATCACTGACTGCAGGTACCATTGCTGCACAACTAACCACAGTTCTGTGTTATTGACTGCAGGTACCATTGCTGCACAACTAACTTATTTCTGCATCACTGACTGCAGGTACCGTGCCCTGAAGTGCTGCTTCGCTCCACCAGTTACAGTTCCCGGTGGACGTGTGGGCCGTGGGCTGCATCATGGCGGAGCTGTACAGCTTACGCCCCCTGTTTCCGGGCAGCTCGGAAGTGGACGAAATGTTTAAAATTTGCTCCGTGCTGGGCACTCCAAAGATGGTAATGGGACCGTGACTTTCGTGTGTGCGTGTGGGGGGGGGGGGGGGGGGGGGGGGGGGGGGGGGGGGTTAGAGTGTGCATGGAATAACCACGTGTGAGAACTGACAGACGGACGAATGACATGTGCATATCTGCTATTGGCCCTTCCCTGCACTACTGTAGCCTATATTTTCAACTTAATCCCATGACGTTCAAACCTGGAAAAAGAATGCCTGTTATATAAGCAAAAACTTCCCCTCTCTGTCTCTGTGATTTATTGGCGAACTGCTTCACCATGCCAAGAGTTGTCCCCTGCTTTGTATTCTCTGGTTAACGCTTGTCCTCTAATGCTTCCAGGTCTCCCTGAGAAGTTTGGTTCAAAGAGTGATTTTGAAGTGGTAAGAAACTCGCGTAGAGCACGGCAGCAGAGAATCCTTAGAGGAGAAGCCCCTTTCGGGCCTTTTATTTTCCTTATACTCTAGGGAGGCCGGCCCACATCCAGTTCATGACTCTGGATGTCTGTCTGCTTCCCCTTTATGTATGTGATGAGTTCTGACTCGGATTCGAATCCATGATCTCCGGATATGAACACTTTTTTTTGAGGGGGGGGGGGGGGGGATTAGCCACCTATGGTCGCCCATCCAAGTCCTGGGTGAGCCTGGCGCTGCTTAACCTTCAGTTAATGTGAGAGTATGTCACATTCAATGAAGTAGAGTTACAAAACTTTCCGTAGTTTCACCCTTGAAGGTACTGAAGCGCATTCAACTTGCTTGGGGCCTTCTGTTTGTTCCTCGTTTTTGACATCAGTCTCCTTTGATGCTAAATTCAGTTTTGTTATAGCAGCCATGACGGCAAAGCCACACACTCTTCTGTTATCTCACAGCTACAAGCAGTCGTTACTGTGCTCATGAAAGTGAGTTGCCGTGACTGGACTTCGTCATTTTCTGTTACCCCAGGTCTCTGCTATGGGTGCTAGATCCTTTCAGGAAACCTATCACGGAGGGTAAGGTAGTCAAGCCAGGTGATGTTCCAGCGTTGTTGCGGTGACCATCAGGAGTACACAAGGTCTACAAGGGTGTGGACCTTGCTCTGGGCCCCGTACATTTTTCTCCCCAGCACTTGCTTTTCTCAGTGTGTTTCAAATCATTAATATTTTTATGCTACTTGTTCTGACAGGTAAGGGGTCAGTTGACCCAATCTTTCATAGTTTCACTGTCACCAACAACAGTGCGGTACGATACGATGCGATACAACACAATATAACACAATATAATACCATACAAGATAAAGACAAGAATACAAAAAATACCATATGGAGCGCTAACCAGGATACCATATACATAGGTGGAGCAGGAATGGAGTGAAGATTTCCCAACAAAGAAGCTATCCCTCCTTTCATCAAAAGATTCCCTTTTCTGTGCATGCACACCGTGATCTTTAACCTGCAATACAGTAACAGACCACACAGAAATCAAAAGACAGGAAATTTGTTTTTTGTTCCTCGGCGAGAGCTCCAAGGTTTACAAATGCTGAGATTTTTGCGTATGCAACCGCCCCACCCCCACCCCATTGAGTTAGCTGTATTCCAACTTCGGGAATGCAGTTGGGAACTGAAACTTCCAATTTTGCCAGGACTGTTGGGAAGTACTTCCCTGCTATTTTCAATTTTCAACTGTCATGAGTTCTTTTGACGTGCATAAGTCTGAAAACACACAGAGTCTCCCCTGCAAGACTTAACATTCATTTCGATTTTCCAGCAGTCAAACTGTAAAGAAAAGATTAGGTTGGGAATCGAACCCAGAACCTCACGGTTTAGTGGACAGGCAGGTGGATGTCTAAACCATCCTGTCACCTTCCCTCTTAGAGACAAAAAAATGACGGCATTCTTGAATTCATGCCTTTGGATGACACAAAAAACTGAGGTCCCGTGTGCAAACGCACGCAGGACATCTTGTGTACACGTTTAAAACTGTTCCGCTTTTTGGAAGAGAAGGCTATTGTATGCCGGAGGGAACGGATGACGAAATTTACAAAACCACATACACTCGGGGACTGGGTTTAAAAAAAAGCACAGGATGCTCATCCCATTTTCCTCAAAATAAAAGAATAAAATATCAAAATAATATCCTTAAAAAAAGGGAAATACTGGTGTTTGTGAGCAGGAGGACTGGGAGGAAGGGTACCGCCTGGCCTCCTCCATGAACTTCCGGTGGCCGCAGTGTGTGCCCACAGCGCTGAGGTCCATCCTGCCCTCGGCCAGCAGCGAGGGCGTGCAGCTGATGCGGGACATGCTGATGTGGAACCCCCACAAACGCCCCGCCACCGCACAGGTGAGGTGTGGGCAGCGGCCAGGCTGTCTGCACGTGTGTACCCTGATGTTTGATGTCAGACTGGTGTCTTGCCTTGGTTGCTCTCTCTGTCTCTGTCTCTCTGTGTCTCTCTCTCTCTGTCTCTGTCTGTCTGTCTCTCTAATAAATGAAAAAAATGAAGAATGCATAACCAAATGCCCAACAAACTAATCAACCAGGCAGCCAAGCTTTTTAAAAGATGAAAATAACATCAATCCATTCTTTTAAAAACGGTTTTAACTACACTTTTCTTAAAACAAAAAAATTCAGTACTTTCTTCATCTCAAGAACATGTTTGGTTGGTTTGAGTGTGTGAGTGAAAGAAAGAAGGGTTGAAATACGCAAGGGCTGAGTTATTTGTTAGGTATTATATTACCACATTGGGGACGGGATAGCTCAGTGATCGAAGCACTCGCTTTTCTCAAGCTATGGTTAAGCAGCATGGCTACCTCTTGGATAAATGACTGTTCGTGCGCCTTGGCTTTCAGTACAGTCCCTGTTCACCCAGCTGTCAGTGGGTTGGTACCTGCCCTCTTTAGGGGTAGAAAAGGTAAAGCAGGGAGGGAGAGGAGTTGGGCGCTACCCTTAAGATGCCGACCCCTGGAGAAGCTACCTTACAAAACGTCCTGTAGAAATGAAGAAATCTAAATGATGTCGGCTTCTATGTGGGTCCTCAGCTGAGGAAACATGCTGACTCGACAACAGTGGAAACTTGGGAGTTTCTTACAATCATACCGGTTATGGTGGAAAATCACGGTACTGGGTTTTTCGGGCCGTGTTTAAAATTTTTTTTTTAGGCAAGTTGAACCTGGTGGAGCCCACCATTCGGCAGGTAAAGGATGTAAGCTGGGTACGCTCATGTTTCCGTAGCAGATCTGCACTTTAAGTTCACCCGAGAGATTGCAAAAAAAAAAATCCCCCTCCCTTCATTCTTCAGACGCCACAGAGATTATTGGACCCATGGGGATGGATGTCAAACACTCTACACACTCTGTGAATAATGCAACAAATAACGCCATAAATCACACTACAAAACAATACTACAAATAACAGTATGGTTAACAACACTATAGGTAACACTAACAAGCAATAC
>CM060322.1:36097164-36104664 GCA_030674155.1 Stramonita haemastoma
CGGAAACAAACGCATTTTCTCTCATGTGACAGACAACAATAGCCTAGCTGCTGTCCTCTGAGCATTCGATGAAGAAGAAGAATTGCGAAGAAGGAGGAGGAGCATAAGCAAGAAGCAGAAGCAGCAGCAGCAGCAGCAGAAGAAGAAATGCTAAGCAGAAGAAGTAGTAGTTTTCGTTATGTTCTCAATGATTTGGATGTGATGGTCAGTGTGTCCGAGGCTGTAACTTGTTGTCCTACTTCATTGGCTATCAGGAGTGAACCCAAAGGACAGCGCACATCGCCCAGAGAGCAGGAGCATCCACTGGCTGTCCACAACCTCTGCCCTGGGTAAGCACCTAGCTGTAGTCTACACCCGCAGAATATCTTGCGCACACGTTAAATCCTGTTCCGCTTTTCGTAAGAGTAGGCCATCGTGTGCAGGTGGGAACAGATGACGAGATTTACAAAACTGCATACACACGAGAACTGGATGTAAAAAAAAAAGCACTAGAGTGCTTATTCCATTATTCTCGATATAAGAGAATAAATCAAATCAAATCAAATCAAACCCGCAGACAGTGCTGTCCACTAATCATCATTGTTTCCCTCCGTTCCTCAGCTAGAGCTTCCAGGTTCACCAATGGTGAGATTTTGTGTATGCGACCGTTTTTACCTACAATTAAGGTAGCCACATTGTAAACACGACACCTATGTGCATGCGTTTTGGAAAAAAAAATGTCATCCGTTCCTACCGGCACGCAATAGCCTACTCTTCCCAAAAGCGGATGGATTTTTTAAACATGTGTGCAAGATGCTCTGTGTGCGTTCATACACGTGTCTCGGTTCATAGTCTCATCTGACGGACTTTTCGGGTAGTGGGTTCGGTAGCGATGTTAACTCCAGGGTAAAATCCCCTAAAACGATTCAAATCACTCCAATCCGCTCCGCTCCACTCTACTCCACTCCACTCCACTCCACTACACTACACTAACGCACACCACACTACAGTACATTAACACTACACTACACTACACTGCACTACACTACACTACACTACACTACACTACACTACACTACACTACACTACACTACACTACACTACACTACACTACACTACACTACATCATTATCCTTTAATGTTAAAAAAAAATGTTGTGAAATGTGAATCATTAACAGCAGATGTGTTAAAGGAAGATACAGGCAATGGAAATGAAACGCCTTTGCAAACTCTTTGGCATCTCATACAGAGATCACATCACTACAGAGGAAGTGAAATACAGAAATGAAAACGCCATCGAACCATATGAAGAGCTCCTGACCTCAGTGAAAAAAAACGCGAACCCATGTGGTACGGGCACGTCCCACGAACATCTGGACTGGCCAAGACTGTCCTACATGGAACAGTACAAGGAGGGAGACGAAGAGGCAGACAGAGAAAACGATGGGAAGACAACATCAGAGAGTGGGCTGGCCTGGAGTGGAACGACTTGCTACAGAAAGCTGAGAACCGCGAGCGGAGGAGTGGAGGAAGCTGGTTGCAAAAATCTTCAGTGATGCCCCAACGGTCTACTAGACTACGGGACATATGACAGTGAAGGTGATTAACAACAGCAACAACATACAGGGGAAAAAAGAGAAAAGCTTTTGTCTATTAATCAACGTTAGTTTTATATTAATGAATGCAATATTCCAAAAATATATCAGTTGCTTTTATTGTTGCTGAGAGAGAGAGAGAGAGAGAGAGAGAGAGAGAGAGAGAGAGAGAGAGAGAGAGAGAGAGAGAGAGAGAGAGAGAGAGAGAGAGAGAGAGAGAGAGAGAGAGAGAGAGAGAGAGAGACAGAGACAAGAGAGAGAGAGAGAGAGAGAGAGAGAGAGAGAGAGAGAGAGAGAGAGAGAGAGAGAGAGAGAGAGAGAGAGAGGTGTAGGGGGCCTAACTAAAGTGGACTGATTTCAGACTCCTCCACAGAGCATGCAGGAGCGAAGAGGTAGGTAATGTCAGTGGAGCGGTGTCAGACATGCCGGGCATTAGCCCTGTTGGCTGCTTCGGGACACTGCGCCATTGTTGGCTTTGATATTGGCACAACGTGTGTGTGTGTGTGTGTGTGTGTGTGTGTGTGTGTGTGTGTTGTGTGTGTGTGTTGTGTGTGTGTGTGTGTGTGTTGTGTGTGTGTGTGTGTGTGTGTGTGTGTGTGTGTGTGTGTGTGTGTGTGTGTCTGTGTCTGTGTGCTGTGGTGCGTCGTCGTGCGTGGTGTGAGTGTGTGTGTGTGTGTGTGCGTGTGTTTGTGTGTGTGTGTGTGTGTGTGCGCGCGCGCGCGGTGCGTGCGTGCGTGCGTGTGTGTGTGTGTTTGTGTTTGTGTGCAGGGGGGGGGGGGTTGTGTGTGTGTGTGCGTGCGTGCGCGTGTGCTGTATTCACTGGCTGTGGGGCAAGGTCAAAACAGATTGGAAAATATGGTTTTACTTGTGGCAGGTGGAGTGAAAGATTGTGCTTCAAAGAAATGGAAAATACTGTTTGGTGTACTAACAACAGACACACTGTTTAGCCAAAATAAAACGAGCGTTAAAAGCTGTGCGTCATGTTTCTATGAAATATAATGAAAGCTTTGACAACTTTATCGATGCATGAGCTGGAAAAAGTGTAATGGATATTCGTGCTATAAACAAACAAACACACAAACAGTAACCTCCCACCTAAAAACGACCCCCCCCACACCACTACCACCACGACCTACCCCCTCCAACCCCCCCCCCCCCAAAAAAAAAAAAAAAACCTAACAAAAAACGATCAAACCAACAACCCCCCTCCCTACTGGAAAAGATGTTCAGAAAAAAAAAGGTGCTAAACATGTTGACATCAGAGATTACACCTGCACTGTCAGTGTTGACTGACAGCAAGGCATGTAGTAAATCAGTGTAATGATGGACAGCAAGGCATGTGGTAAATCAGTGTAATGATGGACAGCAAGGCATGTGGTAAATCAGTGTAATGATGGACAGCAAGGCATGTAGTAAATCAGTGTAGTGATGGACAGCAAGGCATGTAGACTTCTGACGTCACTGCCACAACCACCGTATCCAGAGATAACACCCCTTCGCTTCGTCCTTCAGCTGCTTCCTTGTTTATATGTGACTCTGACAATGTTTGTTCTGACCATAATGTAAATCATAATATGCATAAGACAAATTCACTAACTGATTCAATTCCTCCACCATCTTCCACACCTGACACACCATCCAAACACTGGTCTGCTCTTCCACTGCACACATCTCTTCCTTCATCCCCGTCCTCTTCCTCTGATAGTCCCCCTCACTCACCACCTCCATCTTCAACCTCTTTACCTCCATCTAATCTTCTTCATTTATGTCTACTTAATGCGCAATCCGTCTGCCCAGAGGGTAAAGCCGACTTTCTTTCTGATTTCATATCTGAACACAACATCGATCTTGCTTTCCTCACAGAAACCTGGCTAAACCATCAAGGTCATGAACCAATAATTGAACAGCTGACACCACCTGGCTACACGACTCTTTCTTTCCCCCGACTCTCCCGTGGAGGTGGCATTGCTGTCATCTACAAAGACACACTGCATCCAGCTCTTTCTTCCTGCAACTCTCTCCCTTTCTCACCTGAATCTTTTGAAGTCTCTGAACTCAACCTCAACTTACCAGGCCATTCTATTACTTTCTGCTGTCTGTACCGTCCGCCTCCTAGCCGTAAAAACAATCTAACATCTTCAGTTTTCCACCAAGAGTTTCAGTCCCTCCTTGATCACTACAGCTTGTCTCCCAAGAAACTTATCATTCTCGGTGACTTCAGCTTCCACAAATCTCCCTCCTCACTCTTCTCGACTTATCTGCAGCATTTGACACTATAGACCATTCAATTCTTCTCTCCCGTCTCCAAAACACTTTCGGTATTAAAGGCACTGCCCTCACCTGGTTTAGTTCGTACCTGACAAACCCATTCCAAACTGTGGCAGTAAACAAGATTCATTCCACACCAACCAAACTAGAATGAGGAGTCCCTCAAGGATCTGTTCTAGGCCCTGTTCTCTTTACTCTCTACACTGCTCCCCTGTCACATGTTATTAACCGTCATCAGATCAACCATCACTTTTATGCAGACGACTCTCAGATTCAAAGCAGTGATACACCTGAAAATCTGCCTTCTCTATTGACAAATATGTCCTACTGCCTTCAAGATATCCAAAACTGGATGATACAGAACAAATTACAATTAAACGCAGATAAAACCGAATCCATGCTTGTAGGGACCAAACACAAACTGTCTTTTATCACAACAACTTCAATAGAATTCGGCAATACGTCAGTCCCTCTATCCAGTGCTGTAAAGTATCTAGGAGTCGTTATTGACAACACACTCTCCATGCAAAAATTCATCACCCAGACCTGTCAGTCATGCTACTATCAACTACGTCGTATTAGTGCAATTCGAAAGTACCTGTCCACTGATGCAACATCCAAACTAGTCACTTCTTTTATTCTTTCACGTCTGGACTATTGCAATTCTCTTTTGGCTGGTCTGCCAGCATCATCTATCCACTCTCTCCAACATATACAAAACTCTGCAGCTCGACTGGTCCTCAGAAAGAAAAAATCTGAACACATTACTCCTCTCTTGCAATCTCTCCACTGGCTGCCTGTGCCACAGAGAGTAAACTACAAGATCAGTACTCTCTGTTATAAATGTCTCCACAAAACAGCACCCTCCTACCTCTGTGAATGTCTTCACGTGTACACACCTTCTCGTTCCCTCCGCTCGGCTGCAGATACCTTATCCTTACAAATTCCGAGATTCAACCTATCTACCGTTGGCCGCCGCTCTTTCTCTATTTCTGGTCCATCAATCTGGAATGACCTCCCTCTATCCCTTCGGCAAAAGCCTTCGTATGACACTTTTAAATCCAACCTCAAGACACACTTGTTTCAAACCTAAGATTGTTGCCTTCTGTTTTCATCTCCTATTTGTCCCTGCCTTCAACATTTGAAATTCCATGCACCCTGTCAAAATGTATAACCTCTATAAGTGTGTGTGTGTGTGTGTGTGTGTGTGTGTGTGTGTGTGTGTGTGTGTGTGTGTGTGTGTGTGTGTGTGTGTGTGTGTGTGCGCGCGCGCGCGCGTGCGCGTGTGTGTGCTTTCGAATTTGCTAGAATTATTTATTGTCATTGGTTGTTTGTTGTGAGGGTCGAGTGCAAGCGCTTTGATTTGTTTTTACAAGATATAGCGCTATATAAATTCCATGTATTATTATTATTATTAAATCAGTGTAATGATTGACAGCAAGGCATGTGGTAAATCAGTGTAATGATTGACAGCAAGGCATGTGGTAAATCAGTGTAATGATTGACAGCAAGGCATGTGGTAAATCAGTGTATTGATTGGTGCAAGGCATGTAGTAAATTGTGTAATGTAGCCTATAGTGTCTACCACATGGCAGTCTTTCCTGCCTGAAGTTGGGCTACTCTTCTCACGGACATAGTATCATCATATTTGCAGCGACACCCATTTTCCACCTGCCTACAGGTATAGTTCATTCCCGATGAGAATGATTTTCCTCCTTACAATTTTGCTGATTTTCAGCTGAAATTCTTTTACATGCAACATGTCCCCCAGTGTTGAGAGCAGAGGCTGGTTGGTGAATGAGAGAAGTTATAACATCTCGTTGGGCTAGAGTTGCAATCCGCAAATCAAAAATCTCCTCTGGTACTTTAATATAACATCAGACAATCAATTACGTGCGCAAAATTTTACACGTGAGATCCCTGTTTATCATTTCATCCGAAAGATAAGACTTAGTAATGATACATACATGCACCCATGTCTGCGTGCGCCTGCGCGTGAGTGTGTGTTATACACACTGGCTGTGTGCATGTGCATACGTACGACTTGTGTCCGTTCGTCCGTATATGGGGCTGCATGCTTGAGTTATGGACACTACAAGGGGGTAGGCCTGTTATGTGTGAATGCTCATTGTTCTCTGTCAGCACCAGCACGAGGGCTCAGGATGTGAACCCAGAACCAGCGGCAAGTGGCCTCACCACTGGGCCCCCTTCTGCAGCCAGACAGTTCCGCAAAGCCTCCAAGGCTTGGGCAGACGAAATGGGCATTGTGGTGAGTCGTCTGCTCTTATTGTGGTGAGTCGTCTGCTCTTCCTCTGCTGTCCCGGCACCTGGCCATTTGCAGGGTGTGGCTGTGTCTGACAGAATGGACATGCCAGAGCACGAGTAGGCGTGAGTACATCAGCTCCGTGGAAAAGAGGACCCAAAGCAGGCAGAAGCAGGCAGAAATAGGAAACATGCAATTTCATCACGAACATCAAAGAAAAATCTCAGTGTCTAACTTTGCAACTATGCATTACAGTGAAATCTATGTGACCCATGCACACAACGCAATGTTGTACAATGCAGTATAGTGAGTCAGTCGCAGTGCAGATTATAGTGCGTGACTCTATATCTAGTAAGCTTGTCAGAGATGTACTGCAGGAGATCTACATTGTAAAGGCGCTTCAAGCAATTCTGTTCAAAACAAGGAAATGTATTAAAAAAAAATTAATTAATTTATTTATCTATTTGCTCTTTCATATCGAGGATAATGGAATAAGCAATCATATGCATTTTTTACACCCAGTCCCCGAAAAGTAGCAGAAAGCAGTACTGCACAGTGTCCCCTAACCTATGTGGTCGTTGGAGAGCGAGGCATCAGGAAACCTCAGCTTCTCCAGGGGCCAGCATCCTGAGTGTGGCTCCCGTCTCCTCTCCCTTGTTGCTTTATCTTCCCCGTCCTTAAAGAGGGCAGGTATCCATTTACAGCAGGGTGAACTGGGGGACTGTTCTGAAACCAAGGCGCACAAACGGGTCACTCATCCGTTTAGCAACCACATTCCATACTGCTGAACCTTAGCTTGGGGAGAGCAAGTGCTCTGACCACTGAGCTATCCTGTCCTCGTAACACAGACACACACACACACACACACACACACACACACACACACACACACACACACACACACACACACACACACACACACACACACACACACACTGCAACATAAAACAATAAGAAAAAAAATGCAGCACAAATTCGGTCGTTGTTTGTTTTTAATTGTAATTTTGATGTATTAAAAAAAATATTCGACTGGTATGTTCATGGACATAAAATCATATTCAGAACACCTTTGCTGACATAGTTAGATATCTGTGGGGATAAACCATGGGACATTACGCTATTGACATGTATGGTTCTACTTTTTCAGAGGACACGTCTCAGGGGCCTTAGGACATCTTTTAGCATAGCTATGCATTTGTGAGGAGGGTCACCTAACGACCCCTCCCCCCTATCTCTCTCTCTCTCTCTCTCTCTCTCTCTCTCTCTCTCTCTCTCTCTCTCTCTCTCTCTTCTCTCTCTCTCTCTCTCTCTCTCTCTCTCTCTCTCTCTCTGTGGGGGGGCGGTCACGAGAAGTGAAGCGGACAGGGCGTACATTTTCTGTGAGCAGCAGTAAAA
>CM060322.1:36109664-36142164 GCA_030674155.1 Stramonita haemastoma
TTGATACTCAAAAGACAATACTCAATATTAGTTGTGACTGGTTTTCATTAATTAGATCATATATCTTAAAATGAGAATGTACGTGAAATTGTAGGCCTATATGTTTTTTCTAATGGTTTAGATAGGACTTACAGTATGGATATTGGTCTATAGTTAGACGATTGGTTGGGTCTCCTGATTTGTGTAAAGGTATTTTGCTCGTTTAAAACTTCAATGGGAAATAACTCTTGTCAATACATATGTACGCTAGGGTAGCAGTTATGACGCATGCACGGATTTTTTGTATTTTACTATCGCTTTTTTCAAGGTCTTTTGATCCTGATTGTTTTAATTTGAGTAAGCTGTTAAGCACTTCTGTTAATGTTATTGGGCGTATAATAAATTCAGAAGAGACGCTCTTTGATGAACAGTACTGTTTCAATTCTATCAGCTCGTTTGCTTTTGTTTTATCATTAGATATTATAGAATCAGCAATGTTTCCACAGTGAGAATTTGAGAAGTAAGGTTTTCTGCTGATATTTCTTTTATGAATTTTTGGGTGTTATATCTTGAATTATTAGTCAAGGTACCAACGACTTTACAAATCGTTTTTTGATTCTGGGCTGTAGAGAGCAAATCTTGAAAGTATTTTATTTTGGCTTTGCGCTTCATAGCATTGACTTTGTTTTTTTGCTTTTTATATTCACTTTTTTAATTCGATTTTAATAAACAGTTTCTTAGATTTGTCTCGATTTCTATTTCTTTTGTTAACCATGAAGGTTTCATAAAATGTTTTATTCTTTTCTTAATAAATGGAGAATGTTTATCTCATGTAGTGTGTGTGTGTGTGTGTGTGTGTGTGTGTGTGTGTGTGTGTGTGTGTGTGTGTGTGTGTGTGTGTGTGTGTGTGTGTGTGTGTGTGTGTGTGTGTGTGTACTTGAGCATGAATCTGTTGTTGAATGTCACAAAACTTTGTAATTTAAACATGCTAGATTACAGTAATAGGATTGCATGTGCGTGTATGTGCATAGTGGTGTATGCACATATGACTTCAGTTTCAAATTTGATTTTGAAAACACGGAAGTGTTTCATTTGTTTTCAAATAAGTGCCATTGATATTTGACTCAGTACCTGACAGAAATATGTGTACAGCTAAGCCATACATTTTCTGCTTTTTCGAATTCCCCCCCCCCCCACCCCCCACCCCAAACAACAACAACAACAAAAAACAAAACAAAAACAACAAAAATCAAACCCCCAAACAAAACAAAACAAAACAGACAGACAGACAGACAGACAGACACACACACACACACACACACGACCAAAAAAGCCCAACTACTTTTGCATGTGGTGCAATTTTGGCCAAACTTTCCTGGAGTAAATTTGCAAAATTATTTGCAAGTTTTTTTTTTTCAAAAAGAACTCCTGGAGCACACAAACAGCCTGAACACACAATGTGAGATTTGATTTAATTTGATTAATTCTTTTATACCGAGGATAATGGAATAAGCACTCTTGTGCTTTTTTACATCCAGTCCCCGTGTGTATGCAGTTTTGTAAATGTCATCTGTTCCCACCAGCACACGATGGCCTACTCTTACGAAAAGCGGAACGGGATTTAACGTGTGCACAAGATGTTCTGCGAGCGTTCGCACACGGGGCCTTGGTTTAAAGTCTCATCCGAAGGACTGAGAAATTCGGTATGAAAATCAGCAACAGCAAAACTGAGACAATGAAAGTAAGCAGAACACCTGGCCGTCTCAACATCAACATTAGTGGGACAGTGCTGAAACAAGTCAGTGAGTTCAAGTACCTCGGAAGATGGACGTCTCAACAGAGGGACCGAGACAAGAATTCAAAAGGCCAACAGCGTCAGCTATCAGCTTGCTCCATTATTAAGGCACTCCAATTTCCCCATCGAGACCAAAGCCAAACTCATTGAGTCGATATTTAAACCAACCTTGATCTACCAGTAGAGCCAAACGTGTATGGAAAGGAAGATCACCACCTGTGATGTTTAAGGAGAGCCGTCAATAAAACCAGACGTGACCATAATTATGAAGAATACCAAAATCTTAGAAATGGTTGG
The DNA here is from genome assembly GCA_030674155.1 of Stramonita haemastoma. NCBI lineage: Eukaryota > Metazoa > Mollusca > Gastropoda > Neogastropoda > Muricidae > Stramonita > Stramonita haemastoma. The sequence goes on from CM060322.1 coordinate 36,111,736, forward strand.
AACAATACCAATTGTCCACTACATCCAGCAGCAGAGGATCAGATGGTTTGGACACCTGACATGCATGGCACCTCATCACCTTGCCAGTAAAGCTTACAACATAAGGATGTCCGGGTACAAGGCAAGGGGAAGACCGAAAAAGACCTGGATCGAGGGTGTAAAAGAATCACTGAAGACCCACAACACCCCACCCACCAAAGCCTTCAAACTTGCCGCAGACAGAAAGCTCTTGCTCCCCTCGACACCCTAGATGGTACAAGAGGACGGATAAAGTAAAGTAAAATAAGTGATATTCAATCCACACATTCATGAACTTGCTCAGGAGTAGGACCTGCCTTTGCAGGTATAAACATAAGAACAATCAAGCTGAGTGACTTCTATCATTCCTTTGTAAGTATCAGCACACGCTACAATGCACGAATGGCTTCTTCAAGAGTGGTAGTGGAAGTAGGCTAATACACTAGCAGAAATATCAGTTTTCTCCAATTCTAACAATAATGTGCCGATGCCTGGGTCTCACCAAAGCTCTGTGGAGTCCATTCAGTAATGTTGTCCACCCATTAAAAAAAAATTCTGCTTCTATCTGTCTTTTCTTCTACATCCATGCACTATGCCTGGCAAGATGATCTAAGGGCTGTCAGATCATGTTACCTGAGCATACCATTTCAATTTTCTTTTCTCGATGATAAGCACAACAAGGAATACATTTCTATGGCATTCGTCTTAGCAAAATATCCTTGATTATACAATTTACAACTGAGTTTGATCACAGAATGTGTAATGATGGGTTATTACCATTATTAGTTTATTTATTATTTTCTAAGATATAAGCTTCGTTCCTAGATTAGAGTTCCCAGGTTCATCAATGGTGAGATTTTGTGTAGGCTACGCAATCATTTTCACTGACCATTAAGCCGCCACGTTTCAGTTTCGGGGGTGGTGTCTAAACATGACACGTGTATGCAAGCGTTTCTTGAATTTTGTCATCCATTCCCACCGACACGCAATGGCCTACTCTTCTAGAAGGCAGAGTGGGTTTTCAAGTGTGCAAATGACGTTCTGCGTGCTTTCGTTTATAGGACCTCAGTTTGTAGACTCACTCGAAGGGCTTTCAGGGTTTGGGGTGGGGTAGAGTCAGTACTGATGTTAACTCCAGGGCTAAAATCCTTTCAAATGGGCACCGCAATGGTTGCTCGACCCTGGACCAGCAGTTCATGAGTGCAATGCTCAAACCACACGGCTACCCCCGTCCCCCATGTTCTGATGTATAACTTGACATCTCCTTTAACTACTGAGGAGTCATCTGGCCACTATTTTAACTAAAACGAACAAACAACACTGACAAAACAACACCTAGTGTTCCAAAAACAGGGGAAACGTAATCTCAAATGAATGCTGATGTTTCGGTAAGACTTTGATAGATCTGCACATCTCGGCCATCGACTGTTTTAATGATCTCGTCATCGTAGACAGGTGTCCTAAAAGTGAGGTTACTGCGTCACATAACAGGAGACGTTAAATTTGGAAAAATTACTCATCGATGGTAGCGTCGGTGTTGCGATGGAACTGACTATGTCACAACATTGTTTATAAAGTAGCGTTATGTCCCTTGCCTTGTTCTAATCACCTTTACGTCCCCGGATTTAGGAAATGACGTCAGATCAGGCAGTCTATCAGCTTCGACAATAAAATAGGTCTGCATTTAGATACAGAAGGAAGATAATAATTGATACATAATTGGCTGGTGCAAAAACTGTATTGAGATAACCATTGTGCGTCACATTCAACTGCCTCTGGTGACATAGCGAGGAAACACATATTTTCTTCGTTCAGATCACCGGCATTGACAGTTGACGTAAAAATGGCAAAGAAAACCTACGATCTCCTCTTCAAGTTGCTGCTAATCGGAGATTCAGGTGTCGGCAAAACTTGTTTATTGTTTAGATTTTCGGACGACGCTTTCAACACAACATTTATATCAACGATTGGTAAGTATTGTGTTTTGTTTTATGCAACTGAAATGTGAGGTATACATTACATATGAAAATGACCAATGCGATCAGCCTACCGAATAGTTACTAAGACAGACAAGTCATAGCCTAGGCCTAAGGTATGACTGTGTGGAGTGTCGTCTGCTTCAGGAAGTGGAGTACGAACTCATTCCCATAGGCCTACTTAAAGCTCATGTTGTTGTAGTTGTAATCCTGGAAGACTTTATATGAGAACAACTTATCCTACACTATGATGCGATAACAACTTGGCCCTAAAAGCATTCCAGCTATGAGGACGTTAAACTCATCCATTTCACCTTTCAGTAGTCGTAATGAAAAAAAAAGAGAGAAGATTTAGGAAGTGTTGACTGTCTATGAACAGCATATCTGCTCAGACTACAGTCAGCTATCTATAGATACTACTGGCATTGCCATGGGCATGATTCATTGACTGAACATTAAAAAAAAGTTTATCATCCTTGAAGCAAATAATAAAGTAGAACTACTAGAAGTATCTGTGCTGTCACACTGTCACTGTGTCAGTCTGTTGTTTATCTTAGAGTCCCTGCATAGTTATTTGAATTAGGGTATTTGTCAACCAAATACCTCTTGACCAATCAATGATAATTTGCACTGTCATTCACTGAATCAGTTGTCAGTTTGATATGGGTCATGATTCAGAGTTTGGCACTACTTAGTTATGCCATTACTGAAATACCCCCAAAACTGGTCAACAAGGGCAAAAGGTAGCCTACCAATTATTTAACACAATTTCCTTCATTCTGTTGACCAAGGAAGAACACAGAACACTCCAGAAATTGCAGAATCCAATTGGCTGGGTAGCAAGAACATGTACTAGTCAACTACCAGTACTGGTTACTAGTACTAGTAGTAGTAGTACTTAGTGATGTTCTGAATCAAAGAATCAGTAAATGTCTCACGATATAATAATATATTTGTATTTGGAAAAGTGTTGTTGTTTATTCATTGCTAAGGGGTAATTTTTGTTTGGTCTTTATACTATGATGGTAAGCTCTTACTAGTCTTAGTCTTATGATTTATAAGCTGAAAATTGGTCTTCCCATCCTTCTCATGAGTTGTCAGCACTAGTATTTGAAATATTTCATAGGTTCCTGGCGTAGCTAGCCAGAATTGGGATATATAACAAAGAAGACCAGGTAGTAAATTTCATTTTTTATAATTAAATAATTTGACAGGTTCATAACAAGATTAAAAAAAAAAGTTTTAAAAGGTGCTCCCTGGGGTGGCTTGTCTTGTCAAAGACAAAGGTTTGATTTTAATTATTTTAATGTATAAAACTAGCAAGGCAATACTTGTTTATATTAGCAAACTTCCTTTGTTGCATACATGTGTATTATATATATTATAAGGTAAAAAAAACAAACAACAGAACAAACGAAACATTCAGTGATTCACAATTCATCTGAAGAAAAGCCACTTAAGTGTTCACTATTATTTGTTGTACTCATTATATATAGTCTCTGTTATAATAAAGTGCACTTATTAGCGTGGGGACAAAAGAATTGGCCAGAGTAGTGCAAAGTTTAGTCGTTTGAATATATAATATATATATTATATATTTTCAAATTCACACATATTCTAGTTTTCATTAGGATCATTCAGTGCATGTACAGGGTTTGATGCTGATATCAGTAGATTCTAGATACAGGTTCGCGCTAGGATTTTTTAAAACCGGTACTGCGAGTTGCCATTTCAGAGACGTCTTGACCAACTCCCCCAAAATCGGTCCCCAGAAAATAAAATCCGGTACGTACTGTGAACAAAATGAAACTAATCAGTGAGGGGGTGGGGGAGGGGGGGATTGTTGGGCAGCAAAACTAAATCTAAATTGAACGCGAATCTCTCAGACTTTGACTGCCGTGCTGCTTGCTGCCACTCGGTTCTTGGGCATGAAGCCACGAAGGAAATAGGATTTTTTTCTTCTAGCGCCTGTGCCACTGTCCGTGTCAGTCTGTTGTTTTGCATGGCATCATTCGTGTGACTTATATTCTTCTTTCTTGTTTCTATGCTTAGCCCTCATCTAGATCTTTGTTCAATTTAGATTTGGTTTTCGACTCTTCTCTCTGAAAGCAACGCGCAAATTCATAGTCATAGACCCTCGCTTTTCGCTTTTCGTAAGAGCAGGCCATCGTGTGCCGGTGGGAACGGATTACATTTACAAAACTGCATACACACGGGGACTGGATGTGAAAAAGCACAGGAGTGCTTATTCCATTATCCTCGATATAAAAGATTAAAAGAATACAGAATAAATAAATCTAGGCCCCATTTACTCAATGTGAATGGAAGTCGCTATCATGCCGAGAAGAGCGCGAAGCTCTATTCTTTCAAGGTAAAGCATGCTGTTCTGCGTGCTAGGCTAATAATGAGGCTGGCGCCAAAGATGAGAGTTCGTCAGAAGGGGTGAGAAGGGGTAGGTGCGGTAAGCACAGTACAGGCCCATGACAGACTGTCAGAAAACGTCACTTCAGACTTTTTTTTTTGAGACGGAAATCTAATCGGTCACAGGCAAACAGAACCGGTACGCGGTACCGGCTGCTTCGAAAATTTTCGGTATTCCCTGTTTACAATCGGTAAAATACCGACAATTACCGGTTATCGCGAACCCTGTAGATATATATCCCATTTTAGAGTGGCTGACTTAGAATACTGAATAGATTTTCATTGACAATTTTCAGTTTTGACAATAAGGAATATGAATCACCTTAGAACTAGTTCTGAAGGTGAAATGATATTGATCGATCAGTTTTCTCAACAGCTCAGTTTTATTTTATTTATATATTTTTAAAATTTATTCTTTTATATCGAGGATAATGGAATAAGCACTCATGACTCATGTGCTTTTTTATATCCAGTCACCGTGTGTATGCAGTTTTGTAAATCTTGACATCTGTTTTTACTGGCACACGATGGTGCACTCTTATGAAAAGCGGAACAGGATTTAACGTGTGCGCAAGATGTTCTGTTTTAAGAATATGATTTAATCCATCTTAGAGTTAGAACTTACTGAGTATATTCTGAAAAGTGATATTTTTTATGGTACACAATAATACATCATACATGCATCTAGTAATAATATATGCCGGTATAAAAAAAAAAATCTGTAAAAAAAATGTGTCAGGGTAGTTTACTTCTCAAAATGCATATTATGTATACATGTATACTGAGATATGCAGAGTATCATGAAGTTTCATAATCTCTTACTGTCTAAGACTGAAAAGTGTCTAGTGTCACTAAAGTGTTTTACTCACTACTGTAACACAGAATAATTATTTTCATAATATATGGTCTGTATAAGAAGTAGATGTGCTTGATTTTGTTTTACATTGAAAAGTAGTTAATTTTTTAGATAATGTGGAAAAACCTGTCCAATGTCGGCAATGAGAACTTAAAAAGCTAAATGGAAGTTCAGAAAACATGTTGTAAAAAAGAACAGGAGTATAACAAGGCCAGGGGCAGTGTTGTTGTTTTTTCACCCTGAGGGTGGTCATTAGATTTGCTCTGAGTTGAACCGTGGATTAATATATCATATGGCTGTCAGCTGATGTAAAAAGTGATTTTACACAAGGGAAAGGCTCCAGGGGCCTTTTTGTGTTCATTGCCACAGTTATACAACAAATCAAGATGAATGCCATGTATGACGTACATGATGTAAAGAAAGGACCTTTTTTCATAGGTATACTATTACTATGTGTTAGGTTTCAGAAAACATTGTTAACTTTTATTATAGTTTAAAGTTCTATAAAGATTAATCTAAGAATGAAATCAAAGTGGTTTAAAAACCAAAATATATATAATGTAAAATGACATTTGACTTTGAGAAAAAACAGTAATCATCTGAATACTAGTATTACTATCTAGAATAGTTTATGAACTTTTCGAGTCTTCATAATATGTTTTGTGTGGTTTTGTTTTTAAAATGAGAAAATTATGACTGATATTCATTAATTCAGAGACATTTAAAGTCATAAAATGTGAACTGTAAAAATATTTAGCAAAATGTGTTTTATATATAGTAACTATACACTAAACAAAAATCATTAATGTGTAACGCCCATTGAATTGAAGATATCTTTTCCTTTCCTTTCCTGGTATGTAGCTGGTGGGGAAAAAACTCTGTGATGAAGTTGAAAGTTGTTGAGAATGGTCATAAAGACACAAGTATGTTTGACTTTGAAAATCATTGGATTTTTACTTTTAAAATATTTTCAGTATTGTGATAATTTATCATCACAAATTATTGCTATTCTCGTTTTCAGACAGCTAAAATCTGGATATACTAAGTGCAGTTCATGCATTTGAATTTAAAATAAATTAGAACTGTATATGAGGAAGGTTTTGCTTTTGCTAAATGATAAAAGTCAGAAAATGAAACTTGTTGGCAAAAAATGTACACATAAGGGTTGGCTACCAGACTATTTCAGTTGAGAAGGAATGATTTGCTGTTTTCTAAGAGCTTTTGACCTTTGATTATTGTCTTAGATTTTAAAAAATCTGCTTTAGAGTAAATGTAGTCTTAGATACTAAACAAATCAACACAGGAAGCGGAATTTGCTGTTTGAAAGATCTATGCTATGACAATTATTGAAATATTTGATAGAATCGTTTGTAATACAATTCCTAAAATAAATGTCAGCCTAGGTAATTCATTTGATTTTTTATTTTATAAGACAACAAAAGAAAAAACAAAAACAACCTATCAAATCATAGAAACATTTTTTTATGGCATGGTTTGTTACAATAGTTTTTTCTGTAATAGAGAAAAACCTTTTAAAACAAGACTAAGAGCATAAGAAACTTATCATGAACTCAATGTACTGTTGATGAGAAGTTGTAGAGCTATAAATGTAGAAATATGCCTAATATTGAAGCAGATTTAATGTTATTTCCAATTATCATTTTTGTCTTACTCTTAGAAAGGATCCATGATATGAATAAGCTTAATGTTGATGCTAAAGGAGTGTCACAGTTAAGGAGTTATTTAGGAAGTAACATAGATATGTCCTTTGTGCTCTTCTAATCATCTTGGCCTTGAATTGACAGATCATTTAGAGATTTGCATGGGATCATGCTATCTGTCGACTTTGATGATGAAAATAAGCCAGTGTGTAGGTACAGCGAGCAAGTGAAGATAGTTGATACTCCAATGATGACTCATTTACAAATTGTATTCATCAGTGTATTGATAAAGTCGTGTGGTTTGCAGTCAGCTGTGGTAGCACATTAGGGAAACACTCGTTCTCTTTATAATATTTCATGAGCACTATCAGTTGAGGTAAAATGGCTAAGACACCTTCTATGTATTAAGGTTGCTGCTCATTGGTGATTCAGGTGTTGGTAAAACTTGTCTATATGAAAGGTTTACGGAGGAGGATATTAACCATCATCTCAATGCATTTATATCAACAGTCGGTAAGTACTAGTTTGATCATTGATGTGACACACTTGAGTTGGGGATACTAAAACTCAGGAAATTAGTAATTTTGTGTTCTCAGCCTTTACACAAAGTGTCTGCTGTTGACTGCGTCAGGAAGTAAGAAACACTGTTAATTTGAAACACAGGTTATTTCCTCAGTGTAATGATGATGATAATGGAATTCTTATATTATAGCGCTGAATCTTGTTAAGCAAAAAAAGTCAAAGTGCTTGCATTCAAAACATTCACACACATGCAACCATTCACACACACACAAAAATAAACTGATTTTAACCCCCCCCTATGTGTACACACACACACACACACACACACACACACACACACACACACACACACACACACACACACACACTCACACACACACCACAACACACACACACACACACCACACACACACACACACACACACACACACACACACACACCCTATGTATACACACACACACACACACACACACACACACACACACACACACACCCTATGTATACACAAAACACACACACACACAACACACACACACACACACATCACACAACAGACACACAGACCACAGACACACACACACACACACACACACACACACACACACACACACACACACACACACACACACTCACCACACTCACTCACTCACTCACTCACACACACACTTACACACTCACAACACACACACACTGACACACATACACGTCACACACACACACACACACACACACACAACACACACACACACACACACCACACACACACCACACACACAACACACATACACAATACACACACACAACACACACACACACACACGCAACACGCACACACACTATACAATACAACACACACACACAACATTATACAACAATACAAACAAATGCAATACAAGAAAACATACAACAATACAACATCAACACACACACACACCACACACACACACACACACACACACACACACACCACCACACACACACACACACACACACACACACACACCACACTATACACACACTCATGCACAGACACGCACGCACGCACAAGCACACACGCATGCACACACACACATACACAAATAGCACCCTTAGGCAGTGAAAAAGATTTTAACTAGTTACTTTCAGGCCAGTCATAATGTATTTAGCCCTATTTTCCACAGGGCTGACACCTTGTTAAAGTGTTAAAGGTTTTAGAGTAGCAGTCACCATGGTAGATCTGCACTGGATTTCTTTTATTTCTTCTTTTTTTGGCCAGCCATCAGCAAGAAAAAAGAAAGAGCCCATTTCAAAGTAACAGTTGATCAATACATGACTTGTTCAGGACTGTATTCAGGAATGGTTTTCTTTGTATGGTGTTCAGACGCAGACTCAAACTCTAGAGTCTCTCTTGCCTTCTAGTTAATTTGTGGAATTTTGAAATTGTGAAGGTTTGCCCTGACAAGACTTTTTGTTGTGGACCAGAGTTAAGTTAAAAGAGCCTGAAGTGTACTGAAAGTATAGATCTATAGAAAAAAGACCTTTGTCTACATGTCTGATTGGGATTTGTTGCAGGTATTGATTTCAAAATCAAGACGGTGGAACTTGGGGGCAAAAAAATCAAGCTGCAGATATGGTGAGTGGAAAATATTTCTGCTGTATTTTTCCCCCTTGAATTGATGTCTACATGTCCAAAACAGTCCCAGGGACTAGGGTAGACAGCCTTTGCCAGTGGTTATTGGAAAATCATTATTATTGGAATTAGACAATCTTGTAATTCTTTGATAGATCCCATACTATGCTATATAGACAGTCTCCAGTGTTAAAAATAGTTATATTTTGCTATATAAAGTATATTGGTTTGAGCCCTGATGCAGCATGTTTAGTTGTGTGGACCATCGGCTCAAAACTGAAAAAGGTTGACATTCCTTATGATGCTTGTTTCAGGGACACAGCAGGACAGGAACGGTTCCACACCATCACCACTTCCTACTACCGTGGTGCTATGGGAATCATGCTGGTGTACGACATCACTGCTGCAAAAACCTTCGAAAACATCTCAAAGTGGCTGAGGAATATAGATGAGGTATGGACATCTGCTGTGTATTCATGTGTGTGTGTGTGTGTGTGTGTGTGTGTGTGTGTGTGTGTGTGTGTGTGTGTGTGTGTGTGTGTGTTTCAAAGAATGGTTGTTATCATTTACATAGCTTTCCACCACTGTGAAGAAGCAGTTTGTCCCCAACAGGGAAAGTGATTCCCAAGCTTTTGTATACATGTACATGAGAAAAATCTCTCCTCAACTGAATCAAGGAAAGGGTAGTGACATGAAAATTATAATTAACAGTGGAAAAAAAAGTGGACTGTGGCTTTGTCAAATGGCACTTTGCAGTTCGAGCATATTCAGGGTTTTGTTTTTTTCTGTTTTATCTTTTTGTTGCTGTAGGCATTTAATTAATTTTTTTTTTAAAAGATTTTTTTAAAAAGTTGTTCAGATACTTCTCATTTTATATTCTTCAGTAAATCTTAATGTGAATTGTATGTATTGTAAAGAACTTGCTATTTAACTGAGATAGTTGACTTCCAATATCTTGACATCACATCACTTGTTTTGAGCTTCAACTCCCACTCTGTCTGTTTGTCTCTCAATGTCATAATGAGACAACAAAGTGTATGAAGTGTAAAAAATGCCTGTTCCTAAACATTGACTCTTGATAATTCCTTTAGTACAGGGAAATGAGTGCTGTATACACATGTTACACAGAGTATGAAATTTGCAAAATTTGTTCATGTTTGTGTGTCTTAAGTTTACAAGTCATTTTTGCTGATAATATAATATATTCAAATTAATTGCAAGCTGCACTTGGAGAGCAGGAGGAATGGTCAGTGGTAGAGATATAACATGAATGTATCCAATGGGGTAATGGTCAGAAATAATGAGTAATATCTTAGTACCTTCCTCTGCCTATTTTCTGATTTATGTACAGGATATAGACTGAAGAATGCTGTCTGCATAAATCATTAAACGTTATGAATAATGATGCATTTGCAGAGGCTTCCAGTATTTGTCATTGTGTACTAGATTGATGCAGTCATAGTTTATCTACAACACGTAATCTTCAAACGTAGAGATGTTTAAAACAATGGAGTAGGCATACAAACAAAAGGAGCAAAGAACGAAAGATGCAGATTAAACTGATAATCCCCCTCAACCCCTCTCCTACTCCAGTCTCTGCTTTAGTTTCCAAGTACTATTGTTCTCACCTCACATGAGACAAAAAAGACAAACAGACGGACAGATAGGCAGCAGACAGGCAGGCAGGCAGGCATGCAGGCACGCACACACACATGCACACACGCACACATGCAAATGCTCGTTCATGCACACAGACACAGACACACACACACACTTACACACACACCACCACGCACGCACGCACGCACGCAGACAGACAACAGACAGACAGACAGACAGACAGACAGACAGACAGACAGACAGACAGACACACACACACACACACACACACACACACACACACACACACACACACACACACACACACACAGACACACACACACACACACACACACACACACACACACAGACACACACACACACAGAGACAGAGACAGACAGACAGACAGACAGACAGACACACAGACACACACACACACACACACACACACACACACACACACACACACACACAATCACAGAGAACCCCCCCCCCCCCCCCCCCCCCATGTGTACACGCACACACACACACACACACACACACACACACACACACACACACACACACACACACACACACACACAGTCACACACACACACACACACACACACACACACACACACACACACACACACACACACACACACACACACACACACACACACAACACACCACACACGCACACTGTTTTTTCTGCAGACAGCATTGACAATGTGACTTTCAGTGACGATCTTCTAGTTGATATTTCAGAATGACATGTACATACTGACATAGTCCTAGTTGTTCATTTCTTTAAGGTTGGTTAATAAACTTAACTTGTTCTCATATTAATTGCATTCTCTTGTCCTGTCTTTCTGTGAGCTATTATATTTTTGTTTAAATATTTATTTCTGTGCCCAGGACATCTCTGTCTCTCTCTCTGACTCACTCTCTCTGTCTCTCTCTGTGTCTCTCTCTGTGTCTCTGTCTCTGTCTATCCCTCTCTCTCTCTCTCTCTTTCTCTGTGTGCTGTGTGTGTGTGTGTGTGTGTGTGTGTGTTGTGTGTGTGTGTGTGTGTCTCTTCTCTCTCTTCTCGTCTCTCTCTCTTCTCTCTCTCTCTCTCTCTCTCTCTCTTCTTCGTCTCTCTCTCTCTCTCTCTTTGTGTCTCTGTGTCTCTGTCTGTCTGTCTGTCTGTCTCTCTCGTGTCTGTGTGTCTGTCTCTGTCTTTCTGTGTTTGACTCTCTCTGTGTCTCTGTGTGTTTGTCTCTCTCCCCCCCCCCCCCCTACACACACACACACACACACACACACACACACACACACACACACACACACACACACCACACACACACACACACTCAACCACAGAGGCACACAACCCCCCCCCTCCCCCCTCACATTAGAATAGCTGTAGAATCATAATATTAAACAAGGATGCCATGTTTTGTTTAATCTGAATAGTTGGAATGCAACGCTTTTGCCCTCAGGACTTTTTTTTTTTTCTAGCCCATCTTATGGACAGTGTGTTCTGGGTTATGAAGCACTGATACAGTACACACACTTGTGAATGCAACATTTTCATTGAAAGGAAATATGTCAGTGAATCATGTCATAAGGAATATAATAAGATAAAAGAAGGAAGCCGACAGGACAGTTTAGATGTTCACCTGCCTACAGGTAAATTGTGAGGTTCTCAGTTTGATTTCCAACCTTGCCCTTTCATCTCAGTTTGAAGGAAAAATCGAACTGAATTTCAAGTATTTCGGAGGAGGCTCTAAACCAGCTGGACATGTGTGTTGGTGAACTTAATGCTTGCCAGAAGAACTCACAACAATTGAAAGTCGGAAAGAGCAGGGAGGTACCTCCTAACTGTCCTGGCAGAATTGGTAGGTTCAATTCCTAACTGTATCTCTGAAGTTGAAATGTGGTTATCTTTATGGTGTGGGAAAAGAAAATGGTAGCATGCATAAAAGTCTCTTCATTGTGAAGCTTGGAGCTCTAGCCAAGGACTGAAAAAAAAAAAAGAAAAGATAAGGAAATATGTGACACTGGGCACATGACTGTGTGTTGAAAATTTGTCCCGAATGTTTCATGTGGTGAATACTCTTTTCCTGCTTTTTTGTGTAAATTTGTAAAGCATGTGTGTTAGATTTTTATTTTATCATACGTTTAGACTAGAGGCTTTCTCATTTTATTTATTTTTCTCACCTTTTAAATAATGCCTGTCAGATCCAAGTCAAACCTAAAGCACAGAATGACCTGTAATTGAGTGAATATTTACTTGTGTTTAATGCACCAGACTCGGTAAGCAGCTATTTTTTAGGCATGGAACTCTATACGTGAGAATTATCAACAGATAATGCAGTGTGTATGTTAGAAGACTTTCTCAGTTTACTTTCATCCACTCATGTTGCAGTTCATAAATGACATGTGTTATGTGATCACATTGACCTACTCTCAGAAGTGAGGCTGAGGCTGACCTCTAATTTATAAGAGTACATTTAGTGGTGGCGTACTCTATGCAACCCATGTAATGTTTGCAAGACAGCTGAAATAGCACTATAAACATCAGGTTGGAATTCAGAGTGATTTGTGTTGCCCCCTTGAACTTTGAAGGAACCTTAGTAAGTAGAAAGGCAGCCAGGATTTGCTGCTTTGTATTGGATTATTTTTACTTTTGTTTTTATCATTTCTTATGACCAATTTTTATTTTAATATTTTATTTCAACATTGATATGCACACATGCGCGTGCGCATACACAACACACACACACGCACACACACACACACACACACACACACACGCACACACACACTCACACTCACACTCTCTCCTCTCATCCCCTCTCCTCTCTCTCTCCCTCTCACTCTCACTCTCTCTCTCTCTCTCTCTCTCTCTCTCTCTCTCATCACACACACACAGACACCCACACGCATGCATGCACACACTAACACACACACATGCGTATATATACCATCCATCCCTAATAAAATGTAAAATAAGAAACAAATAAAAAAGCAGACATGTTTATTAAATCCAAAAATATGATCTCAGAAGTTGAGAAGTACAGACTGTACTGGTCTTTAAGTCAAAATGTAGATTGTATTGGACGAATCATTAAAATATATAATATCTGAAATATAATGATTGAATAATGGGCTAAAAAAATATACATGGCATATTGGCTGTGTGTGTGTGGGCGTGTGTGCGTGCGTGCTTGCATGCATGTGTGGTGAGAATGTGAGTGTGTGAATATGTGCCTGACAAGGATAGATTGTGTATACAGTGTGTGTGTGTGTGTGTGTGTGTGTGTGTGTGTGTGTGTGGGTGGTGGTGTGTGCGTGTGGCGCTGGTGCGTGTTGATACATACATGCGTTATGTACATGTGTGATGGATCATTTACATACCTTCATGTTCAAAACATACTGCACATGTATAACATTGTAAGATGGATGGAGTTCAGTTCTTGGTTAGAATTAATTGACAAGACCAGATATATACCTTTGAACATTATTTGTGAAATGATATTGCTGTCAAAGGTTGAGGAGGTACAAGGGGTATGGATGGAACCTGCATTGGGTGTGGGGAGACCCCCATAGTGTGAGAAATGAAGCACGCAGTGACACAATAAATCTGCTGCACCAGAGTTGCACTTTCCTTTCATGTGTGTGCTTTAGTTTAATGTCTCTTTTGTTTTGGCAGGGGGGGGGGGGGGGGGGTGGACACAGAGGTGATAGTTACATGTAGCAGAGACGATAGTAGTTGTATGCATTTGTTTGCAAAACTATGTACAGTTTTTTTTTGATTGTTTGTTGTTGTTGGAAGAATGTAAGATTCTGAAGAGCTGCTAGTGAAGTGTGAACATGCCAGTGAAGTGGTGAAGCAGGTGCAGTCTATGTGGTGTGTTTCAGCATGCCAATGAGGACGTGGAGAAGATGATTCTGGGCAACAAGTGTGACATGGAGGACAAGCGACAGGTGGCCACCTCCAGAGGAGAGTCGGTGAGTATTCCCACATTATATGTTTCTGTGTGCTTGTTTGTCAGTTTTCTTCTCCATTGTCATTTTTCTGTGTTTGTCTTGATTAACTGTCCTACATGAGCATTTTCACAGATGGATCCAAATCTGAGGAGGGGGTGGCCTGCACTGCCTATTGTCCCACTATCATGGATTCTGTGCTTTTTAAGCACTTGCCTTCATATGGCTTGTTAAAGTGATCCAGTGATCAGGAAAGAAAGGCTTCTTGGTATGTGCAGATTCGCTTCCAGCTCTGGAGGATGTCGCTTGTAGGAACATGAATCATCCTAAGCTTTAAGAGTTAGGACTGTATATTTCCTTGGGATATTGTTTTGGTATGGATTAAAATTTTAAATTTGTAAAAATTTAAGTTTAAAATTGTAAAAGTGTAAAAAAAAAAAAAAAAAAATCACAAGCACACACACACACACACACACACACACACACACACACACACACACACACACACACACACACACACACACACACACGTGCATCCATAGACTGCTGTTTCATAGATTTTTCATTTTCATTTTGTTCTTTTATATCGAGGATAATGGGATAAGCACTCATGTGCTTTTTTTCATCCAGTCCCCGTGTGTATGCAGTTGTGTAAATAGTCATCTGTTCGCACTGGCACACAAAGGCCTACTCTTACAAAAAGTGGAACAGGATTTAACATCTGCACAAGATGTTCTGCGTGTGTTCGCACACGGGGCGTCAGTTTACAGTCTCATCTGAAAGACTTTTTTCGGACAAACACTGCAAATAAACACACTGATTACTACTTCTACCTATCCATCATCTACCCAACTTCATCACATTGTTTACATTCAGTATTATCACTGAATGCTTTCAAATGCCTATAAAAAAAAAAGTCACGCCAACAGTTTCTTTTTCACACAGACAGACAGACAGACAGACAGACACGCAGACAGCACGCAACAGCAGACGACACGCAACGCAACGCACGCAACAGCACGCACGCACGCACGCACGCACGCACGCACGCACACACCACCATCCCCACACACACACACACACACACACACACACACACACACACACCTGCTCTTCACACAAACACAGCCAGGGAGCCAGGGCAGATGTCAGCAAGAACAATAGCTCATCAAAAAACAAACAGACACACACACTGATAACTGACAGCTAACGAGTAGCCTGGGTGACAAGTGACACACAAGGCTGCAACCACTTCAAAGTAGATCAAACACATCAGCCACTCAGTGACTGGCTCGCTCGCTCACTGACCAAGCCCTGACCAAAGGTGCAACCATACGATACACACATTTAGTTGTTCTGTTTATGAATAAACAGAGAAAAAAGCAATATAATTATGTTATAAAAACGAATAAAGCCCTCAAATATACCCAACTGCATCTCCAACGATATGATCTTCATGTTCCGATTCAGACCACAAGTATGCAGAAGTTTCTTCCGGATCAAAACCTGAGTCGTTTGCATCAACTTCGCAAAGTTCGATGTCAACTGAATAAAAAAAAAAAAACCCTAATCTCCACTATCTTGATCTCTATAAATTTCATCAATAACTTCGGCAACTGTGTAGGTCAGTTGAGGGGCAGCCATTGCTTCGAAAACCCAAAAATTGAACTTCGCAGTACCTCATTTACCTTGCTGATTGAACGTCATAAAATATGCAAATAACTTGAACAAATGGGACTCATGGGTTGAAGACACATCAAGGGAGCTAAACAAATCATAATAAGAAGGATTTTCAGCAATGCTGAGCGAAACAGAGAGAGCGTTGGTTTATGACGAGCGGCGCTCGTCAACACAGCATTGCAGGTGGCGGTTTCTATGACGAGCGGCGCTCATCAACAGCGCAGTGTAGGGGTTAACTCAAGAGGAAAAATCCCCTCCAATGGGAATCGAACTCGGGTTGTCAAATTGCCAGTGCAATGTTTTGACCACTAGGCTAACCCTAGAGGAGTGTGATGTGTGGGAGTGAACATGTCATGCTATCTGTTGACAGATTGCCAAGGAGCACTGCATTCCTTTCTTGGAAACTAGTGCAAAAGCCAACATCAATGTGGAGAAGGCATTCATGGATCTTGCTCAGGCCATATTGAATAAGGTGGGTATCAACTGTGTGTCAGTGTTGTCAGTATTTTTGGGCTTGGGTGCTTTGTGATGAAGGACACATCTTGCGGTTATAAAGTTTAAAAGGAAAACAACAACCAAACCCAACTTACTTGACCCGTGCAGAAGTTACTCTAAAGATAAAGCTCTGTAGAGCTCTTGTAGCACACTATATCCTCCAGTTTGGCTCCGGCTAGTTCATTTTTCCTCCAGTGGGGATGTTGGGGGTCTGTCAGTATAAATTAATAGTATCCCCACCTCCTATAAATTCTGTGCTAGAAATTCCCTCTTTTCTATCACTCTCTTTGTTTCTGTCTTTTTCCTTTTCTTCCTGTCACCTCTTTCCTGTCAATTTTATGCCTTCCTGGTCCATTTCCTTTTTTTTTGTGAAAGACTTGCTGACAATTCTCTTATTCTGAAGTCAGGTGCACTGGGCTTGACTTTTCAGGCGCTTAATGGCACTGTGACACATTTTCACTCATGTAAGAGGCAACAGTAGTTCCAAAAAGCAGATTACTATGATACCACACTCACACACACACACACAAGTTTAGTTTCTATGTCTAACTGCTGTGGCAGATTAAAATAAACCGATAAATTTACAAATAAATTTCTTGCCAATTTTTTTCATTTTCCAACCCCATATCTTGAAACAGTGACATGATACACAACTACAAAAACTGGTGCTCTGCACTACAGGCTATACGCATGCACACTGCCTACCTTTCTTGTCAAACACATTTTTCCTAGAGGCAGTAGACACATGCTGAGCACTCCACTCCATCAGCTGGCTGCCTGCCTACCCCTGGGCAAGTGGCCTACAGTGCAAAGTTAATGTCTCTTTCAGGGAGCTGTTTCTATGACTTTGTACTGTTCTTTCACAGTAACTAAATCAGTGAGAGGATTTCTTGGCTCTCTGACTGGCACTCTGATAACATTGAGAATGTGCTCTCAAGTCCTACCAAACACTTAAAATGCCACTCTACTCATTTTGCTATTCTTATATTCAAATAAAATCAGTAATTGAAAACATAACTGCCACTTATCCTGACCACTACACTTTTAGTATGTTCATCCCTCTTTTTTTGTGTTCTTTTAGACATTTTTACGCAGCTGAGCAGCTTTATGACAATGATTTTACATTTATGCACAGAGTTGTTTTTCAATAGCTTTGTTTACAACATTGATGCAAATATATCTCTTATGATAAAAATATATTGTCCCTAAATCTCTCGTCAAACACACACACACACAAAAGAATGTGAAAACAAAGCGTTAACAAAATCAGCACTGCAGGATCCCAGATAACAGAGAACAAAACAGTAAGAAAGGGGGAAAAAGCCACACTGAGGAGCACAGGTTTTTAATGCAGACCATTTTTATAGGGTGCTGAGAGATGATGCACAGAGCAAGCCAGCCTCCCTTTCTGTGCAGGAAGGAAGGAAGGGAATGTGTGGCATTGGAAGGGTTATCAGCTGTGGGTGCTGTGGCACTTGAAGTGTGGAAAAGGAGCTATATAGACAGGAGGGCTCGTCATCTGACGGCCCAGGATCTGGTGCATGTTAAAGGGAATTTTACCCTGGACTTTACATCAGTACTGACTTGATCCAGATGGAACTGTAAACTGAGGCCTTATGTGTGAACGCATGAAGAGCATCTTGCGCATTCGTTAAAAATCCACCTGTCAGAAGAGTAGGCCATTTTGTGGCGGTAGGAATGGCCAACAAAATTTTCAGAAAAAAACACATGCACACAGTTGCCCTGTTTAGACACCATCCCTGAAGTTGGATTGCAATGGTGGAAAAACAGTTGTATAGACAAAATCTGAACAAAAGCGAACCTCCCCCCCTCCCCCCACAAAAAAAGAAGAAAACCACCCAAAGAAACAATCCACCCCCCTCCCCCAAATCAAAGAATAAGACTGACATATATAAGATTTGTCTTTCCATGTGTCCCCAATATAAGGCATATGCTATTTCATCACAGTATTCTTCCAACATCAAAATGTTATTTCCTCTTTGAGTTTTTAAAGTTCTGGACTACAAGAGTAACAAGAAAAGTGAATGACAGAAGGTAATATCTCACATTGCTGCATGAGTGCATGCATGCTTGTGTATGTATGTGTTCTCTCAAAGTATGTAAAGGGAGATCATATGTTGTGCTGATAATTGTTCAGTAGTCATCCTAAGCTGACAGAGATTTCAGAAAGTCCTTGCTGATGTGTTTGTGACTGTTGCACAGACGCCAGGACGGGAAACAGAGACGCGGGGCGTGAATGTGAGCAGTCAAGAGACGGGGAGCAAGAAGTGCTGTTGATGTGTCTGTAGCTGCCTGCCTGCCTGCCTGCCTGCCTGCCTGCCTGCGTTCTGTCTGTGGACTGTCTGCCCGGCTGTGTGTGGGACCTCTGGCAGTCTGTGCCTACAGAGTGCCGCCACCTCTCCAGATCTGTTCCCTCCAGGATGCTACCATGTCCTCCTGTCAGCGCTCTTTTCTGGGTTTTTTTTAAAAAAAATGATTTTAAAAATTTTATTTTACTTCTTCTGTTCTATGCTGCTAGCCCTGTGCCACTGTGTGTGTGTGTGTGTGTGTGAGTGTGAGTGTGTGTGTGTGTGTGTGTGTGTGTGTGTATGTGTGTTCGCATTCATTTTACTGTGGATGTCAGGAGCTTGTATGTTGGTCGGTATGCCTACAAATCGGTGTGCTTCCTGTACATTGCTAGCAGCTGAACTGTTCTGTTGTCTTTAAATAAAATGGAGAGAGAGAAAGAGAGTGAGAGTGTGTGAGTGAGTGAGTGTGTGTTAAGTGAGTGTGTGTAAGTGAGTGAGTGAGTGAAAGAGTGCGAGTGAGCAAATGAGTGAGTGAGCGAGCGAGTGTGTGTGTGTGTATGCGTGTGTGTAGTGTGCACATGTGTTCAGAGTGTATTGCTTGCATGTATATGGATGTGTAGTCTAGATGGTTGAAGGATAAAAAGAAGTGGTGATGCCAGTGTAAACTTGTGGCTCTTTCAAACCAGTCTGTGACTGTATTCATGTGCAAGGGAGGGATGTGTAGAAGACAGCCTAAAAGTTCTCATGCTTTGCTATTCCAGACATTTTTTGTCCATTATTTCTACACATGCAGTTTCCTGCAGAACTATTTGTAGACTTTTTATTCATGGGTTTGTTTTCTTCATGTGCACACTTTTTTTTGTTCTTGATTTTATTTATTTCTCTTTTTTGTGAAGGTGGGTGAAAGGGTTGGGTAGGGTGGGGATGGGGGGGGGGGGGGGAGAGTAAACTGACTTTTCTTTTAAGCTGTATATACCATATATATATGGATATTAGTGATCATTGTTTATGAATGAATGAGATACTGTGAATACGTAGAATTTGTTCATGTTTTTTTTTTGGGGGGTGGGGGGGTGGGGGGGTTGTGTCTTTTTTGAAAGCTTGTTGTAAAGAACATTGGGTAACTGCAAAAACCACACAGCTTGCTTCTCACTGAATGTGGACAATCTTTCACATGGTTAGCACGCACAGTGGGTCTGACCTCCTCAATTCCATTCACACATCATCATGGGTGCACATTTTAAGACGTTAGCTTGAACTCTATCACACTTCACACACACACACACACACACACACACACACACACACACACACACACACACACACACACACGCAAGATTCTTTCATCTCGGGCACATGTACAGTTAACCTCATAGTCATACAGAAGTGCACTTTTTCACAACAAACTTGGGCGAAGAGACGAGACATTGTTTCTTAAGCTTTCACCACACACACTTGTATGTGTAAACAAGTGCTTTTATTTCACACACAACACACACACACACACACAAAACACACACACACACACACACACACACACACACACACACACACACACACTATGAAAAGACACAATGCAGTGATGCATACACATGTAAAACCATACCTATGGAAAACATGAGCACACATACACTCATATCTCTCTTTGTTTTGATGATTTATTCTCACAGAAGGAAAAGATTGGAAGATCATTGAAATAAACAATTGCTTTTTTTTTTTTAAAAGATGGTGTTGTGTGGTGTGTGTTGTGTGTGTGTGTGTGTGTGTGTGTGTGTGTGTGCATGCATGTCCATATTTGTGTGTGCAATGTATGCATAGGCATATGTAAACATTTATAGTATGCTATACATGCAAACATGGATATCTACTGGAAAAAGTCTGTATGACTTATCACATGATCTGTGTACGTTTACAAAATGTGCCAGAAAGAAAATGTATTGAATTTCTGTGTTTTCTTCCCTAACTCCATAACCTTTAGCCTGCCATGTTTACCGTTCCGGGACAGCAGATAAACCATGCCCCTCATGCTGCCACAAGCACCATTCAGGAACATCAGCACATGTCCTTTACTTGGTGAAAGTACTTTCTTTGTGTAGGTTATAGGTTTCCTAAATCAGAAGAAAACAGTCTTACTACATTGTTCATTCAATTTATGGTAAGAAAATATATACTTTTACCTACATTAGATCAGAATTTAATTCACAAGATTTTTTTTAACAGTCTTCCATTTTGGGGGGAAATTTCCTGGCGAAAAAGGGGTTTTCCTATGAGCCAAAATCCTTGGTAGGCTAAGGGTTAACTTTCCTTTGCTCATTTCTGCAAGTAGTTACTTCCCTTCCTTTCCATGTTCCAGAAAAAAGCTTTACTTCCCTTCATTCCTGAATTTCTTGAAGAGTTTATTTTTGAAAATACGATTCTGTGTTCAAATGAAGTGACACTCGAATGTAACACTATCAACCTAAAGTATCATGCACTGTTGTGTTGATAAGTAAATGCAGTAAATATTTTTTGCAGTTTAAACATATTTCTCACAGTGTTAGTGACTTGCAGGTGTTAGAAAAGTAACATACAAACAATTGTATGAAGAAAACTATACACATACATGCCTATACATGTACACACTGTTCATGGAAAAGTAAGGAAACATGCCTGTGCTTTCTTAGCAAAATCCACAGGATGTATTTCAACACATTCCCAGGAAGGTATCAGTGTCCCATACAGACACTTTCATCTGAATGACTTCTCCACTGCCCTCTTCTGTGAAGCCACTTATGTCTTCATCAGTTAATGACTTCCCCATGCTCACCAGGGGCCCAGGAGGATTTCCCTTCACAAACATTGTCCAGGCCCTTGATAAACAAAAGAGCAGGGTCTCAGATAGGGGAGTAGTCAGGATGTCTGGAGTGTGCTGTTTATGTTAACGGGCTGCATCTTGGTATTCTTTGCCATGGAAAGCATATTACATTTGGGAACAAAAAGAAAACTTCTTAAATTAATAAAGGAAAGGAAACAAAGAGAGGTAGGCCATGCGCAATGCACAATGTGGACCTCATGAAGACTGTCTTTCAAGGCAAGACTGAGGGAAAAAGAAGGAAAGGCAGACGGCTAGCTTCTGTCATTGGCAACATCACCAAATCCTGTGGCACGAGAATCTGTGAAGTCAGCAGGGCCAGTGAAGACAGGGGCAAATGGAGGAGGATCATGTTGGTGTCCTTGGGTGTGGCAGCTGACGCCCAACTCAGTGATGGCAACGGGTGAGAAAGGGGAGACTTAGGGACAGTAAGAAGACTTAGGTAAAGTGGAGTGCATTGTGTAATGTCAGACTCTCCCTCTCAGTGCTACCTGACCTGCCCTTCAGCAGTTACTCCTTCCTGTGCATGGTGTGCATTTGTCCGTATTACAACTGGCACAGTTAGGTTTTGTTTCTGTTGATGGCAAAGACACTCAGTTCTTGTAGAAAGTTTGCTGAGAGTGAAAGCAGATGAAGAACTGAAAATGAAGATTCCATGCACATCGGAGCCAATTCCCATCCCCATCCCCTGACTGTTTCATAAGACAGGAAAAAGGAATTGAGGAAAGTTATGTTAACTTTCTTTCTTTGAGAAGCAAGACATATAACATTCAGTGTTTGGATTACTGATTAGGAAGAAAGTTAACATAAATTTTGTTTTTCTTGTTCTTGCCAACATCTTATCCTTCGCTGACTGAATATGTAAATGCATGCAGAAGTCTTGCGCACACATCCCGTTCTGCCTTTTGGAAGGGTAGACTATTTGTGCCAGTATTGCATCGCAAAAAGCATTTTTTAAAAACTGCATGCACAGTGGTGTCTTTAGACATCATCCATCAAGTCGTAAAATGATCGCATTTGCAAAAATCTCGTTGGTGAAATCAGAGCTCTTGCCCAGGAACAGAAAACCTCCCCAAACAACACCCCCAAACTGCTTTTGGTGACAAATGTTACATGTAGTATCTTCTATGGAGTGCCAGTTGGAAATGAAAAATATGTTTGTTTTGGGGATTGAGGACAGAGCAATACCAGGTAGTCACTAGAAAGTTGGAAGGGATCACTAATGAGGATTGCTTGTGTTCCTACAATGTTGACCCAGCACACACATTAAGGAGGTACAGGTTTTGCTGGAAAGTTTTAAAGAATTCAGACCTACCAAATTTGTGCAAAATCATGTGAGTTTTGAGTCAAAGGCTCATTAGCTAGTCTGTCACAAAAAAGTGGTTTTTATTTCTGAGGATACCTTACTAGTACATGTGTATGATATTAAGAGTAATATAGAATAACAGAAGGAAAAGTACCAACTTCTAAAGAAGGTATGCAACCAAACTAACCTCCCCCCACAAGAAAAAGTAAAAAGTTGTCCAAGGGAATTAACTGCATTACAACTAAATAGAACTAGACTGGATTATTTTCCTTTGAACGAGAGGCTACTGCACACAATTCCCTCTCCCCACCCCCTCACCCCCCAGCCCCTTTCTAGCTGGTTGGAAATCTGATGCAATGGAATCTGAAAAAAAAATGAAGCATGTGGCTTTTGAGAAATGAAAGCTGTAGCAGCAACAGCGAATGGCAATAACAAATCAAATGGAAAAGTGTAACAAATCCTGTTCGCTTCTCATGGCAGACTGGTTTTTTTCCTCCCAGATCCTACCTGTGCGAGATGTGGGGATTTTTTAAAATCCTGATTGTGAGCAATAAAAGAATCACAACCATGCTATGATACCGGTTTCCTCTAGAAACTAGTGAAGAAACAGATTGTTACCACCATGTTTTATTCTTATGTGAGTGGGCCTTTGATCTACTCGTCTGTTACCCACCATAACTGCAGGTGTCGTCTATAGTAGCTGGTCACTGAACCATCCTGGAATGTCTTCCAATTCCTATCTGGTACTGTACTGAGGGCAGTAAGAAGAAGTGTTATAAGAAACAGATTGTTACCACCATGTTTTATTCTTATGTGAGTGGGCTTTTGATCTACTCATTACACTACACTACACTACACTACACTACACTACACTACACTACACTACACTACACTACACTACACTACACTACACTACACTACACTACACTACACTACACTACACTACACTGCACTGCACTGCACTGCACTGCACTGCACTGCACTACACTACTGTACTCTACCCTACCCTACCCTACCCTACCCTACCCTACACTCATTTGATTGATTTGCTTATTTCAAATATATTTTTGGAAAATCTGCCTTGACTGTAAGAGACTGATGTACACTACACTACACTACACTACACTACACTACACTACACTACACTACACTACACTACACTACACTACACTACACTACACTACACTACACTACACTACACTACACTACATACACTACACTGCACTGCACTGCACTGCACTACAGTACACTATACTACACTACACTGCATTACACTACACTACACTACACTACACTGCATTACACTACACTACACTGCACTACACTACACTACACTACACTACACTACACTACACTACACTGCACTGCACTGCACTACACTACACTACACTACACTACACCACCCTGCTCTCCATTCCACTCCCCTCCTGCTTCACTCCACCACACTTCACTCCAGTCCCCTCCAGCTCCACTCCAGTATCATTCCACTCCACTCCACAATTTGATTTGACAGGAAACAATAATAATAATAATAATAATAATACATGGAATTTGTATAGCGCTATCTCTTGTAAAGACAAATCAAAGCGCTTGCATTTGACCTACAGAGCCACAGATCATGCTGCCACCAGGCGCAAAGATCAACGACGAACAACGATGATCAACTGTTGTTGTCTTGTTGCTGCTGTACACTTTAGAGCGCAAAGCCTGGGCAAGTATGTATGGAGGGCAAGCTGTTACCCATGCAGCAGACCCCCCTTCTCCACGGCACTGGAATGATCCATTGGAAGGGCATTGACCGATACGAATGGTTCCAGTACCGTTGCCATATACCTACAGCCCCGAGCCGCTCTGGGACTCCAACTCCCCGATTTTTCCTCAGGGATGGTGTCTAAACACGACACCTGTGTGCATGCTGGTTTGTTATAATTTTGTCATCCGCTCCTACCGGCACACGATGGCCTACTCTTCCGAAAGGTGGAACGGGGTTTTAACGTGTGCGCAAGATGTTCTGCGTGCATTCGCCAGACAAGACAATACAAGACAATCCAGTCCAATCCAATCCAATCTGGTCTAATGTTTGAGAGCTATGATTATCTTAAACATGGTCATCAAGGGATTAGAAATTTATCATAGAAACGACAACCAATGGATTAATATAATAGGCCTATTTCCAGTCAACAAGAAAATACATGTTGTGAAACATCGATTGTAAGCATAATGATGGGCTGATGAAGGATCTAATCGTAGAGGATTCCAACTGGACATTAGACAGTATAGTCTTCTTACCTTTAAATACCTTTGCAGTGAAATGAGTTAACGAAAGATAAGAATTAACTTTTCAGTAACCATAGGTTTATCCAGGCAGTCTATGTAAAACATTTCACAATAATGAATTAGAACTAAAACATTTCACAACAGTGAATTAGAACTGACTTTGAATCAAGCCTAATTGATTCATGCGTGTTGTCTTTCCACTCTTTTCCACTGTCCTGGCGTATAACGACTTTCCATGGAAAACTGAAAATTGCGAGGAGGGAGGAAGCTGGTTGCAAAGTCTTCAGTGTTGTCTTAACGGTCTACCAGACTACAGGATAGGTGAAGGTGAAGGGAGTTTTTGCAAGACATTCAGCTCCTTACTATTTCCACACTTTCATGTCTTTCGCCATCTCTTTTTTCACAGACATGCGCACTCCATAGGTCAAGGGGTCATACTCTCTCTGCATACGGTGGGGGTCTGCCTCGTGGGGCTGATAAAAAGCCCCATAATCCACCTCCGTGTCGTCACGGGACAAGCCCAGGTCCTTGGCGGTGGCGGGAAATCGCTGTGGCCCCAAAGAGGGCACGTGCAGGTCGTCCCGTGGTGAGCGTCTGGTGACGGGAGGCTTCTTCCTGCGGCAGATTTCCTCCTCCAGCATCTGCTCAGGGGTCGCTGCTTCTTTGGCCAGCTTGCGAACAAAGAGGTTAGGGGTCATGTAGCCGTCCTCCGCCTTGATGTCCACGGCAGGTCTGAACCCTGAAGAGTAGCCTGAAGAGGCCTCGGCATCCGCGAAGTGGTCATTGTCAGCGCCTACTTTCTGTTTGCGGAGGCTCCTTATATTCCGCTTTTTTCTACCACGTCGGACGTGTGTGGATGTTTTGAGGTGGGAGGTTGGTGGAGAGTCGAGGCAGCACCAGAGCCAGGAGTGACAGCAGTCTCCACGGTGGTCGCGGAGTGCAAACTGCTCAGAATTGAACATGAACTTCTCCACCTAAAACAGAATGCAAACTGCTCAGAGTTGAACATGAACTTCTCCACCTACAACAGAATGCAAACTGCTCAGAGTTGAACATGAACTTCTCCACCTAAAACAGATACTGTAATGCAGGTATGTGTGTAGGCAGGAAAGTGTGTAAGTAAGAAGGCACGCATACACGCTTCCAGGCTTACACACACATATGCATATGCAGGTACACATACGTATACAGTAAATGCTCACAGATCACGCACATATGCATACGTACGTACGCATAAACACACTCACACAACACACACACAGACACAGCACACACACACACACACACACACACACACACACACACACCACACAGCCCATACAACAAGGTACAAAACGAGCAAGGCTAACCCACTTCCCATACACACAAAACGCAATCCAACTTACCAACCAACCAATCAACCAACCAACCAATCAACACCCCCCACCCCACCCACCCCATCCCCGCACCTCCCCTCCCATCCCCCCCTTCCCGCCCACCGCCATTACCTGGTCGGACCTGAGGGTGGGGAAGTGCTGGTCCCTCCAGCGGTGAGGGCGGTGGTGTGTGGAGACGTAGCGGTACTTCCTGGCCAGCGCTGTGGCCAGGCCGGCATTGGAGCACAGGGCGGGGCGTTGTGCCAGCAGTGGCGGGACATCAGCCACACGCACCGCGGGTTGTATGTCTCCGACACCGCCCTGGACAGGCGCACATCCATCGTCCCCGGGACAGCCAGGTAGAAGAAGGTGGTCTCGTAATCCCGAGGCAGACAGAGGTCGTAGAGGAGGTGGAAGGTGACCAGGACCAGAGCCCCGATCAGGATGAGGATGGGCAGCAGGACCAGGACCTTCAGGAACAGCGGGGAGGGCAGGCCGCACAGGACGGTCAGGACAATCATGCCCACCAGCCAGAGGAAAGGACCCCAGCAGACGGTGACCCACTTCAGAGGTGGCGCCGGTACACCTGCCGCCCTTCACCATCAGCACGTGCTGCAGGTACTCCAGGTAGCTGCCCAGGTCCGAGTGCAGGGTCTCCTCCGTCACCGCCCGGTGGACGCCGCCGCGGATGAGGCCGTCCGTGTAGCGTGGTACTGGAGGGTGAGGTGGTCGACGTGGAGGAGGATCTCCTGCAGGTGGCTGCACAGGTCCTGGCCGTAGCACCAGAACCACAGCACCAGCACCAGCAGCACCCACACTGCCTGCAGCAGCACCAGGAACGAGAAGGTCCGCAAATCCCCACACACGTCCTCCAGGACTGGTGGACACAGAAAGGCGTCGTTTGATAGATAAGTAGGAAGATAGCTAGCTAGCTAGCTAGGTAGGTAGGTAGGTAGGTAGGTAGGTAGGTAGGTAGGTAGAGATATAGTTAGGTAGTAGATATATAGGTTAGGTAGATAGGTAGATATATAGGTACGTAGGTAGGTAGATATATAGGTAGGTAGGTAGGTAGGTAGGTAGGTAGATAGATAAGTAGTAAGCTAAGCTAGCTAGTCAGATATGGGAGAGAGAGAGAGAGAGAGAGAGAGAGAGAGAGAGAGAGAGAGAGAGAGAGAGAGAGAGAGAGAGAGAGAGAGAGAGAGAGAGAGAGAGAGAGAGAGAGAGAAACATGATTAAAAAAAAACTATTGCAAAACACTGTTCAAATGACATAAAACTAAATAGGCATACGCAACATATAAATGGCAGATCAATATCCTGTTACACAAATCATGGGAATGAATGGTTCACATGTAAAGAAATAAGCATTAAGTCCATGAAAGCTAGCAGCAAACTACTATCAATTCGGCAGAGAGTATCTCTTTCGAAATTTAACAGAATCGAAAATTTAACATGACGGGTGTTTACAATGTGAACGTTTGGTGGAAAAAACAATCTAGATTGACAGCGGTTTGATAAAATTCTCTGCCCTTTTTTCTATGCCAGTGTTGTGTGAATCATATTGCTTGAATAGGGGTCCAGTCAAAAGCTCAGTCAGTTACTGATGTGAGCTAGGTGCACAGGCCTGCATTGAAATGTTGTATTGCTAAGATGTTGTGTTGAGATTGTCTTCAGCCATGATATGACATGGGTCTAAAAGTGGCCAAAAACATCGTTATTTTTCTTTAAAAAAAATTGCTGAATACAAATAATATGGAAAGCTCCCTGTGAAGTTTGAAAGAATTTAGGTTGTAGAACATGTCTGTGGAAACAGGTTTCTTGCACTAGTTATAGATTATAAAAATGTAGACCTATTTCAAAGTTTAAACAAATTTTGTTTTGGCGGCCATGTCATATTGTTTCCATGGCAACAGTGCACAAAACAGTCATTCACGGAGTTTTAGGCTCTACTATCTCTCTCTCTCTCTCTCTCTCTCTCTCTCTCTCTCTCTCTCTCTCCTCTCTCTCTCTCTCTCTCTCTCTCTCTCTCTCTCTCTCTCTCTCTCTCTCTCTAATTTGTCTAAGCAAGAAAAGCAAGAAACACTTATTGAACAAACAAGGGTGCAAGAAAAATAACTACAATAAAAGAGTGCAACCTTTCTTTCATCAATGAAGATTTCTAAACTAAACCGAACAAAATCTAGAAACAACGACATTAAGAATAGTGTTGACAATAACGACAAATCTTTCCTTATCTAACAACCCAATGGAATGGCCTCTCTCTCTTACTCCGCCAAATGATAACACTCCATACTTTTAGATCCAGCCTCAAGACACTTCATTTCCGACCTAGGATCTGCAAGAGCTATCCCTGCCACATAGCGGTATGTGTGTGTGTGTGTGTGTGTGTGTGTGTGTGTGTGTGTGTGTGTGTGGTGTGTGTGTGTGTGTGCGTGGTGGTGCGTGTGCGTGCGTGCATGCGTGCGTGTGTGTGCATGCGTGCGTGCGTGCTAGTATGACTTTGAAATTTATTTTTTATGAACGGTCGCATGCGTAGGTCAACGGTTGATTAGAATGCAAACGCTTCCTTTGCTTTGCAAGATTTAGCGCCATAAAAATTCCACATTATTACTGTTGTTATATTATCATGATGATGATGGTGATCGATGTTTTATATTATTATTATTATTATATTATTATTATTATTATTATTATTATTATTATTATTATTATACTACTACTACTACTACTACTACTACTACTACTACTACTACTACTACTACTACTACTACTACTACTACCCACCCACCCCGCCAATCCTGCAGTAAACAGCAAAAATTAAGATAAAACACATACGCACCGCACGGGCACACACACACACACACACACACACACACACACACACACACACACACACACACACACACACACACACACACACACACACACACACACACACACACACACACACCTCTGTCCCCCTCACCACTCCACTCCACTCCACTCCACTCCACTCCACTCCACTCCACACACTCTTTCCATACCATGGGAGAGGACCACCAGAGCGATGCCGAGGATCATCTGAAGACCCCCAGCCAGGACCTTGACTGCCTTGTCCACGTACAGCTCACAGCTGGCACCACCACCACCACCGCCACCACCACCACCAGAGACCGCCCCTTGCTACTCCAGCCGTTTCCCATGATAGTTTGCAACACTAAACTCGAGAGTCTGGTACCTCTTTAGATCAATTCCCCAATTTTGGGATTTTATCATGAAGTTAGTCCAAGTTTCTGGATTTAAAGTCACTTGAGTTGGAGGCCTCACAAGCCTGGGAGTCTTAAGCCGCTTGAATTGAAGTCCTTTGAAGTGGGAGTGTGTGGTCCCTTGTTAATTCCTTTGAAATTCTGAAAAGAAGGCAGAAAAAAAGAAAATAGGAAGAAGAAGGAGAGAGGAAAGAAAAGCAGAATGAGGACCCTCACAATTCAAGCATTAAGTTACAACTTTACAACCGCACTGGGATCTATGATATTATTCTACAGCTGATCCTTTTTCGT
>CM060322.1:36147164-36149664 GCA_030674155.1 Stramonita haemastoma
GCGAATGGACAGGCCTAGAACTCAACAAAACTTTGAGAAAGGCAGAACAGAGAGAGGAATGGAGGGAACTGGTTGTCAAATCTTCAGGGGTGCCCCCACAGTCGCCAGACTAAGGAATAGATAGATAGATAGATAGAGATAGATAGATAGATAGATAGATAGATAGATAGATAGATAGATAGATAGATAGTTAAGCAGCATGGAGCGTGGGTTTGAACAACAACGAATGAAAAGTATTCGATCCACGCTGAGGTAGGAAGTCATTGCAAGGGAAAGCATTGCGTTTGACCCGTTCGCACGAGGGATACAAGAGTACTCTCTCTCTCTCTCTCTCTCTCTCTCTCTCTCTCTCTCTCTCTCTCTCTCTCTCTCTCTCTCTCCTTCTCTCTCTCTCTCTCTCTCTCTCTCTCTCTCTCTCAGTTCCCAGATAAGATAAGTTCCCAATGAATCATTCCAGAAATACTGAAAAGCCAAGTGTCCCAATCCCAAGAATAGACTTGTTTAAGTCTAGTTTACTATACTCAGGCCCTGTGCTGTGGAACTCCCTTCCCCATGCAATTAAAGAGCACCAATCATTGACAACCTTCAAAAATCACCTTCTAATCCACTTGATGCACCAAAAATAATAAACCAGTCCTGACCCTGTTGGATATCTATCTATCTATCTATCTATCTATCTAATCTATCTATCTATCTATCTATCTATCTATCTATCTATCTATCTATCTATCTATCTATCTATCTATCTATCTATCTATCTATCTATTGTGTGTGTGTATGTATATGATATATAATATATATATATATATTATATTATATATGTATGTATGTGTATGCATACACACCCCACACACACACACACACACACACCACACACACACAACATATATATATATATATATATATATATATATATATATATATATATATATATATATATCCCCGTCTCCTTCTCCCCCTTCTCTTTCTCCCTCCCTCTCTGTCAGTATGTGTGTGTGTGTGTGTGTGTGTGTGTGTGTGTGCAAATGTTTTCACATGTATCAAATGTTTTTACGTGTATCTTATCATTGTGTAAATGTAATTGTTTTTAAAGAAAGAAAAAAATGTATCATCTTATTCTCTCGTATAACAAACATCTTTTTGTCATATGATCTTCTGTTTTTCTTTTTTTTCTTCTTCTTTTTTATTTAAATATGTATAACTAGAAAGATAAAGAGTGTTAGTGATGATATTATTGGTCTACTGAAAACTGTATGCAACATTATCTGGCTTAAAATTTACTGTGTAGTCTTCCCCCCTCTCTCTGTCTTCATATTTGTCCTATTTTAATAATCACGTGTGTGTCGAATGTAATGGATTATGTGTAAACTTTTTCATTAATAATCTTTACAAGTAAGCTCAACAACTATATCCATCATGACTACCTTGTGTTCGGTTACATGAATAATCTAAAACCCAGGCAAATATTTCCTTTGAAATGAAGTTTATTGATGACATGCGCGCGAACCTGCGCGCGCGCGTGCATATGTGTGTGTGTATATGTGTGTGTATCTATTTGCTTGGTTGTTTTTGTTGTTGTTGTTTTGTTTTTATTTTAGTTGTTGTTCGTTTTCTTTGAACTTTGTTTTTGTTTCCGTCTTTTTTTCGTCTCCCCTCTCATGAAAATGTCATGATTTACATCATTTACTTTGTTGATATATTGCGTATCGATTCTAAGGATGTTTTTTCCTGTTTTTTTTTCTGGTTTTATTTTTTATCTTTTATTATCATTATTTTTTTAAAACATAAAATATGAATGTAGAATGGATGACATTGTAGCCTGATATAATTGCTTGACCAGTGAGTGAGCGTGTGTGTGTGTGTGTGTGTGTGTGTGTGTGTGTGTGTGTGTGGTGTGTGTGTGTGTGTGTGTGTGTGTGTGTGTGTGTGTGTGTGTGTGTGTGTGCACGCGTGCGAGGACTGTTTGTTAGTTTGATTTTGTTGTTGTTGTTTGTTTTATTGTTTGTTTGGTTTTTGTTGTTGTTTTCTTTTTCTTCTTTTTAATTTTATTATTATTATTTTCTTATCATTATCATTTTTTCCCTTCTCCCCTTTTCTTCCAAATGTTATGTCTTTTACAACTTATCTTGATGATAGATGGTGGTGGATTGATGTTTTAAGTCATTTAACCTATCATATTCTCATGTTTACTCTTTAATTATTGCGCTTTTTTTATTATTCAAATCAAAATCATCATTGATTCTTACTTCTTTTATTCGTTTCTGAATGAGTGCCTTTTCATATCATTATCTTTGTCTTATTAAATTTTCTTAACTGTTGTTTGATACTTATGGTTTCTTGCCTTGGTATTTGGATCATTATAATTGTTCTTTTTCAATTGAGGTTATCTTTTTATTTTGATGTTATCCCTGAAAAGGGCGGGGACTGGATGTAAAAAAGCACACGAGTGCTTATCTATTATCCTCGAATAAAAGAATTTGCCTTGCCTTGCCTTGCCTTG
>CM060322.1:36154664-36184664 GCA_030674155.1 Stramonita haemastoma
TCAGATTGAACTTGGATTAAAACAAAGTGGTAGGGGGGGGGGGGGGGGCGGAGGTGAGGAGGATGGCCGTGTTGTCTGTGCGTCCTCCCGCCCTGTGTGTCACGGTCAGCACAGCCAGCTGGCTCCCCTGTGTGCAGGCTTCCCCTGACTCCGCTCCTCCCTGGGTGAAGGATGTCCGCCTCTGACCGCTGAAGTCTGCTGTGCTCTTCAAGACACGCTAACCTGGTTACAGGGCAGGGATAATGAGGGCGGGTATTGAATCACCACTGATGATAATCGATCGCGAAAACTGCATCAGCTTGGAAAACATTGCCTGGCCAAGCCTCCAGATTCTCTCTCCTCTTGTTTCTTCCCCTCCCCCTTCTCCCCTATTCACACACACACACAACCACACAACACACACACACACCACCCACACCACACACACACACACACACCACCACACACACACACACACCACACACACACACACACACACACACACCGGAGTTTTCCTCCCAATCCAAACTTTTGTCTAACATTTTTTTCTATGTTTCATTGCCAATCGGTCAAGGTTTCTCAGCGTGTGGGGCATCTCAAATACGCGTCTACCACTCCTGCCAAGCTGCCCAAGTAAGGGAGGAGAGTAGGACATAAACAAATGATAACAGATGAAAAAAACATCTTTTCCTGAAATTCTCTGAATGTGTGACCGGTACAGGCCCAGTGTGCCATGACAAGCACTTCGCTCAACAACCGCACTCTCTCTCTTTTGGTTGGTATGGTTCCCTGTACAGCGAAGTACCTGGAAACATAGTTTACATGACACTTCTCATTTAGAGCAAGCGTATTAGTTTCACTGCCATTCTCGAGTGTGGTGAGTGAAATAGAGTGGATATTCTGGGTGACCCCAGGGTGTTAAGCTGTGGAACGCCCTGCAGCAGCAGCAACAACACTGCTATGGGCTGTGTGGTTTATTGACCAGAGCTGGCGAGTCAGCTAGAGAAAACATTCAGATTCAGTCTCACAAACGTTATGTGAGATTGTAAATTCGAATCTTGTCAGCAGTGCGGTTTTTTTAAAGCTCTGACCAGCTCTGATTTAGACTGAGTTTGTCAAGGGGTCATCAGCCAAACTAACAGTCGAATACTAGCTAACTGATCATCACAATGTTGACAACCGTTACTCGTATTGCCTGGCTAGAACTGCAGGTGTGTTTCTCTCGGGCCTGGTTCACACTAGTAAATTTATTATATTCAACACATCAAGTACAGACCGTATTCTTTAACTTCACTGGACCTCCATATTATAATTATCCTCCTCATCCTCATGATCATTATACAACTCGAAGAAAAGGATCTCTCTTTCAGTGGCGCCTGCAGTTTCTAATCCCATGGAAATTCCTCTGCATTTTCGGCCCCTATCTTTGGAGTTGGATGGAACGTCTGAAGGACCGAGGCTCAGGAAGACTGTCGCCTGAAGCAGCTGCTATGGTGTAGTGGCTAGCGCTTTGGGTTTACTGGCTGGAAGGTGGTGGGTTCAAAACACATAAGATTCATAGGTCTTTCAAAAATGTTCCTGTCGACAGAGTGAGTTTGCCATGTGCTCTTTGGGAAGACTGGGACCACACAGTCAACATTATTCCACCGTTGCGGATGCGATTTGAGAGCGTTGCTCAAATCACTTGACCAACACTGCAGGTATTTGTATCTCCCGGGCTTGGTTGAAACCGGGATATTCATGTAGGGAGTCTAGAGTACAGCCCATGGGCACTTAGTTTCAAAGCAGCACTATTCATCCCCCCCCATCACTTTTGACCACCAATAGAAAGTTGGGGACCCCTGCCACTCTGGTCTCGTGGTGACTTGAGTTCTGGTTTCCCATACCCTGCTGTGTCCTTGGCAAGGTGGTGTCAAAGCCTTCAGGGTCGAAGATTCATGGACAAAGTCATTAGAGGGCTGTTGTGGTGATTTTTGCCCCAGATCGCTGCCTCGCTCAGTCTGGAAGCAGTCCCAGGCCCTTCTGGTTAATGGCCTTAGGGCAGCCTATCCTTTCTTTGTGGACTTCTGATCTTCAGTAGGAGACATGACGAGCCTAGGCATGGAGGAGGCAGAAGGACATTGGCGGTGTGTTGATAGCAGAACAGAAACGTCAGAAAAGATAAGGTACCCCCCCTAAAATAAAGGAAATAGAAAGGGACAAAAAAATGAAAAAAATCTAAACTAAAACAAAACTAACACAACACAAACAAAACAACCAAAAGCAAAACAAACTGTCGTCTAAGGGACGTATCGCTCTGGTTCTACAACTCCACCATTATCACCATCGTCATCATCGTCATCATCATCATCGTCATCGTCGTCATCATCATTGTCATCATTGTCATCGTCGTCGTCGTCGTCATCGTCGTCGTCGTCGTCGTCGTCATCGTCGTCATCATCATCATCATCATCATCATCATCATCATCATCATCATCATCATCATCACCACCCACCACCACCACCACCATCACCATCACCATCATCATCATCATCATCTCATCATCATCATCATCATCCATCATCATCATCATCATCATCATCATCATGCTTGCAGCGGATTTATTAAGGATCCTTTCTTTGTTGAATCATGAGACACCACTGACCTTCACAGCAGTGCAGGGTTGTTACAGGTGGCATCACACTGACGCTCCTTGCCTAGTTCTGGCACTGAGGATGCATCAGAACACGTCTATGTGTGTCTGTATATGTCAGTGTATGTATGTGCATGTCTGTGTATGTCTGTGCATGTCTGTGTATGCCTTTGCATGTCTGCGTATGTCTGTGTATGTCTGTGTATGTTTGTGTATGGGTGTAAATGTGTTGTGTGGGTGTGCATGGATGTGTAAAGCTGTGAATGTCTGTGTATGTCTGTGTATGTATGTGCATGTCTGTATGTCTGTGAATGTGTATGTATGTGTATGCATGTGTATGGGTGTGTATGGGTGTGTATGGGTGTGTATGGGTGTGTATGGATGTGTATGTCTGTGAATGTCTGTGTATGTATGTGTATGTATGGTATGTCTGTTTGTGTCTGTGTATGTGTGTGTATGTCTGTGTATATATGTGTATGTTGTGTATGTCTGTGTTTGTATCTGTATGTTTGTGTGATGTCTGTTGATGTCTGTGTATGTATGTGTATGTCTGTGTAGGTCTGTGTTTGTATCTGTATGTCTGTGTATGTCTGTGTATGTCTGTGTATGTATGTGTATGTATGTGTATATCTGTGCATGGGTGTGTATGTCTGTGTATGTCTGTGTATGTTTGTTTATGTCTGTGTATGTCTGTGTTTGTATGTGTATGTCTGTGTATGTCTGTTTATGTCTGTGTTTGTATCTGTATGTCTATGTATGTATCTGTATGTCTATGTATGTCTGGGTATAATCTGTGTATGTGTGTGTATGTCTGTGTATGTCTGTGTATGTCTGTGTATGTCTGTGTATGAATGGGTATATCTGTGTATATTTGTGTATGTAGAAAACGGGACGGGATAGCCTAGTGCAGAACATTGCGTTCGCAATTTGACGACCCGAGTTCGATTCTCATTCGAGGGGATTTTCCCCGTGGAGTTAACATCAGTGCTGACTCCATTCTCCCCAAAAGTCTTTCGGATGAGACTGTAAACCGAGGCCCCGTGTGCGAACGCACGCAGAACATCTTGCGCACACGTTAAATCCTGTTTCGCTTTTTGTAAGAGTAGGCCATTGTGTGTCAGGTGGGAACAGATGACAATATTTACACAACTGCATACACATGGGGACTGGAAGAAAAAAAGCATACGAGTGCTTATCCCATTATCCTCGATATAAAAGAATAAGATAAATAAAACAAATAAACAAATAAACCAGAGGCCTGCGGAACGAGCCAGATACACTCCATACCCACGGCAGCTAGCTAGCTAGCTGGGTAAGCGTGCTCCGTGGTCTGCATACGCATCATTTTCCGCTCTTTTATTCCTCTGGCATCGACTCTCCCTTCCCCCCGAGAGGCAGTTGACGGATTGATTGAGCGTGCAAGCGCCATGCTGACTGGTCACACTGTTTTAGTGTGATGGATTGAGGCTAATTAATGAAGAAAATGACTGTCCATCGATTAGTTTGTCCAAAGACAGCAATGATCGACCCACTCACCGGCTATTTCCAATTTCCCTTCCTTAGGAACAGGCTGTAGGAAAGGCAGTGTCGGTTAATATGCCGAGCAGTGTTTCGTAAAGGAAAGGGGGTGGGGGGTGGGGGGTGGGGGTGAGGGGTAGGGGGGGTGAGAGGGGAGATGGAAAATGGGGGGGGGGTGGGGGGCGGGCTATGAGGAAAGGCCATTAATATGAAATGTTTGATTAACGACCATGACTTTCAATGGAAGGGAGATTAATCGGCATGGAGAAAGAAAAAAAGAAACAAGTGGAGAGAGAGGGAGGGAGGGAGGGAGGGAGGGAGAGAGACAGAGAGAGAGAGAGACAGAGAGAGAGAGAGAGAGAGGCAGAGACAGACAGAGACAGAGAGACAGAGACAGACAGACAGACAGACAGAGAGATAGATAGATAGATAGATAGATAGATAGATAGATAGATAGAAGAGAGAGAGAGAGAGAGAGAGAGAGAGAGAAGAGAGACAGAGACAGAGACAGAGAGACAGAGAGACAGAGAGAGACAGAGAGAGACAGAGAGAGACAGAGGGAGAGGAAGACAGATAGACAGGCAGACAAAAATATTGCAGTCAGACAGACAGATAGAGAGACAGACAGATAGAGAGACAGACAGATAAAAACATTGTAGACAGACAGACAGACAGAAAGTTTATATTGTAATTCTTATTTTTATCTTTACACATATTCACCGAGGAAAGTGATAAAAACTTGAGAGGAAAATGGGAAACGACATCATAAAATGAGTAGATTTTAACAATATTATTTTAATATACTTTTCGAGGATAATGAAATATAAGCACTCATGTGCGTTTTTCATATCCAGTCACCGTGTGTATGTGGTATTGTCAATTTTGTCATCTGTTCCCACCGGAATACATTGACCTTTTCTCACGAAAAGCGGAACAGGTTTTAACGTGTGTGCAAGATGTTCTGCGTGTGTTCACACACGGGACCTCAGTTTGTAGTCTTGTCCGAAGAAGTTTTCCTTTTTTTGGGGGGGGGGGGGGGGGAGTGAAGTCAGCAGTGATGTTTACTCCAGAGGAAAAATTGCCTTGAAAGGGATTCGAACCCGGCTCCGGAGATTGCGAGCGCAATGCACCAGGCTATCCTGTCCCCCATTGAAATTATTGGATGGAATTTTAATGAAAACAGGATTAACTATGCTTCCTTTTCCTAACTAAACTTCCTCTAAATGGTCAGTTTACTTCCTTCTGACGCCCCACACAACAACAGGAAAGTTCTGTGGAAGACAGCTTTGGCACATGTGTATGGCAGTGTCAGAGTGAGGCAGGTGACATCACTACAGATGTAACAGCCTTTATCGGCAGCAGTGTCAGTATGCTGAAAACTGTCATACCCCGAACATGACATCTGCTGCACCAGGGTCTTCAAATAGTTTACATACTAGCAGCATGCAGACCAATGGTTCAACATTATATCCAGATTAATATTAAATCAATCTGGACACGTTCTGTCTATTCCAAACTCTAGACATTGCAGTTTGAAAGTTTTTCTTCCCCAAGAAATGTAGACTTAATTGCTAATAAACTACGCTGAAATGATTAGAATACAAAGCAGTTGAAAACGTGACATTCTCATGTTCTCATTTAATTACAGTCTACATCTATTTTTTGAATATCCTGTTCTTACAGACCTGCATATGAAGAAGGGAGGTGATACGCATTCCAAACATGGGGACGTCTAGAGTGTATTACATCATTCTTAGCAATACTTCACATCCATTGCTGAAGCCATTTATCATTTCACAGTGGGAAGGCTTTTGTAGCCTTTTCTAGGGTTCTGTATTATTATTCAGGGGATGGGATAGCTCAGTGGTCAGAGCACTCGCTTTCTCCAAGCTAAGGTTAAGCAGCATTGAGCGTGGTTACCATGTGGATGGGTGGCCGTTTGCGCACCTTGGCTTCAGTACAGTCCCCCACTTCACCCAGCTGTAAATGGGCACCTGTCCTCTTAAAGGACAGGGAAGGTCAAGCAGCGGAGATGGACGCCGCTCTCAATATGCTGCCCCGGAGAAGCTGAGGTCTCTGACACCTCATTCCCAACAACTGCACAGGCTATTGGACACTTTTACCATACCTTTTTATTAGTATTCCTGTCTGCTTTGATGAATTATTGTATCATGGGAGTTTGCTTGTCTAAATTACCCAGCAGGAAACAGACATAAAACAAAGCAAAAAAAATGTGTGAGAGCACGCACGTTGTATCTTCCCACTACTTAATGACTTGGTTATCATTGCCATCTTCATCTTCATCGATCTTGTCAATGTAATAGCAGCAAAAAACAAAAACAAAAAAAGAAGAAACTGTCAGACATAAAGAAAAACAGGATCAGTATAAGTTGTAAAAGCGTTCTCATCATCGTCATCATCGTCGTCGTCACCTTTATTGTAGTTATACTTCTACTAATACTGGTGCTGGTGCTGCTGGTGCTACAACAACAACAACAACAACAACAACAACAACAACAACAACAACAACAACAACAACAACAACAACAACAACAACATGAGGTGTCAGAGACCTCAGCTTCTCCGGGCAGCATATTGAGGGCGGCGCCCATCTCCGCTGCGACACAAGTCAACTACTACTACTACTACTACTACTACTACTACTACTACTACTACTACTACTACTACTACTACTACTACTACTTCCAATCATCATCATCATCATCATCATCATTATCATCATCATCATCATCATCATCATCATCATCATCATCATCATCATCATCATCATCATCATCATCACTAGTGCTTGTTACTCGCAGATACAGCAGCAACAAAAAACCCAGTGATAACAGCACCAGCGGATGGAATACTACTGATAGCAGCAGCAGCAGCAGCAGCAGCAGCAGCAGCAGCAGCAGCAGCAGCAATAACAGGAACACATACTACAACAACAACAATCACAGCCAGTCACTACTCACTGAACTTTCCTCTCTCCTCAGTCTTATCTAAATAGTGCCTTCTTTTTGCTGACGTCACAGCATTTGCATATAAAGTGGAGCCATTAATTCGCCACAAGTCTCTGCTAGACCGGGGAAATGGCGGACAGGCAGGGGGAAAATAAAGAAGGGAAATCCGGGCAGAAAGAAGACATTATTTCCCTCAGCTCTCTACCGGTCAATCTTCCGATTTCTCGTTCAAAATATTGATTTAATCCCAGCATAGTGAGCTTTTTTTTTCACACCTCGCGTACATGGATAGGGGTGGAGTAGTTTGCTGGAGGGAGTGTGTGGGGGAGGACTAAACAGGGCAAAAAAGCACATCACAGTGTAGAACAGAACAGTAGTGTTGGTATCATGACAGTCTTGGCTCTACTATCCACAGTACTGGTATATCACCACAGTTTTGACTCCACTATCCACAGTACTGGTATATTACCATAGTCTTGGCTGCACTATCCACAGTACTGGTATATTACCATAGTATTGGCTGCACTATCCACAGTACTGGTATATTACCACAGTCTTGGCTCCACTATCCACAGTACTGGTATATCACCACAGTCTTGGCTCCACTATCCACATTGTTCGATTGTTAAACTTAATGCTTAATGGACTGTAAGTTTGACAAGTTCATCAACTTCACAGGGTTTTCTATTCTGAGAAGCAGCAACAGCAGTAGCAGCAACAGCAGTAGCAGCAACAGCAGTAGCAGCAACAATAGCAGCAGCAACACCATCAAGCAGTCACAACATAAACAGTAGCAGCAACATCAGCAGCAACTTCATAATCATCAGAAGCAGCAACAACAGCAGCAGTAGCAGCAACAGCAGCAGAAGCAGCAGCAGTAAAAGTAACAGAAACAGCAGCAGTTGAAACAATAGTAAGAGCAGCAACAGTGGCCTATGAAAATGAGGGGGGGGTGAAGGAGGAGGAGGAGGAGGAGGAGGAGGAGAAGGACGAGGAGAAGGAGGAGGAGAGGAGGAGGAGGAGGAGGAGGAGGAGGAGGAGGAGGAGGAGGAGAGGAGAGGAAGCAATACCAGTCAGAGGAGGAAAAGTACTATTGCAGCAGCCGTTGTGGTAGTAATAGGAGAAGGAGGAACAAGGGGGGGGGGGGGGGGGGGGGGGGGGTGGAGGAGAGGAAGAGCAGTAAAAGCATTTGCATCATCATCATCAGTATAGGAAGCAGGAGCATTAGTAGTAGTAGAAGTAGTAGTAGTAGTAGAAGTAGTAGTAGTAGTAGTAGAAGTAGTAGTAGTAGTAGTAGTAGTAGTAGTAGTAGTAGTAGTAGTTAGTAGTAGTAATAGTAGTAGTAGTAGCAGCAGCAGAAATAGTAGTAGTGGTAACAGTAGTAGTAGTAGTAGTAGTGGTGGTGGTAACAGTAGTAGTAGTAGTAGTAGTAGTAGTAGTAGTAGTAGTAGTAGTAGTAGTAGTAGTATAGTGGTTTCCGTAGTTCATGATGGTCCTAAAAGAAAGACAACAGAACAAAGGCACCAATAAAGCATAGTTATATCAGCTCAAAATAACAACACAACTCTCCCTTATCCATATAAACATTACTATATAAACAGACGAACACAGCTCGCAAACGATTGAGTGAGAAGCGCCAACCCAGCAACAAACAACAAATAAAGACACCCCCTCCCTTCTCCTAAACAACTGGCCAACGAATGAGAATCTAACGCAGAAAACTCCTCTTCAAGATGTCCACTTCCGGATCCGGTGGAGTGATTTAGGGCAGTGGTTGGGGAAAGCCCCTACTTTGCGGAAGTGACCCCCGATCCCTCCGCAGCTGTAAAACAGCCCCCGCCTGCCCTCTGCCGGCCTGGGGGGACCCCAATTATCCAGCATCATTCATCAGTGCTGCCGCCTGGCCTAGATTTTAGCTGCCACATACACTGAAAAAAAAAGACAAGAAAAAGATGGTAAAGAACTAGAAAACGAAAGAAAGAAAATTGAAGTGGAGGGGTAGACTGGTAAATAACCAAGTTAAAAAGAAAAGAGGTATGGGACTGAACTACAAAGAGGGCAAAGAAGTAAACGAAAGAGAAAAGAAAAAAAAAGTAAAAAACAAATGGAAAGGAGAAAAAGAAGTAAACATCTAAACAGAAAAGAGGAAAGAAATAGACTAAACAAAAAAAAGAGGTAAAGAATGAAACTAATCAGAACAAAGAAGTAAAGAAGTAGACTAAACAGAAAAGAAGTAAAGAGCTATCATTAAACAGAAAAGAGATAAAGAGCTAAACTAAAAAGAAAAAAAAGAGCTCAACTAAAGAGCTAAACTAAACAGAATAGAGAGGTGAAAAACTGAACTTAAAAGAAAAAATGAAGTAAAGAACTAAACTAAGCATAAAAGATGTAAACAACTAAACTAAAAAGAAAAAAAGAGGTAAAAACTACACTAAAGAGAAAAAAGAGGTAAAGAACTGACTAAAAAGAAAAAGAGAGGTAAAGAAATAACTATAAAAAAGAAGTAAAGGACTAAATTCAAAAGAAAAAAGGCAAAAAAAAAAAACTAAACTAAAAACAGAAAAAGAAGTAAGAACTAAACGAAAAAAAGTAGAGAAGTGAACTAAAAACAAACCCATAAAGAATTAAACTAAAACAGAATAGGTAAAAAACTAAACTAGACCTAAAATCAGTCAAGAACTAAAAACAAAGAGGTAAATAACTAAACTAAAAAAGGTAAAGAACTAAAAGTAAAAAGCAAAAAAAGAGGAAAAGAACTAAACAAATAAGAAAAAAGAGGTATTAAACAAACTAAAGAAAACATAGGTGATGAATTTAAACTAAAGAACTAAAGAGAAAAAAGGGTATAAAACTAAACTAAGTCGACAAAAAAAGAGGTCAAGCTCTAAACTAAAAAGATCGAAGCAAAGAACTTAACTAAAAAGAAAACAAAGGAAAAGAACCAAACTGAAAAGAAAATGAGATAAAACTAATTTTAAAAGATCGAAGCAAAGAATCAAACTAAAAAGAAAAAAAGAGGCAAATAACCAAACTTAAAAAGAGGACACGAACTATACCAAAGTGAAAGAAAAGAGATAAAGAGCTAGACTGAAAATAGGCAACGAATCAAAGTACAAAGAAGTACAGAGGCAAAGAACAAAACTGAAAAGACAAAGGTAAAGAACCAAACAAAAAAATAGAAACAAAGAACCAAAGTAAAAAAAAAAAAAAGGAAAAGAACTAAACTAATAAAAAGGTAAAGAACTGACTAAAGAGAAAAAAGAGGCACAGAGCTAAACTAATCATAATGATAAAGAACTAAACTACTAAAAAAAGGTAAAAGAACTAAACTAATAAAAAAAGAGGTACCGAACTAAACTAATCAAAAAGGTACAGAACTAAACTGATAAAAAAGTTAAAGAACTAAACTAATAAAAAGAGGTAAAGAAACTAAATTTATGAATACAAGTAAAGAACTAAGTTAATAAAAAAGATAAAGAACTAAAGTAATAAAAAAAAACCAGGTTAAGAACTTAACTAAAATGTACAAATGTCCTGCGAAAGACAGAGCAAAAGAAATCGTGAGTGATGTTGCAGCATGTGCTTGCTAAATATTTTGAACTCCTTCCATCTCAAAAACGCTATACAGTGCTGAAACTCAAAACCCTCCATAGCAAAAACAGTTTTATCCCCACCTTAACTCCAATAATGAACAAGGATTTCACAGTAACAATAAACCAGGACTGGTTGTACTAGAGAGGAGAGGAGAGAGAGAGAGAGAGGAGAGAGATGAGAGAGAGAGAGAGAGAGAGAGAGAGAGAGAGAGAGAGAGGAGAGAGAGAGTAGAGAGAGAGAGAGAGGAGAATGACAATGACAATAGTTTATTGCGATTAAGCTTTTCAGCCCATTCACAAGGGGACAGTGGGAAGGGGATTGGGCACAACACAAATAACCATATTGAACAAAAATAAGAAACAAAATATGGTTGCAGCCCAAATGATCTTCATGGCATGGTTTCCATGTCATGGTACAAACATACTGGCTCGTGTTATCTTTGTTATAGTTCATTATTCCCGATTCACAACATTAATTGCGTAAAGCTTTC
Organism: Stramonita haemastoma; assembly: GCA_030674155.1. NCBI lineage: Eukaryota > Metazoa > Mollusca > Gastropoda > Neogastropoda > Muricidae > Stramonita > Stramonita haemastoma. The sequence goes on from CM060322.1 coordinate 36,165,848, forward strand.
GCCCTTTGCAAAGGGACGGCAATGGGAACGGCAGAGATACACTAGACATACAGTCATTGACAGCAGAGCACAAACGATGAAGTCCGTGGCAAGGTGTCCATGTCACTCTGCCTTCTGTCCTTTATGCCCACTGGCTCGTGATATTCCGTCACAGGTATGCGTGCAGAAAGTTCTCTCTCTCTCTCTCTCTCTCTCTCTCTCTCTCTCTCTCTCTCTCTCTCTCTCTCTCTCTCTCTCTCACACACACACACACACACACATACACACACGCGCGCATGCACCTACACACAAATACACCCACGCGCGCGCCCTACACACACACACACACACTCACACACACACATACGCACACACACACACACACACACACTAACACGCACGCACGCACACACACAGACACACGCACGCACGCACACTCACAGACGCCCTCACTCACTCACACACACATACACATACACACACACACGCATACACACACACACACACACACACACACACACACACACACACACACACACACACACACACACACACACACACATGAACAAACTTAGCTAACCAAGGAAAAATCTCACAGCCTCCATGATCACATTCATAACACGAATTCCAGCACTGATTTTGTCTTTAAACTTTTTGCAATCGGTGGGTGTCCAATGTCGCAACTTGGAGTAGACTGTCTGTTCATCCTGCGTCATGTGCCGTAGGCTTCGTTTAGCCAGCCAGTAGAAGTCGGATGGTTCGTCACCTGCTGCTGCTGTCCAACTAAACTCGAACACCATGTCCTCGCTTTCACAGATCAAAGCGTCAGGGTTGTCATTGGAAACAAAAACACGGAAAAAATCCTGATTTCTTTTTGTGTTCCTGAGCCTTTTCTGTAGCGATCGGTCAGTCAGTTCAGCAACGTAGTCCCGTATCAGCTCCACCCCGTATCCAGCGTCACCTACCTTGACCAAGCAGGGGTCACAATCCTCTTCCAGCCCAGCGTCAGTGGCAGGCACGTCAACTAGGTCGATTCCGCTCTGCCCATCAGCCGCCGTTTCTGGGTCGGTAGGCACGGTGACGTCAGGGGACGCAGGGCGAAATTCACGTGCACGAGCTACACAGGCCAGGCCGCGGTGTGTTGTCTGGTGACAGGGGCGTGTCAGTGACAGAGACAGCGCCTGTAACTGGGGGGTAGGCATGAACAACTGTCCAGAATTCCCATAATTGGCATTTTTGCTAGATGCTTCTTCGACTTCTGGCATCGTAGCTGCCTGTCTCCTCTCCTCCAGTCGTCTCCTGTCCCTCCTCAGCTGGCTTGGCGGCTTTTTTCGATAGAACTGGGAAGACTGCTGAGCTTGTTGACACGCCATGTTGTCAGCCTCACAGCCAGCTCTCAGGCGCAGTACGACAGTCAAATTGTCGCCTTCTCCTGACACTTTCCAGGAGGTCAGGTGATTCCCCTCTAGCAGAGCACTTAAAGTCTTCTCCAGCGCTGTTGGAAGTCCGACAACGGGCATTGTGCTGTAGGAATAGGTATTTTACAACAATTTGATGCAGAGCAAAATTTTCCTTGACTGTATCCAAGGGAGATCACCATCCGAGCGCGCGCGGGGAGCGCACCAGAGAGAGAGAGAGAGAGAGAGAGAGAGAGAGAGAGAGAGAGAGAACTCGAACTCTCGAACTCGAACTCGAAAGGTTTATTCATGAAAAAAGGCCATTGGCCCATACATGAAGGGGGTTGCCGAATAACGATAACGATAATTGCTTTAAGCTGACACACAACGCTACTCCAAGCCATGGAAACCACAGCATTGATTAGTAATGTACATCGAGACACGAAACTCTTTACTGTCCAGATATGTTACGGCATTCCGAGCCTTTCTTTCGTCCAGTCTTTGTCACAAACACACCCTTAGGTCTAGGCTAGGCCTAGCCAAGAAGCCGCTGTAGTCGCTAAGTCCCTTGAAGCACACGATAGGGTCTCCGTGTGTAGTGTGTGTGTGTGTTCTGGATTCGCTTCCCATTCCGCAAACTGGCGAGTTTGACACGTTCCTCTTTTAGCATGTTTTTCTCTTGCTGTTTGACAAACCAGTACACACATACTGGCTCAGTGTCTGGTTGGCATGCGCACTGGATCACAATGTCGTCTGACTCGCACGTCACAATATCTTCACCGTCTGAATGATGTAGCACGGATTTTCTAAAGTGTGTATTTCTTTGTCTGTCTCTTAGCCTTTTCTGTACAGATCTATCAGTTAGAGTAGCCACTACTGTTTGACATTTCTTGTGTCGAATGCACCAACAATATTATCATCGTTCACCTCAGGCTGCAAAACACACATATCAGCATAGTCACTACAATCAGACATACAGGGAGGTTCTAAATCAACCGATGATGGCAACTTAACTGATGTTTTTGTGTTGATGTCCTGTGTGTGTGTTGTTGGTAGGTCTATTCCATGTGTATCTACACATGCTGTATTCCCCTGTTCTACTCCACTGTCAGGCAGACTCGAGGCACTGAGGACACAGTCACTTTCACACACAACACTTGCCTGCTTCTCTTTATGCTTTCGAGAGCACTCAACATCTCGTTGTTTTTGAGAAAACGATTTTTTCCTGTAGTACTGTGCTTGTGTGCTGCGATTCACTGTTGGATCCGCCATGTTGGTTGACACTGTTGTGTCCACTGGTTTCAGTCGCAAGACAAAAACCACGCTGTCCCCTTCTCCTGCCACTTTCCAGCTGGAAACTGCATTGTCAGTCAGCAGGGCGCCTAAGGTCCTCTCCACAGCCGCTGGAAGTCCAGTAACTGGCATTTTTGACTGAATTTCTAGTTTTACTGCTGCTCACAGAAAATGTACACCCTGTCCGCTTCACTTCTCGTGACCGCCCCCCGAGAGAGAGAGAGAGAGAGAGAGAGAGAGAGAGAGAGAGAGAGAGAGAGAGAGAGAGAGAGAGAGAGAGAGAGAGAGAGAATATACAAAGAGAGACAGAGACAGAAAGAGGGAGAATTGATTGGGTATGAAATAAGAGTGCAGCCCTTCTTTTTATTTTTTTTCTAGTTCATTTATTTTGTTTCATTATACTTTATTCATTTACTGAAAAATGCTTTGTCATGCACTTTATTGTAATTGTTATGGTATCACATGTCATGATAACCCTGGAGTGTGGGCACGCGTGTGTGCGCGCGCGTGTGTGCGTGTGTTTGTGAGTGTGTGTGTGTGTTGATGCGCACGCATGCGCCCATGCTGGCGTAGTTTTATGCATGAGTGCCCATGTGCAGATGAAAAAAAAAGAGTTTTGGATGTGGAAATGGTTGCCTGGGTCTGTGATATTGATTTGCCCTATTTGATGTTTGCTTGTTGGTTGTTTTTGGCTGTGCTTGGGTTTCTTGTGCTTCAGGGGTGTTGGAGAGTTTGTATTGGTATTAGTGTAACTATACCCTGTCCTCCTCTTTCCCACAACAGAGAGAGCAGCTACAGACTTCATATGAGAGAGAGAGAGAGGAAAGAGAGAGAGAGAGGGGGAGGGAGGGGGAGAGAGAGAGAGAGAGAGAGAGAGAGAGAGAGAGAGAGAGAGAGAGAGAGAGAGAGAGAGAGAGAGAGAAGTCGAACTCGAACTCGAACTCGAACTCGAAATTTTAATGAGGGTTATTGGATAAGCCAGAGGCTTCTTTACACCAGGCCCTCATGGGGACAAAATGAAAGAAATATGAATAAATCAATAAATTAATAAACAAATGAATGTAAGATACCAAGGAAATCAATCATTCATAATGTCATTCAATTATTGATAAATCAGGAAATCAATGAAAGACCACATAAGTGAACCAATCAAATGAGTAAACAATACCAATCAAACACGGAAAACTACCCTCCCTGCCATGAACAAACAATAGAAGAGAGAGAGAGAGAGAGAGAGAGAGAGAGAGAGAGAGAGAGAGAGAGAGAGAGAGATGAGAGAGGAGAGAGAGAGAGAGAGAGAGAGAGAGAGAGAGCTGAGCAGGGTGTCGTGTATGGGATGCTTGTAGCAAAGTACGTTTTTTTTTGTTGTTTTTTTTTTTTTTAACTAAGTGCGATGTGTTTTGTTTTGTGCATAAATTTATCTGTATAGTTATTCAGTGAAGTGTTATATAGTAATCTTATCGAATGATAGGGCTCTTATAGTATGACATGTTATAATCAATTGTGCATTGGGATGTGTCAGGGACGGGATAGCTCAGTGGTCAGAGTGCTTGCTTTCCCAAAGCCAATGCTAAGCAGCATCGAGCAAGGTTACCAATTGGATGGGTGTCCGTTTGCACACCTTGGCTTCAGTACAGTCACCCAGTTCACCCAGCTGTAAATGGGTACCTGTCCTCTTTAGGGTCAGGTGTGGTAAAGAAGCAAGGTAGAGGAGATGGGCGCCACCCTCAATATGCTGGCCCCTGGAGAGGCTGAGATTTCTAATACCTCGCTCCCCTACATCCACATAGGTTATGGGACACCAGTACCTTTTATTTTTACCTTTCTGTGTCTATGCGTGCTGTGTGTGTGTGTTTGTGCGGTTGTGTGTATGTGTTTGTGCATGCGTGAGTGCGTGCGTGCGTGTGTGTGGGATTTTTAAGATTGAATTTATTACTTTCTGTGATAACTGTTTCTGTTTATCATTTTTATGTATACATGGCTGGTGACCACAAAAAGAAGTAAAGAACTAAACTAAAACAGATAAAAGCAAACAAACAAAAAACGAACAAAAGAAGTAAAGAACTAAAAAAAAAGAAGCAAAGAATAAAGCAAAATAGAAAAGTAAAGAACTAAACTGAAAAAGAAAAAATAAACAAAAAAAAGTTAAGAACTAAACAGTAAAAGCAGTTCAAAATAACTAAAATAAATGATGGACTAAAGTTAAAAATGAGGCAAAGAACTAGAATAAAAAGTAAAAGAAATGATGTAAAGAATTTTGCTGAAAAGATTAAAAATTATAAAGGGCAAAGAAAAACATCCAGTATTGGGATAAGGCAAACTTCCTGTTTTGGTGGTATGCAAATTGTATGTTAATTCCCATTAGAGAATTCGTTTCCAAGGGGTGATAAATCCCTCTTCTGATAGGATAAACTTTCTTTTTCTGATAGAGTAAATCTTGTTCCCATAGTGTAAACTTTCTCTCTGAAAGGTCACACATTCCTGTTCTAATAGGGTAAACAATCATGTTCTGATGGGGTACACATTCCTGTTCTAATAGGGTAAACAATCATGTTCTGATGGGGTACATATTCCTGTTCTGATGGGGTACACATTCCTGTTCTGATAGGGTAAACAATCATGTTCTGATGGGGTACACATTCCTGTTCTAATAGGGTAAACAATCATGTTCTGATGGGGTACATATTCCTGTTCTGATGGGGTACATATTCCTGTTCTGATGGGGTACATATTCCTGTTCTGATGGGGTACATATTCCTGTTCTAATAGGGTAAACAATCATGTTCTGATGGGGTACATATTCCTGTTCTGATGGGGTACATATTCCTGTTCTGATGGGGTACACATTCCTGTTCTGATGGGGTACACATCCCTGTTCTCATAGGGTACACATTCTTGTTTCTATTAGGGTACACTTTCCTGTTCTGATAGGGTACACATTCCTGTTCTGATGGGGTAGACATTCCTGTTTCTAATAGGGTACACATTCCTGTTCTAATAGGGTAAACAATCATGTTCTGATGGGGTAGACATTCCTGTTTCTAATAGGGTACACATTCCTGTTCTAATGGGGTACACATTCCTGTTCTGATGGGGTACACATTCCTGTTCTGATAGGGTACACATTCCTGTTCTGATGGGGTACACATTCCTGTTCTGATAGGGTACACATTCCTGTTCTGATGGGGTACACATTCCTGTTCTGATGGGGTACACATTCCTGTTCTGATGGGATACATATTCCTGTTCTGATGGGATACATATTCCTGTTCTGATGGGATATACATTCCTGTTCTGATGGGATACATATTCCTGTTCTGATGGGATACATATTCCTGTTCTAATTGGAACACATTCCTGTTCTGGTAGGATGTGTAATGTTTTTGATAGAACTTGCATTTTAATTTAAATGTGTTAAACATTTTGTATGATTCATAATGCAAATTTGTTTGTAAAATGATAACACTGCAAAATACTCAAAATACATATTCCGTTTGCGGTATAATAATAATCCTTTTCAGATACAAAACACCTTCTGCTTGTGATGCAAAACACATTCTGTTTGGGGTAAAATTTACATCTACTTCCAATAAAATGTAGGGTCTCTTCACAACACCACACATATTCTGTGGGCTAAGTACTCATACTACACACCCATTTTGTTTCTTATGTGACAGCTATTCTGTGGCTGATTTGATAAACATTCTGCAACACAGCGATCCCACTCTGTTTGCAATATTATAGACATTCTGTTTTTCGTATGATTTCTGCTATGATAAACACATTCTGTTTCTATTAGCATTTCCAATATGATAAACACATTCTGTTTGTGATATGATTTCCGATATGAATAATATATTTTGTTACCGATGTGATAAGCACCTGTTTTTGATAGGACAAACATGTTCTGTTTCCAATAAGATGAAATTCTGTTTTTGACAGATAATAAATACAACAACATCATGATAATGATGATGATGATGATGATGATGATGATGGTGGTGGTGATGACGACGACGATGATGGTGATGATGATGATTATGATCATCATCACCATCATCAACGACGATGACAACAACGACAGCGATAAAAATAGCTAAGCTGGGGACAATAACAACAACAACAATAGCAACAGCAGCTGTGACAGGGCCGTGTCACACAACATTAGGAGTGGTGTCTATGTCTCCAGTGTACACGAAATGTTTTCCGTCTACAGAGCGTGGGCTGCAAGCCAAGGACCTGACCATGGCCTCAGTCATTAATTGGCACTGAACGTGGGAACAAGTCAACTGCTTCAGCTGGCTGAAGACATGATCGAGCCTAACCAAACTCTGTTGACCTTTGCCCACCTTCTGTACAACCAACCCACTGTTGGCTTGTCGCTTGGAGGTCAATGCTTGCTCTCGTCCAGTGTGTCTATATACTCTCACAATGATTTCTAGGTGTGTGAGTAAGGGTGTGAGAAAGAATGCATACTGCGAGTGAAGCCTGGTCTGTTAAACTGGGAAAAACCCAACAATCCTTGTTCTTGGATTGTGCAACCACCAGGGAGGGAATTATGACAGATGATGGGTCAACAAGAACGGTTGGTTTGTTGCAAATGAACTTCTGTCTCCCTGCCCACTCCAGTGATGACTGTGTGAGACAGGTTGCCAGGGTAAGCTGACGCACAGTAACTATCAAGAATTAATGGAAAAAATTGTATGGCTGGCAAGGGTGAATTTACACTGAGAAGGGATTGCATAGCAGCAGTTCAATTCAAACACTTTACTATCTCAGAGACAGAGAAATTCAAGTGGTTTACAAAAACACACACACACACACACACACACACACACACACACACACACACACCACACACACACACACACACACACACACACACACACACACACACACACAGGACCCCCATGCATTTTGATGATTAAAAAAAATTGTGAGGCCACAACAAAATGAGTCCCTTAGCACCTGACCCACTTTTCCACTAGGAGCATTTAAAAACTGGTTGGGTAAAGTTCGCAATTTTGAGACTTTGATTGATTATAGATTATATAACTGTAGCCACTATTCCACCTTGTAATGAAATATCATGGCACAATTTTGTCTCCTTTTGCTTTTAGACTATTTTTTAAAATACCCAAGCCCTCATTCTGACCACTTATTACGATGCTAAACTTGTCGATTTCTCGTTTTGTCATATCCTCCAGTTTATCAGTTTATTTTCTAATAACTTTTTATAGAATTGTCCAATTTCAATCTGTTTTTTGCATTGAATAGACTTTTTATATCAGATGAATAACATGTCAATAACTAAAATTTGACCTCTGGTGCAATGTGACTCATTATGTGGTGGGGTGTCACAATTGTTATAAGAATTAGATGGACAGAGAGAGAGAGAGAGAGAGAGAGAGAGAGAGAGAGAGAGAGAGAGAGAGAGAGAGAGAGAGAGAGAGAGAGAGAGAGAGAAGAGGTCAGGGCTGGTCAGTCTTGTTATGTTCTAGACATGGTGTAAGAGATGTAACTGGGGAATCTATCCCAACTTGAATGAAAGTTTGGAAACAATGGATAGCAATTCAAGTGCTTTTCATAGTGGTACAAGCCTAAAGTGATAAGTGGACCAACCAACTTCGTCCTACTGGTAATAGCTAGTGTGAACCCACTTAAACATAGAATGAATGACACAACATTCATTTTTGGAGCCTTGGTGCTGATTTGGCACAGACAGTTTATGTAGGAAAAGGAAAACTCTGATTTCAAACTCCACTGCCTTGTGGCCATACCTACTCATAGGAGAGGCTTTGGAAGTCGATCCTGAAGAAAATCGGGAGTCAAAGTTCCCAAGGCAGCTCAAGGCTGTATACAGCAACGTTATGGAGGCTCCTGCAATGGCTCTGGAACCATGTGTATCAGCGTTTGCCTTTCCAGTGGACCATTCCAGTGATGTTGAGGGAGGGGGGAGTAACAGCTTTCCCTCCATACTTGCTCACCCAGGCTTTGCACTCTGAAGAGGTCACTCAAGCTTCACTTTGCAGCATTGATACGACACAGGAAGCAGCAGTCTACTGGTTATAAGTTTGCATACTCAGTTGGTGTAGAGTCAGATACCAGGGGCTGCTTCCAATAGTGGGAGAGATCACCGTATCTCAGTGGGCAGCTACCACCTGCCTTAAGCTGGACAGCCCCCAGCCAATAATGTACTGCCCTGCCATGGTACAGTAGCTCCACTGCATGCCTGGGGCTTAGGGGGAAAACTGACAAGCAGATCAACAACTGTGCACCAGGCAACGGAAAAAAAGAAAGCAACATCCTTGAAATTGGGCACAAGGAAAGTAAGAACAATGATACCTGGCTTTTAAGATGAACAGCACACAAGACAGCTGCCATTGACAGAGAACTGAGCAGACTGCAGATGGACATCATCACCATTCAAGAAACCAGTCTCCCAGAAACAGGATCTGTGAGGGAAAGAGACCACCCTGTTCTGGCAGGGCAAACCATCAGACGAAGTCAGAGAACATGGATTTGTAGTTAGAAACGGCTTGCTTGGATCTATAACCCCACCAGTAGAAGGCACAGAGCATACCCTGTCTCTCCGACTCCAAACATTCTCATGACCAGTCAGTCTAATCAGCGTCCATGCACCAACTTTGACATCCACAGCAGGAGCATAAGACAAGTTTTATGATGTCCTCATGCAGCTATAAGGAGAATTCCTGAAAAAACAACAGCTGTTCATCAGTGGTGATTTCAACGCCAGAGTAGGTGCTAACCACAACTTCTGGCCTACCTGTTTGGGTCAGTTTGGCTCTGGAAAAAGTGAACGAAAATGGCCAACGCCTGCTAGAGCTTTGCTGTTATCATGGGTTAAGTGTCACTAACACCTTTAACACAAAGCTCCAGCATTGAGTCTCCTGTAGACACCCATGATCCAAACACTGGCATCAGCTCAACCTTATTCTCTCCAGTCATGTCAACCTTTCCAGCACAAAATTACTTGCAGCTACCAGAGCACAGTTCATGACACTGATCATTCTTTGGTGTGCAGCAATGTGAAGCTCTGTGTGAAGAGGCTGCACTGCATGAGAAAGGAGGGAAGACCTTGCATCAACACCAGCAAAATAAATTATCAAGTAAAAGTGGAAACTATGCGTGTATATTGGAGGATACTCTTCCTGGCCCACCCACTAAAAAATGCCCAAGAACAATGGGAACACTTCAGAGATGCTGTCTACAATGCTGCCATATCCACCTTTGGCAAAAGGACCAGCAAGTCAGCTGATTGGTTCGAAGCCCACTCAGAAATAATGACACAAGTCACCATGGCCAAGAGAAATGCCTTGACAGCATACAAAACCAGTTCCTGTGCACAGAACCTCAAGGTTCTCTATGCTGATTACAGTAAAGTCCAGCAGTGTGCCAGGCAATGCACTGACAACTTTTGGCTTCAGCTCTGCTCCTAGATTCAGATTGCAGCTGACACATGAACATCAAGACGATGTATGACAGCATGAAGCAGGCACTGGGCCAAATGCAAAAGAGAACTGCCCTTTTGAAATCAGCTACAGGGGAGGTGATTCAAGATAGAAAAGAAGAGATGGAGTGCTGGTTAGAACACTACCATGAGCTATTTGCAAGGGCAAATGTAGTCACAGAAGATGTCCTGAATGCCACAAAGTGCCTACCAGAACTGGAAGAGCTTGTCAGAGAACTAACCATAGATGAACTCAGCAAACCCTGAACTCTCTTGCCTCTGGCAAGGCACCTTGGAAAGACCATAATCCCACCAAAGTACTGAAATGCTGCAAAGAGACACTCATCATTGATTAGCATGAAATCCTCTGCCTCTGTTGGAGTGAAGGTAAAGTACCTCAAGACATGACGGATGCTAACATCATCACACTATACAAAAACAATGGTGACAGAAGCAATTGCAATAACTATTGTGTCATATCCCTCCTCAACATCGTTTGCAAAATCTTTGCATGAGCAATACTGAAGAGACTCCAGGTTCTTGCAGAGCAAGTCTACTCTGGGTCACAGTGTGGTGTTTATGCCAGCAGATCCACTATAGACATGATCTTCTCCCTCAAACAACTTCAGGAGAAATGTAGGAAGCAAAGGCAGCCACTCTTTATTCCCTTCATAGACTTGACAAAGGCTTTCAATCTGGTCAGTAGCTACAGATGGCTTCTTCAAGATACTTCCCTAGATTGGGTGTTTCGCCCAAACTTTTCAGCATCATAAGATTCTTCCGTAAAGACACGAAATGCACTGTCATCTTTGATGGCTCAACATTAGCTGCCCACATATGGAGCAGAGTGAAACAAGGATGCATCTTGGCTCCCACCATATTTGGAATCTTCTTTGCTGTGATGCTGAAACACGCATTTAGTCCTGCAGCTGAAGGTATCTACCTCCAAACCAGGTCAGACGGAAGGCTCTTCCACCTCTCTAGACTAAGAGCCAAGATTAAAGTCAAGCTGAGGTGCATGCATGACTTTCTCTTTGCAGACAACACAGCAAAAATTTGTCCACTCAGCTGAGGACCAACAGCAGGTCATGACTTGCTTTAGTAATTCCTACCAAGGCTTTGGGCTTACCATTAGCTTGAAGAAAACCAAGTCATGGGACAGGATGTTGTCTCTCGTCCAGTGATCAGCATCAATGACCACGAACTGGATGTCGTTTATAACTTTGTGTGCCTGAAATCAACTATCTCAGACACCCTCTCACTTAATGCAGAGCTCAACAAGCACATCAGCAAGCAGCTACCATCATGACCAGACTCAAACAGAAAGCATGGAACAACAGCAAGCTGACTCAGCACACAAAGATCCAGATCTACAGAGCCTGTGTCCTGAGCACCCTCATGTATGGCAGCAAGTCCTGGACTTTGCATGTACCACAAGAGCAAGAGCTCAAAGCTTTTCACATGCGTTGCCTCTGATGCATTCTGAACATCACTTTGTCGGACAAGGTCCCAAACAACACTGTCCTGGAAAGAGTTTGGATGCACTGGCATGTACACACTGCTGAAACAGATACTACGTGCTTGCTTGGTTGTGTCATACCTATGGATGATGGATGGATTCTTAAAGACTTCCTCTGAGGAGAACTTGTGCAGGGAAAATGTCCCACAAGCAGACCAAAGCTGCGATTCAAAGACGTGTGTAAGATGGACTTAAAAGCCCTGAACATCAACCAGAACACATGGAAAGCAACAGCTTTTAAAAGGTTAGCCTGAGACAGACTGTGCAGAAAGATCTCTCCAAGTTCGAAGAGACACTTGCTCAGCAGAATGAGGCAAAGAGAATGAGAAGAAAGGTGCATCCCTGGCAGACAGACCAGCGTCAGACTTCATCTGTACCCCATGCTGCAATTAGGGAACTAGTACACTATTCTCAATGTCGGTACTACAGCAGCATCACACAGCAGGCCAACTCTGTACTTCTCACCTAATGCTAATTAACACACTTAGGCTACAACTCCCTATATGCACTTCTCACTATAGTCTTCCGAGGACTGAAAGGCTGATAGTGCTACATTTCAATAAGTGATAGTGCTACATTTCATCACTAATGACTAGGTAGTGCTACATTTCAATCACAGACTTGTGTCAAGTGTGCTACATTTCAATCACAGGACTGGTAGTGCTACATTTCATCAGCTGATAGTGCTATATAGTGCTACATTTCAATCACAGGCTGATAGTGCTACATTTCAATCACAGGCTGAATAGTGCTACATTTACAATACACATCACGCTTATAGGTACATGTATGTGTAGTGTATACGTATTTCCTGCTAGTGATATAAGGTGTGGAAACACAGGGATGTGTAGTGTGTAGAACAGTTGTTTGGAAAATGAACTGACTTGACTGTGAGGTATATATGGATCCAGTTCACAATGAACTGTTTTGTGTTGACAGGAGGGTTTGTCGTGATGTTACTGTGATGTGTGTTGACAGGAGGGTATGTCTTGATGTTATGTAATTTGTCTAGTGGTGGCTGTGAAAGTCCATGGAAAATGTTAAGATCAAAGACTGTTGTTTTATTTTTAATCAAGTATGAATGTTTACTTATAGTGTATAGTGATAATTTATTGAAATGTTTTGCGTTGGTAATGCTTACACGTTTTCTTGATAAATTGGCAAAATAAAGGAGGATATTCGGAGAGGTGTTTAAAGCTGAAAAGATGACCCGAATGTGTAAGCCTGTGTATGAATTATGAGCGATTAAAATGTGAAGCACAGTTTATAACTTTATATATATATATATATATATATATATATATATATATATATATATTATATTATATGTATGTATGTATGTATGTATGTATGTATGTATGTATGTATGTATGTATGTATGTATGTATGTATGTATGTATGTATGTATGTATATAACGAAAAGAAAACACTCCTTTTCTTTTGTTTTCCAACGTTGTTTACCCTGAGTGAGTAAAGACATTAAAAACTGCCTGATACTAAAAACTATAAGGTATCAATCAATCTCTCCATCTAGCCTAGGGCAAAGGCGTTGTCAGTTACTGATGTCAGCAAAATAGCTGTTCAGTTACTGAGTGTCTGCTAGGTTACCTCCACAACGTAACGTTCTCGCAACCGACCCGCAGTACTCCATGTTATCAGGACAAGCCTCTAAAGTGCTTCTTTATGATGAAGGCCGAATACCCCCTCCCCATTATCATCGCTTGGTGTGACGAGAGACAATCATCATACTCTGAAGAATGCAGGTGTTAACCCGCCCCAATCCTAGAGACAACAACACAAGGACTAACCCACCATGATAAAAAGGAACTAACACCACACGCCTTGACCAATAATGAATCCAGTCACAGAGGTCCTTCCCAAAATACTAGGGTTTGCGTGAGAGGAACTGAAGTAACTTGAAGAGCCCCTCCCACAGACTGGTATGTTGAGTGTAACCCTCATACCTCGCCACAAGAAGGGGCAGGTCACTGTGCACTCTGTTACAGTCGGAAGTAACTGTTTTTCATGGGAACATTTTCCGTCCTACAAGTGTAACGCTGTCTGAGTATTTAGTTTGTCGTTCGGTCTGCAACACGAATACACTGCAGCAGAGCACCCACCCCCCCCCCCCCACAACACAACTGATGTCAGTCCGTGACTGTATCGAAGAAATTGAAAGTGGCTTTAGGAACCCCGTCATTGATGCCGATAGCCCGAAGATTTGCTTGTTCCTCCTTTTTGTGCCTTACTTGGTTTATCCTATTTGCATGTCATGTAAATAATGCTTCGGTTCTAGTATATCTCATATTATCTCTGTTTGTGTTGTGTGTATTGTAGTGTGATGTGATGATGTAGTGTGTGGTGTGAGTGTGTTATGTGTGTGTGTGTGTGTGTTGGTATTAATATGTCCTTCTTTACGTTGAATTGAAATATTTATCATTTTTCTTCCTTTACTATGTCATATGTTTAGTGACAATTTTTCACTGTTGATTGACATGCTTATATAAAAATAACTAAAAGTTATTCTTATACAACTCTTGTCACATGTTGTTCCGTTTCGTTTTTTCCAGGCTTGGTGGCTGGATGTAAAACAAAGACTAAAGATTTGCAAAACTCGATCAAAAGACATATAAATCCAATTCATTCATTCCATTATTCACTCATTCATCACAACAGTCAAGTAGTCGTATTTCTGTCACGTCTTGCTCCTCCATACCTCCATCTCCACTTTTCGTCCCCATCCACATCTGCATCTTCTTTATTTTTCACTCTGCTTCTACACACGATGCATATTAAAAAGAATAAATTATTATGAGTATATAAAAATAAAATAATATGATTTACGTATTTGTTGGAATTATAATGTGATAGATTGATAACAGACTATCCTGTTCATAAATGAAAATACTTGTCCGGTTGCATGCTCAGCGCAAAACACTCGATGAGTACCGTCCACTGACTTCCATTTTCCCCACAATCCATAGTCAGTAGCCTACCCACCCAACTACAGCTATGTACTAAGGGAACGGGTCTTAGTCAACCTACCCAAATAAAAGTTGAAGCTTCTGTTGGTTGATGGTACCAAGGTGTACTTTTTATAAGTTAGTTTTCTTGGGTGTAGATCAGAATGTTTATTTCGAAGAGTTATGAAAGTTCAAGGCTTAGTCGTATGTTTTTGGAGTTGACAGATCAAACTATAGTGGGGATGGGAAGAATGTAATGGAAGGTTTAAGTCCTCGTTATCCTGAATGGAGTGGCTTGCTAGGTTGCCATCACCACATACGACCAGGTTGTCAACCGCGACTTCTCGATTATACATCAGTGGACCACTCCCTCAAAAGTCTTTCGGAGGAAGGGAGGTGAGAGAGTGACAATCTCCCACTTTCCTGTGTTCCTACTTTCAGGTCCATCGGTGTGCGAATGAGACAGATGCATTTCAATACTCGAAAGAATGCAGGGTGGTTAAAGCCAGAGTACACGACCCAAGCAAGCAGAACAAAAACAAACAAACAAGAAATAAATCCCCACCATGATACAAAGGAAAGTGTATGACACACGACACACGCTCTTCTTACTGACAGAATAATTGGAAGGGACGCTCGCGCAGGGGGTCACTTCCGTAGAGGTCCTATCTAAAAATAAAAGGGCTATGTGCGGGTGAGGGATGGAATGAAGTACACTTAACGCCCCTCCCACAGACTGATAAATGGAGTGGAGTGTCAGCACCCTCGCCATGACCTGTCCGCCACAAGGAAGGAAGGAAGCTAAGGTCAGCCAGTGCTGCACTCTGCTTACAGTACGGGAGGAGAACTGCTTTTTCTGGGCCAACATTTTCCCGTCATCATCATCACTGTTGTCATCGCTGTCTGCCAGCATCATCATTATCGTTATCGTCGTCGTCGTCCTCGCAACAACTGAAATAGCAGCTGCAGCAGCAGCAACAACAACAACAACAACAACAACAACAACAACAACAACAACAACAACATGATAGTTCAATGGTCCGAGCGATTGACTGGTCATCCGAAGGGCACAGATTTGAAAGCTGGCTGAAGGAACATCCCTGTCGATTGTGATGGGCCTCATTTGCATGCAGACCAGGAACGCCATCTTTCCTTTGTTCCCTCCTTTTTTGTTTGTCCTTTTAGCTTTGGTTCTATTTTTTCCTTTTTCCCATTTTCATTGTAGAATATATGCTTCGGAGGTGTCCTTATTTTTGCTCTCACTCTCTCTATCTCTGTGTTTCTGTGTGTGTGTGTGTGTGTGTGTGTGTGTGTGTGTGTGTGTGTGTGTGTGTGTGTGTGTGTGTGTGTGTGTGTGTGTGTGTGTGTGTGTCTAATTGTCCTTCTTCTCGGTCTGATTTTGAAGATATTTATCATTTTTCTTCCCTTTCTTTATCCTCATTGTCATTATTGTTTTAGTGACAATTTTCTTCTACTGTTGATTGACATTGCTTTGGTTTTTTTTTTATATTACTGCCAAAGTTATTCTTTTGACATCTTTGTTCACTTGTTTGTTTCACTGTTTATTGTTTATTTCCAGTGGCTTTGGGCTGGATGTAAAAAACAAAAGCAGTCTTATGATGTGTGCATAATTTTTTCCCTCGATTAAAAGATTCATTCATTCATTCATTCATTCATTCATTCAGTCAGTCAGTCAGTCAGTCAGTCAGTCAGTCAGTCAGTCAGTCAGTCAGTTATTTTTCTCTCTCTCTCTCTCTCTCTCTCTCTCTCTCTCTCTCTCTCTCTCTCTCTCTCTCTCTCTCTCTCTTCTCTCTCTCTCTCTCTCTCTCTCTCTCTCTCTCTCTCTCCTCTCTCTCGCCCCCCTCTCTTTCTGTATCTCTATCTGTCTATTCGCCTGTCTGTATATTATATGTGTATATATAATATATATGTATAGATGTATATAATAATTATATATATTATATATATGTATATATGTGTGTAATTATATGTGTATAGATATGTATATACATATATATCCTGTTATAAATGAAAATACTTGTCTGGGTTTGTTCCTGCTCTAGTGTTTGTTGCAATACTCTTCCGTGTAGTTACCGTTACCTCTGACTTCATTTTCTCACAAGTCCATCAGGGCAGACTATGCACTGAACTCCAGCCTGCACTACAGGTGATAAGGGCAGGGACGGGGACTTATTCACTATCCTCCAAATAAAAGAATCTGACTTGTCTTGACTTGATAGGTTACACATAAAGGTTAGCTTTTAGGGTCAAGTAGTATCTTCTATAGTGTGCCAGTCAGAAAAAGGTTCGTTGCTTTTCGAAGATTTTTTAAAGTATAAAACAATGCTCTATGTACTTGTTTTTTGGGGTTGAGGCCACAGATTAACACTAGGTAGTGATGAGGAAGTGGGAAATGATAATCAAATGAGGATTGCTTGTGTTCCTACAGTGTTGACTCTGCACATGAATATTGTGGTGGGGCATATAGCCTAGTGGTCAGAACATTGCACTCACAATTTGACGACCCGGGTTTGATTCCCGGTCGAGGGGATTTTTTCTCTTGGAGTTAACATCAGTGCTGACTCCACTCCCCCCAAAAGTCTTTCGGATGGGACTATAAACCGAGGCCCCGTGTGCGAACGCACGCAGAACATCTTGCGCACACGTTAAATCCTGTTCCACTTTTCGTAAGAGTAGGCCATCGTGTGCCGGAGGGAACAGATGACATTTACAAAACTGCGTAAACACGGGGATTGGATGTAAAAAAAGCCTATGTTTGCTTATTCCGTTATCCTCGATATAAAAGAATAAGTAAAACAAAATAAAATAAATAAAATAAAGGCATCTAGCAGACGACAAAGACCTGAAAGGGTACAGTGTTTGCTGAAAACTACAAAAAGTTCAAATCTACCAAATTTGTTCATATTTCCTTAGTTTGGAGTCAGGAGATAGTCTTTCACAAAAAAGTGGTTTTTATTTTAGTGGATGCCTTTCTACGAGCAGTACTCATGCAAGAGTGATATAGGAAAATAGAAGGTAAACTGCCATAATGTAAGCCTCGTGTGTAACCAAACGCGCGCATAACCTATCCCTCACTAGTTACCCCCACCCCTTCCCATCTTTCATGGAAGAGTGTACAAGTTATGGAGGGTGGTGTGGGTGACCCCAAAATAACCAGGACACAATGAGGGGTCGCAGTGGTGTTGGGGGGTCAGTGAGTGGAGTCTCTGCCACGTGGTGGCCAGTCACACTGTCCAGTCACACTGTCCAGTCACAATGTCTAGTCACACTGTCCAGTCACACTGTCCAGTCACAGTGGCCAGTCACACTGTCCAGTCACACTGTCCAGTCACACTGTCCAGTCACACTGTCTAGTCACAATGGCCAGTCACACTGTCCAGTCACAGTGGCCAGTCACACTGTCCAGTCACACTGTCCAGTCACAATGGCCAGTCACATTGTCCAGTCACACTGTCCAGTCACAGTGTCCAGTCACAATGTCCAGTCACAGTGTCCAGTCACAATGTCCAGTCACACTGTCCAGTCACAATGGCCAGTCACACTGTCCAGTCATACTGTCCAGTCACAATGGCCAGTCACAATGGCCAGTCACAATGGCCAGTCACAATGGCCAGTCACAATGGCCAGTTACAATGTCACAATGTGCAGTCACAATGTGCAGTCACAATGTGCAGTCACAATGTGCAGTCACAATGTGCAGTCACAATGTCCAGTCACAATGTCCAGTCACACTGTCCAGTCACACTGTCCAGGCTCTGACATTCCATGAAAACCGAAAAGAGAAAGCTGTCATCCTTCTTGTGGAGAGATCGCAGTCTTGTCTCCATCCTCTGAGGTGTTCATTGTGTCAGAGCTCAAAGTCAGTGACAGTTCTGCACAAACACAGAGGATTTTGTCAACAACAGCGCTCAAGCATGCAGACTACGAACGTTCGGTAAGAAGGCGATGAGAAGCGTTGAAGCAGCCCAACTGTTGACCTCACTATCTCCTCCTCCTCCTCCTCACTTTCAGAGCAGTGCTGTAGGCTGTACACTGAAAAGCTGCACACCAGATTACTCCGCTTATGTCGGTGCTGTGTCAGACTGAACTGCACACCTCCCTGAAGATTTGTTCTTGCCGCAGGGAAAAAAGGGGAACAAACTGCGCAGAAGCTTAAGGTCAGATCAGCCATGCT